>OX387351.1:15575000-16222500 GCA_947563465.1 Archips xylosteana
AACGTCAATGACAAAGACAGAGCATTAACATATGCATTAGTGTGAAGAGTGAAGACGATACAGTATGCGGACGTTCTGCTTGGTTTGTCAGGCGTATGATGCGGGGGGCGGGTTAGTTATATTTGATCTTAACTGGTGAACTGAGAGATGAAATTCGTTTTTTTTATTTAGGACTTGTTACGCTTTGGTTCGTGGAGAGTGCGGCAGTGGGCATGGCGGCCCGAGAGCGGTGACGATTCGTTTAGTAGACAGTTGACAGTCGCCACGCCATACTGACATTCCGATAGCACTGATAACAATTTCTATAGATGAATATTTCTTGCTGACTGTCCCCTAGTGCTGTGTTTGGATGCATGGACGATATTGAACTCAGTGGATTTGTTTTACAAGGAAGTGCTTACAGTGAAGTGTTGTGAGAGTTGAAAATGACATTGCGAATGAAATTCTTGTGTTGACTCTACATTAGTGTGAAACTTGTCATTTCTCGAAACGTAAGTGGTTTATTTTAGTTATCTAAATGATAATTAGCATGTAAAATGTCAATAGACGATTTTGCCACACAGGGTGATTTAATAAACAAATATGTAATTGCTTTACAAAATTTGAAAACGATGTCACCAACTGAAATTTCATGCACAACAACCCGCACATCAGAAAATTTTATATTTTCTATTTTATTTATTAAAATCTCACATTGTAGGTCAAATAGTGTTGAATCATGTTTGAGATTTAAGGGACTTCAAATATTAGAATGTTAAAATACCTGCACCAAAACCGGTTAGAAGGACAATTTAAGCAGGTACCACTCTTTTATTGAATATGTCTACTATTTCCAAACGATTTAGAAGAAAATAAGTAGTTGATAGAAACCAATGTTGAATGATTGGTAGCATAATATTATTCCAAATAAGAGTTACTAAATATCCTTTACCTAAGCTATTTAATTTATAAATGGGCTTCGACAGCACAGGAAAAGGGGACTAAATTATTGATCTGAATTAGCCCTTAAAATTTAGGTCACCAGAGAACAGCATTTAAAAAACGATATAGGTAAGCGAATTATGTAAATTTACAGGTAATTATTTAAATAGGTAGGTATAAACCCTTTAAAAACTACTTATTCAAATTCTAACTGCAGCTTTTCGCTATCTAGTAGGTAGGTATTACAAATAAATTCAACTTGATTTTAGGTAGGTACCTATACTACGCGTTTAATTGGCATTTTTGGGTTTTTGAGGATGTTTTAAATTTAAATATCATATTTTTTAATAAAATCCGGTTTGAGACTGAAGAATCTAATCAAATTAAGTATATCAAATAATTACCTAGTTAGTTATTAGTTACCTGTCTACAACTTTAAAAATTACCTATACCTACTAACATTTATTTAGTAAATGAGGCTTTTACGTAATTCTACCTAAATTAGAAACGGGAAGTTTAATGAATACACATACCTACTAATGAAGGCTCAGAAAAATGCAATTAGCGTACCTAATTATAGAGTTCACTTAGGCCTTGAATTGTTCACATTACCGCAATGTTAGACCTAAATATAACCGTAAGTATTTAGCTCAAGTTTAGTTTCAATGTTGCAGAATATGTCGCAAATATTAAAAAAAAAATCATTTGATTATAAAATTTGAGTTCATTCTTATATTATCCAATCCGCAGTCAAGATATCTTCACATTTTAGAAGCCTATACAAATCGCTCCACGGTATTATGCACAATTATTCCGAGTTTCCCACATACGTAACACTACGTCATATAAATACCTACCAGACAAATCCCAGTCTAGCCCAAATTCGAATATCTGGAGCCTCATATAGGGCCCGCCTCCCGTCGCTGGGCGTTGGAAGGACACGCCCACCCGACGGTATATACCGGCAACTGTGAATGTGGATACCGACGCGAATGTAAGCCATGTGTTTAGAATAGCTGAGAAGTGAAAAATGTGTTCATGATAAAATTTACTGAACGTGATAATAATAAATCATCGAATGAACGATTGTCACCAATCAAGGTAAAGTCTCAACTCCAATCAAACTAAGCAAAGGTTGTACAGTGGCCATCATAGACATTGGATCGTTCAAAACGGTCAAAAATATCGCGTAAGTGCGTGTTCAGATACTTTTGAGCACCTTGACTGCTGTGATGTTTATTATGGCGACTGTTTTATGGGTGCTTGACAAGGGATAAACATACCTATATAGACAATTACGTCGGTACTTAAACACAAAACTTCGTATTTTTTGTACAAATGTCTGCTCCGACCGGTTATTGAACCCGGGATCTCAAACTTTGTAGTACCTTCCTAATGTCTAAATTGGCGCGTGAAAAGATATTTTAATGTTATTCTGTTAATTTGCCTAATAAATAAGCCACGTCACAAATTAAGTAATAGTGCTAAGTGTTGAAAAATTTCATCATCATCTTCCCAGCCTATAAACGTCCCACTGCAGGGCACAGGCCTCCTCTCTTGTGTGAAGTTTCCAATCTGCACTGGGCCCCTGTGGGAACTACGACCCAAGGTCTCTCATTTTGAGAGGAGGCCTCTGCCCTGCAATGAAAAATTATGTGAGCTTAATCTACAGGAGTAGCAATAAATTAATTGATAAGTATTTAGACACAATGACAACGAAAAGTGACTTACAAAGTAAGAGGTAACAGACAGACAGAGTTACTTTCACATTTATAATGTTACTACCTTATTACCGATATGAAATCATAAAGTCAGTTACTCTGGTATTTTATGACTTTTTTACTAAGTATGCTTTGATGCAGTATTACCGATCTGCTTAACAGCCGTCATGATTTAAATAAGCTTTATTTAAAGTGTAATAAAATAAACAGTAATGTTATTGTATAGCTCACAACATTACAGTATGATACACGTAAATTACCTATCTAATATCTAAATACTTTAATATCTAAACATCGTATATAAACGTTTTCCTCCATATTCCGGGTAGCATGGAACTAACTCCCACAAAACATACGAACTAAGCTCATACATTATGTAACGTGTCGCATGTAGCACATGTTCAGAATTTAAGCTAGGACATTCTCTACATACCAACAGCGACGTAACTGCGGTATATTACATAAGGCGTTGGCTGAATGTGAATCGTAGAGGAAGTCAGATATTTACTTATATTTTGTCTCTTTGTCATCATCACCTCAGTCTGTATTTCCTATTAAATGAGAGGATTCGGGCCGTAGTTCCCGCGTGGGCCTAGTGGGGATTGGGAACTTCACACATAGCAATGAATATCATCGCAAAACTCATGGTAATTTTTAAATGTAATTTTACTGATAAATTTCGAAAAACTCAGAAGTACGAGCCCATTCTCGAAACGACCCTCTGCTTAAAAGGCTATATCTAAAAAATAATTTTTAAACAAAAAATAAAACCGTCTTCAAAAAATACCCAAAAACTAAAAAGCACAAAAAAATTATGAAATAAAAATTGAACCGAATACAAACAAAAAAACATGAAAATAATGGGTATGTATTACAATACCGAAGTACGAAAGACCAAATGTATTAAAATGACACACACACACACATCGAATGGGTCAAAAGACCGACACGATTTTTTTCTGAAACCGTAAACTTCTCAGAATTTATTAAAACGGCATCATACAGAACCCATTAGGTTAGGTTAGGTTAGTTTTATAACAATCTTAAAAAGTTACTGAACGGTTTCAGAAAAAAATCGTGTCGGTCTTTTGACCAATTCGATGTTTTAATACATTCGGTCTTTCGTATTCCGGTATTGTAATACAAACCCCTTGAAAGATATTTTCATGTTTTTTGTTTGTAGTCGGTCCAATTTTTATTTCATTTTTTTTGTGTTTTTAGTTTTGGGTATTACATTTTTTTTTGTTGTTTTTGGTTTTCAGTATTACCTGCAGAACTTGGCACCCATTTAGATCTCAATCCTTTTGTCGGTGAAGTCCATAATCTACATCTACACTAATATTATAAACAGGAAAGATTTGTATTTTGTACTTTTGTATGTTTGTATTTTTCTATGCAATGAATAAACTTAAAAACTACTGGACCGATTTCAAAAATTCTTTTGCCGTTAGAAAGCTACTTTATCACTGAGTAACATAGGCTATATTTATTACTAGGAAAAATTAGAGATCCTCAGAAAATCATACTTAAACCAACCCAAGGTGTAAAAAATTAGCCATAAAAAATGTCTAACATCGCATGCGCTGCAGAAAGTATTGATGATAGAACAAAGAAATGTTCTACAATATTATAGAACGTATCAATATCTACAAAAAACTTTGCGAGACCATACGTCCAACTATTGTAGATATGTCACTATTACTACTTTTTTACATTTTAAAAGATGATAGAAATGCCTATCAAAATCAGACCATGTTACCCACACCTTTGTATTAATTCATATCCAAATAAGATATTTCGTATGCAACACTGGTTTAATACCTGTTTGCTTGCTTGATTGCTTGATTGCTTGCATGCTCGCTAGAATCCTGCTTGGATTCTCGCTTGCATGCTTTCTTGCATGCTTAAATGCTTCCTTGCATGCTTTCGTGCAAGCTTACATGCTTGCTTGCATGCTGTTTGCATGCTTGCGTGCATGCTTGCTTCAGGCTTGCTTGCTTAATTGCATGCTTCTCTGAAATGTTTATGGTTCACGCGAGCGAAGCCGCGGGTAAAAAGCTAGTCAAGTATATGTTTAGTATTGAACTTGACTAACATTTTTTACATTTATGTTTTTGGTGGGATATTAACTAACTGAAACAATTTACTTAGCTCACCCGCGACCTAAGGTCAAGGTACCTAAGGTAAGTAATTGTTTCAGTTCATTGACATTAGTGATTGATTATGATAATTTTTACTAAATTACAAAAGAAAAACGACGTGGGTACCAGCAAATTAAATGTAGAAGATAAGAAGATTAGCCAATAAGATGATTTGTATGTGAAAAGTAGCCAAGTCAAATGTTAAGCTTCAATTTAATATAAGTTATCTACTTTGTGTAAATTATTAGATAGTTAAATTTAGGAATTTATATTTATAATTATAAAACACTGTTGGAGTAGAAAAACCAAAGAAATAGAGTGTTATAATACTTGTTTAGGATGTTATTTGTTCTTACAAATAGATTTCAGTATTACCTGCAGAACTTGGCACCCATTTAGATCTCTATCCTTTTGTCGGTGAAGTCCATAATCAAGTATATTTTTAGTATTGAACTTGGCTAACATTTTTTACATTTATGTTTTTGGTGGGATTTATTATAATTTATTTCTCCATATTTAAAAAAAACAAGATAGTAAAAAAACCAATACTACCATAGAATAGATATGTTTCCTTTGCCCTTTTCACCAGAAAAAAGAACTTTATTAATTTTAAATCTGATAACAACCTCAACGTCAGATTTACGTCATCACTTTTTTTTTAACAGAGACTAGACTAAAGTAATGGGTCTATTGTGTGGTAGTTTTGGAGTTATGCCCTTTTAGAATAAGCACATCATCATCATATATTTAAGAGCTAGGCTCCTGTATCCTAAAAATGTTGTTGTAAATTAATTAATAATCCTAGTGAAAATTTAAAACTATCAGCGTCTTTCTCTTTCCAAACAGAATACAGAGAACAAATCAAATTATAGTCTTAGAAATATGAAATCTTGTCAATAATACCTGTGGCTCACGATAGTTTTAATTAATTAACCCGACATGGATTCCTCAGGTTATTTCATGCCAAAAATGTAGTGTAAAGTCACATCGATTTGGCTTAATTTGGAGACAATTTTTTTGTTCAAATAATTTAAAAAAATTTTGATAGGCAACGTTTTTTAAAGGAAGTTTTTTCTGAGGGGCTCAGAAATTTGTTTTATAGTGTATAACAAATGCTACTTTTTACATCGATACCTATTTGCGGAATTGGGTAGATATATAAAATCCAAAAAGCTCCACCGCTAAGTCTAAAGACATGAAGTTTTACACAGCTATTCTTCATAAAATGTATATGAAGATATATTTTTAGGAATTCGATGAGAATTTAGTAAAATCCTAAAATTTCAATCCAAATGACAAATTTAATGGTTCACAAGGTCACAAATCATAGGTAAAATAAGAGAGTGATTCTGCCCTCCTCGAGTGTGGACTTCTAATTTTTACAGACGATGTTGGCTGATAATGTAGATTAGTAATTAATATACAAAATTTCAGCCCTCTAAATTTTGCAGTTTTTTTTAAACAAAAACGAAGTATGATTTTTCATCATTTTTAGGGTTCCGTACCCAAAGGGTAAAAACAGGACCCTATTACTGAGGCTCCGCAGTCCGTCCGTCTGTCACCAGGATGTATCTCGTGTACCGTGATAGCTAGACAGTTGAAATTTTCACAGATGATGTATTTCGGTTGTCGCTATAACAACAAATACTAAAAAATAGAATAAAAAAATATTTAAGGGTGCTCCCATACAACAAACGTGATTTAATAAGACTAATTAAAACAAATGAGGTAGTGCATTATGTTATCCAGCATTAACTGAGTAAGAAACACTAATTTTGTATCACCGTTTAGATTTCACCTTGTATATCAAGTATATGTCAAACATTTTTATATTTTTCACTGGCTTCGCTGTTTGTTTTTGCCATAGTTTCCCATAATTAAATAATAATAATAAATAATAAATATCACGGGACAATTCACACCAATTGACCTAGTTCCAAAGTAAGCTTTGGAAAGTTAATAGAAGAAAATATGGATGAAGTCGAAAAAATATTGTATGTAACGGTGTATAATTTGGTCTAAACGGCTCGTGCCGTCTTCCATTGCGATATTCACTTCGTTCATATTGCAACTCACGTCACTCGCCTTTTAAGACCTCACACAACCGTTGCATAAAATACTATAAAATTAGTAGAGCTTTTATTAAATGCGCGTGGTCGGATTTAAAATTCCCGATCACACAATCCCCATATGAGTGGAAATAGTCGAACAAATTTTATTGGTTACATAGATAACATTCAACATGTAACTTTCTCAAATAATGTTAGTTCTAATGTGACCAACATACCTGCAATACGTATAAGACTCTATCTATTTCCTCTCTACTGTCTTATCTCGACACTAATACTTGGTCCTTGCATGGTGGTTAAAGTGAGATGGAAATACTTGATGCTCACTCTTACCTACGTTGGCCCAACATGTAGAGCATGCTTTGATCAATCGCCAGCAGACCTGAAAGATAGGTAAAGATAGGTAGACGATAGTACAGTCACCTTTCCATTCTTGATACCTATAAGTATTGATCACAATTTGTATAACAGTCAGGTTTGAATGCTAGTCTGTCATTAGTTGCCCCTTAGTTCTCAGTTGCGTATTGAACGTAAGCCTCTTAAGTTTACCTGTAATACTAACAGAATTCTAACTAATGACCTGTCAAATAAAACACACCGACGAGCAAAGATAGCGGGTGAGTTTTTATACAACTTCGTACAGAAGGTGACCCATTAGTTTTGCTTGACAGTGTATATTAAATCAAAAGAAATAAAATACGAAACTCTGAATACGCGTTCAATGAGCAATTCATAATCTTGTAATATTTTCTTCTGCAAGTGCTAGTTTGCATTGTAAACGTTATCCTTTTTTGGTGTGGGCCACATAATTATGTGTTGTACCAATGGTGCAGCAAGCCGCAACATTGACTGTCAACGTCATTAAAACCTTTATTTGTTGTATCTTGATACACATTTAGGTATTTACAAAAATGCATACTAGCTCAAGCCGTAAGTCGTGGTGGCCTAGTGGTTTGACCTATGGTCTCTCAAGCAAGTCGTGGGTTTTAGTCCGGGCTCGCACCAATGAGTTTTTCGGAATTGGCTACTTTCCTAACTAGTCAGTCTTTTAGATTATCAAAAAATATTGGACACGTATTTTTTATTTTGTCAATTAAACAAAAAATTACGAAGATATGGCGCGTTGAAGTTTCGCGTGACGTCACTTGTTCCTACACTTTGTATGAGCGTTTTAGGAACAAGTGACGTCACGCGGAACTTCAACGCGCCATATCTTCGTCATTTTTTGTTTAATTGTCAAAAGAAAAATTACGTGTCTAATATTTTTTGATAATGTAAAATACGGACTAATAAGAATTATTATTTTTTTACCTAGGAAACATCCCTACTTATGTGTGAATTTACATTTGTCATTTACCATGAGCTTAACTGTGAAGGAAAACATCGTGTGGTAACCCGTATACACCTGAGGAGAAATGAAGAAATTCAATGGTGTATGTGAAGTTTCTAATCCGCACAGGGCCCGCGTGGGAACTACGGCCCAAATCCTCTCATTCTGAGAGGAGGCCTGTGCCTTGCAGTGGGACATATATAGGTGGGATGATGATGATGATACAATACCAAATTTCAACTTATCGGTTCAGTATATTCGGAGCAAATTAGCTATCACAAGACAGAAAGAGTTCCATTTTCCTATTCATTCAAATTGAAAGTTCTCTTAAAATTATTTATTTCTCGCTGCTCTATAAAAGATAAACCAAATTCAAGATCTGTAAATTGCGAAGCGTAGTACCGCGGCATTGCACCCCTTCGGTGATCCATCACTCTTCAATCTGAAAGGACACGCTTCTTACGAGTAATTACTGATATTTGAGATACAGCTTGATACAAATACTCGGTGGATTTTGTCATCTGCGCGTAGATTAATGAGGGATTGTGGGAACAATGTAGAAGCGACCTCATTTACATGGATCATACTGCGTATCACATCTCCGGTTGTTCTAAATGAGTAGATGAATTGTAATTGGATTCTGATCCGAACTTTAAGCCATCAAATTTCCAAATCTGGTTGTTTTTGGGGAATGTTGTAACAAACATGCAAGCGAAATCAAAACTATAGTAGGTATATTTCTGGTTGGGCCATTCTCAATCCAAATTTGTTTTTTAATGAAGTGTTCTGAAGAAATATTTAATTTGCTGCCTGCTGCGAAATTCCACCATCGCACTTCCCGCCGAAAGTCTAAGTTCTATCGTCACCATCTTGATGAAAAGCAGTCTCACCAATGTACGTTTTCTTTGGCAGTTCCTGCCGCGTACGGTGAAACTGTGGAACCAGCTTCCGGCAGCAGTTTCCAGACAACTATGACATCGGGGCCTTAAAGGCCGGCAACAGATTGGTGACTCTCTTTGAGTTGCTGATATTTATGGGCGGTGGTGATCATTTACCATCAGATGATAGCTCGTTTGCCTCCCTCTCATAATAAAAAAAATAGTTTCTATGTCCGGAAAAGCTGTATCCAGGGTTGCCGGGTCAAACCCGATAAATCGAAATAATTGACTGTTGAAAAAACTATATCCTACAAAACATTACTTACTTATTTACTGCCAGGGCGCAGTGACCCAAAGTGGGTCTTGGCCTCCAACACCAGATTACGCCATGCTTTGCGATCTTGAGCCAGCTCTTGCCAGTCTTCGACCCCGAGATCCAAAAGGTCTTTCAGGACCTCGTCCCTCCAGCGGTAACTGGGACGACCAACCGGCCTACGTCCACTCGGTCGTCCTAAGTACGCTCTCTTCACGGCTCGATCCAAAACATTAGATCGACTTATTGGGTTTGACCCGGCAACCCTCGATTACCAACTGAATCCCTCGCATTCGGAGAAATGTATAAAGCAACTTGTGCTAGCGCACATTTACTTTCTAAAGTTTTATAAATAGGCTACCTGTCTTGCGTACTCAGACACCTGATTTTCTACTCACAATAAACTAAGTAGGTACAGTGACAACACGGGATTGTTGAGCCACTTGCAACATTCGTAATTTGGCTGTTTAATGCTAATCGAGTTTATTAATGACAATATTTTGACGTCTGTACCGTACCTACTACGATTACGTATTATTATGAATAGTGGCTTAACATTACCTTGGTGTGACTGTACAACGCACTACAATGACTCTTTATTGTGAAGTAACACAGAAAACTATGGGGTACGATGTACGATCTCAATCAGGCAACCTTTTACAGCAGAAAAAATAATCACAAAAAAGAAAGAAGTAAATGTAAATTTCAGAAATCTATTACATAAACGCTTGGAAGCGTTCGTCAGTTGTCTAGGTCCTCACGGGTCAGAAAACTGCATATTATTTTATCAGTTAACACATGATAAGTATAAAGAAATATTGAATCTTAAGCTATGCAAATAAAAAACAATTGCAAAAATGTATAGGTACACATAGGTGTAACTTTAGAACGGCTGCTTTTTTTTATTGTGTTAGTAACTACCGAGTGGAGGTTGATATGAATCAGAATAAACTTATTGTAAGATATTTTTGTTTTTTTTTTGTTCTTAAATTAGTAGTACACCCGTGAAAAGCCAAGGCGGGCAGTCGGTTCCCTAACATAAGTATCCACTTTTCTATGCAGTTAGTATGAAAAAGTGGATACTTAAGTTAGGGAACCGACCCTACTAAATAAAAAGTGGATATTAATTAATTTTGTTTGATAAATAGTTATATTAGTTGGCAAAAACTTTGTTCCTGTAGCTTACCTGAACGTTCAAATGAAATGAATAAATACTAGTTTATCTTTCCATTTCATTCACTTCCTAATCTGGCTTGCTGTCTCCTATCCCTAGACATTACGTCACAAGTAAATTCAACAACCACTCATCCACTAAAACACCCTGCAACCACTCAACTATCACCTAAATGAATTAAATCCCGCCGTGGTATCACTTCGAGATTCCTTCACCCCTGGCGATCCATCAACATCCTCAGTGATGCTCCCCAGACGTTTACGACCAGAATTATGACGTATACTTTCCGCTACACCCTGTATGCCACTTTGTCAGTAGTTCGCGTACTTCACGTTATATGGCTTGTAGGGGTTATTTATGGCGTATGCTTTGGTTTTACTGTACAATATTGAAGTAGTACCATGTTGAGTTAGTGCATCGGGGATAGGCTCCTAACACCCGGCGTACAATTTTTTGTACATATTTCATAATTGGCTTTGTACTTTAACTAAATAACAAAAGGATTCCTGATTCAAATACAAAAACATTTTTCTGGGTCTCAAGAGGATACGTATAGGATACTTTATAAATGTTATCACGATGCGCCACACTACGTGCTGGGTATTATTGTCTAACCAATCCTCGTCTGTAGGTTCAGCGCTGCGCTCGACTGACAACCACGTTATTAATTCGCTTACAGGTATAATTACTAGTATAATTACTAGTCAGTAGATCAATGGCAACGCAAAAACATGCCCAGCAAGATGCTAGACTCTATAAACTGCTCCTGTTTTTACAGTATGTCCAAATTTTATAGTTTGTCCGATTTTAAAATATATTCTACGTGACAAATGTGGACAACCGTTATGTGTCTAAATTGTGTCCTAATTTTCCGACTGCATTTGTTGGTGTATGGCATTGTAGAGCTTTAATCAAATCTTGCAAATTAATATAAATCCACTTTGAAGTGGTTGGGATGCGTTAATGTTTAGTGTGTGTTTAGAATTCCCTTGACAAAAAGCTTGTGTTAAAAATTAAATATATAAGTAGGTACTTTACTTACCAAAAAAACTTGTAGTCACTATTCCGAAAAGATGACATACATCAACACGTTGACAACTATCAACATACAGACTTATAGGTGTGTTGGTCAATCTAAAAAATCCGGCTCGAAGGACAATATTTTCTTGAATTAGTATGGTAATGTTTTAATCATAATAATAAACACATACATACTCAGAAAGCTAGTTGCAGTTTGTGAGTCGTATGCGACAAATCACGGTCTAGCTTATAATGTGTCTAAAACAGAATACATGGTCTTTAGGGCGGGAATCAAATGCCCAATTTTTGTTCCACCTTTAATGCTTAATAGGGTTCCTCTTAAACGTGTATTTCAGTTTAAGTATCTTGGGCATTTGGTAACCGATGACCTTAAGGACGATTTAGATATGGAGCGGGAGCGCAGAGCGAGCGTTGTCAGTCCGAGCGAACATGTTGGCTCGCAGATTTGCTCGATGTACGGATACAGTGAAAATAACGTTGTTCAAAGCATATTGCATATCACTCTATTCGGCTAGCCTGTGTTTCCGATACACCTAACAGGCGTACAACGCTCTGCGCATCCAGTTCAATAATGCGTTCAGGGCGCTGTTGCGGCTGCCTCGCTTCTGCAGTGCGTCATCTATGTTTGCCGAGGCGCGTACAGACGGCTTTGATGCCGTCTGGCGCAAAAAGTCTGCCTCTCTCCTGAATAGAATGCGCGGGAGTAGCAACAGCATCCTGAAAATTGTAGCTGGTAAGTTTGATTGTCCCTTGACAAAAATACTTACCGAACGCACTAAATCCCTTTTTACTATACATTACTAACCTAGATTAAGATTAACTAACACAAGTGGACCACATTGTTGTCTTTAAGTACTCAATAAATAATAATAAAATAAAATAATACATATATAAAAAAAACTGAATTCCGTGCTATACAATTTCTACTCTGTAGTTCTTGCTGTCATTGCCTTCAATTCGAAGGATCACTTTGTTTACATCAAACACGGTTGCTGAGCCAATCTTTCAACCACAAAGTATATTCATTTCATAAGAATTTACAGGCTGTCAAGTGTTACCTTGATTCATTTTTAAGTACTTACAGCGACACCCTGTCAGTTAATATTATAATAGTTATCATCGTCCAAAACAATGACAGAATGAATACCTATGTTTGAATGGCCTGGGTTAGTACAGTATGAACCAGCGTACCAAGATAAAGTATGATGTATTGACATTTGTACAAATAGACCAACGGCCCGATTGGGCGGGAATTGAGATGTTACGGCACCACGCCACTTTTACCTACCTACCTCTTTCGCTATGCGTCTGCGCTCATACAAACCATCCTACACAACGATTAACATCGCAGTTAGTAACATAATGACACTATTAGGCATTACATTTTATCTTACTAGTACAACGTCCTATGTTACATTTTTAACCAATCCTAAATTGGGTCTTACAACTTCTGGACAAGGTTCAGTTTCATATACAAAAAAAATAAAAATTACACCTTATATGTGTTGAAGCAACGATATGTTCTGGAACACAGTAGAATCACTCATTTGGTTTATCAGATTTTTGACGCTGCTTTTTTTCTATATAAATGCCATAAAAGAGACATTATGATGATAATAATATTAGTAAAATGATTTATGGCAGAAACTTAAGTTCAATAATAATTTGCAGCAGTGCACCAACTTTATATTCTAAAATTATAAAAAATATGCTGTTAATAGTGAAATGTACTGATGAGCTAAAAAAAAACCGGTCCCTTTTTAGACAAAGTTTAGCGAATCGTACATGTGTGTACCTACTAATATTTCTTTCTGATTTATGGTCTGTGGCATAGACTTAGACATAGTGTAGGTATTTATTGCAAACTATATCTAATTTTGTGTTTTAGAATATGAAAGTTAATAACTACGGTTATTTTGTGTCTAGGTGTATTAATGTTTTAATTTTTGAGCAATGATACCAAAAATAACGAATCACATACAACACCTACTTATATCTAATATATAAAATGTCGTGTCACAGTGTTTGTTATCGAACTCCTCCGAAACGGCTGTACCGATTTTTGTGATTTTTTCTGTTGTCTGAGAATAGGTCGTAGGCTATTTTTTATACCCCTGTTCTTCGCAGACAGACGGAATCGCGGGCAACAGCTAGTAACCATACAATAGGTTCGTAATAGTTTAAAGGGCTGTTTCACAACCCATTGATTAATTTTAACTGACGGATAAATGTGATGCCGTCTCCGTCTATTCAAACAAAACAAACAGAGACGGCATCACATTTATCCATCAAATAAATTTGATCAATGGATGGTGAAACAGGGGGTTAACCTTAACCATAAAAGTAACCATAAGAGTCAAAAGTGGTTTTCTATCGTTGCCCCAATATGATATGCCGTAATGTATCGTTTTCCATTATTTTCATTTGCTATAAAGTAATTTATTTCTGAAACAGTAATTTTCTTCAGAATCATTATTACACTAACTTAATTAACCTACTGCAATTCTATAATATGTCATATAAAAAATCCTGAAAACAGCACGGTTCTATATATTTTATGGCAAACGTTGGTATGGCAAGTGAAATTATGAGAAATGAAATTATGGGAAACTAAGTGATCCCGTCAAAAATATCTACTACTACAAAAATGTCTACTTTCAAGGACTTAATCAGACCTTACTCCACAAGTGTTCAAAGATTCTAAAGCAATTGGGTAATAAACATACAGGATGACTTGTGATGCGACCTATTCCTAGAAAGGAGTTATTCTAGAGCTTATTTACAATGTTTTTAGTCTAGTCAACCAGGGGCCTAAATTCAGTGGTTTTCGAGTTATTCGACTTAGATTATCATGGCTTTAAAAAACAAAAGGTTATAAATCACATGTAGGTAAAAGTAAGTTTTTTACATAAACTTTTAAATAAAAGACGATTACAAAAAAAAAGTGTATGACACCTCACGTAAAAATTACAGAAATTAGTTCCGTAATTCGTAACCTTTCCAATAAGGTATAAACGTTGACATTTTTTACTAGATTATTGAAAACAATAAACCACAAACAAAGACGATTACTCAAAAAAAAGTGTATGACACCTTGCGTAACAATTACAGAAATGAATGTTGTAATTTGTAAACTTTCCAAAAAGTACAGACGTTGAACTGTTTTAGTAAATGATTGACAATAATAACATTATAACAGAGCAGGTATCGGGTGCCCTGGAATCGTACCTGACACGAAATCGGGTTGTTTGTGCCACTTTTGTTGCTTTCATCTTATCTTGACTTATCTTATCGTTTGTAATCTTTTGAGGTTCAAGGTCCAGGACTGGTTGTCTTTAAGGAAGTATTCGGACATGTTCGTATGTTATGATAAATATTATTAATTAATGAAAGTAATAATAATAAAGGCAAATATTCGGAAGCGTTCGTGATTAACCGATGCTTATATCTGTATCCATCAAGTAATCAATCAGTATCTTTCAACTATCCTTCCAATTCGGTGTTGTGATTTTGGTTTGGATTGGCGTTATTATATGCTAGAAAAAATATAAAGACGTGTTGTTTGTATAGATGGTATAATTGAAGTGACTTAAGATATTCAAAATAAGAAAAGTCATAATAAAAAATAGAACATTATTTGAATACCTATTAAAAATAATTTAGATTAGCCAGTACAGTATAAGTATTTACAACATTCCCCCTTAATCGAAATTATCCCAAGAGCAAAATAAAATAATACAAAGAACTATACAACTAAACCTATGCTAGCTGTACATCTCTTATGTGCAACAGGCCCAAGAGGTTTTGTTAGAACGTCTGCAGGCATGTCACTACTCTTTAAATAATTAAGGGTAACGATGCAGTCAGATACTTTTTCTCGTATAAAATGGAAACGAGTATCTATATGCTTCGTCCTGTTGTGGTGCACTGGATTGAGTACTAAGTTAATGGCACTCTGGCTGTCCGACATTAATGTAACTGAACTAAGTATACCTGTGATTTCCGAAATAAAGCGACGTAAATAGCAGGCTTCTTTTGTAGCTGCTGTAAGTGCCATATATTCAGCTTCTGTCGATGAGAGAGCCACGGTGGGCTGTTTCTTTGATTCCCATGCCACCGGTCCGTCAGCTAACTTAAACACGAAGCCCGTGTACGACTTCCTATTAATCGGACAATTAGCCCAATCCGCATCAGCGTATCCTTTCAGAAGGTTTCCTGTTCTTCTGTAAGTTAAAGAATACTGTGAAGTACCTTTTAGGTACTGTAACACCCGTTTCGCAGCATTCCAATGCTCCTTAGTAAAACAAGTATTGAACTGACTAAGATAACTAGCCGCGTATGCGATGTCAGGCCGTGAGTTTACTGCCAAATACATTAAAGAACCAATAAGGTTTTGGTAAGGCAATAACGGTGACTCACTATTTAAATTCCTTTGCAATTTAGATTGCGCTAAAGGAGTTCCTGTCGTCTTACAATCACTCATATTAAACTTTTCTAACATTGACAATATGAAATTTGATTGATTTATTTTAATGCAATCTTTGTTGCTTTCTATTTGCAAGCCCAAATAAGATTTCAAATAGCCCAAATCTTTAAGGGAAAAATATGTCAACAAATCATTTTTGACAATTTCAAATGTCTTGTCAGAGGAGTAATAGATAATCAAATCGTCCACATAAACACTTAACAATACAAGTTCCTTGTCAAAAAGTTTTGTATACACGCAAGGTTCAGAGGGCGTTACAATAAAACCTATTTTCGAAAGAGTTTCATTTAACTTTTTATTCCAGGCGCGTGGAGCCTGTTTAAGACCATAGAGCGATTTCCTTAATAAGCAAACCTTATTTTCTTGGCCTTTTGCCGCAAAACCAAAAGGTTGCTCCATGTAGACTTCTTCTTGTAAATCGCCGTTAAGGAATGCAGTATCCACGTCCATATGCCTCATCTTTAAACCCATTTCTGCAGCTAATGCAAATAAAGTACGTAGTGAAGAATGACGTATTACCGGCGCAAATGTCTCATGATAGTCCACACCTTTTGTTTGACTATAACCTTTTGCGACAAGTCTTGCCTTATATTTGGTGATATTTCCATACGCATCTTTCTTCACTTTATATACCCACTTAC
Organism: Archips xylosteana; assembly: GCA_947563465.1. Taxonomy (NCBI): domain Eukaryota; kingdom Metazoa; phylum Arthropoda; class Insecta; order Lepidoptera; family Tortricidae; genus Archips; species Archips xylosteana. Next base: position 15,591,716 of record OX387351.1, read on the forward strand.
ATGGAATAACCTTTTTATTAGGTCTCTCCACTAATTCCCAGGTATGAAGTTTCATAAGCGAATTATGCTCATCATTCATGGCTAACTGCCACTTTGCAGCATCATCGGCATGAATAGCTTCATAATAGCTAGTTGGTTCATCCATATCGTTATTTGACACTTGATACGAAAGGTAATCGGGTGGTTTTCGATTCCTTGATGGATATCTTGACTCACACAAAACTTCAGGGTGTTCCACATTCGCTGTCTCTGTTTCCACTCTCTCTGGAATATTCTCAGAGTCCGTCTCCATTCTCACTGGATTCACGGGAACAGAAGATTCAGCACCTGAGTTGGAACTGTCAATACAATCGAAGTATTGCGAACCTTCTTCTTCAGCATCAAATAATAAGATGGGATTCGATTCAACATGTGAATCAGGTTCCCTTTTCTTCAGAGATGCAAAACGATTCTCAAAGAATGTCGCGTCTCTAGATTTTATTACCCTTCTAGGATTTTTAGGATCACGGAATAAGTACGTGTTGGGATCTTCTGAATATCCAACAAATATGCCTTCCTCAGCTTTTAAATCTAGTTTCTTTCTGTGAAAATCAGGTATATGAACAAGAGCTCTACATCCAAACACTTTTAGATGACTCAAATCACTTTTACGACCACACCATCGGTCGTAAGGTATCTGTCCGTCTAAGGCTCTATGAGGAGACCTATTTTTCAAGTATACTGCTGCCTTGAATGCATCTTCCCAGTATGCTTTAGGTAATGAGCTCTCAGCTAACATCGATCTTGCCTTTTCTACAATTGAGCGAAAAGTTCGCTCCGCAGTCCCATTTTGTTGCGGACTGTACCTAACTGTAGTTTGATGCTCGATCCCTTTAGAAGCGAGATAATCAGCAAATTCTTTATTTACATATTCTTTACCGCCATCTGTCCTAATAGCCTTTATTTGTGAGCCTAACTGTTTTTCAACAAAAGCTTGAAATAAACAGAACTTGTTCCTTACCTCTGTCTTAGAATTAATAAAATAAGCAAAAATTTTACGTGTATAGTCATCTACAAAAATTAAAATATATTTATTTCCTTGGAAAGATGACGTGGACATTGGCCCGCAGAGATCGCTATGGACCAATTCCAAAGGTGAAGATGCTCTTTTGTGTGCAATCTTCTTAAAAGGTTTTCTGGCTTGTTTGCCTTCTACGCAAGCGATGCAATTATTTTTGTCTACCTCGGTAAAGCTTATACCTACCTCATGATTCCTCAACATGCTCATTCCGATACGACATAAGTGACCTAACCGTTTGTGCCAGAGTCTGTAGTTACTCGGACAGTCAGAGTGCTCATGTTGTGTTGCATTTGCCCGGGGAACATTTACAGTGCAATCTAATGTGTACAGACCACCACAGGGCGAAGCATGAAGAACTGAATCACCTGTAACACAAAAATTTGCATCATTTTTATAGAAAGTACAACCATTATTATCAAAAATACATATAAAGCCCTTTTGAACTGCTTTCTGTACAGATAATAAATTAGCTTTTAATTCTGGTACAAAAGCTACATCTCGTATCATGTCCACCGATTTATCAGGTGTATTAATGGAGATATTGCCTACTCCACAACACTTAATTCGATCGCCATTTGCGACAGTAACATTTCCATTATCTGAAGTTGTAAAACTATGAAACCAATCTCGTCTAGAAGTCATATGTTTAGTAGCACCAGAGTCAACGTACCACACATCCTTTTCTGAACCAGAAGTATTCAGTGCTGTATACGAAGAAGCTTCTTTCTTAGGTAAAACATTTGTCTTCTTATTACCTTTATCTTCGTAGGCTTTCTGTAAGGACTTCCAGGCTTCGGCTGCAGTTTTTGCTCCCTTTACGTGAGTGATAGCAGCACCGTCTACTGTAAGACATATTTTAGCAAGTGCCTTACAATCATACCTTGCCTTTAATGATGTGGATGTTCCATCGCCTTCGGGATATCCTATTACGGCATACCATAAATCTTCGTGGATAAGAAAATTTCGCATTTTAAATTTCCACGTTGGATACCCATCTCTGTTTTTAAGGCAGAATGAGGGAACTCCGGACTGCAACTGTTTGTAAACATTACCACTATCTCCACTTTCGCTTGACATTTTGTCACGGAACTTTTACTTTTCCAGGATGCGAAAAATAAACACACACGAAAAATAAATCAATGCAATAAATAACGCACACCTTCGTGCTGATAACGTGTTGTGATTTTGGTTTGGATTGGCGTTATTATATGCTAGAAAAAATATAAAGACGTGTTGTTTGTATAGATGGTATAATTGAAGTGACTTAAGATATTCAAAATAAGAAAAGTCATAATAAAAAATAGAACATTATTTGAATACCTATTAAAAATAATTTAGATTAGCCAGTACAGTATAAGTATTTACAACATTCGGACATCTTGCTGACATGTTTCTTTATCAAATGGCGGCTTATTAATTTGAAGAATACGCAGTTATCCTGTACTGTTACGGATTTGCTGATGGTGACGCTGCTGCAGCACACGGTTTCAAAATCGCCGTTTACCTAATGTCAGCGTGTTTGGTACGACTTATCGAGAAACGAACATGTCCAAATACTTACCAAAGGCAACCAGTCCTGACCTTGAATCTCAAAAGATTACAAAAGAAAAGATAAGTCAAGATAAGATAAAAACAAACAAAAGTGGCAAAAAGAACGCGATTTCGTGTCAGGTACGCTTCGAGCGCACCCGATACCTGCTCTGTTAAAATGTTATTATTGTCAATCATTTACTAAAACATTTCAACGTTTGTACTTTTTGGAAAGTTTACAAATTACGAAATTCATTTCTGTAATTGGGATTGTTCTTTTTTCTAACCACCCCTTTTTATTTATTTTTTATCGAAAATATAGAGCATTTTAAGAAACTAATTTGAATATTTCAGCAATTCATCACTCCAATATTTTTTTAAATTTATTGAAAATTTGAGATACGACTTCTCGTAAATTACATGCCCCGGCTGAATCTGTGTATAAATCACAGACACAATAAAGACAAAAAAAAATTGTGTCACAATCGATGGCTAGTTGTCATCTGTCAATGTCACTTTACATGTTAGTCTTAATAACAATAACACTAAAGTTGCCGATTCTTCCAAGATAAGATAATAGGTACAAACAACGATTTACGGTTATCGGTTATAGTATTTTTTGTACGTATAAAATAAAATGGTCAGGAGTGTTCCCTTGAAAATTCTTTGGTGGATTTCCATACTTACATTAAAATGATCCTCGCAATACATCGTGTAAACTATGAAATGCTCCACATTAATTTCGCGGCACCACTTCTCTCGTAAATCTTCTCTAAGGCGAACAATTAATTTGTTTGGGCTATTGACAGAATCATTTCCACATGGAGGAATGAAACACTTCCTGTATAAATCCATTATTAAAATATGAAAAACGCGAAGAATGTTTTTCAAAATAGTTTCCTTAAACTGACAGATGATAACTACGTCGAAGTGACAGATAACGGTATAGAGAAACTAGACGGATGGCTTTTTTTTCTTCTTGCAAAGAAATTCAAATTTAATGCCACTAGATTAAGGTCAAACAATGGACAAACATTATTTAGCAAAAATGCACACGATCACAATGTCACAGCTGAGGTACTCCCATTACTGTGTGCACAATAGCTCCTTATTTTTATAAGCGTAAACGTTACCGACTCAGCAGCAAGTATCGTAGTACAAAAGCGAAGTAAATAACCTCTGGTCTGCGTGTCCGAGTCTCTAACTAGTGGTTAGGGTCCAATTTGCCGTCCGTAACGATTTCCTCTTCGGGGAATCGAATAGCGTGCGTCCGGAGGCCGCCCACTGCTCTATATACTTATTTATACATGTATAACAAAGCCCATGGATTGGATTATAACATGTAAGAAGCATAGAGATTGTTGTTCGTTAGTTTGAGGTAACACTGGCGTGGCGCCGGAAAAACTCGATTATCACCGGGTTGCCTAGATTTTTTTACTTAATGCCAGTGATGCTATGCATGGCAATGAATGTGTATACTAAGTGCCAATTGTTGCATCCAAGGATATACTAACTCACGATTCTCTAACTCTTCTGATTGGCTAGCGAAATGTTCACTCCTTGCACTGGTATGTACTGTGGGTTATTTGTGCCTTTAATGTAGCTAGAAACATGGAGATCCTGTCCTGTCTGTAATGAATATGTTAAAGAGATTGATTGATAGCAAGTGCCTACTAATCTACTTAAATAGCACTCTATAAAAAATACATGACAAGGCAGTAGCTAAATAATAACTAGATGATATAAACAATGAGTCAGCTCAAGCGTTTTATTAAAAGTCAAGGTTAAATATACAAGGCCATTATATAGGGCCGACAACGCACTGGTATCGCGTAAAGCGCTGCGAGTGTCTATGGTCAGTGGTGTTCATTTAACATCAGGTGACCCACTAGTTCGTTTGTCTGGCCTCTCTAACATAAAAAAAAATACAAATGTAATACACCCGGGTCATTATTCGAACCTTTAATACCGTCCGAATAATTTTTTCGTAGACATATTTTTGTATAAATTGCAGAATATTTTGATACAGATTCCAGATAAGTTGTAAAGTATCGTGTATTTTATAAATAACCGAAGAAAATAATAATAATAATAAATATGACAACAAAAGTGAGGCGGTTAAAACGCCCAAATAATGACCCAGCCGTGGTAAAGAGCTAAGAAGTAAACGAAACCCGCGGAACGCTTATTTTATTTGTTCATTTCAATAAAGGTTTGAACATTAAATTAGCTATACGGCCGTTTCATAAGCCGCCAGATTTTACACCACACGTAGCCTCTAAAATGGTGCCATAAACAAATTCATAAGTAGGCTCTGCTCCCGTTTTTATGCGTTTTTAAGGGCCCCCTGAGGGAATTCCGGAAAAGTGAAACGCCGCGTAAAACCTGCACCCCGATACAAGAGGGATCTCGCCAAATTTAGGAGCACCACGCTATGCAAATAAGAATGCTCTCGCACAGCAAGAATCTTTTACGGGGAATAATTTAGCCATAGCGCAGCTGGAGACACCACGAAACAGTTTTTGAGTCTATAATGCGACTGTATGTATCTATATATGTTGTATAAGAATCGCTACTCATCATCTTACATGGTAATCTTGCCGCCAAGGCAGTGCTTGTACTGCTTTGTTCCGAAGTGGAGAGTAAGACAACCGGTGAAATTAGGTACCTAATGCCACACGTAATATTCTATCTTGATTCTTGTCTCTCCATTCTCTGCAATCCTTTGGTAATGGGTCGTTTTCAATGCTGTTATTTAAAAAAACTAGCTCAAAAGTTCAAAATATAATAGGAAGTAGGTACTAGATACAAAATGAAATTAATTCATTATAAGGGATCTCTCTGCATCACCTAACCTAAACCGGACGAAAAAAACCCTACTCGAATATTATAAATGAGATAGTTTTTGAGTGTGTGCATGAGTATGTTTGTTACTCTTTCGTGCTAAAACCGGAGGACTGATTTGAATTAAATTTTGTATATGTATACAGGGTGTCCCTAAAACCAACGCCAAAATGAAAAGGGGAGATAGGTGGGCAGGTCGTCTACCAAATATCAAAGAATGACCTCAGTAAAAGTCGCACCGTTTTCGAGAAATTTCCATTTTTCTGATTTTTTGAAAAATGTACACCCACACTAAGATTTTGAGTTGTGATATTCGGAATTAATTATTATTTGCATTTATTTTTATTGGAAAATAATCTTGAATAGTTGTGTTGTCAGACGCAAAAAACAATTTTTAAAAAACTATTGCAGATTTTTATTTATTTTTATTTAAATTTAAATTTTGCCTCTTCTCCTAAACTTTGGTCAAGATTTGATCTTTCACAGTGAAAAAAAATGACATGACAACTGTTTTGCTTACTAGCTTAAAAACATGCCCATTTAATGGACATTCAAAAATGATAAAAAATTTATCAATAAATATTTACAGGAAAAAAAAATCTCCATGCAAAGCATTAAGTACCCTACAAATCTCGTTAAGCCAGTACTACCGCCTTATCTAAGTTGAGGCTCAAGGTGGATCAGAATGCACTCTGGTTAAATTCAGCGATATGCTAAACTAAATAAATTAAAAAAAATCTAAATTTCCCATGTTTTATTTAAAAAAAATTAAACTCATTCATATTTGAATCCAATCTTACCGTTAATTTGGGTGTAAAACTGTTGTTTGAAACTTAACAACGCTTTGTCCAAATTTTTATTTCCAAAAATACTGGCCACAAAGATTTTGAACGCCGCTAAATTGAAATTCGAAATTTAAAAATAATTATGTTTTTTATTTCTTTATTTAACCACACCCGAATTAACGGTAAGATCGGATTCAAATATGAATGAGTTTAAATTTTTTTTTAATAAAACACGGGAAATTTAGATTTTTTTTTAATTTATTTAGTTTTGTAAATCGCTGAATTTAATCAGAGTGCATTCTGATCCACCTTGAACCTCAACTTAGATAAGGCGGTAGTACTGGCTTAACGAGATTTGTAGGGTTTGCATGGAGATTTTTTTTTTCCTGTAAATATTTTTTGATAAGTTTTTTATCATTTTTGAATGTCCATTAAATGGGCATGTTTTTAAGCTAATAAGCAAAACAGTTGCCATGTTTTTTTTTTTCACTGTGATAGATCAAATCTTGTCCAAAGTTTAGGAGAAGAGGCAAAATTTAAATTTAAATAAAAATAAATATAAAACTGCAATAGTTTTTTAAAAATTGTTTTCTGCGTCTGATAACACAACTATTCAAGATTATTTTCCAATAAAAATAAATGCAAATAATAATTTATTCCGAATATCACAACTCAAAATCTTAGTGCGGGCACATTTTTCAAAAAATTAGAAAAATCGAAATTTTTTCGAAAACGATGTGACTTTTACTTAGGTCATCATCATCATCATTTCAGCCGAAAGACGTCCACTGCTGAACATAGGCCTCCCCCAAGGCTCTCCAAACAGATCGGCCCTGTGCCATCCGCATCCAATGCGTTCCCGCTACCTTCACCAGGTCGTCGCTCCATTTTGTTGGAGGCCTACCTACACTGCGTCTTCCAGTCCGCGGACGCCACTCGAGAACCTTTCGGCCCCATCGGCCGTCAGTTCTACGGGCGATGTGCCCTGCCCACTGCCACTTAAGTCATACTACTAGTTACTTAGGTCATTTTTTAATATTTGGTAGACGACCTTCCCACCTATCTCCCCTTTTCATTTTGGCGTTGGTTTTAGGGACACCCTGAAGATAGCTAGAACTCCGGAATAACTACTATTTATCCCGATATTCCCAAAATCTTAATAGCTCAGTCTAGAGACATGACATTTAGCACGGGTGTTCTTCATACAACGTAAAATAAAGACCACGTTGTAAATTTTGGGAGTTCAAATGGAAATTTAGTAAAGTCAAACATGTAACCAAAGTTAGACCGATAGTCAGACCCAAGCCACAAAGGGGATCTGGTATTTTATCTTATAGTTAAACATAACTTATCAGCTTCGCATTACAATGCAAAAGGAAATTACATTTCATTGCCCGTTCCCACACGCTGCCGGGATCAGGCGGGAAATTTTAATTCAAAACACAGACCAGCCCATACGCATTAAAATAGGTTTAACCGCCAGCCGTTCCATTTTCAAAAAAATAAAATAAAACAAAAAGGTGCGTTCCCGCCATTTCTCTCGGGCGCTCCGCAAATTCCAGTGGAAAAAATCGTATTTCGAACGCGGTTTGAATTTTAATTGACATTCGGTCTGGGCGCGCCGTTCAGTGGGGAATCGTGAACGTTTTCGAGTTTACATCTAGGCCGGAGGGTCTGTGTGGGGTGTCCACCAGTTGCGGGCTATAAAGGCGACGCCACACGTCCGCGGGTCGGGCCCTAACGGGGTGCGTCGACGCGATAAAAAACCGCTTGTCACTCATGTTGGAAGAAGATTGCCATTTTTAAGTTGAACGTGTTTCATGTAGTGGACATCTTAAAGAGGAAATGCAACTGTCTAATTAACTAACTGTATAATTAGTTCATTACTTTAATGTTATGTTATTAGAAATAAACTCTTTATTTTGTTCATTAAAAGTACAACATACAGGTGAAGCTATTCTAAATTAAATGGAGTATATATATATAGGTATTATAAATGAGAAAGTACTGTCGCTTGTCATAAGGGGTAGGTACGTATCAACATACATAATCTTACAAGCTAGTGTCGGAGGTCAAGATCTTCTTCGGAAAATTGAGCCACTGCAGTAAGTAAATAAGTATAGGGTTATTATAAAATAAAACAGACCTAAACCAATCTGCATAATAAACGATTAAATAGTTAAATGACTATGTATTTCGATGAACCATTGCGTATTTCAACCAATTATGCTTTTCAACTTTATGTTTAACGCTCACGTCATGATACTTTACGCATAACGGCACATACAATACCTACTTACATATTATAGAAAGTCATCAAAGTACAGGTTCATAAATGTATCCCTTGAATGTCTCTACTTATACTGTTAAGCTAATACTACCATACTTAACCTCCATAATAGGTCAATTAATCAAGCTCAAAACTGTGACTGTAGACCACTCATTGCCAGAGTGCTAGACACCTTTCATGAGTATAAAATTGTAGCCTATTCAATTGAAGGCTACGCATGCGCTAAACGCCCTCGTGTCACACAATTTAGATAAACCTGACCAGACTCATCAGGCTGCGGTAACGTACCTCATAACAATTTTAATAACTTTATTGTTGTCTCGTTTCGCGCTTTACGCTTCATAACGCGCGTTAATACAACAATGAACATCGGGCACTCATTACGGGTTCATCACGACGTCAAACAACCAAATTATTCGACACAAAACCGCGGTAATGACGAACGTCCGCGGACAATTGCGGAATAACCGAGACAGCCTCCCGCTACATTCAATTTAGCAGCTCATAATTTGGCGCCGAAGTGGGGAGGATTAGGGCCTTTGTCTGTCCTACCTAGTTAACAGCTCGATCGAGCCCTGAATAAGTAATCACAAACTAAACGTGATCCTTTGTAACCACTACTAGTTAATCCCGTTTGTATAGGTCGCCTGAAACAAGTTCCTTGGTTTTGTATTAAATTTTGATATTGCTATGTCTTTTTCAGATATAATGACGCTGTCATCGGATGCCAATGCAATAGATTTACAAACCGTTCACAATAAACATATAAATGCGTAAGCGAAAATGTTAACGCATGCGAAACGTAAGACTGAATCGTCACGTGGATGATCACGCATTGGTCGAGGGGCGCGCGCTCCGGCACCGGCAGCGATGCAAGAGATATGCAACACCGCCGCACTGCCGCTCGACAGTAACCCGCTCGTGCGCAAGATAAAATGCGAAGAGTTCCCCCTGCGAGGCAAGCCCGTGAGAGTCGGCATGGGGGTGCGCGATGAGATGGAGGAGGAGTTCGCGGTGAAAAGCCGCGGCACGCCGCCTATGGGGCCGGCGCCGGACCGCATGGAGCACGGCGGCAACGGGTTCTGGCTGGCCGCCGTCACGGCCGCCGGCGCGCCGCACCCCATGCTCGAGACGTGCACCGAAACCGGCTTCATCAACAGCCAGCCTTCCATGGCCGAGTTCATGACGGCGCTGCCGCAGCTGGGCGCGGGCGAGCTCAGTCCGCAGCACACGCCCCCTGGCTATGCGCCCGACCTGCCCTCGCCCGGCGGCGGCCTCAACGTGCCAGAGTACCCTTGGATGAAGGAGAAAAAAACAACCAGAAAAAACAGCCAACAAGGTTAGTGCCATTCGCATTGTCCGAGCTTGGTCCTAATATTTATCAATCCGCACCATCGCGCGGCGGTCACTTAACAAAATGGCTCCTCCGCCACGAAACGACGTTTCGTTTCGTAAGCGCCTAACTGCCGCGTGAATAACTACTTCGAAATTATTATTGTGCCTTTCAACGGCAGCAACAAATGGCCATTCAACCATTGTGTTCTGGTTCACGGTCCCAGAGTTTCTTTAATGAACATCAAATTACTCTGAAATATATTGAATTGTGAGGCCCACGACGTTTTGTGTCGGTAACTGTTGTCGGCGGTGGGAGCGCGCGCACGCCGCGTGTCCGGGCGCGGCATTATCCGACCCACCGAGCCGCCGCCGACTCTCCACTAACGGAACGGAACACTCGACATGCACTATAACCACAAATTATAAGTGAGAACTTTTTAGATCATAATTTACATGCTGACAACCCATATAACATGGTATCTTGGTATCTAGGATTTATGTCGCTTCGCTAATGATGTCTTAAAAAACAGAAAGCCATGAGTCATCTGAATTTCCTGAGGCTAAGTTTTGCAATCTTTTTGAATACTTGCCTTATAATATATCGGCTTCATCAATTCAGGCTAGACCGTGTGGTACCGTTACTTCGTGGCACGGCTTTAGCTATTGCCAACATAATCACGATGAACAAAATTATAATAAAGAACAGTTAGAATCGATTTTTGCGGGGAGTTTTAGTACAATTAGTTGTAACAATAGGCTAAAGCAAAGACGGGATGACCCTAAATTTGTCGACGAGACAGACGGCGGGGCGGCAGAACAAAGCGCGGATGATCCATCATCATCCGTCGTCCTGGGAACGTGACCTCACCTGAAGCCGATACATCATGCTCTACATGCGGCAAATTACAGATCACTCCTGGGTCAATCGTCTTGGGAAGATTTAATATAGGGGTCATGTCAATACATCACGGGAGTAGATTGTCTATTTGGCTGTGCCGTTCAAGGTGTGGCGGATGAAATCGATGATGCGTTTTAATGAAATAATCACCATCTAATGTGATCATTCGCTGACGTAATTTATAAAATGAGAACTTTTGCACGCTTCGTCTTACTACTTAAAGAACCCTAACAACCAGCTTTGAACTGGATGAAAATCTCCTCCCAAATGCGTCTCTAAAAAATTCGAAACTTCCTACTAAATTTCTTAAATTGTCTCAAAAACCTTCCGGTGATTTCCCTTGTCACGTGTTGAGAACAGTCAATCCAATTAGCTACGGCAGGGGCCAAACTTAGATTCGGAAAATCGTGTCAACTTATTATTTATGTATGTACTAGTCCAGTATTTGTGATTCAAATTACGCGATGCTGAAAAATAACTCAAACTCAAGTCTTTTTTAAAAAACGGCAAATCGATTAGTGTGTCATCTGCGGATATGTTAATACCACCGCCAACTGAACATGTAATACCAATAGGATCCCTCTTGCGTTGCCAACCTAGAAGGCTAAGATCCAGGTATTTCCACGGATATCTACTGTCCACCCCGGAATAGGTACACTATTTACTGCTACTTGGCAGAAGGACTCGCTAATCCTGCCATCAAGCAGCCCTGCACCACTGCGTTTCGGCCAAAGTAGGTACACCTTACTCGCTGTTAGTATCCGGATGAATGTAGCATAAAGTAACCGGTTCACTAATGTCTAACCAAAAAAATATTATTAAATCATCGTTTTACAAGAAACGATTCATCAAATGTTTAATCCGCAATTTTCATAAACCAAGGTGTACTTTTTCCAAGTATAGTCGGGGTAAGAAAAGGTTCGTCACTTTTCAACTCTATGTCAACGAGTTAAGGTCGAAAAGTGACGAACCTTTTTTTACCCCGACTATACCTAACATAATAGCTAAAATTAATTTGTCAAATCATCTTTATTAAAATGTAACCTATGTTTATGTTACCTGTATTATTTGGACACCTCAGTAAATTGTAGAAAGTGTAGTTATGAAAAAAATTAAGAAACATAATTTAGGCCAGAAGTTGCTTCATAAGTGTAAAGCGAAATTAAATGATTTTTACTCAAACGCAGGAAAGGTTACACTATTCCAGTTGGTCGAATAGACAAACTTTGTACTTTTACTCTCAAAATTCTCTTACACGCGTTCAGGTAATTTACCGTGTCACAGGCTATATTTCCTCGTTTGCCGGATTATAGCTTGTTGAGAACGGTGGCGGTGACCCCCGCTGGCCGCGGCAGGGGGCCGATGGGCCGAAGGAACATCGTGTCAACAATCAACGTGCTAGTCCGTTCCCATCCCAATGGCATTACGAAGTGCTTAAAAATGCCACGTCGAATTATTCTATGTGTCTATTTTTAATAAGGATAATATGTACTTTCTTGGACGCTCTTATATGATGTTAATCGAAATATATTTTTACTTATACCCGTAAGAATTTAGTCTTGAGTTTTGTAGCTGGTTCTCTCTAAAATTGTGTAAGAGTAAGAGTTGTAGTCTGTTTTTTTTTTGCAATAACTTCGGTGTCACAAACGATTTAAAATACACACACGTAAACATATTTAAACGTAACATAATCTGTCTTCTTACCAACAGCAGCAGTAAAATATAACTACTGCAGTACCTGGGCGACCGAGCTCCGCTCGGGCTGAAACTCGGTAACAAGCGTTTTCCCAGAGATAAGACCAAGCTAGATCAATTTTTCATTTCCGAAAACCCCCACCCACATACCAAATTTCATCGAATTCGTTGGAGCCGTTTCCGAGATCCTGATCATCTACATCTACACTATCTACATCTACATCTACATCTACACTAATATTATTAAGAGGAAAGATTTGTATTTTTGTATGTTTGTATTTTTGTATGTAATGAATAAACTTAAAAACTACTGGACCGATTTCAAAAATTCTTTTGCCGTTAGAAAGATACATTATCACTGAGTAACATAGGCTATATTTATTACTAGAAAAAATTAGAGATCCTCAAAAAATCTTACTAAAACCAACCCAAGATGTAAAAAAATTAGCCATAAAATGTCTTTCATCGCATGCGCTTCAGAAAGTATTGTTGATAGAACAAAAATATGTTGTACAATATTATAGAACGTATCAATATCTACAAAAAACTTCCCGAGACCATACGTCCAACTATTGTAGTTATGTCACTATTACTACTTTTTTACATTTTAAAAGATGATAGAAATGCCTATCAAAATCAGACCATGTTATCCACACCTTTGTATTAACTTTTATCCAAATAAATTATTTCGTATGCAAGATTGGTTCAATACCTGTTGATTGTTTTTTAAATTATTGAAATCTGACGTTCCATTCAAAAGATAATACGAAATTAAAAATGTCAATATAAATTAAAGTCAGTTTTTAATTTTGAAAATTTGGGCCTCCTGCTTGGATTCTCGCTAACATGCCTGCTTGCATGCTTGCTTGCTTGCTTGCATGCTTGCTTGCTTGCTTGCATGCTTGCTTGCTTGCTTGCATGCTTGCTAGAATCCTGCTTAGATTCTCGCTTGCATGCTTGCTTTCATGCTTCCTTGCATTGCAAGCTTGCATGACTGCTTGCTTGCTTGCGTGCTTGCTTGCGTGTTTAATTGCGTGCTTGCTTGCGTGCTTGCTTGCGTGCTTGCTTGCATGCTTGCTTGCTTGCATGCTTGCTTGCATGCTTGCTTGCACGCTTGCTTGCATGCTTGCTTGCATTCTTGCTTGCATGCTTGCTTGCATGCTTTTTTGCATGCTTGCTTGCATGCTTGCTTGCATGCTCGCTAGAATCCTGCTTGGATTCTCGCTTGCATGCTTAAATGCTTCCTTGCATGCTTTCTTGCAAGCTTGCATGCTTTCTTGCAAGCTTGCATGCTTTCTTGCAAGCTTACATGCTTGCTTGCATGCTGTTTGCATGCTTGCTTCAGGCTTGCTTGCATAATAGCTTGCTTGCTTAATTGCATGCTTCTCTAAAATATTTATGGTTCACGCGAGCAAAGCCGCGGGTAAAAAAGCTAGTATATATATATATATATATATATATATATATATATATACAAGAATTGCTCGTTTAAAGGTATTAGATAGATAGATAGATAGATAGCAGCCTTAGATTATTTATGCACTAGATAGAGTGTCAGTAGCAAACATTGCGATACAAAACGTCCAAAAATCTATTTGACAGCTTCATATTACGATCGCGTTACGTCATTCAAACTGAAGGGAGGCAAATGACAAATAAGCCAACTGTTGGCTTATATTTTTCGGGACGTTTTCATGCCGACGAAGCTCTATCTAGAGTATAAATAATCTAAGATAGCAGCACACTCAATCCACTACTGTCAATAATCACCATACACGGTACAGATTATCTATACTATAACTATCTCAACAAGACTGCGTTCGTAAATTACCATTTTTAAGCGTGATAGACAGTAGAAAACACTGTTTTTAATCAGGGTGCAAAAAATAAACCCCTCCATACCTACCTTAAATGTTCATAAGCAAACTTTATACTCAGATAGTTGGTCCGGCCGTGAACCGGCGGTGATCAGTCACTGTCGGCGCTATCGAGCGATGCAGCGGTGTTGGCCCGCGGAACAGCCGGAAGCGGTTTTATAAACTTACTAGCTGTTGCCCGCTACTCCGTCCGCGAAGAATAGGGGTAGGTATAAAAAATAACCTACGACCTATTCACAAACCTAGCGAATACAGTGAAAAAAGTTTCATAAAAATCGGTCAAGCCGTTTCGGAGAAGTTCGATAACAAACACCGTGACACGAGATTTTTATTATTAGAAGATAAGCTATATAAAAAAATGGAAAGTATTTTTTTTGAAATTGATAGTGATCTGTTTGTTATAAATATGACGACCAGATGGCCTAGTGGTTAGAGACCCTGACTATGAAGCTTGAGGTCCCGGGTTCGATTCCCGTGTCGGGGCAGATATTTGTATGAAAAATACGAATGTTTGTTCTCGGGTCTTGGGTGTTTAATATGTATTTAAGTATGTATCTATCTATATAAGTATGTTTATCCGTTGCCTAGTACCCATAACACAAGCTTTGCTAAGCTTACTTTGGGACTAGGTCAATTGGTGTGAATTGTCCCGTGATATTTATTTATTTATTTATTTAATATAATACAGCAATCTTCAGAATCAGACATATTAAAGTAAACGATTTTTGATTTAATAAAATCTGTGGAATGATCTGAAACTTGTTGACTATATTCGATATTTTTGGTTTCAAAAACGACACGATAAAACATAAAACTCGAAAGGGCTTAAAAATAATGGGCTGGAACTAACAAGTATTTTTTCTAACCCTTTATTTTTTCAACTATGGCATTATCAGCGCAATGAACTTGTTACTTTCCTATTCCGCAATCAAAGCGAGGTAACAACCCATTAATATCTTAGGATTTTACATATTTACTCTAGCGAAGTAGCAGTGACCATACCATACCAAGTACAGATTGCAGTGAACTATTTTAAATGAAAAACACGATCTTTTATTTTTTAGTTATGTACTCGTAATAATTAGTACAAGAACTCACTATTTTTCTCTGTTCGGCGTCACTTCACGCCAATCGGGTATTGACCGGGCGTGTGTCTTTAGCAGTTAACAAATTCTTCTACATCTTTAGTTTCAATATATCTCGCTCCACTGCATGTAAGGCCACAGCCGCACCGCTGCGACCAAGGCCCCGGCCCGCATGCAGCTCGGCGCGACGCTTTGTGCCCCCGTTCTAAACTTAGATATTGGATTTACCAAGTTTTGACTGATTCCGTTAACTGACAGCTCCTCGTCTATTTCAACCGTTTCCGCGCTGGATATCCGGCAATATTTTTTTTTCTGAGATATTTTTAATATATTTTTTTTTAATATTCATACTCCACGCCATTTCGAAAGCATACCTGGGGGTGTGAGGTATTCTAATACCATTTGATTGAATCTTGGAATGAATGAGCACGAAATTACTGTGCTGGAGTTTGAAATTACGTCACCGAAAAAATCGAGCTCATTTTTGTTTGTACATCGATTAGGTCGCCAACAATTTATGTTATCTTTACCGACAAATTTATTAAAACACGATGATTATACTTAAGATATGTCACAAGCTTTAAACTTACAAACCCATTTGGGTCATATACATTTTTTGTTCGTCTCTCCTGTAGACATGGCAAAAGTAAAGGGCCTATAAGCCAATATTTATTAATCAAGTCTATATCCACGTGTAGACGACTGAACGCCTGGCGAACTTCGGCATTTAAATTAATCTTAAGTTTGCTGACAAAATTCACATTATGTCCAGGTGAAAACTTTTGTTTCTTACTCTGTGTATGACCCATTTCTACCTTTCAATGCTCTGTAAAATGAAATGAGGCATCTAAACCTACAGCGTACCAAACTTTCCCATAGTACGATGGCATTTTTTCCCGTACAGCTAAAACAAATCGTCGTGGGCCACGCCTCCGGCCGTCTCCGCGGGATTAAAACGCCCTGCCTCGATCGATCATCCCGATTTGATACAATACCTTGTACTAGTACTGTCTCAATTTGTTCGGTGTATTTGATGTCTGATGAATCCTCAAACAGCTGTCAGTTAATGAATGAATTCAGAGAATCATGCGTGCATTTGTTTCTTTGTCTTCTTGGCAATTGAACTTATTCCATAAGAATGGCGATTATGGCTGTTAAATTGACTAAAGTCAGAAGTTTTTATTCAATTTAGGCTTCAATTGAAGCTCCTATGAACGTCGAAGAATCTACCACCTGATCGGAAAAACCCTGTTGAGAAGAATCCGGCAAGAAACTCAACAAGGTATTTTTTTTTCAAACAAGTCTACATCCTACTTACATCTTAAGTATTTAATACAACTATTTTTTAACACAGTAGATACGCTATTGACTAAGTATTTGAGACTAGGGATCGCCAATGCAGATCGAAATTTATTTCCAAACATGATGTAAGAATACCTAGGCATTAATATTATAGTATGCCTTAGATATTAATGTGTTCTTCACAATGGATTTGAATTTTGTATCCGTTTGGTCGGTTATTGTTTCCGGAATTTTATTACAAAGAAATAGAAATTCAGTTATTTAAATTCAGGTAAATACAAATGTATTGTATTGTATTTTTAAACAAATAAATCAAAAGTTATTTTTTTACGCTTGAGTTTTTACGCCAGTACGCTACGCCTACGCTTACGACCGTGTGCGAAGGAGCTTGGAATACCAATTTCATTAAAAAAAGATCTTAAAGATTCGAAGACTACCACTGTCTTACACCGTTTAACGTTTGCGTGCTTGTTAGCCAATAAGGTCTTAGGTCCACATAAACTGCACGACATACGGAGGACAGTGTCACGTTACAGTGGTTGTTTTCAA
This sequence comes from Archips xylosteana, assembly GCA_947563465.1. Lineage (NCBI taxonomy): Eukaryota > Metazoa > Arthropoda > Insecta > Lepidoptera > Tortricidae > Archips > Archips xylosteana. The sequence goes on from OX387351.1 coordinate 15,608,966, forward strand.
ACTCAAACTCTTTATTGCATCACATGTTGCGATGAATATCTTCAAAAGTACGTACCTATACCTACAGCTTCAACATTTCCTCTGTGAGGGCACAGCAATGTTCATAATAGTAGTAGTAACCACATAACAATATGTTCCTTAATAATTTACTCACCGAAAGTGAGTAATACTTTCGGCGAAAAGGCAGGATCCCAATTCTAGTAAGTATATATTTAAAAAAAATGGTAATGTGTGACTCGGTCGACAATGCATATGCCAATGCTTCACGAGAAATCCGCGTACACAGCATTCTGAGCATGTATTTGTCGATTGTCTTGTCTACAACGTCAGGGCATCGCGTGCGTCCCCAATTAGATCGCCGTCTGTAACTAAACAACTGAAATATTCACTGTAATACGAGTCCATTTATACGTAATGATGATGACATGGGAACGCTGTCATTTGGCGTCTTCGGCTGCCAGCATTGGCACATGGCGCGCTTATTTATTTAAATGTTCAATTGGTGATTCGACGGTATCAATATTTAATTTGATACGTCACAGTCCTAGCCTATGACGTAGTTATGAATACAATATTAACATGGTAATTTTGTGCTGTTGTTAGCTGCCTTTCTAATTCTATGATTGTGTTTGTGGTTTTGGTTAGAGACCGATCTCTATCGACTTTAAAAACGCAACTAAACATAAATACTACACATGGCCAGTAAATTTTCCTGTATGTTGATAAACTCAGCTTGTATAAGTTGGTGACTTAATTTGTATTTTCATCCAAACTACAAATCCATAAAATAAGTAAATCAAATAGATAATAGAATAAATTATAAGTCAGTCCAATCAATTTATAGAAGTGGGTGAAATTCGACTTGCCAGATTTGACCTAAACAAACACACGAAATATTGACCTAAACATTGCCAATTAAATAAAAGTGCCTTGCTCCAAAAATTTCTTAAGCCATGCAAGAATAAGTCGAATATGTTACTACTTACGTATACTTGCAGACAAGCCTCATAGAAAACTTCAATAAAAGAATCACTTCATCACCAAACTGGTTTAGCTCTACACGGTTTAAACAGTCAGTTGCGGACAAAACAACAAACGGTAGCAAAATACTCTTAGAATTAATGGCGCTAGTGAAAAAAATCAAAAAAACACATCGACGTTTACACTTGCACTTTGGTTGCAAAAGTAAGTCATAAATCGTCCAAATTCGCAATGGTTACAAAAAGGTGGTTACGCAACAGCTCAGGTAGTTTGAGCCTCGGTCATTGTGGAAGTGACCGCTTATAATAAATCTCCTGGCCGGCTCCCTTTGATTTATGTGAAAAATGACCGTAAATTGAAGGTTAAGAACAAACTCGAAGGTCCTGAGGTTCCTATTACGTTGAATTAAAACGGGAACGGCAATCACTGGTTACGCAACGTGTAACTAATCATTTTGATGAAATACCGACAGGTTCAACGAATCCTTGGTCTAATTCTTAATCGAAACTATAAGAACGCAGAAACCTTTTACGAATTCGCCAAAATCTGGGCGTGAACACTTGATACATATGTTGTATGTCTCTTTGTGTCACTGTACTGTTTAACTGTTGTACTGACAACACCCGTAGTATATGCCTATGATCGGAAATAAATAGGGTCGAAAGGTCAATAATTGTCAGTAATTGTAAACATCAGTCTGCACGCCTTAGGCGGCCCTTAAACGGTCAATTATATTGCGCAATATTGCGAATTGTGCAATATTATTGACCGTTTAGGGTTAATATTGAAGAATGCGCAATAATTGACCGAAAGTTTGAGCGAGTTTAATTTTTATTGCACAATATTTTTCCATTGCATCGTGTAGGGTCAGTATTGTGCAATATTTTAGTATCCGATCAGTGTTGCCAACCCCCAAAAACTAAAAACCAGCAGCTCACCAATAAAAAAACAGGAGAAAACAGTAGATAAAGTGAAAAAAGGCAGATTTCATGCTTTCCTCATATACTTAATTAAAACGATTACCTACTTTTATTAGTTACTAGGACTCATATACATTGTTATATTATAATTTTGATTACAACAAAATAAAAAACAAAAATCAAAGCAAAATTTTCTTTTTTCATCCTCAATTGCTTCGCCTTCAGTATTTTCAGAACCATATTAATTTTTATAATCATACATATTTTTGGTAAATTAGTATAAGTCGATGGCGCTGAACGGTAATTGAAAAACAGTAAAAATTAGGAATGAAACAGAAAACAGGGGCATTGATGTGAAAATAGCAAATCTACTGTTAAAACAGTAGGGTTGGTAACACTGTATCCGACTGAACACGAAAACATTGTGCAGTTCGTATTATTGTGCAATATAATTGCTCGTTTGGATTCAGAGCGCCTTTCAATCTTATTGTACAATAAAAAGTATTGTACAATGTTATTGTAGGTGTAGGGGCCGCCTTATTTTACTACTCTTTCAAATTTAAACATTTATGTTTAGGTACCTTCACGCTTTATAGATCGAGCAGACGCAGTACAAAAGTTTCTTCAAATATCAAAATGTAGGCAGAAACGGGGGAGAACGAACGTGTCACTATGTGTAGGGTGTTAGTCGACAACGACACTTAAAACAACAAACGCGCAACGCGCCACGTGCCACCCAATCAAAGCGATAAAAATCGCCTATAAATCTTTTAAAAAACCGTTCTAAGTCAGCTTCCCACACAGTAGCTAATAAGCACTCATAAACAATTAGTTCGTGTATAATAACAGTATTCATGGACTGTCAATACATTGGCGCGGTTTGATTTACGCGTCGGGGCACGTAACACTTTCACCTCAGCCGCTACATCATCCGGGGCACATAAATCAATGGCGACGACTGCCCCTTTGTGCCCTTTTATCACCGCTCTCGGGTAATATACGTCCGACAGATCGTGGTGCATTAGGTCAGGCTACTTGGTCAGATTTGCAGGTCGTGATTAGGAAAATTATTGTTTTATGGTGAGATTTTTTAATTTTGATACTGTTTAAAATTATACGGGGTTGGAAGCGGTTATGTCGTGACATTGCTACGCTTAGGTATTCCAATACGGTTGACTTGTTGGGGTAAATAGACAAGATTGGGGGTTATTATTTAGGTACTTTCTGCGAGCCACTGTTTATACCTCCTCGTGCACAGAGTTTTATATTATTGTGGATAATCACCTGTACTTAAGTCACCTGTCGACGAGAAAGGTGCAAACCTGCAATCGTCAGACATTTTCCATCCAAATATATCTATTTATACATATTTTCGTATTTATATTCCTAATGGATTTTTCTTGTACTTACCTACTTCGACTAACATGACCTGTTGATTTCGATAGGTACACGTCGAAAAAATTACAAAAAGCAACAAGATCGAAAAACTTTTGATAGTTCATTTCATCATGACTTACAACTGTTATTAGGAACAGGTATCCTGCTCTCTATCTTCCATTGAATAGAGTCAAACGGGAGCCGCTCACCGTCTTACAAACAAACAAACAAAGCGTAATCCGCCGACTAAGCCGACATAAAGAACGCCAATCAATAAATCACTTTCACTAAGGGCGGCCGCGCACTGGGCGCCGGCTTTTGTGCTCCTTATTGTCGGCGTAGATTTTTACAGCAATTAGCGACACTTACCTGCCACAGTCTGCGGTAATCCTATTAGGACGAGGGAGACGGAGCTAGCCGCGTGGGCGGTCGTGCGACAGAGAGCATGTTGCTCAGCGTTTTTCGATCGGCTTCCTCATTGCGATGTTTTCAATAGAAGCAGAGGTGTGATGATCTCGTCATTTTGGAACGGTTCATACATGCACCATTGTTCATTATCTGTAAATGTATAGAATAACCACGTTGCTTAGTTTATATTTTTTTTTGTTTCATTAGTATCTAAATGAAACATATAATAAATATGATACTTCGTAGATTTCTTGTAGTGTTTTAATAATATTTAGTTCAAGTTGTTTTAAAAACAACCTCCTCCTTAAAAAATTAGGTTGTCTTCTGTTTAACTGGGTACCCTTTTAGGTGGGTCAGTATAGATAATTCTGAAACTATAAGATATCAATAGATCTGTTGGAAGAAATACTGTCATTAATTTTAGTGACAAGAAAAATTACATTCAAGGATTAATAAAATTTGTATATATTCAGTTCTGAAATAGAACCAGGGGCCTGTTGCATAACAAAGTACAACTTATATTACAAGCGGAACTCCCTTTCGAGTTTTTTCTGAAGTGAGAATTCCACTTGTAATATTAGTTTTACTTTGTTATGCAACAGGCCCCAGGTCGTGTTCTTTACTTAGGGTAAGCCTGAAGTAGATATAGCCATAAGGCAGAGATGATCATTCGAATCTTTGTTTTTTAGGGTTCCGTACCCAAAGTGTAAAACCGGGACCCATTACTGAGACTTCGCTGTCCGTCCGTCTATCACCAGGCTGTATCTTATGAACCGTGATAGGTAGACAGTTGAAATTTTCACAGATGATGTATTTCTGTTGCCACTATAACAACAAATACTAAAAAATAGAATAAAATAAATATTTAAGGGGGCTCCCATACAACAAATATAATTGCCGGTTTTATAGATAACTAGCTTTTGCCCGCGGCTTCGCTCGCGTGTACCATGAGTATTCCAAAGAACCAAGATATGAAGCAAGCAAGCATACAGGTAAGCAAGCAAGCATGCAAGCATGCAAGCAAGCATGCAAGCAAGCATGCATGCACGCAAGCAAGCAAGTGTGCAAGAAAGCGTGCAAGTAAGCGTGCAAGCAAGCGTGCAAGCAAGCCCGACTAAACTTCAGGTAGATACGGTCCTTTACAGTATTTCTTTATACACAATGTTTTTCACTAAGTCGGAAGCGGGCACTAAAATAACCAGGCTTGTTAATAATATAAAACCTATTATTACTTTCCCCTGTCCTGCATTAGGTATATTTAATTCAATGTTTTCATACCTTCTACGGAAACTTGAGTAACTGGAAGTGCTGTGTACCTACTTAACATTGATATTATACATATTATAGTATTTTGTTAAGGTGTTGTGTGACCTAACCGTTAAGGAGTTATACCTTCCATCATCAGCTCAACTGAATAACCAGAAAATATACAACTAAAGGTCTAAACGTGCATATGATATTTAAAGAAACTTCCTATAACTCCTAACCTTAAGGAGTTTAACCTTCCATCATCAGCTCACCCGGATAACCTGAATGAATACAACTATCGGTCTATACGTACCAATAATATTTGAAAAAATATCCTCAACTCCTAACCGTTAAGGAGTTTTACCTTCCATCATTAGCTCATCTACATGAGATGATGTCTTCCAGACGCAAACACTTAAATAGCTTGAGAAAATATATGAAAAACGTAATGCGTGCCTACAAAATTTGAGGGTTGCCCTCGATTTCCCTGAGATCCCGTCATCAGATCCTGATTTGGTGACAATGGAGCCATCTCAGGAGTGTATTGTATTCTTTCGAATAAAAAAATAATTTTTATAATCGGTTCTCAATTGACCAAGAAATCGGCGAACATACCTACATAAAAAAATACATAAAGTGGAATGCATAATCTCCTCCTTTTTTGAACTCGGTTAAAGAGCCCTTTGCGGCCTATTTACAGTGTAAACTTATGAATTCTGAAATTTTAGCTTTCTACAACCAGTAAAACGCAAAATCCCGTTTTTTCCCGTTCCCGTAAGAATTTCGGGAAAAACTTTCTTAGTGCTCCCCTTAACTCCCCAAGGAACCCACTTGCCAAATTTCGTCTTTCTACGACCAGTAAAACGAAAAATCCCGTTTTTTCCCGTTCCTGTGGGAATTTTGGAAAGTCCTCTCACAATGCTCCTCTACACTCCCCAAGCAACCTACATGCCGAATTCAGCTTTCTACAACCAGTAAAACGAAAAATCCCATTTTTTCCCGTTCCCGTGGGAATTTTGGAAAGTCCTCTCTCAGTGCTCTTCTACACTCTCCAAGCAACCTACATGCCGAATTTCAGCTTTCTACGATCACCAAAACGAAAAATCCCGTTTTTTCCCGTTCCCGTGGGAATTTTGGAAAGTCCTCTCTCAACCCTCCTCTACACTCCCCAAGCAACCTACATGCCGAATTTCAGCTTTCTACGACCAGTAAAACGAAAAATCCCGTGTTTTCCTTATCCCGTGGGAATTTCCGAAAATCCTTAAAACAATTTTTTACTATTATAATTACCTACTTCTATGTCAAACTTGAAGAGTCTAGTAATTATAGTTCATGAGATCCTGTTGAACTGAATATATAAATCCCGTTTTTTCCTTATCCCGTGGGAATTTTGAAAAATCCTAAAATTAATGTTTTAACTAATATAATACCTACTTTGTGTATCAAATTTGAAGAGTCTAGTTATTATAGTTACTGAGATAGGGTCACTCAGAATCGAATTTATAAATCCCGTTTTTTCCCGTTCCCGTGGGAATTCCCAAAAATCCTTCCTTAGTGGATGCCTACATTGTATAAGGTATCTATGTGCAAAATTTCATGTCTCTAGATCCAGTGGTTTGGGCTGTGCGTTGATATATCAACAGTCATTTAGTCTATTTAGAAATTTCAACCCCATCGCACCCCATCCAGGGAGATGGTATTTTACATCCGCCACGTCGGATTTTAAAACAGTTGTTGTTTTCATAACCAGCGACCCGATAAACCATAGAAACAACACCCATGTTGATTTTCAGACTTTGTTACCCCTTTCCCCCCTTTTAGGGGTTGAATTCTCAAAAAACCTGAAACACGTGTTTACTCATTTACCATTAGGAGTACTTCTGTGAAGTTTCGAATAAAATAGTCGAACTAATCTTGTTTCCCCATACAAACTTTGGACCCTCTTTTCACCCCCTTAGGAAGTGAATTTTGAAAAATCCTTTCTTAGTGCACCCTTAGACCTTATAAGGAACCTACATGCCAAATTTGGAATCTCTAGGCCCAGCGGTTTGGGCTGTGCGTTGATATGTCAGTCAGTCAGTCAGTCAGTCAGTCAGTCAGTTTCTTCTTTTATATATATAGATAGATGGTACGGAACCCTTCGTGCGCGAGTCCGACTCGCACTTGGCTGGTTTTTTTTCTTCAATAGGTTTTTAAATCTATGAATGCAGTTTTCCTTATCACTAAATTCTATGGTTCCTTAAAATAGATCTTTCTATGTCTTATAGTTTCAGAGTTACCCGTACTGACCTATCCAAAAGGACTAACAGGTCAGTAAGGTTTCATTTTCACAAGCGTTGTATTAGCTTAACTTTCTACAGTTCTTTGTTTGTTTCAATTGTTGCAAGTGTCAACTGCTTGTTTCGAGTACAAAAGGGTCCACGGAAAGAACATGTCTAGTCACTTTTTTTGAAAATGAGATTATAACGCCAAAATGTAAAGCAAGTAATAAACTATAACTTACATTTACTGTTGCGTCTGTATTATTATATTAACATGACTTTTTTTTACTTTTAAAAAACCTATACACGGAAATAACGTGCGTTGTGTATTAGTTACATGGAAAAAACATGTTATGTCACAAAACAAAACAATACACTAGATAAACTTTTCTTTTAGTAAGTAAGGTATATCACATTACAAAATGAGAACGAAAGAATGGCAGGTATTTATTCCGAGCTCAACTTATGTGACTTCAGATCGGAGTCTGCATTATTTCATACGGGTAGGTATATGTATAAAGTAATGGAGTTATTAGCTAATTTAAACTATTTTTTTTTATTAATTTTGGACATCGTTATTATACTAAAATCGCTATTACATTCCTATAGATGACATACCTAGATTGACTTACATTTAAATAAATATTATTAATAAAGACAATAGCGACTCCATGGTATTTAGAACCACGGAATATGTAATCAAAATATACCTAATTAATATTCAAAGTTACCAGATTACAATAAAATATACTTTTATGCTTTGGACTTTGCATGTTTATTTCATGTAGTTAAGTGTAGTTCCTGTAGTTTTTTCCGTGTCCAATAGGGGTCTGGTTCGGTTTTTTGGTATTAATAATAACAATCCGTCACTTTTAACTAATATTCTCTTTATTTATCTAAAGATAAGTAATATTGACATACAATTGATTTATAGACAAGTGCATAAATATTTGTTAATTAATTACATCGTTTCAAACTTTAAAAACGCGATAACTCAAAATGTCACTAAAGTGACTAGACATGTTCTTTCCGTGGACCCTTCAAATGCGCTGTTCGGTTTTAAGGTGGCGCTGACCCAAAAATCCTGCTTTAACTAATAATTAAATAATAGATTTAAATTTACGACGTCTGCATCCACCCTAAACAATTTAATAGAATTATCACTTCAAAATGCGACTGTTCATTTACGGTACTCTTCGACACCCCCTCTCCCGATCTCAAGTGAGCTGTTTGGTGGCTGTAAACTGATTTATCATATCACCGAGAGTTCGCCAAACAAGCATCATCTTACACGCATAAACCCCATATCGCCCGCAACCATTGTCAAATCGGCACAATACATTTTGAACAATATGCTCTTAAAGTTTCAGTACATATTCGGAGAACATAGATTAGGCGGTTGTTGACTGGTATAATGTAGCATATTTACATTTTAGATTTGGGATTTTGCGCTTTAGGTGTTGAGGGTTAAGGTTGGTTATTGACGCAGCCGATTGGACGGTGTTGGTCGTTAGTGGTGCGGCGCGGGAGACATGCACAAGCTTGTCTGAGACGAGGGTGGCTGTGTATCATGTTGTCCGGTTTCCGGGCACAAGTTGCCGGCCCGTAATTAACCAACTTACGTAAATGCTTGTTGATAAAACTTAAACTATCCAGTGCGACGGGTGTGCATATTTAGCTGAGTTAGAACATGTATAAAATGTTTTTATGAAAACTTTGGTTCATCTAAATCCATCACTCCATCTCGGCTTCTTCTCATCGCATTTTCACTTTCCATCAGGCGTGATTGTGGTCAAACACAAGCCTATATTGTATAAAAAAAAATTAGTTTACCTAATCTACAAGTCATTATTTAGTTTGACAGTCATTTTTGAGCAAAGCTGTCTGACTTTTGTTACCATTTCTTCTTTTTCATAAAGTAATAGCGGGAATCATAAAGATTATAAGAAGTTTTACTCTTATCGAGGTAGACTTACTTATTTGTGTAGGTTTTCTATCATGGCATTTTAATATCGACAAATAGCATCTCACGACAATTCACTATAACTAAATAAATAAATAAAATAAAATAAATAAATATCACGGGACAATTCACACCAATTGGGATGCACCAAAAAAAATAACCTATAGTTTTTATATTTTTTTTGGAAAGAATAGGATATTTTAAGACACCATTTTCATCGATTTTGAATTTGGTTGAGTAATTAATTTTTTACTGCCCCGTGGTGCTCCCTGCTAGACAACAGACGAGGCTCTGGCGACCGAGCAAATGGCGGGATAACCATTCTCCTGGCTGGGCAACCAGTTGGAAGAGGCTAAAACGGCCTTGGGATTTAAATAACCCCTAAAAGGCTTAAATGCAGAAGGCAAGGGGAAACCACTGCATAACAAATTCCCAAGAAAGTCATCATGAAGGTACAGTCAAATACACAGAGGAGGCCATGCGATCCGCTTAGCAACCGGCGCCGCACTGCGTCCGGGGCAGACGGTGGGAAATTGGCTACCGGCCATACGATTGTAGGAGACCAGGCAACGTATGGAAAACATGCTACTGGAAACCCCATGAAGATGCGACATAGCCAAAGGATAGGAACATGGAATGTTCGCGGTCTACTTCAACCAGGCAAGCTAAAGATCCTAGAGAAGGAGTTAACGAGGTGTGGCATTAGTATCTGCGGCATTAGTGAAACTCACTGGAAGAGCAACGGTCATTTTCTCACAGAGACTCATGCCATATACTTCTCCGGAAATGACGATAACAGCAGAAATGGAGTTGCCTTCCTTATTCCAAAAAATCTAAGGAATAGTGTAATGGAGTATGAACCTGTTAGCGACAGGATAATAAGGATAAAGCTTAAAGCGACTCCTGTGAATTTTAACCTCATTCAGGTTTATGCACCGACTAGTGCTGCACGTGATGATGAGATAGAGAGCTTTTACACAGAACTGGAAAATACCATCGAAAAGATCGCCAATAGAGAGCTTTTGATCATCTTGGGTGATCTCAACGCAAAGGTGGGAGCAGATGCTCATCGGCTGTGTCGCTGTGCAGGTAAATTTGGCTTAGGGCAACGCAACGAGCGAGGGGACCGGCTCATTCAATTCGCGGCTGAAAACGACTTGGTAATATCCAATACATTCTTTGAACATCACCGACGCAGATTATATACTTGGATATCGCCAGACGGCAAACATCGCAATCAAATTGATTATATACTGATTAGATCGCGGTGGAAAACATCTATCAAGAATGTTCATACTCTACCGGGAGCAGACTGCGGGTCAGATCATCAATTGCTGATATCGAAAGTGCAATTAAAGTTAAGAGCAGTTAGAAAACTCCAGACACGACGAAAGATTGAAGTAACTGACAATGCGAAGTTTTTAAGTGCACTGGAGCAAGCGATGATACCGTGGACGAACGTAGACTCCAACACAGAGACTCCAGATCAGTTGTGGGATCGGGCTAAAAACGTTATGGTGAGCTCGGTCAAAGAGTCTAGTGTAAACGTACGGAAACGGAAACGGCAGCATTGGATGAGTGATGCAACGTTAAGTCTTGTGGAGGAAAGGCGAAACATGAAAGCATCTGGAGCTGATATAAGATCCCTCAATGAAAAGTCCGCTAGAATTCAGGAAGCTTGTAGACGGGACCAGAACGACCAACTTCGGGATATTTGTGCAGAAGTGGAAGTCCATGCAAATAAACATGAATCTAGGGACCTACACCAAAAAATTCGCGCAATCACAAAAACGCTGAGTTGCAGGACCTGGGCCATCGAAAACTCTGCTGGAGAGGCGGTGACGAACATAGAGACAATAGCTGAAACGTGGAGACAATACTGCCAGTCCCTCTTTCAAGACCCGCAATCAGAGTGTTACGCCCCTACGGAACCCGGAAACGAAGATCTTGAGCCCGATATTCTGAAAGATGAAATACGAGCCGCTATTAAACATCTGAAGAGCGGCAAAGCCACAGGGGCAGATGCCATACCGATCGAGACGATCAAAGCATCGGGCGAACATGGTGTCCAAATCTTCCACACCCTGTGCAATAAGATATGGCTCACGGGGCAATGGCCGAAAGAATGGGCTCACACTGTTTTTGTCCCCTTGCACAAGAAGGGTTCCACCAAGACGTGCAGTAATTACCGACTTATTGCTCTTATCTCCCACGCAAGCAAGATTTTACTGCACGTACTAAACGAGCGTCTAAAGCCCTACTTGAGCAAAGAAATTGCTCCTGAACAGGCTGGTTTTGTTAAGGGGAGGGGAACCCGGGAGCAAATTTTGACAGTTCGACAAATTATAGAGAAAGCCAGAGAATTCAACAAGCCCGTCTACATATGCTTTGTGGACTTCTCTAAGGCGTTCGACTCTGTCAAATGGCCCAAACTCTGGGAAACGTTGACGGCTATGGGTGTTCCAAAACACCTGGTGCACCTTCTGCGAAGACTGTATGAGGATAGCACAGCCTCAGTACGCGCAGATGACGTTCAGTCGAATCACTTCCACCCCAGCGCCGGGGTCCGTCAGGGATGTATTGTTTCTCCACTATTGTTCAATGTGTACACAGAGCTCATAATGAGGATTACACTTGAAGATTGGACAGATGGCATCTCGATCGGTGGCTTGAAGATCTCCAACCTGCGATATGCAGACGATACCACTTTGTTCGCCACCAGTACCCAGCACATGGAGGAACTTCTCGGCAAGATGGAACGTGTTAGCCTTGAGTTCGGACTTAAGATAAACCGAAATAAAACAAAAATGATGATTGTCGACCGCATGAACAACAATTCTCCAGAAACTATACAAATTGCTAATTGTGATGTGGTGAAATCATACATTTATCTGGGAGCCTTGATTACGAACAACGGTGGATGTATCGACGAAGTGAAGAGGCGTATGGCGATTTCTAGGTCTGCGATGGACAAGTTAAGGAAAATATGGAGGAATCGCAACATATATAGAGCCACAAAAATCCGGCTAGTTCGAGCACTGGTATTCCCCATATTCTTGTACGGCGCGGAAACGTGGACCCTGCGGGAAGTAGAGAAGAAGAAGATAGACGCCCTAGAGATGTGGTGCTGGAGGAGAATGCTCGGAGTATCGTGGACTGAATTCCGTACCAACGAGTCTATACTTCGAGAACTCGGCATCAAGCAGCGTTTATCATCTTTAGTTCAATCTCGTATCCTCACCTTTTTTGGTCACGTATGCCGCCGAGGGGAGGTGGCTATTGAGCGACTTGTGGTCCAGGGAAAGGTTGAGGGTACCAGGCCACGAGGAAGATCGCCTATGAGGTGGACTGACCAAATAAAAGCGGCAGTAAATGGCTCATCATCACTGCATGAATGCACGAGGAAGGCAGCCATCAGAGAGGAGTGGCGGCGTGTTGTTAAGCTTGCCACCAACACCTGAAGTGATGACCACGACCACTCTGTCAAGAGTGATACCGACAAGGAAGAGAATTAATTTTTTATATTTTTTTTTAGTAATACGTTGGATGACGTCACAGTGAGAGAGCCACGTTCCATAGCCTAGAAAAATTCAAGTCGTACATAACATAATCTGTGGCACTACCACGGCACTACTGAGACCCTACTACGAAGTGCATAATTCGAACTTCGTTTCATGCCGTCCCGCTCACGCTAATATGATTTGACACGAGAGTGAGAGGGATGATACGAAACGAACTTCGATTTTTGTAGTAGTGCCCCTGATTTGTCTTGTCACTGTCAATATTACAAGCACGGCTTAGGGTCCTAAATGAACCATGACAAAATAGTTTTATTTATTTCTCTTCTTTTAGCTTCGATTATTCCTGTTTGTTTAATGGTGTGATAGTTAATAGATATTTTTTATTAAAATCTGATATTTAAATTCTTTCATATTTACTTGTAACGTAGTAATTTAATAATTAAATTTGTAAAAATACATTGCGAGTATTGTATACATTTCGGACTTTATGATAAATGACAACTGTTTAAAGCCAGGTGTGCATCATGTGATTAAAGTTCTGTCTTTGTCACTCTTTGCTATTATAAGCAGGACAGCAACATTTCAAACTGTCAATTTGCTTTAGAGTGTAGACCTGCTTTATATCTGCCTTTGTGACGATTCACTGCAGGGGTCAAATGAATGACATTACTTAAATTTTCTTTATTTAATTCAGATTATCATATTTTTGAAATCTGATTTCTGAAAACGCTTCACAAAGCCTATTTCTCCAAACGGTTTTCGATTTATTATACGTTGCCAAAAATTGGGACATCCCAATTGACCTAGTCCCAAAGTAAGCTAAGGAAAGCTTGTGTTATGGGTACTAGGCAACGGATAAACATACTTATATAGATAGATACATACTTAAATACATATTAAACACCCAAGACCCGAGAACAAACATTCGTATTTTTCATACAAATATCTGCCCCGACGCGGGAATCGAACCCGGGACCTCAAGCTTCGTAGTCAGGTTCTCTAACCACTAGGCCATCTGGTCGTCTAAACTTACATTTTATTTTACCTTACACTACAATCATTTTCACTGCACTCTTCCACTACCTTTTTTTGACAACTGAACAATGTTGTTTTGTTACTTAAATACATAAACTTACCTGTACGATGGGCACAAAACTCCAAAAAGTAACATTTGATTCAATCAATATTTTTACTTTTTTTTGCCAATATCATCAGATATGCATAGAAGCAACAACCTTTACGCATAGAAGCAACATGCATGGAGCTAAATTCGCTTTCTTTTGTAAACACTCATGAAGTCCAGGCCTTGTACTATGGCCTGCAACGCTATCAACCTCCAAAATCACGACAAACCCCCACTATCGCTAAAACAAGAGCATTTAATATCGCGACCATAAAACATTCACGCATTCACACATCCCGAACCTCAACACCGCATATTAAGCTTCCCACTATAAATCACCGTCTTCGCTAGAGATTCGTTTAATCATCTAACGTTATTAATAACTTGGCTTTGAAATTAAACAATAAATTTGGAGGCTAATCGCGCGTCGCGGTGTACGCTGAGTCAACGTTTATAGAGACAAATTGTTGCAGAGCCGGCCGATGTATTAATCTTGGCGTAGCCGTGGCTACGGCGTAGCACTATCACTACGGGTGTCGATTATAAATAAATACCTGAAAAAGAGAGTATTATATCCGACTTCAAAAAAGAGGAGTTTCTCAGTAAATCAAATTTAATTTACAAGCTTTTTTGTTGGCTGTATTTTTGTTGACTTTAAATTACATATGTACCTATCTGTACCAAAACACAACGCGCGCAAGTCCCAGTGCGGATTGGGAACTTCACACACTCACCACCCACCACCATCTCAGGCGTATACAAGTTTTCTCACCATGTTTTCCTTCAATGCTCATGGTAAATTTCAAATATGTATAACGTCGCAGTTCAATTCCGAAAAACTCAGAGGTGAGGGCCCAAACTCGAACCCACTCTCTTACTCTGCTTGATAGGCCACAGATTAAACCACTAGGTCACCACGGTTTATAAAAAGTGTGTTAAAAACATAATTTCGCAATGACAGTAAATGAAAATTGGAGAAAATAATAATTCTGAGATCCTCGCTAAAGCTTAGTGGTTTTGAGATCAACTTGTTGACCTGTGCTTACATACTGATATTTTACTTTCTGGTTAGTATGAAAACTAGTTTGTCAAAATAATTCTGAAGTAGTTCCGGCTGCGTATAAAATATTATGTCGACCAATCAGATCAATGACTAATATTGGTGATTTCAATTCATCTTGTCACAACTTAGAATGAATACAGCGTCACCAAAACTATCATTAAAATGTCCCCAAAACTGTAACGAATATCTAAACGCTTACAAAAGCGTTTTATTTATGCTAATGCCCTCGCTGACTGGCGCAGACACGAATGTCATTTGTTATGATGTGTGTCGTTATATTAATGCTCTTCGTGATAATTCCTTATTGCACCCATTTGTAAACTATGTGCGAGCATGGCGACTATTGTTTTAAATGGGGCCGCTGTTTTGCTGCGCTGTTTACACATGCTTTTGAATGGGGTCAGTTGTCATTAAATTTTCTGCTCTTGTCTGTTAATTTACTTGTGTCATTTGTCATTGACGATCTTTTTACTCGTACATGTGTTTTTTCAAAATATGTGCAAATAAAAATCAGTTGCAGATATGTTTTTTTCTTTGTTTGATTCGTAACTAGCTTTATCCCGTGGCTTCGCCCGTGTTAGAAATCCATGAGAAAAGGTTACAGTAACATTTTTAAAGCACAAAGTTCGCTCAGACAACGCCATCTATGGATTGCAAACGAAGTTAACGCGTCATTTTGAAAGTCTTGATACTTCAATGTTCTTGGACGGCGCCCTCTATTCCTGTGTAAAGTTAAAATATTTTCTCGCGGGAACTCATTGTCGTGCGTCAAGTTTCATCTAAACCCATTTCGTCGTTATTGCGTGATGACTAACAAACATCCAAAGATCTTCATAAGGATTGTCAAGGCAATATTTAAATGAAACAAAAAATTTAAAAAAAAGTCAAGTACACCCATGCAAAGCCAGGACGAGTTAATTATTTATATTTTGCAGCGACCAATTCGAAAGACGATCGATTAGAAAGACACGAGAGTTATTTAGTAGCCGATTCAATGGAAGTGTATTAAAATATATGCGGTACCGTGTCTGTATTTAAGAACTAAGTACGCTTTGTAACCACATGTCACACAACAAAAGTTGTCTTATTATTTGCAACAAGACACATCAATATTACAAATAGACAACACAAAGAATAAAGATGTCACTGCGGTTCCAAATCGGACACTGGTTCAGCATAATGCTGAAGCGTTTGTAACACCCCTACGCTGACTTTCAGCCAGCACCGTCGGTGACCCTCGGATCGCTATACAGATACACACTATTAACTAAGATAAAACTGCATGAATAGATAATTTGTACATTATGAAACATGTTAAACTCAACTATCATCCCGTCAGTAACAATGTTTCCACACGCGATTGATCGTTACTAAACAGAGGCAACTGGCCGCGACTATATCTCATTCTCAAAAGACAAATGAATCAATATCCACGTAACAAAACGCGGAGAAACGGCGTTATCGTCCCCCTCGCATGACGTACGACGACTATTAGTGCATCCGTCATTAGTCACCGTCAACCGTGGCCGACGCTGCATAAACGGCCCTTGAAACGTTTGGCTATGACGGAGAAAATAGTTCGGTGACGTTTTTTTGGTCAGAAATGAAATTATTTACATTTTATTCAAATATCGATATCACGTTCGTTGTCCAGAATGTAGTGTGGAGGTCGTCGACGAACTATAATAAAAAAAATGTTTTTCTCCGACTGCCGAAGGAACGTTATGTTTTTTTACTTTATGCAAGTTTTTTGATAGCATTAGTGAATTTCCTATAATTTTCGGTTTCATTACTGCGCTATTAAGGCAATATTTTTAACATGAAATATCAGCAATAATAGATAAAGATTCCATACTATCGCAGTAATTAACGCAAGATATTATAGCATAGGAACATAACGTGTAGGCCTCAATAAATTAAGCACTTGCAATAAAAAAGTTGGTCTAAAAACGGCAGTTTTACATCTTGAGCGACTACATTATTTCCATTAAATTCCTAGTTCGCGAAGTTATACTCGAGCTGGGCCCGCGTGGGAACTATGGCCCAAGCCCTCTTATTCTGAGAGGAGGCCTGTGCCCTGCAGTGGGACGTATATAGACTGGGATGATGATGATGATTACCAACTTACAAAAATACTCATACCTAAATAACAAAGTCAATAAGATAAGAGGAAGGTTGCCTAGTGGTTTGACCTAGGTTTGGCCTCGGAAATAGCTGATGGTCATCGTTTCAAGTCAAGGCTCACACTTCTGAGTTTTTCGGAATTTATGAACATAAATTATATTTGAAATTTAACGGTGACTTTACTGTGGAGCAAAACATAGTAAGGGAAGCCGTACATATCTGCGAAGCAGTCCAATGGTGTGTGTGAAGTTCCTGATTCGCACTGGGGTCGCGCGAGAACTAGAGCCCAAATAATAGGAGGCCTATGTCCAGGCAGTATTAAGCTGGAAACTAGACCAAAGGTTTTTTTAAACTACCAACATGTGGTTGTCACAGCGATTTCGCAGCATTCTCCACCTCGGCCTCCAATAACGATGTTTCGGTACAGCCATAATTAACAAGGGCAATAATGTGACAGCGTCCGTAGGTACGTCTAAGGGCTGAGGGTGTTAATTTGCTAACGCCCTCTCTAATGAAAGCCACGACTTACCGCGCTGACGTCTCCGATCCCCGCCTAGATAAACGCTCTCAAGAATTTAGCAGGAAATTGGCGTTTTCAGACAACTCCCAACTTGTTCGGAAACTTGTGCGATACCATCGCGTAGTTAATCGCTACTGGCCGCTGAGAAACCCAAAGAAAAATATGCAAAAGATTTTACCACGATACTGGCTGAATATAAATAATAATAGTGAAGATTATATCAGGCCTCATGCATGCCATGTACTTACGCGCGATATTTACCTACCGCGGGGACGATCGCCTGCGATCGAAATTCCAGTAGGTTGTCACAAGCGCGCGCCGACGCACGTTCATTCGTGTTCCACGGAAAAAATATGCCGCCTGAACTTTTATAAGTGAATGGTGAAACAGGGGGCAAATTTTAATATGACTATGCTAGAATTAATAGCTAATATAACAATTTGGAAGTTCGTATCGTGCTGTCCCTCTTACTCTTCTATAAAAAGCTATAAGCGTGAGCGGGATGGCACGATGCGAAGTTCGAAAGTTAACCTCCGTATTTAGTATAACGCTAGGGTACTATGAGCATGGCAATGTGTTCTACGCATTACAATAAATATCCTTTTTTGTTAGGA
Source organism: Archips xylosteana (assembly GCA_947563465.1). Classification (NCBI taxonomy): domain Eukaryota; kingdom Metazoa; phylum Arthropoda; class Insecta; order Lepidoptera; family Tortricidae; genus Archips; species Archips xylosteana. The sequence continues at coordinate 15,627,089 of OX387351.1, forward strand.
TTCCAGAGCTAAAATGGCAAAAACGGAACCCTTATAGTTTCGACATGACCGTCTGTCTCTTTGTCCGTCCGTGGCTTAGCTTAAAGAATATTAGTGCTAGAAAGTTTGCATGGATATAATATATAGCAATTATCCCGACAAAATGGTAAAACAACATGTAGAAAAAAAAATTTTAATCCAAACTGCCAGCCCTTGTCACTGTCGGCACGCACACATTCTTAAGGAGACGGAGTAGTATAATCTGTGGCTACAATCGCGGTAAGTACCAAGATTTTGTACGGGATGCAGTATCTGTTACGAAGTAACTATTAAGTAATCTGTGATTATATTCTTTATTGACGGCCAGTCACACATTTATTAAAAACGTTAGGAGAGGTTTTCTTTTCAATTTGGGCATGATTTGGACACAAGCGTAGTGCATTGAAAATTCTCAGGTGTTCGATTTGACATCCTAGTCTGAATCAATTTAACCCATTATGAACTGAATTTAAAAAAATCGCAAAATTAGATAATCGCACCATTGTAATGAATGAATGTACCGTACCAATGAGGACATTGCGTATAAATAAATAAATAAATATCACGGGACAATTCACACCAATTGACCTAGTCCCAAAGTAAGCTTAGCAAAGCTTGTGTTATGGGTACTAGACAACGGATAAACATACTTATATAGATAGATACATACTTAAATACATATTAAACACCCAAGACCCGAGAACAAACATTCGTATTTTTCATACAAATACCTGCCCCGACACGGGAATCGAACCCGGGACCTCAAGCTCCATAGTCAGGTTCTCTAACCACTAAGCCATCTGATCGTCTCAATGATGATGATGAATGATCGTGAATCAAAAATACATAAAAATAAATATCTACATAAAATTGGCTGTCAAACGGCACCGCTAGCTGTAATGGGTTAAAAGGAAAAGAAGTCAGTAATAAGACTAATAAGTTACAATACTGTATTGTAACTTATTACTCGACTGACAAAAATAATTTATAGTTTTTTTTACTTGCTTTTGCTATTCTTACGCTCATTATCAAACTCGATGAAAGTGTTGCTTTAGAAATTTTGTAAACTTGGATTTTGCAAACAATATTTGAATAGACCCCGTCAGCTTGCTAATAAAAACAGCAGCCAAACGCTACGGTAAAAATGCACTGTTTAATAAAAGGCACGACAAGACACGTCTTCAAAATGCCCTCGCAATATCGAGAGTGCGATCGATTCCGAGGGAATCACTCCGCTTTGGAACTAATTTGATTTTAGCATATTAAGGGGTGGTTACATCTAGATATAAGACGCGTCTTGCGGTCCCGCCCTTCAGGTAATAACGCAAATGATGTAAGGTGCGCCCTAATATCCATCACACGCGGGTATTTGCTTATCTATGCAAACACGGAAGTGTAAAAATTGTCGTGAAAGGAACTAAGGGCTCGGCGTTTGGGCGCTGAATCATTTGAATTAATCGTCTAAGTATGAAAACGATAAGTATAAGTAGAATTTTTAGCACTGATCTTTTGGAACACTATGTGCTAATGCTAATAAAAGAGTCATTGAATCAGGTACTTCTCTGACCTAATTACGCTATCTACGTTACGTTACTGATCAATTATCATCTCAACAGACCTCCAGTCCAGTCAGTCCTCCTCTCAGAATGGGAGGGCGTGGGCCGTAGTGTACAGGATTCCTCATGATGTTTTCCTTCACCATAAACCTCATGATAAATTTCAAATGTAATTTCCAGTAATTTCGCACATAAATTCCGAAAAACTCAGAAGTATGTGCTTGGGCTCGAACCCATGACTCTCTGTTTGAGAGGCCATAGGTCAAACCGCTAGTCTACCACGACTTTTTACGCGATAGATCAATAATACAATCATAAATAGGTATATAATAATTTTTCACCCGAATATAGTTTTCAAAGTAATTATCAGCTCCACAGCTACACTGTACAGCCATTATTAAAATTCGTCGAAACAAGTGACCTCAGCGGCACGGCAGCGTGAAACAAAATTCTAATATATTTTTATCTGATCCAGCTACGCAACAGCCTGATTGCGATTGCAACGAACCCATTTAACTTTATGAATGTCCCCATTCAAAAATACCTCTCGAATATTCGCTGCCTCGATTTTATTGTCTTCGGCATTCCTTTTTTACGATACATTTACTTTATTTAACAAAATCGTTGAATGCGGAGATTAAAGCGAATCGATAGAAGTATCTTTTCGAACTTTTTTTAGACTTATTCTGAATATATGCAACCGTAGTTCGTAAAGGTGGGATCACAATCAAACGGTAGGAAGCGCGGTACGGAAATAAAATGTAAGCGTGGAGGGTAGATAAGTGAGCTCGTGCAAATGTGCCGGCCTCCGAACAACTCCGAGCGCCTCCGAAGGGCGCCAACACATCCAAGGACCTCTCAATCGGATGCCGGCTACATAAATAAGGCTGGATGAAGGCCCTTATCTCACTTGTCGCGCTCACTTCTTACCTTTGATTATGCGGTAGTTGAAAAGTTTAAGTGCTCAGAGACAATTTATCGCGAATGCCGATAGGAGATTTTTCTGCTTATTTCACAATTGAAAAATAATGTCAGCGATGTTTAATAGTAGCAATTTTAGAAATGACACCACTTACACACACACTTTACATGTAGGTACATACATAAAGTTTGTTGATTGCAATAAATATTAATAGATTTGTATTGGTGCAGGACTAGCTAAGGCATTCCAAGTTCTACCAAATTTACAAAGATAATGATCATGTACTTTAATATTAAGTAAATTATTACGAAGCTGCTGTTATCTCAATCCAGTTACGTAGTTATTTAGGCAATTCATCGAATTCGTTGGCTTCCTCCAGTGGTTTGTTTATTGAACCGCGAAGCATTTGTAATCGTTTAATACCCTCAATTCTTTATCAGCGGAGGGGATATCTGTGCCGCGCCACCCCGCCGGCTCTAATGTATTACTTGACGAAAGCTATCTGATTATCACGGATACAATTTCATTATATCCGTGGAACAATCTTTCTAAAACTTGTCCCTATAGCCGTTGTAAAGTCGTAAACCTTTCATTCGCCCAGTATTTATTAGGTCAATCACGTTCTTCCGAAGGAAATGAAATGAAACGATACAAACTAAGCAGCTCGATAACGACGTCATTTGCTTATCAGTTGACCATTACCGAAAATCGAACGTCACATTTCCAAGAGTCCGAAACAGCCCCGGCGTCTCTACTGACATAAAAATACCTTATCAAAGGACCTCCATTGAAAAGTGCCATCGATTCCAATATTTACTTTAAAAGCAGACATAAATTCTGGCCATTTACAAAAATAAAAACATTTCTGCCCTTATCGAGTTCGATTTTTAAATAACGGTGCGCCATTGGTAGCTAAGTTGAGGACAAGGTTTTTGTCCTCGGTTCCCCTTTTTTCCTGGGGAGGAATTTCTTTTGGGGCAATTTAGAGGCGAGCAGATAATAAAAGGGATCTAACTGCGTCGATCGCGCCCTAATGAAAAGTTGAAAACTCATTTCTCTATCAATAGGTTACATTTAATTTCCGTAAGTAAATACACTTTCCACATTTATCCTGGAAAAAAAAATTATAACTATTATTATTTAATCTTAGTTATCATGGAGTAACCAATAACCGGAAGGAAAACCAGAAGGTTATCCAAAGTCACCATGTAGTCTTGAATTAACTGTGTAACTCGAATTAACTACCAATTCAAAATTTATGGAACTGTTAGCCCTAACCCAAGTGAAGGTTTCATTTCTAACTCTAGACCATGTAGCTATGTTCATGCCGCATTACCTTTGTCATCTTTAAAGAGACACATTTGTCAGGTGAACGGAAGAGTTGCATTAACGAAACCGCAAACACAAAAACAACTAGTTGATGGACAATATTAACGTAGAGTCACCTTTGTAGGTTTTAAGACAACGCCGGTTGCTCACAGCGAACAATTGGTTCGTGTACTCGTACGGTCAGCGTCAGTAGCTGGTCACTTTTGTACTTTGTCGTAATTACACAATTGTCAATCACATGACGTTTTGCATCTAATTGTAGAGCGACAAGGTACAAAAGTGACCAGCTACTTTTGATGCTTACTGTACCATATATTGCCATTACATTAGATGACAGTTTGTCAAGTGTCACCTAAAGTGAAACAATTTACGTACTGACACTTTGCATAGTCGAGATTATACCACCGTATATTTTATTGTTTTCTTTCTACAGTATTAGTTTCACAAATATGCTCTGGCACGCATATGCTGGCCATATTTGGCTGATCAGCCTGATCCGGCAGCTCTTGACCCAGTTCGGATGCACCGGGAGCAAATCGAAAATCGATGTGCCAACGACCTCGACTCCCGCGCTCTTGGGCAACCTCCGCATTAGCATGACGGTTAACGTAGCTTCCATAGGATGTGCTATTTGGTTATATAGACAGTCAGACAGTCACAGAATAGGCAATAGTATCTTTCTGGGCTGAACAGATAAATGACGTTGCCCAATTTATTCTAAAAAAAAAGTATTTTGATGGTCAGTAAGTGTTACTAATTCAGTCTTAAATTATTATTAACATACTATATGGATCAACCAGTCGGAAATAAAGATTTTTTATATGTCTTGGTGTGCGCTATGACGGACTTGAATTTATTGAAATACCTTTTACCTCGGTACTCCGCAATCAAAGCAAAGCAGCAAGGTAAAAGGTAGGTAGTTCAGTGATATGGAACTCCACAAAGTAACACTTGAGTCGTCGAAAACTTAATTTACCTAAACGGTAATTTTATAGCAATAATTTTACTAATACATATTTTTAACATTTTGAAATGTTTGTACCGATTTGATTTTAAAAATCGACCCGCAGACTTGGGAAAATTCATTAAAATGCACACACTAAAATAACACGAATTAATACACTTAAATTTTCAACGTGAAGTACAATTAAATTACACCACGGAAATGTTGAACCAGTAGTCAAAATGAAAATTGTTAGAGTAGGTACGTAATTTACACTAAGATTATTTCCACTTTGACACTCGGGACGTCTCAGTTTTAATCGTAAAGGTTCATGTTTTCAAATACAGTAGGTACTTATATAAAATCCTAGAATTTAATCACATAAAATATTCAAACCTATTTAATGTAATTAATAATAAAACCGCAGCCTAAGTATTGCACTTCCGATCTTTCTCGTTGTATGTCGAAAATTGCAGAGTGTCAAAATGGAAATAATCTTACTTTATAGGTACTCGTACGTTTTACGTTTTTATTGATACTAAACTGTAAGAAAGGAAAATTAATTTCTATCACCCTTGAAAACATCAGGACAACATCCAGCTTACAAAATAAAAGCGCAACTTCAGGAACATTATTAGGTAGGTATATTAATGGATCCAAACTCATATAGAGATAGTTGTAGTGAACTAGTGATACGCACGGGCACGCGTTTTTTGTCGCCGGTTATTCCCCTCGCCACGTGGTGGGCACTAATTACTCAGCTGAGACCCCCCAAATGTGAGTTTTCCACTTAAAACATATATTTTATTACGTAGCGTCAACGTACTTTTTGGTACGGAAAAGAATTTATACAACTTATGAAACAGTATTCCAACTTCTCTGTTTATCGCCGAAGCGAGTTTTGAAAGAAACTGTTAGCTTCTTTTGTAATGCTGTTAGTCGAATTCCAGTATTTTTTCCCGTATTGCCTTCGAACTTTGAATGAAAAGCTCGCGAACACGTGACGTGGCAAGTTTAACGGGGGTAAATAAAAGTAAAATTTTAAACATATGCCACAGATTGGTATGGTGTGTTGTCTGCAACGTAAGTCTCAACAAACCATACGACAATAAAACCTAATCGTATTTGGCACTAGAATACTAACTTAAATGAAGAAAAGCGAGTCGAGTTCGTTCCATATTCAGCATCTGCCAACAAGCTTCGCCGTATGTTACATCAGACGCTGAATGAGAAAATTAACGCGCCCCGCCATATTGAGATTGTTTAAAGTTGGGAATTATGTACAAGCAACCGCCACGCCACATGTCCTTTCTCGGGACCCGGGAACTTCGCCACGCGTATTCGAATTTCTGTATGGAGTAGAAATACGGCTTTATAGGAGTAAAATCATACTTTCTCCTCAACGGCGCGCGGGGTTCTGCCACTAATGACCGCGCGGGGAGAGGACGCCAACCTATACCTACCTACTCGTACATGCCGCCACGACAACCACACTTTATATTGCGTTTAGCTGCCTACCCACACTTACACACACAGCTCCGACTCGGTTTGTGTTTTTTATTCTTTATTCAACGTGCACGTATATTTTTCGACGGCCAGTGTTGCAGAATTTGTGGTTTTACCTCGGAATACATATGTGTTTTGCGAAATTTACGTGAAACGTCGAGTCATATGGTAATGCATTCTAAATTTCGCTTAACCACATTCAGCTTTCCACATACGTATTGTACGTAACACTTGCGTGATATCATTTTGTGGTGGAAGCAAAACTAATATGCAAAGCAGAACATAGACCAACTAATAGTAATTGGATTATTATATGGAAACTACATTTAGAGAAGTATTCATTATTAAGTAAAAACAGATATCCCGCAACTCATTACACAAAAACAGGATTAGGTACTGAGCACCTTTGACTTTAGCATCTAAAAAACCGTTATCATAACTTTACAAAAAAATACTTTGCCTTTTATGGTGTCAATATAACAATGGACTATCGATGTACTGGGTAAACGTAAACATTTCCAGTAGCGAGCCGAATCGTCCAAAGCGTCATCAGTTTCAGCAAGTCACTGCCCCCGCCTGTCATGCATGTGTTAGACTCGCGGGTTCGGCAAAAGTCGAGCGAAGCGCTGAATCACGCCAACCCCTGGACAGCCCGCCTGGTTAACATGTGTGAACTCTCGACTCGTCTGTCACCCCGAGCCCAGGAATTAAGACGCGAGCTGTCACGCCACTGTTAAAATGAGATGTGTCGAAAATGAAACGTGAGAAGCAAGTCAAATTTTGTTTTTGTCCCAGCATTACCAACTTCTCTTTGTTTATAAAGTCCTAGTCACATGAGAGCTTGTTGAATCGATTTCGGATGCCTTTTCGAGCGGATTTTTGTCATGGAGAAAAACTTTAGTACCTAAGTGTTAATAAGTCGTGTTATAAGTTAGCCTAGTGGTTTGACTTACGGCCTCTCAAGCAAAGAATCGTGGGTTCGAGCCCGGGCTCGCACCTCTGAGTTTTTCAAAATTTATGTGCAAAATTACATTTCAAATGTACCTTAAGCTTTGCGATGAAGGCAATCATCGCGAGGAAACCTGACAAAATTCAATGGTGAGTCTGAACTACAGCCAAAGCTGTCTCATTCTGAGAAGAGACATACCTGTATTGGCTGGGATGATGATGATGATGTGTTAATATGTGTGATAGCTGTAAAGTTTCCGTTCGCACGCACTGCCGGACCGACAACGGCCAGTTATTACGGAATTGTTGTCCGCGACCTATACTTACCCGCGCATACCTTGATGACTACATCATGCCACACGGACTCCGCTCACTTTGATACGTTACTTGTGCATACAAATAAAACGTGAACGTGTATGCTTACGGTGACAACACAATAAGCTTTTTATATAAACAGCCAACATAAATAATGTAATGACATGAAATGCCAGTGTTTTAATACTTAGACTATGTTACTGCATGATGTTATGCTTTCAAAGTTCAGTAAGCAATTAGAGTGCCTCTCTATCCTACGCATATAATTAAAAAAGAGGTCCATCCATACCACAAGTGCTCTAATCGCCTGATATAAATAGTAAGTTCCCATCACAACTTAAAGAGAAAATTAATGGCTGGCCATTTATAAACCAGTATCGAAAGAGGTCTAGGTTGAGGGTATTAAAATGAATTTCATGTTTGCCGCTTGAATAATTTAAAAGGGCGTAAGCGGGCACATGTACACATTCTTGTACAGCCTTTTGGTATGTGGCTTCGGGTCATGTTGCGACGCCCGCGCCGGCAGGGATCATAAAGAGTCCGCCTCTCGTCCGCGGGCGGGCATGGCCGGCAATCATTTTGATTTTATTGGTGCAACGCGGCGCCCGCGCAACTCGGACCGCGAGAGACGCCTTAACGACCGCTCCAAGTTCGTTGACATCCCACCGTTTATTAAAACACCACATACCTACTACCGTATAGATACATCTCATAAATTCAAATACAATTTGCGAGACGGTAGCAAAATTACCTACTCGTAAACACATCAAGGATATCGAGCGCATCAAACACATTTGTGTGGAGCACATCTTTCAAACATTCAACATAGATATCCAAATTGTTATTGGAATAACGCATCATCCATCAGACGGCTCCCGTCACTGGGGTGCGCGAAACGTTCGCGCGAGAGGGACGCGCTGCGAGCATCCGCCTATGCGCGAAGGGGATAGGTTTTAAATTTTAAGAATTTGCATAATCTGCTTGGGCACTTTATCATAGAACCACGTGGCAGTGACTGGTGCAGTCGCGGATTACGCACGCCGGATTAAACCATCGGCGGAGGCCGCTCGAGTCACGCGCCCGCGACCTCGCGGATAGGGAACGCACAGCACTCGAATGTGCCTCAAAGGTTCATGATTTATATATTAAAGTATATGTAGTTTTTATGTAGTCTATTTTTGTAGATATGATATGTATTAGTCTATTGTATTCATTTTATATTATATATGTGTGTACTTGTGTGTATTCTTTGTATGTATGGGTATTGTTTATGTTTTGTTAGTTTGGGTTTATTTTTGATTTCGGCTCTTTTTTTTTACTCTGCATTGTATGCCTACTCTTGTCTCTGATGTCCTGTCAATCATTCTAAGGTTAACTGGAAGAGATCCCTTTAAGGGATAAGTTCGCCTTTGTACATCTGTCTCTCTTGTTAACTGGTAATTTTCATGTTTTATGTACAATAAAGAGTTTTATATACATACATACATTTATAGGCACAAATTAGGGGCATATAATGACAGTCACTTTGTATAGCTTCACGTTTCATGTTAAACTAAGTTTCGATATCATAACATACCAATTTCAATACATTTTATAATGCTGGTTTCAACTAAGTTCCTACGTCCGCGTCCTATATTTCGTTTTATCGATAATCTTCTAAATGAAAATACCATTCTTTGAATCGAAATGTATCCAGTGGTCGAATCAACGTAAGAACACAATTGAAGATCTAACGTTTTTTATGAAATGATAAATATCACACCGCGAGGCACGGTCGTCCAAAAAACGCTTAACTTGTCCCGCTACAAAAGGAAAAAGCCAGCGTCTTCCGTTCGGACGGAGCCAAAGAAAAAATCTTCGCGAGGGATCCGGGCCTTCCATTTATCATATTCCATATTCATTTATTCGTCAAGTTCTGGATTCATTTATTCGTCATGTCTTGATTTCGTCTCATTTATTATTAAAAATGAACTGTCCGGAGCAGAGCGGGCGCGACACCGCGGCCACTGTTTCAATCTTACGATAATTTCATGCTGTGTTAGGTCCTCGCCAAGTTTTTGCTACGAACTTGTGGAAAACAATATAAGGAAAAAAGTCTTGTTCTTTGTTAAGTTAATTGAAAAGAACTAAAACAACACGAAGGCAATTCGAAGCTGCGACTGTAAACGAAATTACAAGTAAATAACAAAAACTAATAATCTGTGAGTTACAAGCACTAAGTAATAGATATACTAATCTTACATTACAGATTTACCACTTTTTAAGCTAGCTAGGCACCAGCTAAACGTAATTTTTCTTGTAACAGGTTTATAACTTTTAAGAAGAGTTCAAGTAAAGAAAAAAACTCTCAATGTTCGTAAGTAAATTGTCTTAAAATCTTGCAAATCGAATTTTACTCACTAGAAAGTGGTTGGAGTAATTTCAAATTTGAAATGGATATGTAGATACAATGACAATCCACGTAAGTACCGTCAATAAAAAAGGGTTTATATCAAAAATTACTTCCTTAACATACACTTATTTCTATGCAAGACTCGAAAACATTACAAATTGATAAAACTTCACAGTACCTTTTACAAATAAGATTATCTTTTAGCACAAGCCCCTAGTTTGTTAACCGATGGCGATCGTAAGGTCAGTGGAGGGTCTATCCGGCTGCAGACCGGGCTTGGCATGATGGATGGCGCCCCCGTATCGTGCGGTATTTCATTCACACGCCTCCAACTTACCCTGAGGCTTTTATAATGGTTTTAAAGTTTCTAGGTAACGAAGAAATATGTTATTGATTTGATTGAATGGTTTCGTAAGGACACAAGCTCGTCAAACCGGCAGCTAATACTGTCGCCAAGTAGTTCCCTGCCAGTGACGAAAGTAAGACAGCAGCTAGTGAAATTAAACAAAAAAAATACAAAACACTATTGACAACCGTATACTTCGCGAAGTTTCCCGGGCCCGCGTGTGAACTACGGTCCAAGCCCTCTCGTTCTGAGAGAAGGCCTGTGCCCTGCAGTGGGACGTATACAGGCTGAGATGATGTTCGTGGATAAGGGGATTTTGCATTACTCGATAAGAGGCCCCTTAAGCCCAGCAGTGGTTCTCCCCCAATAGAAAATCCAATATAATGTGACACCTGGTCGAGTGACCCGCGGTCAGAGATTATCGTTCGTCCGCCAGCGGGCTGGGACGTGATCGATGACGTCACGGGACGTGACGTGTCGTGACAGACGTCACGCCCGCGGGATGGCGGCTCTATTAACGCCCTTACTCAGCGATTCTGCTTCTGTTCAATGTACTGATAATGTAATTAATATTTTTACCAACGGATTGATATCTATTTATTGGGTAACCTCTTTGTATGGATAATGTTACAGGTAGTCGCCGTCATAAACACACAAGTTGTCGAGGTGGTCAAAAATATCTGAACAAGCACTTACACGATTGATAATTATTATGGTTTTACTTGTCGATTCATTACTTTCACTCATATACGGCAAAACTTGACTAACTGCTGCTCTTAGGGACATTTCATTGATAGTAAACTAGTTTCTTAGTAGCGATTTATATCATAGTGCTACTTCTCTCATTGGAACTGAAACCATCTCGATAAGAACACATAAACATTATTTCACAATTCAAATATTTGTCCCATTCGTACCCGTTCGTTAAAAAATAGAGTGTGAATGATGGTCAAATTTACAGACGGACTAAGGTCCGTGGAGTCCAAACGCAATAAGGAAATATCAGTTAGGTTAGTTGATGTTATAGGAAACCGAAGAGCTGGTAGCTACTACGGACAAAGAATAAGCATATACAAAGAGAGAACGCTACCAGTAACTTTGGAAACTTGCCTAAGGTGACAGGGAGTAAGGTGGTTATAATTATAATGTTTTAGTTTTTTTTTGTTTCTTAATGTACCTGCTTTTAATTCAAATTTGATCAACTTTAACCATTTATTGATAAACTATAACTTTCTTAACTCTTGTACCTATATACCAACTATACTGCAACTTAAATAAATAAAATAAATAAATAAATAAATATTAGGGGACAATCTTACACAAATCGATCTAGTCCCAAACTAAGCAAAGCTTGTACTATGGGTACTAGACGACGATAAACATACTTATATAGATAAATAAATACTTAAATACATAGAAAACATCCATAACTCAGGAACAAATATTCGTGCTCATCACACAAATAAATGCCCTTACCGGGATTTGAACCCAGGACCTCTTGCTTCGTAGGCAGGGTCACTACCAACTAGGCTAAGCGGTCGTTTAACTTATAGGTAAACTTTGTTTCTCTGTGTGCTTTGGACATTGAGATGAATTTCTAGGTTCCAATCACAAACTCGATAGCCTGTAGTTTTTGGTGAAATAATAGTACTGTAAATACATTGTGGCCTCCATTAAAATCCCAAACTCCCATAAGAATACGTCCGTCCGAAGCTGAATGTATGCGATCCATTTGTAAGCAATCCCCACAATAAAACGTTGTCATACTTTGTGGCGGTTGTCGGCGGACCATTCGCGATAACAAATGAGCGACATTACGGTTGCCCGCGGCGCTGCGTACGTCACCGACCGCCTCCGGAATTGGAATATCGTATTTGTTATGTTTGAATTCTACTAAGTGCAATAAGTTGTTTGCGAGTAATGCGTGCGTGCGTGCGAGTGTGTGTGTGTGTGTGTGTATTTGTAACTCTTTCACGCTAAAACGGCAGGACGGATTTAGATGAAATTTGGTATCTAGATAGCTGGACGTCTGGAATAACACATACGCTATTTTTTATTCCGATATTCATACAGCATCGGAATAACATCCCGAAATATCAACCGCCATCAAATTATTAAATTTTAATCATTTATTTACGAACGAAACTGTGTTTATTGTCTAACGCGCTGACAGTTGCAGCTATCGCATTCAGCATTTCTTTCTGTTGTCTAAACTAATGAAGTTATGAAGAGGAAAGATTTGGTTGTGTGTTTGTTTGTTTTTAGTGGATAAACGCAAATACTACCTTATCGATTTTAATAAAGCCTCTCATGTACAAAAAGCTATATAATCAGCGAGTAACATAAGCTATATTTTAGCCCGGAAAACGACAACATTTCGCAACGCGTGGTACCTACAATAAACAAAATTAGTTTATTTTAGAAAAGAAAAAGTCGTTGGGTCGGATCTATGTGTTTAGCTATGCAAGTACGAGTAAATTTAACGTTTTTGATGACCGGATAGCGCAGTGGTAAGTGGATCTAAGTACGAGGCTAGAAGTTCAGAATTCCCTCGTCATCATCATCCCAGTATGCCCCATTACATGAAACAGGCCTCCTCTCAGAATGAGAGGGCTTGGGCTATAGTTCCCACGCGGGCCAGTGCGGAGAGCCCAATTCCCCGGTTGAGATAAATATTTTTAAACAGTTACGTGGTGGTTCTAGCTGCCATATACACTGATTTGCCATTTTCTTCCCTATTAAGTACCGCAGTATAGTATCAACAGCTAGTGACGTAACTGGGCCATCTAAACGTTGAAACTAAGCGGTGCGTTGCAGGACCACGTCCTTCCCAAACGTTCGCAAGGCGCAGTCCGCCAGGCCCTCAAAGCAGATTATATACTCCACAACAACATTATATTGCGGCTCGTGAACTGTAATCTCTTTACAATTTGTACTTTAATTTGCATTTTAATTTGCGGCTCCCAGACTATTGTATTGTACTATTTGCTAGGTAAGAAATAGTTGACGAGCCGCAATATAATGATATTGTGGTTTTCAATTCTAAATTAAATGAAGTATAGGCAGTTAGCGACGAGAGAAAATAGTGTGCTCACTATCAGAAATGATTACTCTATACCATTAGGTACGGTTAAAAGTAAATGACCAATTTAAATGTAATTAATTTATCTTTGTTCCTCTGTACCATATGTCTATGACAGCTACGCTTATGCGGCACATATTACCTATGTTTTCTGGATAAAAAGAATATAATGTCATTTCTTCAAACAAAGATACTTGACAAAATAATGACATAGAGTTCTCTCCTATTCCTAAAGCATCGGACATTAAAAAAGGTGTTTCTTTGAGCTCACCATCGTCACAGTCACAGTACTACAGTACAGCTAGGGTGACTCGGAACACGTCGCGCTCATCGCCGCCGGCGCACGCCCCGCCCCGGGCGCCGGTGCGACAGCAACAAATGACCCCGACGCATCATAATAAATAAAACAATTTGTTCTTAATTAGATTTCGTGAATTTAATTTTCATGCCAGTAATTGGTCGGTGGCCACAAAGAACCAGCCTCTATCGGTGATGGATGATCGAACGGCGCCTTCGTACTATTTACCTACGCTCGCTTCACCGTAATTAGAGGTTTCGGAAGTTTACTTTCATTATTGCTTATGAACCTATTACTGTTTCTAATATAGATTTCATTTCGTTTCGTTTTACTTTTATTCTTTGGAGCGTGAGACCGACGAAAATTAAACGTAAATATTTTGTAATGATTATCTTATTTAAAGAGGTTAGAACAAAATGGTTAAACGTGCTTGTAATTGAACATTCTGTAAGTTAGTTGCCTAATAAATGCATATTTCGTCAGTAGGAAAATCCCAGTCCCAATAAAAACAAATGGAACGGAATACTGACTGAAGCGAAAGAGGAAAACAAAAGACAAATCGGAAAGCGTTTTCTTTTATATAAGTACACACTGGCAGCGGAGCCGAGCGTAAACTTTAAAAAATAAACGTCGAAAAAATCTTGAAAAGTCACGGACGCTTAACTTTCTTCCCCTGTTTTATTTTTCATTCCCTCTGCACTCAGCTGTTCTTTTTCCTCGCATTGTTGTATAAATGTTGCCGTCTCCCTCTTCAACTGATAAGTTCCTTTTAAAACTGCTGGAAAATCGAAGTCGTACACGGTGTAAATTAAAATCTGGCACAACCCAAGCATAAGTCATAAAAAGAAAATATGGCCGCCGTTTATCACAGAAGCCGTTTTCGGTTGTAATTGTTTCTTGTTTTCAATTCGTGTCTTTTTGAAAAGTGTTCCTATAAATTTTTGTGTAAGCGTGCATTAATCCGTCAATAGGTATACTTAGGTACACTACCTACCAGAAAAATAGCGTTTTAATATGAATAAAAGCTGCAATGAAAAATGTGTTACTGTATGTCTATTTTTTAGACATTTTTACATATACAAATCAATTTTCCTACATCACTGCATTGTTGTACCCAGAGCAATATTCGATTTTTATTCGCAAACAGAGAAATCTACGCAACACTCGGGGGTCAAAAACGCACACTCACCATGATACAAGTAGTACGGTAAGCAAGCACACTCGATTTATTTATTCTTACTAAAAAGTTTTAAAACTGATAATAGAATTACCTAATTTATTTAATTGTTAACAGTCAAGGTCATAAATATTATGTACGTTACCAAGACGTTAAAAATAAATGTATACTCTTCTATATTATTAAACATACATAAGGTAAGGTGTTTATATATATTTGGACGCGATGGCTGTGTAGATATTTATGACTTCAACTTATATGTGTATGTACATAAGTATTTTAAAAATCGAAAAAATTATTTCCATAAACTTTCCTCTTTGACGAATATCAATATTTTGATGATATCTCGTGCAGCTTCTAGGAAAGGATCATATCAAAACAAAGTTGCAAAACACCCACGAGATATGCGATGCGAGGAACCGTAAACCATCATTAAGCTGCGGACAGTACGATGCAAATGTAACGGGGCCCGTCAGAAACTACGCATTCTCTGTACTGAGATACATCAGCGGCATGCCAACAGGAGACCTTTTTACAATAGAATAAAACTTACCTATTTGAATGCAGACTTCGTTTAAAAACTTGTGGATTCCCATGTTTCATGCCCTAACCATAGCGCAATGTATCATTTAAGCTCTAAACGCACAGACAGTGGACACATGGCGGTGACGGTTGTAATATTCTAACTTGTATGAACGAGTTCGCGGTACGGTATCGCACAACCGTACATACAAGCTAGATATTACAACCGTCACCGCCACTGCACCACCACGCCTCTACTGTATGTGCGTTTGGAGCTTTAGGTAACTCGACCGTCTAGCTAAATAGTAGAACTAAGCATAAATGCTAAATTGACAGGCCCAGTCGTCCGACCTTCAATACGCGCTGGCAACCGATTGTAAGCAGTTAGCGGCGAACAAAGTGCGCCAACTATTAAATGTTATCACGCTATGCCCTAGGGCTCGTGTTGTGGTCTAGGATTCGTGACCATGGAAAAGCTAGGGATTAGTTTGTCCCTAAGGTGACGCTCTACCTAAGACGGCTACAAGTGTAATCGCTGCCTACCTCACGTACATTATAAGAATTTCACGTTTGAATATATTCAGGCATGGTTTCGCTTCGGTTTTCCGAATTCCGAAACCAATGCAATACAATAATACTCGGAAGACCGTCAAGAGATCTAAACCCTAGTTTATAAAGACAATCTGAGGTTTCAGCACATGTATGTAAAACTGCAGTATCTTTGAAATCGTATATTTTCTTGCGGCCTGTCATTAGTCCACGAATGAGAGGTAGCGGTGAAAGTCTTCATGTCGTTGATACTTTGCATGATACAGTTGACCGTACTCTTGACGAGTATACAAATGTAATGAAAATACAATATTTACTGGCATATAATGACCTATGTAAATTGCCTATTGTCTACCTAGTTTTATTTTTAATTTTTGCTCGTTCATTGTATTGTTTTGTGGAGTTCAATAAAGAATATTTGTATTATAAACACAACGCTAGCACAACACTCGGAATACACGACGACACTTAAACATTAAGACGTTTAATGCGTACTCTGAGTGTCTTAGTGTCTAGTCATCAACATCTCATCGTGATCATCATCATATACGTCCAATGTTCCTCTGCTGGGCACAGGCCTTATCTCAGAATGAGGGCCGAAATTCCCACCCGGGGCCAATGTGAATTGGAAACTTCACTTACACCATTTAGTTGCTTCGCAGCTGTATGCAGTTTTCTTAGATGTCCAGTGCTATCGTGTACCTAATGTGGCGTAGCTAGCGGCTCCTGGCCCACGGCCTCGCGGTCTAAGGGGCCTCGCGCCTCGAAAGTTTCTCGTTTTTTTTTGCTAACTTAAAAATCCGTCAATTTATCTGTGATGCGCCATCATAGAGCCTCGCAAAATATAGTACTTACTCGCGTATATCTCGACCTTTTCATTACTATTATTTTTCCAATTCTCTTTGGGGATTTTACCTTTGACTACGCCATCATATCTCATATTAGCAGAAACTAATGATTACCGGATGATTTAAAGAGCAAACGGCAGCTAACCAGCCAGTTTGTACTCTAAACTAGCTTAAACTTCGCCGGCAAAAACTGAAACAAAAGCTTCGGGGCTGATATTGATGCCCGTGACTTGCACTTACCGCCCTTGTCTCGCGTCATGGACAACTACCCCGTACCCCCTCTTGTTTGCGAAACGTTGTCGCTAACTTTGTATTTAAATAGTCTTATGATTAGATGATGTATTGCATCTTGTCTGGGAATTAAAAGATTCGGCTGAACTCGACAGGACTCGGTAGGCTGGGCTTTAGGTTGACATAAGTTCGTAAAATGGTCAGGAATTTAAAGTTTATGCTCACAAACTATGTGTTAGATTGAGAAATGTAACTATTTAGGCGTGATAATGGCTTGAACCAAAATTTAAATAAATATTTTAAAAAAATCAGCATGCGTAAAAGAATTACTTGTTTTTTTATTGTGAATTTTACACATTTTTTTTGTACTTGTATTATGTAGCCTATATCACGCAGATAATAATAACGAATCATTAGATATTTTATTTATTAAAATCAGATCAATATCAATATTAGAATCATATAAATAGTCTACGTGCTACGTTGAAACACGAAAATATAAACATACGTACACAGTACTGTGTACCCTAACTTTCGTATTGTCTTTGCCTAGGTAAATAAATATTTCTCTCTGTATTAATACTAAAATTTAACTCCCTCACAAACGGCGCTAAATCTTATCCGGCGACAGTTAAGAGGGCATCCGCTGGAAACTTGTGAACCCACAAAACCGGGACTAAATTTTCCGCAACGGCCATAAACAAGTGGACGAGGCGCGAGAGGAATATTCAAGAGGAAAGTTTGTCCAGCGAGTCCACTCAATGGAGCGACACTTGCGCGAAACGGGCCGAGTTCGCCGGACATCGTACGTCATCGGCTTGCACACCCCTTAATGAAGCTAAGGACACAAGTTTCGGACGACCCGCTAAGTTGTTGTCGTCTAAACACGTTTTGATGTCCACTTAAACAGAGCGAGTCCTCTTAATATTTAGTCTGCTGGGGTTAGATGTTGGATACAATGTAACCAATGCTAACAAAATATAGCTCTAAGGTGTTTGCTGTGCTGAACAAGGAGGCGAGATTGTGAATATTTCAGTAGATGCTTCGTTTAGTTTGATTAAACGCTTGCACAACCTTTACCTTCAGTAATTATTTTCATCGGGATTTCTACTTCATTCAAAATGTAGTCACGCCTTTGACACAACTCAGTACACTTTCCACATCGATCAATGTATGGAAATGTCAATTGTAAACCATAATTAAAAAAAAACCCTCACATTCAATCAAACAAACCAAACTATAATTATAACCTAATATTTCAGATTGATTTCGAAATACCTCGTAGAGGCACAATCTACTCGCATGTCAAAATTTACCTATAACGATGCTACTTAGTCATACTAAAACAAAACTGTTGCACAAATGCAGAACACGCACACAATCATAAAGTTCACATATTCAGTCTGACATAGGTACCTACTCTCATAACATAAGTGTTCTGTGTGCTAAACCTGCGCGTCTGCGTTCTGAGAACCATATAAATATAGTATATTATAGCAATTAACAACTCCTTGATTTTCTATGTTTTTTTTTACTTTTTGAAATAAATGCTTTATTTAACCCGAAATAATAGAAAAGTAGCACGCAACCGCCGCAGGTTGCACGCGACTCGGGCAAGTTGTAACAAATTTTATAAAAGTTTCTGACGATACGATATCGCCGCGAACTCCGAAACAGCCCGCCCTGCGTGAATCCTATTATTTGCCGCAATAAAAACTTTCCTTGTAAGACATTGAGGCCGCAGCACCACACAGAATAGAAAAATAACTAGATATGTGACTACATTTGTCTGTAGATCGCACAGAAATAGGAAACAAATGGAAATGCGGTATTCTACTATAGATACATTTGTTATACAAATATGTGTGAAATCGACATAAAAACCAAAAAACACATATGGTCTCTTTCTTTCTAAGGTGACTTGGCATATGAAGAAAGAGATGGCATGACATTTGTTTGTTCTATGCTCGGAAATATTTTGACATAACGAGTAGACAGCATTTCCGGCTGCCGCTTGTGACAGAGGCTCTAGGTACTTGAGCTGTCAAGTGAACGATAACTGCGCAGATTTTAGTGTTTTACAGCGATTTTTAAATACTATTCCATTTGGTTTTGTGTTGTGGATATCTATTAATAAAAACGCAATATGGCTCCGTGTTCCAGAAAAGGGTGTGCTTCACGAAAAACGAAAAATCAAACGAATTTAACTTCTCATAGGTTAGTAACAGTTTTTTCATCAAATAGTGTCATTAGATTGTAATATTTACTCAGTGATAGTTAATTTTGGTAAGCTTTTGTCGCTGCCATCATAGAAATGCAGATTTTTCTCCATTTATCGTTGTATTTTTGATTTTGTTGAATTCAGTACAATTGTCATTCTTCCTTAGTGTTGTGCTGAATATCGACATAAGTAGAACTGAAATGTTTTCTGACCGATGTCTGTTCTAATTTGACAGATTCCCTAGAATTTTCTTGCTCAGAATCAAGAGCGCTATTGACTTTGATGACTAAAAATAATGTCCCCAATTTTCCATTCCTTTTTTTTTGGTTTCATATTTGTGTCGAGCTTTATAAACTGTACGAAAAAAATACACAAAAATAACTGTACGGTACACTTTTTTAGGGTTCCGTACCCAAAGGCTAAAAACGGGACCCTATTACTGAGACTTCGCTGTCCGTCCATCTGTCCGTCTGTCACCAGGCTGTATCTCATAAACCGTGATAGCTAGACGGTTGAAATTTTCACAGATAATGTATTTCAGTTGCCGCTATAACAACAAATACTAAAAAACAGAATAAAATAAAAATTTAACCTTTTGACCGCCAGCGTCGGCTATAGACGACAGTACGGTAATACAAAATTAAACCTACCCGCATCCGCATAAGAATCAATTTTGTTCCAAACAAAAACGATGCGTGGCGGTCAAAAGGTAAGGGAGCTCCCATACAAAAAACGTGTTTTTTTAATGCTCGATATTGATAACGGCAACAGGAAGACGCTTGAAATATTTACAGAATATTTAGTTATATATTCGCTTTAAAAATTAAAATAAAACTAATATTTAAGGGGGCTCCGTACAACAGACATGATTTTTTCCGTTTTTATAGATAATGGTACGGAATCCTTCGTGCGCGAGTCCAACTCGCACTTGGCCGGATTTTCTTTATGAAAATGAATAGTATGTACTTGTGATTTTGAATAAATAGACCCCAACTTTTTCTCCTGTTAAAAAAAGTAAATGACACACTTACATTACTTACAATCCAAACTGCAATTGTGAAAAATTCTTGTATTATTTTTGTTGTTTTACAAATAAAGGGCATTTCATACTTTGTTATACTTGTTATTTTATTTAGTCAGCACAAAGTTATCACACACTACTTAATTCCTGCAAGTTTTTGAAATAAGCGCGTTCGGTTTTATTGTACATTTTGCAGTTGATTTTCACAATTTTTTTTATGATTTGGTATTTTGACCATACCTAAAAGACTTTGTGAATAGACATTGCAAACTTGTATGTTGGTTTTTAATTATTTTTTTACATACCTTTTGGACTATTAATTTTGAGATACCTTTACCCCTTATAATTTCCAAAGGAATATAACATTATAAATTTTCCTGTGTAACGAATATGCCATAACCGAAGTAATTATGAACAAAGCTAATTTCAAACTAACTTTTCCACTAAGAAACTCGAATATTACCATTGCTGCTTGAAATGTCCGCTAACCGTTCAAGTATCGATATCGACTATTTTGGTTTCGATGTCACAACCCTTGAGCGCCATTGTTTGTGACAACTTTAGGTATACACGCATGATTTGTAGGTATCACAGGTCCATTGGTATAGGTCTATGGTAGATCGTTGAATCACAAAATAATGTCAGAACAATTCTCATAGTGAAGAAAGTGGCGACTACGAATACGTAGTGAATTGTACGGAGAAATGTACGGCAAATCAGCATGTGCATTTTTAATGCGTCATTAGCACATTTCAGCCATAAATATCTAGATTCTGATGCCTGTATTAGAACTAGCTTTTGCCCGCGACTTCGTACGCGAAGACAATAACGTTAGAGTTGTTTGCATAAAATTTGGCACACAGGTAGTTTATTACGTGGATTAACACATAGGTTAATGCCAGGAAAATGTAAAGTTCCCGCGAAATTTGAATAAGTGAATTCTAAAGCCGGTAAGCGGTGGCCTAGTGGTTTGACCTATGGTCTCTTAACCAAAGGGTCATGGGTTTGAGCCCGGGCTTGGACCTCTTGAGTTATTCCGAATTCGTGTGCTAAATTACGTTTGAAGTTTACCATGAGCTTTACAGTGAAGGAAAACATCGCGAGAAAAGCTGCACACACCTGAGAAGAAATTCAATAAACTGTACAAATCGCACTGGGCCCAAGTGGCAACTAAGGCCCAAGTGTTCTCGTTCTGGGAGGAGGCCTGATTGAAACAACAACATTCTATCCCGGGAAAGTGTACCTACAGCATACCGCGGGAAGAAATAACTGTCAAAAAATTTTGAAAATCAGAGACAGTGTAGCTTTTTATTAGTGAAATAATTTTAAAAATCAGCCCCCACGTTCAATTCACTTATATTTCTATCCCGTGGGAATTTTGCATTTTCCCGTAGAAAAGTAGCCTATGCCAATCAGAGATTTTGTAGCTTTCAAATTGTAAAATATTTTTTATAATCAGCCCCAAAGATGAATTTACTTATTTTGATCCCGCGGGAAATTTGCGTTTTCCCGTAGAAAAGTAGCCTATGTCAGTCAGGGATATTGTAGCTTTCAAAGTGTAAAATATTTTTAAAAATCAGCCCCCAAATTGAATTTACTTATTTCTATCCCGCGGGAATTTTGCATTTTCCCAGAAAAAGTACTTTATGTCAATGAGGGATACTATAGCTTACTATTGGTGAAAGAATGTTTAAAATCAGACCCGAAGTTGAATTCAAATTTTTCTATCCCGTGGGAATTTTGTATTTTCTCGAAGAAAATGTAGCCTATGTCAATTGGGGATAGTCACATCATTTATACGACAGAATTTTTAAAATCAGTGCCAAAGTTGAATTTACTTATTTCTATCCCGTGGGAATTTTGCATTTTCCCGGAAAAAAGTACCCTGAGTCAATCAAGGATATTGTAGCTTGCTATTGGTGAAAGAATTTTTAAAATCAGCCCCAAAGTTGATTTCAAATTTTTCTATCCCGTGGGAATTTTGAATTTTCCCGAATAAAAAGTAGCCTTTGTCAATCGGGGATAGTCATATCACATAGTGTGTAAGAACTTTTAAAATCAGCCCCAAAATTGACTTAATTTATTTCTATCCCGTGGGATTTTTGTATTTTTCTGGATAAAAGTAACCTATGTCAATCAAGGATAGCTACAGCTTTCTAATTCTGAAAGAATTTTTAAAATCGGCTCAATAGTTTCAGAGATTCCGCTACAAACAAATAAACAAAGAAAGTTGAGATATTTCCTTGCCCGTGGGAATTTCGAAAAATCCTTCCTTAGTGCACCTCTGTAATACTCAAGGTACATGTGTGCCAAATTTCAAGTCTCTAGCTCTAGTGGTTTAGGCTGTGCGTTGTCTGTCAGTCAGTCAGTCAGTCAGTCAGTCAGTCATTCAGTCAGTCAGTCAGTCACGGTACTGTTTTATAAGTATAGATTACTCAGATTTAAACAAATCACCATTTTCGCTCTTGTTAAACGTTACCACCGCTTTCCAAGATGTGAAACGGAATGGTTTAGTCTTACTGAATTTTGAATACAAATCAAAGTGCTTCTGACACACAAGATATCGGATGGCATCATCCACTTAAATATAGGTCCGTGGTGGCGATCATACCTACTATTTTTAAAATCTGCAGTCAAATCAAGATTTTTGACTCTACCTTATGTCGGTGTTGAACCAGGTAGAGACATAAGTACACAGACATAGGGTAAAAAACAGGACAATAGAAAACGTGTATCTTGGTCTTAACCATAAAATGTGCTTGGTGGTTTGGCATGTTATAACGTTCCTACACTCCAAAGGACAACTTTTTAAAGGGTTATTCACAGAATTTGGTTAGCCTCAATTCCGTAGACACGACAAAAATGAGGATTCACATCCAAGAACAAAAAATTTTTCATGCGCATTTACTTATTCACCTAACAGCCCATTCAAAGAAAGCATAACCGTTATGCCCAAAGATAGTACGGTTTTTTCTTATTCTGCATTTTCTAATATTCATATCTAATGTATCTGACATGTATGTTCCTTAAAACGGAAACGAAAGTTGTCAAATATCAGTAACACAAACAAGATCCAAATGTCACGATACAGGGACACATCGAACAAACAAATAATAGCTATTGCCACGTTGCGCACGCGTCGATCATCACATCCGACGTCGGACGCGTCGGGCGGCCCACGGAGCGACACGATACGCTGATAGCAACGGGCGTAGCTTTATACACATGTGACAGGTGACGACAAAAATGGATACCATTGCGAGAGTCGTATCAATAATAAATAGTATTTTTATAACGCTGCTTTTTGCCGTCCGTACCTATTCTTGGATGGAGTAGGTACAGTTAGCAGCAGAAGCGAATCAGCGTTTGCGTGGAGCTCAAAATACACGACTCTACTGCCAAGGTAATAAGAAATATCGCTTACTGCGATATTTTTGTGAAGTTTTTAAATTTTGCTATCTCATTTCAAGAACATGGCATAGGTTTTATGCTTGTAGTCTGCAACGTGAAGTGTAAGCAAAGCACCTACGTCGAAATAGCTACTATCTTAGATTCTGGAAGGATTCAGCGTTTTTTTTATGATTTTTGGGTTTTAGTTTCTGACGCGACGTGTTTCGATACGGGAGACCTAAGTATTTGCACCTCCAGAGAAAACCAAAGCCAGAATCATTGTTTCTCTAGAAGCGGCCGTTTACCTGGTAATTAGATAGATGGGTTGATGACATTAAGGAGACAGCAGGACCAGTCTGGCAAAAGGAATTAGGTAGCCGATCTAGATGGAAAAAGAATGGAGAGGCATAAGCCCAATGATGGCCGAAAACGCTTTGAAGAAGAAGAGAATAAGATAACATGGTCTAACAATTTTATTGTTTTCGGTGTGGAAAAACTGGAGCAGCGCATGCAAACTTATTGAAGACTTACTAAAGCGCATGGTTGACACAACGATGACCTAAGAGCATGAAAATGTCTTTCTCCTTGAATTAGTTAGCGCTAATCAACGAAGGAGCACCGCATGCCAACTGACCTTATTTTGATTTAGTTTTGTTTTAAATAATAAGTATGTATTTTATATGTATTTTTTCTTTTAGATTATATTCATAAGAGAAAAACATGTTTATTTGTATTGTAATACAATATAACATGTCTTGTTCGCCGTCCGCCTACGATAGTCCGCTCTCACTCATCAATCGGCACCGCGCCGAATTTAGAATACAGAAAATACGTTTCTTATAATAAACAGGTAGGATATTGCTGTAAAACGTTTCTTTAGAATATCACATTCATAAAAGTTATGCGACAAGTGTCACATAAATTATGCACGAGTTATGGCTGTCAATCAAATAAATTGTCACATCGATATTTAACGATTATCGTCGTTTGTAGAGTACAATAAACAATATAAACTAAATGAGAACGTTACTTTCTTAGTAACTAACACATTTTTGACGTAAAAGTCTTAAACATGCCAACAATTTCGTATGAACAATTTTAATTCTTATCTCATCCGTTTTCTAGTCTATATTGTCGTACTCCTGTCCTTACCTAACAGTAACTTTCATATTGCATTTAAGCTTCGTTTTCTTGATTAAAAAATCCTCCATCATATTAAATTTTTGACTGATAAAGTTTCACATTTACTAAAAAAACCGGCCAAGTGCGACTCGGTCTCGCGCACCGAGGATTCCGTATAAATTTATATTTATCTATGAATGAACATCCAGTCTTAGCAGGCCCCTGCTCCTAAGCAAAATGTGCGCAGTGTGGGATCATTGTAGATTGGTTTAGTTACTGATATGGACAGATAGAGAAAAAAAAATATGTTTTTCGCAATTTTTCCTTTATCTGTGCTACAAGACCTTGCTTCGTACCAAATTTCAAGATTCTAGGTTCACGGGAAGTACCCTGTAGGTTTTGATTCCCTTGCGAGTAGTTACGAGTTTGAAAATATGCGGCTTAAATTGCTGTTTCTTTTGATTGCGTTGACATAGAAGTTTGATTTTGTTACAGCTTAAAGTTATTATAGACCTGAGTATTTGATATGAATTTCAATTTAATACCTCTCAAATTCTATTCTAAAATTATTAAAAACATTTTTATTACATGATGTTACTAAAAATTTATAGTTTTCGCAATTTTTCCTTTATCTGTGCTATGAGACGTTGCTTCGTACCAAATTTCAAGATTCTGAGTTCACGGGAAGTACCCTGTAGGTTTTGATTCCCTTGCGAGTGTCGAAAATTTGCGGCATAAATAGATTGGTTACTGATATAGACAGACAGACAAAAAAATTTATGCTTTTCGCAATTTTTCCTTTATCTGTGCTATAAGACCTTGCTTCGTACTAAATTTCACGATTCTGAGACCACGGGAAGTACCCTGTAGGTTTTGATTCCCTTGCGAGTTTCGAAAATATGCGGAAATTTGCATCATAAACGGCTGTATCTTTTGATTGTGTTGGCTTAGAAGTTTGATTTTTTCACAGCTCAAAGGGAAAGTAGACCTGAGTATTTGATATAAATTTCAGCTTGATACCTCCACGCGTTCCTGAGAAAAAGGGTCTTGACAGACAGACGGACGGACGGACGGACGGACAACAAAGTGATCCTATAAGGGTTCCGTTTTTTCCTTTTGAGGTACGGAACCCTAAAAATTAGAACAAGTCCCACTGACTTTGGTATTTTGTCGTTTGTCCCTTCTTTCCTCCAGGCCAGGACAGTTAGAAATGGAATAAAACTAGTCGCAGTCACAGTCTCTCTGCTATCCATCGGTAAGCGGCTAATTACAGGTGCAAAAAGCTAGCAGCTACTTAACCACGGCTATTTGCCGACTATTATTAATATAAAGACAAATGAAGTGAAAATAGATGAAACGTTGCATACCGACTCTTGTATAGACTTCCGTTCCGTTGTCCGCAGACAGTAGTCGGATTGTTTCTTTTAATCTCGCGCTGTAGCCGCCTAATGACTGCGCCGGCGCATAACGGTGCGCTCATTCATCAGAACTGTCAACGACATCTATTGACAGTTTGAGTTCTAGCGCCGTTTACGGGGAACACGGTTGTCACTACGCTACTTGCTATACGTGGAATGTTTGGCTATTTATAAAAATAGGAAGTAGAATGAGTTGAAAGATTTTGATTTGTTTCTCACGTAACATTATTATTATTATCAGTTTACAATTACATAACAGTCCTCTTCAAACATTAATATATTCCGCTAGGCGTAAGCATGGCGATGCGATGCCGGTTAATCTAGGAACCAAGGAAAGCTGAGAGTTGTCAAAGCATTACCTACTGTTGTAGGTACACACTACGTACACACCTACGGTTAAGCAACTGTAACTCTAAAAATAATGATTTAACTTTGTAGCTGTAGTGATCTGATTTTTTTATGACAGAAAGCACCACTGCAACACTCCGATTTTTGGTAAAATAGACAACATACAAAATGAGACGGTCCTGATTTCTGAAGATTATTGTGTTCTTTTATCTCTCGTCATCGCTTCAGCCCACGGTCACCCCAACCGTCCGTCTAACTTATTTACACATTACTTTATTAAGCCGATACTGAAAACAGCTTAATGATCGCCTTGCATGCCATCGATAAGAAATAATAAGCGCGGTAAGAAAACTCCAAGAATAAATAAATTCGGCCTAACTAGACGCGCCCTGACGGTAGCCGCTCAGAAAAAAATATCCTTTATGTGGTCCGGGGCAACAAACTACAATAGTTAGTGATAAGAATGTTAAAGAAAAATAAACCATTAAAATATCATCAGTCATCGCGCGACCCCCGCGGTGGGCAGGTCAGCGGCTAAGAAAAAACCATACAATTCGGAGCC
Source organism: Archips xylosteana (assembly GCA_947563465.1). Taxonomy (NCBI): domain Eukaryota; kingdom Metazoa; phylum Arthropoda; class Insecta; order Lepidoptera; family Tortricidae; genus Archips; species Archips xylosteana. The sequence goes on from OX387351.1 coordinate 15,654,153, forward strand.
GAATTCAAATGGAGAATGATTCATTTATGAAAATGAAATGACAGATTGAATGAATGTGGAGGACGGTACAAAGGAGATGCGGCTACTGGCCATTGCTTTGTGGCTTTGTGCCACGTGCTCCCACGCGGCCGGGCCTTGCGTGCGGAGGCCACGCACGAGCGTTGCTAGACCCTGGCTATTGCTAAACCCTTCTCCTAAGGCAGTAGTCCTACCGCCGACAATTAGAGAGAAGCGAGTAGATATCAGTCACCGATCAATTATTAATTACATATAGGATATAGGGATCTATTTCTATTGTAAGTTTTTTTAGCGAACCCTAAAAGTTCTATTGCAAATAACTTATACGCAAGTTACGCAACGTAAGATAGCCGCATGCAGGTTCTTACAGAATCCATGATCGATGACACCATGACCAATACACATAATGCGAAGATACTTAAGTAGTGATTACATTGTGATACCTTATCGTCATAAAAATGTCAAAACCCCGAACGTGATCATTGATCAAGCATAAACACAGTACTTTAAACAAATTAAAACAATCATAAATCTAAACAAATCTTTTTAAACTCGTAATACCCGAAAGTGCGTCAGTCTCTAATATTGTGACCTTATCTCGTAAAAATGGCAATTACTTGCTACCCTTCCAGCCCAAATACTAGGAAAGAAGGAGCGCAATGAAATTAAAAATATGTCTTAAGGGCAATTAGCCTTAACTTTAACTTTTACACCAAGTGCCCTATCTCGCCCCTCGCTCTTTTCAATTGCGGGGCCCGCTTCTGGCTGAAGTAGATTTTATTAACAGGAGTTCTGACTTTTGAGAGTTCACTTGCCCGCTTGAGTAATGCGGTAATAAGAACGAATTGCAACTTAACTGAGCTGAATGCTACGAATGCTGCTAATTGTTTTCTTTTCATCCAGGCCACAGTGCGCCTAAATAGGTTAAAAAGACTTCAATCTCAAAAATTTATTAATTTAAAGACTGTAGATAAGGCCGTTCATGCACATAGGCGACTTAGGTACGTACTTGTTTGTTATTTGCTTAATTTATTATATACAAGCTTTCCACTGACACGCTTTTTATAAATTGTATAAATTGGTTACATATTCTTGGAAGGATATAGTATTAACTTAAAATACCCTGTTTTTTACACCTGGCTATACTACTGACTAACTTTCAACATATCCGTTAGTAACAACTTTAGGCAGGTAAAAAGTGAAACAAATAAATAAACGAAACACTTTAATTTTGGTCTAAGATTAAGCTGGGTACCTATCAACACTACTTTTAGAATATGCATTAAGCTTTCTAAAAATTTAACCTATTTTGTTTCCAGAAACAAAGCAAGTGCCCCAATAAACACAAGAACAAAGGACCGAGCGATCAACATTGTCGGTCGTAACTAGGTAAAATAAAATTTCCTAAGCCCGCTACTTCGAAGCATTGACGAAGTGTTTAACAATAAATTTCCATTTAAAAAGCCACAAGCAAAAGGGGGGGAGGCGAGGGGGCCGCAGCTTCCGCCGCTTTTTTCCTTCATTTCCTCTCGGCCGGTAGGGTGCGCCCCAGTCTAATAGTAGAATTAAAACGTTACTTTGTTTTTTTAAATGCACGGTATGGGTTGGTTAATTATTTACGGGGATATTCTGGTGTTAGGGAAGTCACCACAGATAAACACAAACAAACACACAACCCCTTCCTATATCTACGTTCTCTGTTAAGTTGTGGCTTGGGGGTAAAAAAAATACCGGCGTAGTTAAGCCGGTCGCAACTACATAATTTTTCTGTCATTTTGTTTTGCAATTATCTAGTTGTAGGTACAGTTAATAAATAACTACTATCTGAATACTCTACATGAGGCGCAAACAAATTAATTATATAATTTGACAAAAAAAAACGAATTGTATGTTACCTAGTAAGTAGGTAGGCACTGATTTAAACAGCTATAAGGGCCCATAGTGAGCGTCGCATAAAATATTGGCGGGATAATAATTAAAAGAAGCGATAATGTCCCTCCGCGGTGAAAAACGACTGCGCCATCCTTTTATTTGATAAATAAAATTTATTCCACCGCCACACCGCTTCTTAGGGGATCGGCTTGCTGCTCTTAACTGATCATCCGGAGGTCTCAAACATTAGTTAAATACGAGTACCTACATACAATTACTGATCAACACAGTACTTACTTAATTTATAAATAACTGACAAAATCCACGGTAAATACATTTTTAACCAACTGCAACGTCTTACTCGTAAGTAGAATTATTCCCAATTTTGTATTTTTTAAACAACCTTGTAATTAAAAATTTAAACAAATCTTGCAATGTAATTCAATTTTCAATTACTTCCAACTGTTCCATTGACTTGAAATTAGGTATATGTGTAGAGTCCAATGACAATGAATTATCATGTACCAATCGTCATCGAATATAGTGTCCTTAAAAACTTTTCACAAATAGGTACTTATTTCTATGTATGTTTGTCGATACCCTCTTCATTTGTTAACAAATTTCGACCTAATATCTCAGCGGTAACCCTAGATCAATTTTTACAATTTTCAAAATGGATTTTCACCTCTTTTAGTTTACGATTAAAATCAGTTCTGTTTCTGTTTGTAAAAAAAGTGGTAATAATTCTGAACTGACTTTGTCTTTCAAATAGATGATATTATCCCTAGACAAAACGTCATAGTTTTTAGGGTGTGGCACGAGCGTAATTTTGTGAGTCGTGAGCGGCAGAATTTCGGTCCGCGCCATCACGTGACACTCACGTGACACAATGTATGGCGCAACCGAAATTCTGCCGCTCACAACTCACAAAATTACGCTCGTGTGGCCTCACCCTTATAGTTCTGTTGGTAGCGCTTGTGCTTAGGCAACTCAGATACGAACCTCTATGACTGACAATGATGTGCAAAGTGGCTGGAAAAGACTTGGTCGTAAGAAGTCGTGGCTATGTAAATCCAAGTAATGGATCGGAATCACTTATGCCGCGGATCTATTCAACTTCATCAGCCTCGAGAAGTATGCGGAGCTGACTGCCAGCCTTCACTAGTTGGAGAGGCACTTCAAGAAGACCCTAGCGGTAGTTAAAACAGTGATAAAATTGCAGCAATGCATACTTAGCCACCATTAAGACCTTAGGATGCAAGAACCTTCCAAGGACACAGATTAATATGCACATCAATATAAGCACTAATCTTTGAAAAATAAAAGAAGAGTGTGCGAGAAAGAGAAGGAGAGCGAGTCCACTGGCAACCACGGCCGCTGCAATGTCGTCGATTTGAATAGTTCATGATTAAATCCCGAAGAATGTTGTTATACCTAAGTGAGAATCGCGTAAGTTTAAAACATTATAAAATAAAGGAAGCCCATATCTTAAGAAGCATCTTAAGACGAAACAATTGAGTAAATAGTGTAGTGTGTTTTTGAATCGCATGCATCTTGCATTGCCCCGCTGTCGCATTTGCCCTGAGCGCCGCGCCCACCCTTCCCCGCACTTTACTGCGCACTAAATATTCTCCGAGCGACAATTGCGATTATGAAAAGTGCACCGTTATTTATGTCCCACGGCCGTTTATTTTTTGTCGCCCCTTTCAAGGGCAATTAAATACCACCGTCTTAAAGCTTTGCATATTCCGCGACGCGACTTTATTACGGTGCGCTAATAAATATAGTAAAGGTCGCGTTTTTAAATGCGTAACCTTGGAATGTTCGTGTTGTCTAATGATCCTTACTGTTTTCGTAGGGTAAATTAAACGTTCATTTTTTTCATAAAACTGACTCGTGATTGACCACTATCTCACCTGATAAAAAGCGCAGATGAGATCAAAAGTGTATCTCACTGGTTCAGTATGTGGCAAGACGATCCCCTCGCCTGGGTGTCCGTCTGGAAGTAAGTACCTACCTGGACTACCGGGCTCCGCTCGGGCTAAAACTCGAAAACACGTTTTCATTGAAAAAGACTAAGCTAGATCGATTGTTGGCCCCCGAAAACAAACTTAATAAAATTGTTAGAGCCCTTTCTGAGATCCCCGAAATAAATAAAAGGCAAGAATCGCTCGTTTAACCCGTCGAGCGTCCTGTGCGCACACGTGTGCGCACAACAGTTTAGAAATGTTAGTACAAAAAAAAAGCGGTACGCTCGACGGGTTAAAGTTATTTTGATTTAGCAAATACTCGCTTTAGTGGGTACATAAATCGTGCATTGCTTTCAAACATCTCCATAATGAATAAATATCTCGAATTTAATTTTCAATAACAAAGTTAAGCGAACACGAATGCCTACAACTCGATTAGGTAAATAAACTTTTTAATACGGGATTAATGAAATTTTCTCGTTGACGGAATCGAACCGGGGTCCCCTGGGACGGCCTGTCAAACTCGTCCAAACTTGCGCCGCCTGTCTGTCCCCGGACAACTTTTAATAACCTTCTGTATCAACCAAATGGATTCGGGAGCAGCAGTAGCTACAGTAACCGTACGCTTGAGAGGTGCGCGAAATGTCTCACTTGATTGAAAAGAGTAATTATGTAGGTACCTACCTATCTCGCTCTCGAGATATGTGTCAGCATTTAGCTCAACTAGCTCATGTAGCTCAGTAATTCCTACGTGTATCTATGGTTCCCCTGATTCATATAATTAATTTCGTACATTCGCTTATTTACTGGTTAACTAACTAATCTGTGAATTGATTTTTACGCCGTACGCAATAAGTAAGTGTAGGTAGTATTGCTTGGTATGATGACATTCGCTTGCTAATCATTTTAGCGCTTGGGCGTCTGCCTTGCATAACTCTGGAGCTTACTTTATTCTTTTCGTTCTTTAGTTTATTATTACTAATATTTACTAAGCTAATGCTTGCTGTTACATTGTCCAAGTACATGTTTGTTTAAAAACACTAATATCGGACGAACTCAAGCCCCTAAGGCACGGGTCCAAACCTAGTTTAGGGGCTAGGGTTGCCATCCGTCCGTGTTTCCCCGGATTTGTCCTAGTCTAGAGAGCGTCCGGGGAACGTCCGGGCGGGGTTCCATTTGTAGTCCGGGTTTGAATTTTTCTAGTTTTTGGTCGCCGCTGGACGATTGTCAAAAGTATAAGTACCATTTTGTGTTTTGTGTCCGGTTTCTGAGCTCCAAAATTCGGGGATCGTACGCTTTTTGTCCTGGTTGCCGAATTTTAGAGATGGCAACCCTGTTTAGGGTCGAAAACTCGACCACTTATTTAAGATATTGTTTGTACAAACTTAAGCCTACCTATGTTACTTGTAACACTTGTTTTTGAGTACAATAAACATTTTTATTATTATTATTTTAGTTTGTCGAGCAAACTCGGGCCCAATTCTTGGTTTCGCGAGATGCACTGCAACCGTTCATTTCATTTCTTGGCGTTACTAGAACGAGTGAGCTAAAAGGTATACTTACACATTTGGATCCGAACAGAGCTAGTGAGATAGTGAGCTAAACCAACTGATATACTTAGTTAGATCTTTTGAACCACTCGCTCAAGAACTACACATCTCTAACGCTCATTAAGTTTCAACTACTTGGAGGGGTTGGAGCCCTGCAACCTACTGGGGTTGCAGGAAATCGGTGGCCGCATGCAACTTGCCTACACGTCAGTGCAGTTAACTTTAACTCCGAATTAATGCAGAACGCAAGCGATTTATGCAAAATATAACTGCAAAATAATGAGAGCGTTACAAGGAGGAGGAGTGAATTTGTATTTGTTGTGGCTTTTGAAATTCTAACTGGGGAAGTAAAATATGTTAACGCTTTTGGCAATAGGTACCACTCCTTTTTGTTACATAAAACTGACCAGTGATTGACCCCTATCTCACCTGGTGAAATGTACAGATAAGGCTAAAGGTGTATCTCACTGGTTCAGTAACCTATCCATTCTTAGCGTTGAAGAGCCCTTTTTTTTTTACGTGGGGAAATCCTCATGGATACCCACCATCCCCGGAGGAGGACGATGGGTTATGTCAGACTCCTACTGACTAAAACCCCACGGTGTTCCCTCTCTCCGCCTAGGTAAGGGCTACGGGAACGGTTACGCCATCCGCGGCCCCCACCGGCGGCTGCCCTTTTGGGCCCACCTCTGCGGGGCGTAAGCCCCACAAACTCCGTTTAAGGCGCACCGGAAACACCTGGAGCGGCTTACAACCTCGGGACATCTTTGACGGGTGACAGACCTCCCGATCCACCACCCGATGTCCCTCTGAGGGAAGCGGGGTAAGCTCGCCTCTCTGGGGCCAGGAAAAGACCCAAAGACATCAATCCTTGGGCCACCCGGGCACTCAGGCCCCATGATACTTTTCCTCCAGGAGGCCCCCGGAGCTACCCCACTATGCCGAAGGGCACCCCGCACCGCCGCCGCAGCCAGTGCCTAAAAGGCAGAGGCAATTCAGCAACGAATTTCAGGGGTCCTTCGCCCTCCCCGTCATGCGCCTACGCGCCCTTCCTCGCAAGGACTTGTGTCCGAGAGCGGCCGATGTTATGGCCGCTCAGTCCCGGCACTGCACTCCTCGAAGTACGGTGGCCAAAACACCGTACCCTTGACAGCCACCATGGCTGCCCGTTATGCCCTTGCAGGCCCACCTCGCGCCGAAGCGCTGCCGCGTCCCCTGTCCACTCTGCTGGGTCAGAGGGATACTGGGAGCGGCCACACCTGGGTACCTCTTGGCCCCGCCGCAGGCCGGACACATTGCATGCGGCGAGGACCCCCCCACCACGACAAGGTGGTGGGTACCCATCGGGGGGGAGCGTTGAAGAGCCCTAGGTTGTATCTATCTAAGAGTGCATTAACTCTAGCCTTGAATACATATTGCTTATTTATTATATACTTATTTATAATTTAATTTGTTTTTTATATTGGTATTTACCTCATTATTAAGAAGCATATTTGTAGAAAACAAGATACTAGAACCATTAAGCCTTACTAAAAAGTTTCCTCACTAAAATTACATAAATAAACGAGACCGTAAATGACGCAAAAACCAGTACGCTTTAACTGAAAAACGAATTCACTGCGTAGAGGTATTTCAAATCTTCTTCAATATCTCCTAATTGTGTATAATTGTGTAAATACACAGGAAATATTCCAATCTTTCGTCTGCGGGAAGCCGGCAAGCCTTCATCGCATCAGATGCTCGCGCGATAGCGCCCGCGAAATTGAACCGTCTCGCAACTGTCTCCCGTAATCCGCTTATAATTGATGCGACAATGTCAAATGCGGCCGATACAACTAATCGGAAAAATACAGCCCGTAATCGATTGAAGACGAAGACGAGCCCGGCGTTTTGTGACAGGCTGCTATTGTGGAGATGATTCGATTAGGAGAAAAATCCAGATTTAATGTTGGGTTAAGTGGTACAGAAACAGTCGAACTTTTGAAATAGATTATTCGAAATTCCATCCTCCTCTTCCACATAGAATAATGTATCTGCAACAATGTGCATTTTGTGTGGTATAAGTATATGGATGTGTGTGTAGAAAACGAGATGGGCGATGAGAACATATATTTGTCGCATAGACGTATCGGAGATGCAAGATGAAAATTTAAATGGTTAATTCATCAATTTAATAAATATTTTCTTGAGTACATTTTTCTGAAGTAAGGTAGGGTGTTAGAGTTGCTTGAAGTAGCAAGTTGCAGTCTTAAGTTACGTTTCACTTTCCCCGTGGTTTGATTTACCTTCTCGTATCTAATAACCATTAGGCTCGCTGCATATCGATCTAAACAGTACGAATTTACCTTGTATATTCCAATGATTAACGCTCTAAGTAATATAATATTCCATGTCTGAGCGTAAATACTTAAATGCTTCTCGCAGTTCAGGACGGGTAACTCAGCCATGATGATAAGCACTTTAAATCCAAGGAATCACATAATATCGGTCGTGGAGCCGAAACGACATTGTGCACGACACGAAATTGAGGAAAAATTTACTTTTCGCCCGTTTGAAATATTGAATTTTTACATTTATGCCTTTCACACCTCATAACGTAATATTTCTCGGCAAGCTCCCTCCCTTTGGTAACTTTTCTGTTGCAACAGCAACATTCAAAATAAATGTTGGGTGCTTTGTCAAGGCGGGGCCGTGTGTGGCGGCTGTGCAGTACAAGCTCGGTGAAGGTTATTTTAAATTTACTTCATATAACAATTGCTGTATAGGATTACCTTCGTTTAATATGTAAGGCAAGCTCGATATAAATGTGGCCACGACATTTAGTGCGAGGGGCTTCGATCGGCCTAATGGGGCCCACCGCCAACTGCCCACCGCACTAATTAATCCTTTACCGGCTCTTGATTAATTATTTAAACTTGCCCCCTCTACGCACGTATCCTTTGCTGATAGTTTGCACTTAATTGAAACGATATGCCTCTTTATTATTGCATAGGAACTACCTCGATTTGTCTTCGAATGTGACTTAGAAAACAACCGTGCAATTTTTTTTTACCAACTTTGTAATAATTTATACGTAAGTGTCGATATCTCATGTTCCTTATCACCCGACTGCTGAAGAAGGGTTTTGTTGTAAAATAAGTAGGTACTTAAAATGAAGGAACCTTTTTTCTAAATCACGTCCGTGAAAAGACCATGTACCTATACATCATTGGTAAAAATTGCTACAAAACTAAGTAGGTATAAGTAAGTAACTCAAATTAAATTTTCGATAAGATGACCAAAACAATTATTAAGTAGAGCTGTAATTTTTTCTACTCCAAAGAAAGAAAGAAAGTAAGAAAACATTTATTTATGACAACATGGAGAAAAACAATAAAAATAAAACAAGAATGAAATAAAAACATGCCACAAAATGGTCCCAAACCGGTAAACTGCTGGTCTTGCGAACAAATTTCACGGTTTCAAATGGTATTTTCATAGAAGTGATTTCTAAAATCGATCCCCTGAATACATTTCTACAACCTACTATTTGAACAGTCCGCAATTAGTATTTGACTTGTTCAACACCTTATCAACTCGGATACAGAGCGGCCGACCGACCCTAAACATTTCAATAAAACCGCGCCCGGTGATAGCACGGACTCTTGACTTAAGTGATGTAGTGACCCTTAATCGCAGTAAATCTTGTACCCAAGGGGGAACAAGCCCATAACACGTCATTTATTACCTGCACCGCTACACGGAAATTTAAATAAATTTAACACGGTTTCATGAAGTATTGTTTGTTTCAAGCTATGTTGTATTGTATATATAATCAAATTAAGAATTTGTGAATAAATAATACCTTTTTTCTTCTACTGTACTTTGGTCACGTCTCTAGATGAGACAGCAACTCTATAGATTGGTCGTACAGGGAAAAGTGGAAGGCACTAGATCACGTGGCAGGTCACCTATGCGCTGGACTGACCAAGTGAAATCAGCATTACAGCTGCGTATCTGATTGCGCTAGACCGTCCGCCAACAGGGAGACGTGGCGGGAGATCGTACGGAGAGTGTTTCCGCCTCTACTGATATGGATGTCTCAACGTGACCACGACCACTCTGCCAAGAGTGATACGATAAAGAAGAAGAAGAACAACCGAGCCGTGTCATGACAAAGCCGTGGTAGCATAGTTATTTGACCTATGGCCTCTCAAGCAAAGATTCGTAGGTTCGAGCTCGGGCTCGCAGCTCCATCATCATCATCATCATTTCAGCCGTAGGACGTCCACTGCTGGACATAGGCCTCCCTCATTGATGCCCAATCATTACGATTGGAAGCGATTTGCATCCACCCTGAACCTGCGGCCTTCACCAAATCGTCCGTCCAACTCGTACTTGGGGACTGATTTTAGGGCTTTGGTTCATCATTAAGGGGGGGGGGGTTGGACGGTAAACCCACCACGCTGGTCCAGTGCGGGTTGGTGGGTGGAGCGCCAGAGCCTCGTTTGTTATACGGCAGGGAGTACCACGGGCCGGTGAGGTTGGCTTGGGTTCCGATTGGTGTTGTTTGGAACCCCTTACTCCCTCGCAGCTCTAAGTTTTTGGAAATTTATGTGCGAAATGGTACATTAGAAATTTACCATGAGCTTTACGGTGAAGGAAAACATCACGACGAAACTAACACACACCTGAGAAGAAATTCAATGGTGCATTGGGCCTGCGTGGGAACTACGGCTCAATCCCTTTCAATCTGAGAAGAGGCCTGTGCTCTGCAGTGGATGATGAAGTCGCTACACTCTTAACGTTGCCAGTTGAAGATAGGTAGCGAAACTTCATGACGACTTTCTTGGGAAAATAGTGCAGTGGTTTTCCCTTGCCTTCCACATCGCAGTATCGGAGTCCGATATACGTAGTTGCAATGGCAATAGAAAACGGTGCTACCGGCTATCACGGCAAGTTCCTTAGTCGCCGTTTACATCACTCATGGGAAAAGAAGGGTCCGTACTATTCAAAAGCTCGGCAATACGGAGTAAATAAATAGATGAAATAAAAACCGCACAGTTTTGTTAATGTCACCTCTGAATCCAAAGTGTCTCCATAAGTACTAGGTAGCAGCGCGCCGTCTTAGTTTGATCGCACTGTAATAATAGCAGTTACTTTCGTGATAGGTGCCACAACTCAACAAATTTCGCAAAACTAGACCGCAAAGACACATTACGTCTATTTGTTACGCTTTATGGCATGTCAAACGACACACAACCAAATTCAAATGTCGTCATAGTCGTAACGTGCGTGAAGCCAGCGGGGCTCTATGATTCAAACATCGAAGTTGCCCAAGTGGTCAGTGGCGCGGAAGTGGATCGCGATAATGTGAACATTATACGAGCCTCTCTCGCCCCGCATAATCGTGCCTATTACAACCGGCAAAAACTTACCGCCAACTTGCATCTTTTGCACATTCATCCTCCGCACTCGTGCACGAAAGTCGAATTTGTTAGAGGGCTTGCTGTCGTAACGTATATATCAACGCGAAGATGGAACCATTAATTGCATATCCATGTGAATAATAAAATCTGTTATAGATGTAAAATATCTACGTTAGCTCTACAAGTTTTGAGACAACTATTTCTTCTTTTGGCCCACAATGTCGCCAATAGTCATTAATAGAGTGAAAACAAAGAAGTTGGAGCACGTTTTACAACTGTACTTATGCTTTTTGTGTCACAACGAAAAACATTCATACTTATCTTAACTACCGGCACTAAGGTCCCGTATTTGCTGTGTACTATTATTTACTAGGTACATTCAGATTAGAATGTATCCGTAGCTACCTACGGTGCGTAATCTCATTTTCATATATCAAATTACTTGAACACTTGTGCACCTCTGTATACTCGGGCTGGCGGGCTGACCAGGGGCTATCGAGTTTCAGCCCCAGTAAACTTATAATTTAGTTATGCTGTTCAAATTTATACAACTCCACTCCCGACGGAGTTAGAGACGTTTGACAGTAGAACAACATAGATAGGTAGACATAAAATAGTATAAACTAAATGGGGGGTCTACTTTATTCGTACTTAACAGTCACATTTTTGACGTAAAATGCTTGAAAATGGCAACCATAGCGTATGTTTATCGTAGGTATATTTTGCTATTTCATTCGTTTTGTACCGTTTTTCGTCGTCTCTACATTCTTGATTAAAGGATTTGCCGCACTGGATGCGATCTGCGGTCGCGGTCAGGTCAAATTGAACGCAGCCCGCATTATGTATGAACAACATTGTCGGTCTCTATATTATTTTGTATAGATATGCGATCTGACCGTGCGGTCCGCGCGGTCAGATCGCGCGCACGCACAATATATAGAGACCGACAATGTTGTTCATACATAATGCGGGCTGCGTTCAATTTGACCTGACCGCGACCGCAGAACGCATCCAGTGTGGCAAATCCTTAATAATACATTTTGAATAAAAGTTAGACAAAATTTAGGTTGTTAATGTTCAATTAAATATACCTACAAACGTAAGGTTGGTTGTAGCTAGGTCGAATCGGCATCGGCATATACATATGCCGATGCATCCATGCGAAACCGAGGGCAGTGCTCCGTTTGAGTGACAGCTGGCCTCGTCCAATGGCGGCCGCGCGACCTGACGCTTCGTGTCAATCATGCGCCGATGCCAACCCCACCACGCCAACCAACAACCTACACAAAACAACCCTTATCCCTCCGTAATTAAATACCATGCCGACCGCACGAACGCCACGACGATTCCTGACGACTCGTCACGCGAACGCGATCGCCCCATTATTCGCCGCCCTTTTGTAATTTGAATTTCGAATTCCAATTCGTATTTTGTGGTAAAATAAAAAACATTGTTTCGACACAATGGCGTCAAGGGCGGTGCTCCAACATGCGATCAAGTTATTACATTAAAGGAAAGCGCACCACGAACTGCCGCAACCTATTATTGAAAGCTTCCAAGAATAATGTTTATAATGAATACCTACATCCTTACTATATGTTCCGATTCAAAGTGTTTTTACAATAACTGAATGTATTTCTCCTTGTTTCAGAAAATGGTCTGCCCAGAAGACTGCGGACCGCGTACACGAATACGCAATTGCTGGAGTTAGAGAAGGAATTTCACTTCAACAAGTACCTGTGCAGACCGAGAAGGATCGAAATCGCTGCCTCCTTAGACCTCACCGAAAGACAGGTAGGTACTGTTTTTTAATAAAATGCAATCTATGATAGGTACCTATCACTATCAGACTTAAAACTTTGCAGACATTTTATGTAGCGTAGATACGCACTCAATTACACACTTAATTATTTTATATTTTGTTCTAGGTAAAGGTCTGGTTCCAAAACAGGCGCATGAAACACAAGAGGCAAACACTCACCAAGAGCGAAGACGGCGACGATAAAGACTCTACTACGTCCGAAGGTGGCAAGAGTTCTAAAATGGGACTAGATAAATTCATGGACGACGAAGGTCCTCTGTCTGGCAAAAAGAGCTGCCAGGGATGCGAACTGCCGCCGGGCGCGCTTTGCTCTCCGGCAGAGGAACTGCCTGAACTGACTTCCCGTACACGTAACAATAACACCCCAAGCGCAACCAATAACAATAGCTTCGCCAGCGATGGCGCCTCCAGCGTCGCCTCCTCTTCCTCCCTCGACAAGCTAGCAGAGGATGACTCGCGAGACGCGCACCCACAGTCTACCGCCCCCGCACCTCCCAGAAGTCTAGCCAAAAGAATAAAACAGGAATCCAGGAAACGTTCCCCCTCACTAGACGCTACAGCGTGCAAAATATCTCCGTCGTCTTCCAAAGATGGCCTCGGCTCCGTGGGCTTGCCGGACGGCGCCAAATTTTCGTCGGTCAGTCTCACGCCGTCGTCGACGCCGGGTACGCCGTCCAGCTTGCACCAGAGCCCGCTGGGCCACTATCCGCGCCCATCGCCGCCTAACGCTCCGCCGGGCCCGCCTCACCCGCAAGCCGTGCCCAACGCTATGCCCTCATACGTCATACGAGGCAACGCACCTCCGGGTCAGTTCGTGCCCCATCCAGACTTCCGCATGGATTCAAAACAATTTGTCGGAAAATTGAGCCAGTACCCGCAAAATAGAAACTACGATAATTATGGGCCGGCGGTACACGTCGAGCAACACGCGTACGCGCGAAGCCAGCAACACGCGCGACAGGAGGGCTCGTCGGCGGGACGACCCGCCAACGGCGTCGCATCACGGCAAGCATATCCTCACGAGATGTACCAAAACTACGGGTACCCGGCAGCGTACGGAAAGGATCAAGTGGGGTACGGTCATCCCGGATACGACCAGGCACAGAACTACCCAAGCGAGGCCATGGCTTACGCCAACAGCCACTACGGATATCACTACCACGAGGGTGCGCAGCATGATCACGCGCATGGGTACTACGGAAGCGACGCACAGAAGAGTGCGCACGCGAACGAATACGCGAAGAGTGGGTACTACGACGCGAGTGGCGTATACAGCGCCCAACAGGGCGGCGCGGCGCAGTATGCGGCTGGCGCGGCGGGAGCGGGCGCGGCGGGCGCGGCGGGCGACGCGTACGGCGGCGGCGAATGCGCTGGCGAGGGATACGGCTCCTTCCAGCAATTCTATGAGGCGACGCACGCGGCGCCCGCCGCCGGAGACAACTCCAATTCCTCCTCAGACTTCCATTTCCTCAGCAACCTCGCCAACGACTTCGCGCCCGAATACTACACCATATGAGACAAGGACCTCGCCGAGCAGGCGAGCGATCTGTTCGTGTAACGCTGCGCGCTGCGCGCTCGCGGCGCGCCCGCGGCGGAAATTATACTGTACAATAAAAGGCTTATAATTAAGGGTTACGGAGTCTACACGACGGTGTATGTTTGCCTAAGGCATTCTATTTAAGTTATACCTACTACAGTTAAAGTTAATGTAATAAAGTGTAAATAACTAGCGACCTATCTAGATTAGGGACTTTCAATACCTTGTAATACATATTTTTAATGAATAATGATTAAATAATTTAGGTGCTGATATCAGTCGATATTCGGAATAAAAATAATCTCGGTAGATAACTTCAACAACACGAATGGCCCTAAATGATGTTAAGTATATAGCTGGCGCTCTAACTCTTTACGCTAACTAATAATATTTATGGTAAATAAATACATTATTAAATTATTTGTAATGTATTAATACGCTAGGCATTTACGTTTACTAATGGAACATTGCATTGATGTGCCAGACCATGTCCGCGGAAGGCGCGCATCGCTCCGGCTTCAGACTTGCATTTTAACGTATATTGTTCGTAATTGAAGCTGATATCAATGTAAATTTCTTATTACGAAGTTATTAAAATTTATCTTGTATCCAACACCTTTACACGTGTTCATGGTAAGAGACGTTGAATTAAAATTTGATTTTACTACACTATTAATAGAAAATTGTTTACAAACTTAAGGAATAGTCGTTGCCTTATTTAGGTAATATTGTTTTGTGGATATAAGACGTTGTAGATACGTATAAGATAGTTTACAGTAAGTCATTATATTGTAGATATCAGCGGTATCATTTTGGCCTATTAAAAAATAAATCATTTGGTGTCACAACGTTTATAGTCTCCCTTATTTATTCCTCTTCCTTGTACCGATGCCAATCAAGGGGTTCTTCGGAAATCGGACACAGGTGTGGTATGCCTAGTACGAATTTTTTTGAGGTGTTCCGATCTCGTTAAAAGCCCACCTTTCGAACAAAGCCATTGTATTCTATTATGTCCTCAAGTGAATAATCCTCAGTTTAACACTTTCACAGTCTGGTGCCCCATGTAAGGGTCGCAGCAACTTACCTAGGTCCATAGGGCTGTACCCACGACATACTTATGGGGCACTAAGAAAAAACCTGACTTGCTCCAGATTAGAACAATATCCAGTTTACACACTGAGCAGGAAGGTAGGTACAGTGATTAAACTAATTTGCTAGACTTACCAGGAATTTCAAATTTGTATGGGACTGTGAATGTGTAATGAACGTAAATTTAGGATAAAATAGCTCATTAAAATAACGACTTTATTATTTACAGTTGAGAGTTCATTTTAAATGAATCTTTGTTTGTTTTGGTTGTTTTGGCTACATGTCTACGACGCATTCAATTTTGAAAAATATTATCTGCCAACAAAGTTTCATTTAAAATGAACTCTCTACTGTAAATAATAAAGTCGTTATTTCAATGAGCTATTTTATCTTATATTTCCGTTCATTTTAAACTGAGGATTATTCAGTTGAGGACATAATACATATAATAATACAATGACTTTGTTCGAAAGGCGGGCTTTTAACGAGATCGGGACACCTCAAAAAGTTCGTACTATAATAATGTAAATTAGTTGACACTAATCGTAATGACGACTGAACGAAACCAGGGGGGCTACTCCGAAATTCGAAAATCGAAGTTCGTATCGCATCGTCTTGGTCGCTCTTGCATTAAATACTATTAGCGTGAGAGCAATGGCACGATACGAAGTTCGAATTTTACACTTAGTAGTATAAGGCCAGAGCCGTCGTTATCCAAGTCTATTGGCTATGTGCGAAGCGGGTGGTGGGGTACATAAGGCTCAGGCTCGTTTGGTCCGTTTCCTAACATGTCTGCTTCTCAAACTGGTCTTCTTCCAAGAAATGACTGTTTCCTATAATGTCAGCAAATGGTTTCCTATCATGCCACTGTCCTAGAATGATCGTTTCCTATTATGTCCGTTTCGAAAATTGACCTGCTTCCTATAATGTCCGTTCCTTGTGATGTCCTATTAACTACGATGTATGCTCACTATAATGCCCACTATTTGTGTTCTAAAGCCCGTTTCCTACAATGTCTGATTTTCAAAATGTTTTCTTTTTTGTCCCTGAATTCAAGAAGTAGTTTCCGGAAGTACTTGAAATAAGCATGCCTGGGATACTTCGGGGCATCTATACGAAAGTGATGTAGCAAAATATTATCGACAAAAAAATATATCGCTTCCGGTACATTAGAACCTAAGCTCAAATTACCCTTATACATTAATTTAAAATAGCCTAATCTCTAAACACCAGAGTCCCAAAAAACACCAAAAACAAACTGATCGTGTAGAAACCTTTGTTTAACCAATGGAGATTCTTATTTTGTTTCACTTTTAAATGTTTTTTTTTTCAAAGTTACTTTATTAAGTGATTGTAGTTATTAAATAAATATTGTAGAGTTGTAGTATAAATAATTTTAGGGTATTTTGGAAACAGACATTTAGAGAAGTAGACAAAATAGGAAACTGACGCTGTGGGAAGAAGACAATTTTAGGAAACGGACCGAACGAGCCTGAGCCGCGACAATGTGGGAAGAAGGTTATTTTGAGAAGCAGACATTTTAGGAAACAGACATTTTCTAAAGTAGACATCATAGGAAACGGTCAATGTGGGAAGAAGGCCACTTTAGGAAGCAGACATGTTAGGAAACGGACCAAACGAGCCCGAGCCGTACAAAACACGATCGCAGCGCACAACATGGCAAAAATTGGAAGTAAATGAGGAGGAAATGTTGTCGTCGCTACGCGGCGCCACCGTCGTGCACGGTCCCATTGTGTATGAAGCGACCCTGAAGCGACCACAGAAATAATAATAAAGAGGATTCCTCTATATTATTATTTCTGTGGAAGCGACCAATATGGTCACGGCCCTTGAGGGCTCTACGAAATTCAAAATTCGAAGTTCGTTCCAACGAGCCATCCCTTTCACTCTTCTGTTTTAATACTATTAGCGTGAACGGAACAAAAAATTTAAAAAAAAAGTGAAGTTGGAAAAATTGAATTGAATTGAATTTCGTAGTGTACCTAAGGCCTGATTAAACCGCTTTGATAAATATCCCATCCTCAGATTTTATCGTTAAGTATCTATCACAGCTAAATTTTGGAGATTATTCAAAAACGAAAAACAAACACGGTAGCTAAGAGACGCGCGTTCAAATCGCGTCCAGTCCATCCGAAAAACTTTTTCGTTTTTAATACCTAATCTTAGTTTTCGTTAAGCAAACGTTCAGCTATTAAATACAGTATGTAACTGAACGAAGAGCAAAGCTGATACCAGGGCCCAATTGCATAAAAAAAGTACAACTAATATTACAAGCGGAACTCTCGCTTCAGTTATATTAACTAGAAAGGGAGTTCCGCTTGCAATATAAGTTGTACTTTGTTATGCAATTGGGCCCTGGTTGAAGGCAACACTGGAGCATGATGGAATGTCATACTTTTTATTAACTTTTAGTACCTACTTTTTTTTTGTTTGGTCCATCTGAAGTTCATCATCCCATCATCCCAGCCTATACATATACGTCCCACTGAAGGGTACAGGCCTCCTCTCAGAATGGGAGCGCTTGGGCCGTAGTTCCCACGCGGTCCCAGAGCGGATTAGGAACTACACAACAACCATACAATTTCTTTGCAGGTGTATGCAGGTTTCCTCACGATTTTTTTCTTCACCGTAAAGCTCATGGTAAATTACAAATCTAATTAATTTCTTAAAATCTTAAGTTATTTATTATTTATTCTTATTTTAGATTAGATTTAGATTAACAATAAAATCTCACCCAGTATGCTGAAAACACTAAATACGTAAGGTACGTACATCATTGGTTTCATACCTGTGTAGTGGCAACAAATTTTTTTCCCCCAAACAAATTTTAATGATATAATATTAAAGAGTCACTTAAATAATTAATAAGTGCTACATCAGTAGGTATTGTTTAATTATTTAATTAATAAAGAAACTAAAACATATGTGAATACAATTTTCTTCTTCCAAATAAATCATCCATCAGGATCATTTCAGTTAAAATACAAAAATCTAAACTTGCAGAATACAATATTAAAGAAAGCAATTTGATGTGTGATTAGATTACCATTATATCTACAAAAACTTAATACTTGTTACATTGCATGTTGTTTATAAAAAATATTTGAAATGCATTTCACTCACAATCAATTGAAAATTTACAAAATGCAATGCAATCATAGATACAATTAGCTTGGTTTTGTTCAGTGTAATTTGGCTCTGTAACTTTTTATACTTTTGTAGCATAAATAATTTGCAACTTGTAGTTTAGAACCAACCATCTGCTATCCATGAAGTGGGCTGACAAAATAAATAAAAGTTTTTATACAGCAAAAAACTAATTTTTTGGATTAAATATTGTTGATAAGAGCAAGATTTCACTCACAATTTTCCTGCCAAAGCTTGTACAAGAAATATGTGGCTACTATACTTGAGTCATTACATTAGAGATGTGCAAACTGACACAAACAATATTTTATTATTTGAACTTCTTCCACAGTACCTGTTATTGACTATCAACCAAGTCTTATTACTGTTACACACAACCACCTACATCACGCCTGCTTTTATTGCTATACCAGGGCAGTTCTGTAAGGCCTGTAAGTGCGAGTGTGAGGTCAGATAAATAAAAATGATTTAGGACTCGGTTTGCATCTTTGTAACAACTCTAGTATAGCCTTGTAAGTCCCAGCATACTTTATAAAGCACAAATCAATTGTAAAAATATACACTCTATATATAATGTGGGGTACAAAATTTTAAATTAAATGAGAACTCTATAATCTTAAAATAATTTCCAAAATCACAAAACTGGGAATTCTTGGCTTAATCTAGAGTTCTATGTCTGTCACGAAAAGCTTGGACTTACAAGGATAGCAGAAGCCACCACATTAATTAATTTTGATATTATTGCTCTTACAGGATACACAGAGAATAATAGGTAAACATCTGATTGCTCTGTAAGGGCTTAAGCACACAGCGTTTTTTAAACGCGCCGGCGAAAGGCTTTGGGCTTAAAACAACTAAATTTCATAATACCTTATTCACTAATACTCCTAATTTTCAAATTACCATGGGCTCATAATACCTAAAAATACCTAAAATTTCAAATTGTCTCATCTTAAAATTTGAAATTTTAGGTATTTTTAGGTATTATGAGCCCATGGTAATTTGAAAATTAGGGGTATTAGTGAATAAGGTATTATGAAATTGGCGACGCGCGTTTTAGGAACGCGCGTTTACAGCGCGTTTTTCATTCCATAGATTCTATGGAATGAAAAACAACCATAATAACCTGCGTGCGTATCGCGTTTGTATCAATACAAACGCGCGTCGACAGCGCGTTACAAAAACGCCATGTGCTTAGGCCCTAAATTGTGACATAATTATAATGATGAAAACTTTCTTTAGTTCCAGATTTAATACAGTAAGTATTTAAATATGTTATCAAGCAAGCATGTTATTTGAGTTATAGTCCAGTGTTATGAGGTAGAAGCCTTCTGTGCTTGTGCCTGCGCCTGCATTTTCATTTCCATCATCATGCAGATTGCTTCACGGACCTTTGACTTTTCAATACCCATTACTTGAATTTTCTCCATTTGCTCTGTCACAAATTGGGTTTTTCTTTTAAAATAGTCCTTTGCACCTTCTATGTCCTAAAAGTATTAAAAAACATTAGATTACAAAATTTACAGCATTAAAACAATAAGAACTGGTTGGTTATACTATGCTTACCTTTTGTGCATAATACCCTGTGCCTATATCTATAACTACATGTTCAGTATCTGCTATAGTGCCAGGGACATACATGGACCCTGTCAGTGGCACCAAAATACTCTTGCCCTTGGTTTTAGGAGTAATCTTATCCACGCTCTCCCCAGACTCAACAAATTTGCCTTGCGCCATCTTTAGAGTTTGCAGCGAATCTTGGAAGACATTAAGCTCCTGAAATACATAGATATAATGACTAAATACGCAGTTTTAGGTATTTCTAAATAGTGCTAAGTTAGACCTTATGTGGTGTGAAAACCAGACAAATAAATGAAGTAAAATTAACTCACCTGATCTAATTGCTGTTTCAACTGAGCCAACTGCGGCAAACTTAACTTAGACAAGTCGATTTGATGCATACCCGGCGCTGGAGCCGTAGATACCGTCGCCATAGTGTATAAATATGATTTTCCCGATAAGTAACTATTATATGATTATTGCTTTCAAATAGTATTTCGATTCAATTTAAAATAGTTAACCTCACACCAAAGAAAAGCCGTGCAATCTGAAGTGACAATTCAGTTGACGACTTTGACAGAAAGCCAGCGACCGTTTGAGATTCTAAATAACACGCTACAACGTTTCGTTCTGCTGTAATGTTGGCGAAAATGGATTAACCAGGAAGTTATTTTCGTATCACGCACGTCAGATTAAAGACAGAGACAAAAGCCCACACCATGCCCACACAGAAAAGAAAAGAATCACCTCCAAAAAAAAATCAATGTAATGTCATTCATTATTTTCATAGAAATAGGAAACATATGGAAATGCGGTATTCTACTATAGATACATTTGTTATACAAATATGTGTGAAATCGACATAAAAACCAAAAAACACATATGGTCTCTTTCTTTCTAAGGTGACTTGGCATATGAAGAAAGAGATGGCATGACATTTGTTTGTTCTATGCTCGGAAATATTTTGACATAACGAGTAGACAGCATTTCCGGCTGCCGCTTGTGACAGAGGCTCTAGGTACCTGAGCTGTCAAGTGAACGATAACTACGCAGTTTTTAGTGTTTTACAGCGATTATTAAATACTATTCCATTTGGTTTTGTGTTGTGGATATCTATTAATAAAAACGCAATATGGCTCCGTGTTCCATAAAAGGGTGTGCTTCACGAAAAACGAAAAATCAACCGAATTTAACTTCTCATAGGTTAGTAACAGTTTTTTCATCAAATAGTGTCATTAGATTGTAATATTTACTCAGTGATAGTTAATTTTGGTAAGCTTTTGTCGCTGCCATCATAGAAATGCAGATTTTTCTCCATTTATCGTTGTATTTTTGATTTTGTTGAATTCAGTACAATTGTCATTCTTCATTAGTGTTGTGCTGAATATCGACATAAGTAGAACTGAAATAACTCCCATGTTTTCTGACCGATGTCTGTTCTAATTTGACAGATTCCCTAGAATTTTCTTGCTCAGAATCAAGAGCGCTATTGACTTTGATGACTAAAAAAAATGTCCCCAATTTTCCATTCCTTTTTTTTTGGTTTCATATTTGTGTCGAGCCTTATAAACTGTACGAAAAAAATACACAAAAATAACTGTACGGTACACTTTTTTAGGGTTCCGTACCCAAAGGCTAAAAACGGGACCCTATTACTGAGACTTCGCTGTCCGTCCATCTGTCCGTCTGTCACCAGGCTGTATCTCATAAACCGTGATAGCTAGACGGTTGAAATTTTCACAGATGATGTATTTCAGTTGCCGCTATAACAACAAATACTAAAAAACAGAATAAAATAAAAATTTAACCTTTTGACCGCCAGCGTCGGCTATAGACGACAGTACGGTAATACAAAATTAAACCTACCCGTATCCGCATAAGAATCAATTTTGTTCCAAACAAAAACGATGCGTGGCGGTCAAAAGGTAAGGGAGCTCCCATACAAAAAACGTGTTTTTTTAATGCTCGATATTGATAACGGCAACAGGTAGACGCTTGAAATATTTACAGAATATTTAGTTATATATTCGATTTAAAAATAAAATTAACATAAAACAAATATTTAAGGGGGCTCCGTACAACAGACATGATTTTTTTCCGTTTTTATAGATAATGGTACGGAATCCTTCGTGCGCGAGTCCAACTCGCACTTGGCCGGATATTCTTTATGTACTTGTGATTTTGAATAAATAGACCCCAACTTTTTCTCCTGTTAAAAAAAGTAAATGACACACTTACATTACTTACAATCCAAACTGCAATTGTGAAAAATTCTTGTATTATTTTTGTTGTTTTACAAATAAAGGGCATTTCATACTTTGTTATACTTGTTATTTTATTTAGTCAGCACAAAGTTATCACACACTACTTAATTCCTGCAAGTTTTTGAAATAAGCGCGTTCGGTTTTATTCTACATTTTGCAGTTGATTTTCACAATTTTTTTTATGATTTGGTATTTTGACCTTACCTTAAAGACTTTGCAAACTTGTATGTTGGTTTTTAATTATTTTTTTACATACCTTTTGAACTATTAATTTTGAGATACCTTTACCCCTTATAATTTCCAAAGGAATAGAACATTATAAATTTTCCTGTGTAACGAATATGCCATAACCGAAGTAATTATGAACAAAGCTAATTTCAAACTAACTTTTCCACTAAGAAACTCGAATATTACCATTGCTGCTTGAAATGTCCGCTAACCGTTCAAGTATCGATATCGACTATTTTGGTTTCGATGTCACAACCCTTGAGCGCCATTGTTTGTGACAACTTTAGGTATACACGCATGATTTGTAGGTGTCACAGGTCCATTGGTATAGGTCTATGATTATTTTGCATCAAGGTTGCCTGTCTTGTCAATCTTGTCTTCATTTGTCTGTCACTTTTGTCAGTGTCAGTGCAGTGATGTTTTACTGTTAATGAAATTCGAACGAACTTGAAGTAATGTATTTATTAATGTAATGCAATATAAATAGCAGAAGTGATTTGATTAGGCAATTGTGGAAACTACTGCTTTAGCTTTACATAGTTCGATTTGTGTGATTTATCCGGTCTAGCAGAAAGTAACCTAAATTAAGATGTCGGTTTTAAATGTTGATTCCGTCGAAAACTTCCAAAATTTTATAAGGTTTGTATTATTTTCGTTATTTCTAACCTATTTCAAGTAAATGAAACTGATGTACATTTAGTAATAATTTGCATGTCACTGACAAGTTACTCGATAAGGTTAAGTTCTTTTCTAGAAATGAATTTATCCAATATAACATGTTTGGGTGTATTACTTCTAGCCTTTTATTTTTCTTGGGGGTCGAATGACGTTTTTGCTATTATCTCTTTGAGGTCACAAGCCATTCTAAGCAATAACTATTATATAAACTTTTATACTTCTGTGTTTCATGTAATTCTCATTGACGTAAATACAACGTCAATAAGTGCAGGTTTTATTTTTTCTTAAAACAACACTTCTTGGCCCACTCCGAAATATTTAACTAACTGTGAATCATCCCTAATTTATTTAATTTTCAAGTTATTAGTATGTAAAAAGGCTGTTATGTGTATTGAGACATTAAATTGATTGAACTATCCGAGTATTAGGGCACAGAAGTATATTTAAATCTACATACTACTCATTTCAGATCACCAACTTTAACAGTAGCTCACTTCTCTGCTGAGTGGGCAGACCAATGCGGTCAAGTAACTGAGGTGCTTAAAGAATTAGCAAAACTTCCAGAAATCCAGGCCAGTGGTGCTAAGTTCTGTGTCTGTGATGCAGAGAAACTGTCTGAAATCTCATTGAATTATAAGGTATGTTTTGTTACAGCCATCTATAAAAAGTTAATCAACCATGAGAAAATGTATAAACACAAAACTCAATCAGTGCAATTTTAATTAGCAAGCAGGTTGTGTGGTTTGCTTTTGACAAAGTACTATGGTTAGTTAACACAAAATTTTACACTGTCATATAATATTAGTTATTCAAACATAATCTTTAGCCTTTTTGATGACCTTTTATGAAGCAAAACCAAATGCTACTCCTCATAAAATTGTGTTTATAGCAATGTTCCATTACAAACCAAAATGTTTATATTCTATATTTGGCCCCTTACACAAAATAGCACCAATGCTTCTTGAACAATCCTTCACTTATCAATATTTCACTCTAAAACTGAATTTTGTCTCTTCAGGTTGACTCAGTACCAACGGTAATACTGTTTAAAAATGGAGCTCAAGTAGACAGAGTGGATGGTGCAGACGCTGCACAAATCTCGTCTAAGGTGAAGACACACAGCCTGGGAAAGGGTTCTCCGGTCAAAGCAAACCCTCAGCAACCACTGGAAGAGCGACTAAAGGCTCTCATCAACAAACACAATGTGATGTTGTTTATGAAAGGCAATAGAGACACACCCAGATGTGGATTCAGCAGGACAATTATACAAATACTAAACGGCACTGGGTAACTTTCTATTATGTTTGGATATTCTTGTTTTATTCTAAAATGTGCATCTTAAGAAGTAGGGTTGCCAACCTTGGTGCACAGATTTGTGGTTTTTGCCATCAAATTGTGGGACTTGTCTATAAAATGCGGAATTCCTTTGCGTGGTTAGGTATATGGGCCGTCAACATATTAAAAGGCATGAAAAATAAAACCAGAATAACTTTAATTGCACATTAGCATAAAAGTTTTTTGATGCAAACATTAAAATCTAGTTCAACATATTATATCTTTAGATCTGGAAAGAGGTGGACAAGATATTGCTGAGCAAGCGACTCAGCACACGGTGTCTGCGCGCGTTAATTGCGGTATATTCAAATTAACGTTAATTTTGGTGCTTATGAGTATAATCTAGTCTAGCCTGAAAACCTCTGATAGCGTCCCGCGCGAACCTTGTGCGGGACGCAATCTCTAGGGCTCCAGAAACGAGACGTCCCGCGTATAGCGAACGGTTGGCAACGCTAATCATAAGGCTGGCGCACACCAGATTCATGTCATGTCACGCACACGCACCATTTGTAATAAATGAAACTTTAAGAAGGGTGGCGCACTAAAAGCGCGCACACAGTGTGCCATCTTTCTAACAGTTTCATTCATTACAACTGGTGCGTGACACGCACACGCATCTGGTCTGCGCCGAGTTAGTGTAGTTTTTTTTTATTGTTAAATTATCTGCAACCATCCACTGAAGTCATGGTCAGAGAGTCTGAATTTCACTATTTTCGAGTTATTCCGATTCCATTTGACTTGAAAGGAGTTGATCTTTCTTTCTATCATCTCCAACCCAATGTTCTAATTTTGATGTAAAAATATATAAAAACTTGCAACCTAGAGGTCAAATGAGAATGTATAATCAAACTTGACTAAGTCTTCAAAAATTGGTACAGCATTTTGAACTTTATCTGTTATATAGGGTGCCCATTACAACACTAATTTAGATGCAAGTACTTTTGATATGCAACAATACAAGTCTACATGATGCTGGGCTGGTTAGCTTATAATAAATTTTCGTAAAGTGAGAATTCATGATTATTTTTTTGCATGTACAGTCAAAACCGTTTATAACGACATTCAAGGGACAGCAATATTTGGTTGTTAAACATGGTTGGTTGTTGTAACCAGTGTTACTTTGGTATATAAGATTGTGTTGGGTTTTTTTCTTGGTTGTTACATCCAATAAAATAGGTAATAGGTAATAACGGGCTAATTTCCGCAACTCGACGTCTTTTACGCGCCTATTTTGCGTAACAGGCTGTAGGCACTATTCATGCCAGCCCAACTCCATAAGGAAGCCTAGCAGACCCTTCACGTTGCCGACGACTTCCTGGAGCGACCTCGGTGTCCCGAGGTGTAGTGCCCTGTAGCTCGCCACACTAACACACTCCAGCAGGACGTGTGAGGCCGTTTCTTCCGCCTCCATGCACGCTCTGCATAGGGGGCTGTCTGTAACACCTAAATTGTGTAAGTGTTTGTTAAGTAAGGCATGTCCAGTTAGAGCCCCAACCAATAGTCGGAGCTGAGTTCTTCCATAACCGCGAAGTTTGCGGGATAATCCGGGGTTGATCTTCGGAAGAGCTTCTCTGGTCTGCCTGCAGGTTACTAGGTTTGTCCAATATTCTTGGTGCATTACCTTGGTGTTGTGGCGCAACTGGCCGCGCAACCATCCGAAAGGCAGGGGCAGAATGGGTTCAGGTCCATAGACCCTCAACTCCGATCCCTCCCTCGCCAGTCGATCGGCCGCGTCGTTGCCTCGCGATCCACTGTGACCCTTTATCCATTGAAGGGTAATGGTGTTAGTCTCACTTACCTTCGTCAGAGCTCGATGGCACTCGTATATTAGCCCCGATGTCATAGTGTTGCTCTGCAGGGCTTGCAAGACCGATCTGCTATCAGACAGTATACGGATTGGAAAACCCTGTACCTCTCTGGAGTTAATCGCTGTTATTGCCATTATGATACCCATGCATTCCGCCTGAAAGACGGTATTATGGATCCCCAATGGCGATGAGATGTTGATATTCAGGTCCTCTGAATGTACTCCAGAGCCTGTACCTGTTGACGTTTTCGATCCATCCGTGAAGATCCTCAACTCCTTGAGGTTGAGGCCCTCCCCTGGGTCTTCGTGTAATTGTATCCTATATTTTTTGTCGAATACGTACTGTTTAGGTATCCTGTCGGTGACCGCTTCGATGAGCGGCTCCCTATTTACCAGTACACCCAGTATTCCTGTGTGTGTTACATTCACGTTCCTCCATAGGTTCAGCTTCCTGAGCCTTACCGCAGCCGCTCCCGCTTCCTGTTGGATAAACAGATGCAGCGGCGGCAAGTTCAGTAGGGCTTCCAGGGCCGCAGTCGGAGTAGTCCTCATGCAGCCCGTAGTCGCCATGCAAGCCAGCCTTTGAAGTCGTTGCAACTTTGCTTCAACGGTGATCAGCTTGGTTCTCGGCCACCACACCACTGCACCGTAGCTGATAATGGGCCTGATGACGGACTGGTACAGCCACAGAGTGATTTTCGGGGATAGTCCCCACCTTTTACCTATCATTCTGCGGCACTGCCAGAAGGCTATTGTAGCCTTGTCGATCTTGCTGTTGAGATGGTTGCTCCAGTTCAGTTTACTATCAAGAATGATTCCCAGATACTTTGCCTCCGAGCTGAACTGTAGCTCCGTACCAAACAGTCTAGTGGGGTTTTAGCTGCCCAATAGACGTTTGTTAGTAAACATTACCTGTTCCGTCTTCCTGGGATTGACGGTCAGTTCGTTGTCTATGCACCAACTTTCCACAATTCGTAGCGCCTGCTGCGTAACATCGCACACGGTACTGCTGACTCTGCCGCTAATTAAAATAGCAATATCATCAGCATACCCGATCGTGAAGTAGTAGTGCTGGTTCAGTCTGGCTATGAGGTCATTAACTACTAAGTTCCACAGCAGTGGGGAAAGCACCCCTCCTTGCGGACATCCTCTGGCTACCAGTGCATGTTGTGTCTCAGATGACGCGAGTTTGACGACTCTTTTACTGAGCATGTTATCTATCCAGTCGACCAATACCGGATGCACTCCGTGTTTGACCAGGGCCGACGTGATGCTGGTGAAGTTGGTCTTGTCAAAAGCTCCTTCGATGTCAATGAAGGTGCCGAGACACATTGATTTGTTTTCAATGGCCTCTTCTATTTTGCTGACCACTGCATGTAGAGCTGACTCTGTTGATTTACCTTGACTGTACGCATGTTGGTGTGAGTGTAGGCGCACTGTAGCTAGGGCATTCTCTCTCAGATCCCGGTCACACAGCCTTTCTAGGGTCTTCAGCAGGAATGACGTGAGACTAATAGGTCTGTGAGATTTGGGTTCCGAGTAGTCACTTTTCCCCGGTTTGGGAATGAAAATTACCTTTACCTCCCTCCATCGCTTTGGTACATACCTGTGAGCCAAACAGGCCACAAAAACGGTGGTGAGCCTTTGGATCAGACGGTTACCTCCCCACTTTAAAAGTGCTGGGAAGACCCCGTCTAATCCTGGAGATTTGAAGGAGTTAAAGCTGTTGATAGCCCATACAACCTTTGATGGACTTACTACCTTGAGTGCATAATCCCAATGCTCCTCTGTTGTGTCTCCGTCCTCCTCGAGCCAATCAACCGATTGCATGATATGGCAGCCTGGGAAATGCGTTTGTACAAGGATGCACTCTGTTTCCTCCGGCGTGCCCGTGAAGGTGTTGTCTGGCTTTTTCAGGGAGCCCCCCAACTGGCTAGATTGGTTTGCTAAGACTTTCCTTACCCTGTTGGCCTGTACGCAGGTCTCTATGCTGCTGCAGAATTTGCGCCATGAATCGGTGCTTCTATACCTCAATCGCTTCTTGTATCTGGACTTAGCTTCCCTGTACCTGTCCCAGTCCAGATCGGCGCATGTATTCATTGCTCTGTTAAGAAGCCGCCTTACCTTTTTCCTGAGTCTTTCCAGTTCAGGCCCCCACCAGTTTATTTTTGTTACATCCAATATGTTGTTGTAATTGGTGTCGCTATAAACGGTTTTGACTGTACTTGTTTTTCTGCATTGTTTTCTTTGTGGTGTACAATAAAGAGTCATTGTATTGTATTGCATTTTAATTCTTTCTAAATTTGTCAGGGAATTCTGTGATCGAATTTATACTATGGTAATCTTAACTTTACTGGGCTGCACAGACAGATAACTTATTTGATAAAAATGCCATCAATAACTCGTTAATATGAGATAGGGCTGTGTGACTGATAACACCAATCAATGCTAATAAGTAGATAGCAAATTGAGTTCATACTTGAACTATAATGAGACTAACAAACACATACTTTATTTTATTAATGATTTCATAAGGTCTAACAAATTGAAGGCATCACTTTCACAACTTCATTTTCCAGGGTACAATATGGCACCTTTGATATTTTAACTGATGAAGAAGTCCGTCAAGGCCTAAAGGAGTATTCTGACTGGCCGACATACCCCCAACTTTATGTGAAGGGAGAACTAATTGGTGGATTAGACATTATCAAGGAACTACAGGCGAGCGGGGAATTAGACGATACACTAAAAGCTTAAGTTATGATTGACTTTCGCATTATTCGTTTTTATTTATTTCAATAAAACTTTTGCAGGAATTAATTTTGTTTTATTATTACTTCAGCACAATACTAAGAACCTCTCATTTATGATATTTTTATTTGGTAAACTTGAAAGCATGTGTTTTCCATGTGTTTTCTTGTGTCACTGTGTTTTATCGAACTCCTCCGAAACGGCTTGAGCGATTTTTATCAAATTGTTTCTTTATATTTGGTACGTCTGAGAATAGGTTTTTATACCCCTGTTCTTCGCAGACGGAGTCGCGGGTAACAGCTAGTAAAATATAAGTATAGGAAAACTCTGGCTAATGAAAGCTAATCTTGAGAAATATTTCAAAGTTTTTAAATGCCTATAGAATTTAGGTTAATATGTGGATGGTATGTACATTTAAAAGCTTATTTATCATTTAAAAATTACTAGTACTACGTACGTAACTATCGGATTATATTTAAAATTTACCATGGGATATATGGTGAAGGACAACATCGTGAGGATACCTGCACACATCTGAGAAGAAATTCAATGGTGTTTGTTAAGTTCCCAATCTGCACTAAGCAAGGATGATGATGATAATGTAAAATTATTTTCGTTCACATGTATTGTAATCGTTATCGTTTTTTCGCACTGTACACAGTGTTGCAACCCCGATTTTTTAAATTTGCCGCTATTTTCTAGTATTGGCTTTCATTGGTTAGAGTCTATTATTTCCGTGATCCTTACCGATGAAACATTTTTTAAACCCCGACACAAGAAGAGGGGTGTTATAAGTTTGACCTCTGTGTGTCTGTCTGTCTGTGGCATCATAGCTCTTAAACGGGTAAACTGATTTGGATGCGGTTTTTTTTTCTTTGAAGCAGGTTTTCTTAGACATGTTTCATCAAAATTGGTTGAGCTCTTTTGTTAGCTGCGGAAGGGATCTTAGACGCATAATGGGCATTTACCTTATTTTCAAACACTGTACTGAACTGAACTGTGCATTGGGGTTTTTGAAATTTTTAATTTATAGTTTTTTAACATTAAATAAGCATCAAACATTGATTGTAACTATGCCAAACAGAAATTTTATATTAGTTTTGTGTAATTTTGAAGCAGTTATATGTGTATCTTAAACGTCGCTTCTGATATTAGGTCTTGGCTGTCTTGGGTTGGGTGTCAAAGTGACATTTGATAACAAAAAGTTTGTGCTGTCGCGAAACTGCACTCGAAAAACGTAATTTTTTTGTGTACTTAATGTTAAGATCCATATTGGCTTGTAATAATGTGAAAACCAATTTAAAGCACCATTGTCGTAAGCATAAAATATTCGCGAATCCTGTGTTGTGGATGTGGTAACTTGTCAAATTCAGTCATAATATAGTAAATTTCCAATTTGATTTCGATTATATACGAATGATTATTTATCTGAAAGTTGATATTTCATTGCTTTACAGCAATTAAGTAAGCCATTTTAAAATCTTTATTCATTAATTACTTCCAACTATTGCTATTTCTTGATTCATGGACATTCTAACTCCGTTCAACTCTAGTAAGTATACATGAATAAATATTTTCGACTCTTTATCATGATAATGACATCTTACTCATGAGTGGTAATTACTTCATCATTCCGAAGATTCATTATTTCTTGTTTACATGTATTACAGAAATCATGAGTAGGACACGAACCGCGGGTGATGGGATGGAATCCGACGAAATTGGCACAGAGGCAGTTCGGAAAGTCAGCCTAAAACCCACTGTACGTTCAGGAAGCAAAGAAACACTCATCCCAGGACGACTTATCCAAGTTTACCCGACCAACATCATTAAAATAGAAAAGAAAAGGACAAGTATGCATTCCAAAAGCCCTAAGTTTGTCCCATATGAGCCCTATCCTGCTGCGGTCAAACCAATAGTCCCTCAAGCTGTATTAAAGTCAAAAAAATCGAAAAACAACATGGACATAAATACCCTTATAACACAGATGTCACAAATGGATACTAAACTGAATGAGTTTAAACCAAGGCCAAAGTTGACTTCCACGGGAGACAGTCCTGGCATAGAGTGTGAAAAACTGAATCCAGAAAAGGCAGAAATGCAGGCTACCATTGAAAAATTGTTACAGGATAATGAATCTCTGAAGGAACAGTTAAAACAACAAGTTCAGGTAATGAAATTTACTGCTACATGGATTTGCAAAATACATTATTAGCCTGTGTATTGCCTAAAACACAATTATTTATTGTTCTTAACTCCCATTTTTTTTTTGTATGTCATACAATTTCTATTTTTAATTATTCTGTACAAGAACTTGGTTATAGGACCTAGCTTTATTTTACAATCACAACTAGGGGTTTCTAAAGGCTTCACATAATAATGAGTTGAATCAGGCAATACTTTGAGAAGTTATATATCCCTCAACTACAATCGTCTTGCTACTCTGCAACAGCAACATGTACAAGTTCTTACCCCTTACCTGCGCATGGAGATCCCAAAGTGGTTAGGTCATTAGTCTTAGTTAACCCTTTCAACGCCAACAACACATATGTGTCACAAAGTACAGTGTCAAAGTGATCTTGACACAATGACATAAGATTCAAAGTAGGTTTACGTTTTGTTGAGGCGTGGCATTGAAAGGGTTCATCATGTTACTTCAATTGATATATCAACTCCTGCAACATACAGTGCGGAACAGTGCAGTGCAGTGCAGTACAGTGGCACAGCATACAGTGTGGAATCTACAAAATTTGTATTTTGAATTTTCAATACTGTGGCACAGCATACAGTGTGGAATCTACAAAATTTGTATTTTGTAGTTTCAATACTGTTCATTGTTACAGTCAATATACAAAGAACAGTTTAATATTTAAAATCCATGTGAAACATTGGTAAAAGAACTCTTTAATCATGTCTTGCCTGAAGGATTACTTTTTACTATCTAACGACCTCTTTTGTCTATTTAACGACCGCTTAGCCTAGTTGGTAGTGACCCTGCCTACGAAGCAAGAGGTCCTGGGTTCAAATCCCGGTAAGGGCATTTATTTATGTGATGAGCACGAATATTTGTTCCTGAGTTATGGATGTTTTCTATGTATTTAAGTATTTATTTATCTATATAAGTATGTTTATCGTCGTCTAGTACCCATAGTACAAGCTTTGCTTAGTTTGGGACTAGATCGATTTGTGTAAGATTGTCCCGTAATATTTATTTTATTTATTTTTATTTATCTCTAATTAAGACTATTCAATCAATCTTTAATATGTTATCAAACTTTAAACATTATAAGTCATCATAAAAATATGGTCCAATGAAATTAATTAATTGTGTGCTCTTGTTTTGAAGGCCAAGACTCACTTTGGGTCACTGAGCCAAACTAGTTAACTTTTTTAGTTAATGAAATTAAAGTAAACAAATAAATTTATAATCTTTTGATTGCAGGTGAATAAAGAATTGAAGACAATGTTGGTTGCTTCGATGGGTGAGGACCTGGAGACCCAAGTCCAGTCCCTCAATGAGGACAAGAAGCATCTAGCAGATGCTTTGCTCAACTCTGCTCAACACCTGTCTACACATCAGGTTTGTATAAAAACTATGAGCCAAAGCTTTGGTTTTTATTATGCAGTTTGATTACTGTCACTAAATATCTATACATATAATATACATGTAACAAGTCGGTGTCTGTACATTGAAGATATTTGAGAAAAACTGTCACTAGGGCTATTTACTAGCGCAATAGAACCCAAAACAATGTTTTTTAGAATTATTGTCTGTTTGTCTGTGCGTTTGTGCGCGCTAAGCTCAGAAACGTCTTAACCTAGAAGGATGCGGTTTTCACTGATATGTTGGTATTTTCTTGGATTAACATTTAGTGTTTGTTTCATTTGAATCTGTTCACAAATAAGAAAGATACGTCTATTTTAAGAATTTATAGAACAGTTTTTAGAAGTAGTGACTTGGGAGTAGGTACGGTGGTGAATGTTATCGCGGGTGTGCGGGGGGGGGTTCGGTGGTGGGTCGGTGAGGGGGGGGGGGGGTGCGGGGGGGTATTTTTTTTATATCGAGGAACTAAGGAGAGTCATAATTGATGAAAAAGCAAATTGGATAAAAAAATAAGCTGCCCAAATTACTAATTCCACGCGGACGGAGTCGCGGGCAAAAGCTAGTCAATAATATAAATTACAGTTGGTTCCATTACATTGCTTCTTAGAAAATGAGTACGTAGTGGTACCTGTCAAGCTGATTTGAAATTATTGACTATTCTATGACTTCCAATAAGGAAATATTTATTTATTTCATCAATAAAAATTACAGCATTACAGTATAACACCAATGCGCTGTAAAATTAAAAAAAAATACAAATAAAACTTAAATAACTATTTAGGGATTTTTGAAAGAAAAATATGACAAAGAATATGACATATTTTGTAGGTAGGTTTTGTTTACTATTG
This sequence comes from Archips xylosteana, assembly GCA_947563465.1. Lineage (NCBI taxonomy): Eukaryota > Metazoa > Arthropoda > Insecta > Lepidoptera > Tortricidae > Archips > Archips xylosteana. The sequence goes on from OX387351.1 coordinate 15,687,662, forward strand.
TCTTAAATTATATATATTACATAGATACACAATCAGCCGGAATAAATGGGCACTACAAAACTCGGAACTTTTCGACTGTGTTCTGTCCGAGTTTTGAGATTAGTCTTGTTTTGACCATAGACCGTGTCAGTTCTCAACAATGGCTAAATGTTGCGTCAAGAAATGTGTAAATACTGGCTCAAAAATGAGAAAAAAGGATGGGATGTCTTATTTTTCATAAGTTCTATTGATTCATTAGCAAATACAAGTTACATAAATAGCAATTTTATGAATTTTAATTATTTATTTCGTACGTACAAAATAATGGTGTCACATGGAACAAAAATATGTAGAGTAGCTATTATTATTATATTATATTTTCTCACTATAATCATAATAATTAGTTTGACTAACAACAAAAAAGTGTAGGAATAAAAATTTAACATATATTTTATAATTAAATTAAAGTTTTCCACGGAATCTTAAGAAAATACACTTATACTTTATTCGGAAATAAAAATATTATTATTATTATTATTATTATTTTCTTGTTTCTTATCATCTCTCCTACTTAGGAGGTAAAATATTGCACGAGCCTAAGCCAAGTGCGTTTCTTTTAAATTTTAATTTATGACATGGATAAAAATTTGCGTACTATTCGGCATGGTGTTAAGGATGACTGCTTTCTGTAGGAGTATGTATGTGAATGGGTGTATGTCTAAGGTCCGGAGGCTTGTATGGAGAGTTTTTGGGATGACGCCTGTTGTGGAGAGGATGATATGTACAGTTTTTACGCAACGGGCTTGTCAATGTGTTTTAATCTCAATTGATAGGTGATGTGTATTTGGTAATTTTGTCTGTGTGTGTGGTTAACAAGTTGTGAGTGTTGCAGATAGCAACACAGAGTACATTATATATAGTAGGATAGAGATATCACTCTATTCAACGGCATAACGCCATCTAACGCAAATTCCCGTAACTACTATTAGGAACCATACCTATAATATCAAGGACCAATAATCACACGTACCAATACCAGCCCTGCTGTGCCACTGCCCATGGACCACTGCCACAGCTTTTTTGAAACTAGAATTTAAAGTTGTTTTCATCTATTTTCTACATGATTTGATAAATAATATCGCCATCTAGTGCAAGTTGACGGAACTAAAAATAGACACTGTTGGAAGTGAAAGGACCGTGGATAGCAATGTCTATAAGGATTACTGTTTTGCTAAGTTTACTATTGCATGATTTTGTTAGTAGACTTTAAGTAACTGCGGAATGGAACATCGAGACAAACCACTCTGGTTTAACGATGGTCTTATATTATTGTTATGTAAATTTGATTTATCTCTGTAATAAATAAATAAATAAAAAAATCTAATATAGTTATAGTCTGGTCTGTTGTAGTGTATTGTTTTGTCTGTTATTATGGTTCTGTCCCAGCTTTCATTTTCTAGAACTGATTGTGGTTTATATTTATAGTATGGTAATTTCTCGGAGATAAATTTGTATTTGATGACTATGTATTGGTGAATTATAGCGGCTACTTGATCACGTCGGTGTTTGTAGTCGGTTTGAGCTATTGACTTGCATGCACCGGTTATATGTTGAATGGTTTCAGAGCTATTATGGCAATATCTGCAAAAATCTGCTGTGAAGTTTGATCTGCGAATGATGTGTTTCTGGTAATTTTTAGTATCAATAACCTGATCTTGGATTGCGATCATGAAGGCTTCGGTCTCAGGGAACAGCTCGCCACGCAGCAGCCACGCGTTCGACGCTTTTTTGTCTACATGAGGTAGCTGCAGGTCGTGACGATGCCTATTATTATTATTATTAAGCGACGTGCAAAATGGGCTGCAAAACTAGCACGAGATAGGCGTGATGAACTACTTAAGCCCTATAACTGGTCCGTTGTGTGCTCGACACATTTTCGCCCCATCGATATCCTAGCTCAATCGATTATATTCACACAATAATGTTCGCCGCAAATGTAAATATAGTGTAAATAAATTGTGTCTTAGTCTTAAAACGTGTAAAAAGCATTTAAAAGCATTTTATAAATTTAATTTTATTAAAAAAAATATCAACTATTTTCCAGCGAATCGAGACTCCATTCATTTTATGTTTCGTCCAGCATCACTTTGAAGTTGACAATGTGTCAATATTGTTAGAATGGCTACTTCAGTAAAAAGTATTCCACATTTCGATAAGAATGTTTGCAAATTTGATATTAAATATTCATGAAATTGAGTCGTTTTTTGCATAAAATATTTATCTCAATACAAGTTGTAAATAAGTAATGTTGGCATCTTCCTGAATACAGCTGCAAATGTCACTTTAGCCGTGTTTGTTTGAAATTTTTCTTTGGGACTGGGTATCTTGTATACAGTGGTGGTCATACAATTAAGAACGATTTGAAGTTTCCGATTTTTTTTTATCTACATCATGTCATATGTCTAGTTGTGTTCCTTCTTAGAAGTAACAAGTTATGTTATAAAATAGCCACATGGATAGAGCAAACGGGATTAATAATAATAGTGTATAATTGCTAACATTTTTTTTTACAAATTTTATTTGTTCTCTATACTAATAAATTCAAATAGTAATGAAGCTGGACAAATAATTAAGAACGATTTATTAAACTGCTCGAGAGTTGTTTTATATGAAACTTAGATTAAATAAATCATATTAATGTGAAGTTGGTATAGAAAAAAAAGCAAATTAATACATTTGAACTAAAATTAATAGTTAGTAGCATGTCCACGGCTTTTAATTACGGCTTTACACCGGCGAGGCATTGAATCTATCAATTTTTGACATTTCGCAAGAGAAATAAGAGTTCCATTCTTCTAAGAAAACGTCGTACAGCTCTCTCAAATTGCCACACTGTCGATTTGAAACCTTTTTCTTGACTTCGCACCAAAGATGCTCTATTGGGTTAAGATCTGGGCTGTTGGCTGGCCAATCTAAGACTGAAACTGATTGTGATGTGAGGAATTCCTTAACGGTGCGTGCAGTATGCTTTGGATCATTGTCGTGCTGGAATGTCCAAATAACCGGAAGCACGTCTTCGGCATATGGTAACATTGTTTCTTGCAGTATATTTTTGTATTGGAATTGATCCATGTTTCCTTCTATCAGCCTAACAGGTCCAACGCCATGTCCAGAAAAGCACCCCCAAATTTTCACATTTCCCCCGCCATGCTTTAATGTCACTTTTGTGTACTTTGGGTCGAATGCTTTATTCGGAGGGCGTCGTACATATCGTTTTCCATCAGAACATACCCTATTTATTTTTGTCTCGTCAGAAAAAAGAACGTTTTTCCACTGTCTGACTGTGCAAATGCAAGTCGGGCTTGCCTATGACATCGTTTCAACATAGGCACCTTCCTTGCTATCCTTCCGTTCAACTTATTTTCTACCAAACGCCTTCGAATAGTGCGTGCAGAGATTGCTGAAGGGTTGTTTTCGCCAAAATATTCTTTTCTCAACTCATTAGACCCTTTAAAAGGATTTTGTTTTGCCAAACGAACGATATTTCGATCATCTCGACGAGATGACTTTCTCTGTCTAGGTCCACGCGGAACGTTTGAAGTAGTTTGATACGTGGAAAAATGCTTTACGGCATGGAAAACCATTGTTTTTGAACATTGCAGATGGTCGGCTATCATTTTATACGACCAATTCTTCTCGCGAAGTTTTATTATTACTTCTCTTGTAGATTTATCACAACTTTTATTTTTCCCCATTGTTTTTATACGAAGTGATCACTTTTAAGACTTTAACAGCACGAAATGGCGCCAAAATTATACGAATAATAATCTACAACCACAGAGCCACACAGTGTTCTCTATTTAAATTTGAAAAAATAATAAACTATTCAGCGTTCTTAATTACGTGACCAGCCAGTAAGTACTAATACTAGGTTCAGATCGAATGTATAAAGTTTCTCTATTAATTTTTTAGCCAACAATGTTGCATAAATGAATGTACCGGTAGTACGGAAAAGTTTTGCAATACCGAGAGAAATAAAAAAAATACGGGCAATTAGTTATACTTGTTACTTTGAAAAAATCATCTCAATAAATAATCGTTCTTAATTATATGGCCACAACTGTATATATAATCTAAGACTATTGTCATTGCATAATATGACCAACAATTTCAGAGACCTAAAAACAACCTAACATAACAAAAACTTTCTTAAACCACACTCCTCCCTTATCTTTGAGAAGTCTTCTTATGTTTTCAGGAGCAAACTGAGTGGCTTGCAGGACAATGTGAGGTGTGGAGGAGTAAATTTCTGGCCAGCAGGTATTTTATTTATTACTAGCTGTTGCCCGCGACTCCGTCTGCAAAGAATTCGTTTATCGCTATGCCGCGGGAATTACGAAATTTTCCGGGATAAAAAATACCTTATATGTTAATCCAGGTTATAAACTATCTGTGTGTCAAATTTCATCAGAATCCGTCAAACCGTTTTAGCGTGAAAGAGTAACAAACATCCATCCATCCACACTTACAAACTTTCGCGTTTATAATATTAGTAGGATTGTCATACCATTATTCAAGCTCAATTTTATTTCGGAACATAAAATTTTATAAAAAAAAATAATTGATAGAACATTTTAGAATTAGATAGTTCATCGGCTATTCTCTTTTAACCTTTAATAAGGCCCCATTTATTGGGGCGTACTAGGTACCACAGAATCAAAGTCAGCTATTGAACGTATACCTGATAATGATAACTAAAGTATATTTTTAAAACTAGTCATATTTTCAATAATTACAGTGGATATTGTGACAAATTATACAAGCAATAAGGCTGAATTTCCAAAGCAATGCATGTGGTCGGTAAATCGCCTCTACCTTTTGAAGGGTTAATTTGTTCTCTAGAATCTTTTTACCAAACAACAGTTGGCATAATGAAGATACATAAATTATTATCCTTGGGACAGTTAAAGTGTTAAAACTGTTTGCTACACAACATTAGCAAAGTGGACAGAGGTTTAATTTTATCTTAAATTAACTAAATACTTACTTTCTTTGTAGCCTGATGGTAGAAGAACTGGCCAATTGGAAGAAAATATTAAACGAAAAGACAGTTAGCTTACAGCAAGCAATCAAACAGTTGCTAGACGAGAGATGCAGAACTAGAGACATGATGCTCTGCACTTATAAGAACCTGTACTGCTTACACGAGAAATGGCTGGAAAACATAGCTATATCAGAATATGTGGGCAATACCAAAGCGTACAACCAGCCTATTGGTAATCTAAACTTGACTACCACAATGCCGCATTCGTCCAATATTATTGACTTAGCATTAGTGAATTTGAAGCTGTCGGAAAATGTGAGCAGCTCTTATGAAAAACCAGATATCAGTCATCTTAATACTTTGCCAGCTGATACTGATGGGGAAAAACATGCTGAAAATGTAAGTTCAAAGCTTCTATTTGACCTAACCTGTTCATGTTGACTATGTTTGTTTTAAATCTTGCTACAATACGTTTACTTTTAGTTTACCACTGACAGATGGCTTGCCTTCATTTCATTTCCAGCTTTAACACCATACAAATAAAGTAGCTATTACAAAATCTGCAAACGTGGGTAACAACAGTATTCTAAAATTAGCTTTATTTGTAGGTTGTTAAAGTGGAATATGAAATGAAGGCAAACCATCTGTCAGTGGTAAACTTTATGCAGTTCCAAAATAATGATCAAAAATATTCAATCGTGATTCAATTATCGTGCATAAGTCGTGGAGAAATGCGGTAAAATTGTAAATCCGGATTTTGTGCGGAGGTTGTTAAAAATAGTCCAAAAATCACACCAAAACGCAAAGCAAACGAAACGCAGACGGTTTGACATGGACAAAAGTGACAGATGACTTAGTTTTTTTTCTGTTTCTACTAAGTACTGAGTACGAACCGCTTGTCAGCCATTAAATCTCACGAATGTCAACTCGAACACTTAAAAAAATATTTCCAGTAAACAATAGGAGATAAAAATAAAACAGCTGCAGTTTCTCGATCTTCAGAACGCCGACTGTCGAAAAAAAATATAATTAGCACCTCTTAAAAAAACTTTACTTAGCCAATTGAACGAGTCAGTGAATGCTATTCACAAGTTGACTCTAAGTAAAAGTTTCTTGTAATAATGTGATTATTTTTCTCTAATTTACGCTCAGGAACACGGGACCATTAAAAAAGCTTAAAAATTGTAGTATAAAAAGTTTAAAAGCCTTCAATTTCCCGCCACTTTGCCTAGTCATGCATTACTCTTTATCACATATAGATATTAAAATGGTGAAATTACCACACAATTTATTGAATCAGGCGTTACTTTGCGGAGGTCCATATTAACCCAAGACCAAAGCGTCGTTTGGTCGCGGGTGAGCAAAGTAATTTCAGTTCATTAACACACGTCAACACAAATTTGAGTCTGTATTACCTAAAATTACATTAATTTCAAAATGTAATCAGTAGGTACAAAAACCCCAGGATTGTCCAATTCTGATTTCCACTAGTGGTCGGCAATCTTTCACGAAGTGGCTAAAAAAGGTGTTAGCGCCCCGCCCGCACCTGTTTACGTATAATTTTTATACATATATATCTCTACAAGGTATATCATAACATAATCTCTATCTGATTCCTAGCCTGTAAACGTTCCACTGCAGAGCACAAGCCTCCTCTCAGAATGAGAAGGCTTGTGCCGTTGTTCCAACGCGGGCACAATGCGGATTGGAAACTTCACACACACCATTGAATTTCTTCGCATGTGTGTGCAAGTCCTTTACCGAAAAGCAATTTCGCACGTAAATTGCGAAAAACTCAAGAGGTGTGATCCCAGACTCGAACCCACGACCCGCTGCTTGAGAGGTCATAGGTTAAATACTAGGCTATTGTACCACGGCTTTTTATCTATTGTACGACTTTTATTTACAAAACAATCTCGAGCCACGCGTTATAAATTTGTTTAATGTTTTTTTACAGATAATGGCAATGCCGTTGGACGTAAAGCGAGTCAGCGAGGAGCCAGTGAATGCTCTAGTCCACCACGCGTACAACAGCAGCGGAAGCCATCCTAGACCAATAGCCTCTTGCGTACACTGCAATGGCAAAGTGCAATTGTTATAAGTAATAAACAAGTTAGTTAGAAAAATCGATCGCATGTCCACTGGTTGACGTGATCAGCCTACAACGTATTCGCTGCCGGCTGTCAGACACGTAACTTCTTCAGGTGCCACAAACGCACATGCGCGTTCAAATGACTGCTAAACTATGACAGCGGCACTAGGCGAAAGTCACGAAAACGCATTTATGCGTCCACGGCGGTGAACGCGTGCTCTATTTCAATGAAATATAGCAATACAATGTTGACTCTTGGGATTATTCGCGGTAGTTCCTTTGGCTGTTCCTTCACAAGAAATGAAGCAGCAGCTCCCGGGCAGGCGTATGGCAGTAGGTTGTCTGTCGCTCGGCTATCGGTATGCATGCTAGCCGCGTCGCGCCTAATTAAGCATCCTTTTTTCTGTGATTTTTGCAACAAACAGTGACTTCTAAACGATCTTATAATTAACTTACTTGCTTACTTAAGGTAGTTTACTGAATTAATACACACTGTTATCTTTCTTTGAATATCGGCGAGTGGGAACCCTGTGCTCCTTGGTTTCGGATCAGCGGTGCCCAACGGAATAGGTATGAACGCTCGTATCACACGCTAAGTTTCAATTTCGCGTGTAAGCAGTTAACGGTCGTAAGAGTAGGCAAATTTTTATACCTTAAGTTGACTTTTGTTTGAGAGTGAACCTTCTGTACGCTAGTAGGTAGTGTTAGTTATTCTGTGGAAAAACTGCGTTTATTTTTTCGCCTTTGCTCCTTTGTTAGAACTGAAGGTGCTACTGCTAAATAGTTCCTTCGCAGGAACAGCCAAAGTAACTACCGCGAAAGATCCGATTCTTGTACCTGTTGTTAAGACAGTTCAGTCAATTACCTAACATATTTTAACATTTTACTATGTAAAGGCGGACATATACTATCAAGTGGTAATTTATTACTTTGAAGTTTTTTAATAACCTAGCCAAACGATGCTAGCATGGTAAGTCAGTGATAAATTATAGCAATAAGGACCTTATGGTCCCTAACATAAGCGCTGTCTACTCATTTATTTTCCATGCTATGCGGTCCATTTAATACGTCGACTGCAACAAATTTTATCGCACTTGTTAATGTTCTAAGTATGAATAGCTATTAAGAGGGTAATTTAAACAATTCAGTTTGTAAGATAGTAATAATGGCTTAACATTAAAAAATAATGTTATCTAACTTTCGGTTTGATAGCCTCTGGGGGCGACAGCCAAATGGTACTTTTATTTTCGTTATTATTATCATTCCAAATGTATAACATCTTGTTTAATAAAAAAACATAAATTTATAAACACCTTTTATTATAAAATGTAAAAACCGCTTACAAAAATAACCTCTAGGTTCATCTTCGTAATATCACAATTGTTTTACTATATCACTGCTAACCAGCAAATAAATCTGAATTGTGTATTCAAAAATATCTGTTCATGATTTCTGTCCAGATATAATTGATCACTGACGCGCTCAGATACATTTGATGCCTCATAAAAAATATTACCTACTCCTATAGGAATATTGAGTATTAATGTTTAATTCCTGATAATGTGGTATCGATTTCGGTATAGTTATAAGCAAGGTAATCCTTCACGGAGAGGTATTTTGCACCACCGAAATAATCCACCATTGCGATTTGAGCTATCTTCAGTTTTGCTACGAACCAGTCGTGATCTGCAAAAAAAAACAAATATGTAAGTACTTATTTAGGTATTGAATTGACGCATTGCTACAAATATTCTCAAAAACAATGTTGCCAAGGTTTATTACCAGCACTAAACTCTTTGGTTTTATTGCCATTGTTAAAATAACACTACGTAGCTAGGAAGTAAGTAACCATAGTTACGTTTACGTTAGCGTTGCATAACTATCGATAGTTTGACTATCGATAGTCGTCCTTGAAAAATAGTCACAATATCGATAGGCCTATCGATAGTATCGATAGTAATTTCAGACCAATACTATTGATAGACATCAATACTATTGATACTATCGATAGTGTCGATAGTATCGATACTATTGAAAGCAATACTATCGATAGTATTGATGTCTATCAATAAGTATTGGTCTGAAATTACTATCGATATTGTGACTATTTTTCGAGGTCACGATAGTATTGCCGATACTCTCGATAGGTCGATCTATTGTTGGCAACGCTAGTTTACGTTGGATGTAGTAAATTTGAAATTACACACACAGCTACATAAATTGACCCCTCACAATTGCAACTGCACAACATACATGACGACCATAAACCAGTCGGATGGCAATATTTGCAATATATTGCTGTTCCTTCAACTTAACACTTTTACAGTCCAATGTATAGGTAACGCCACGAGAGTTAGGCGAATGATTACACACACAGCTACATAAAGCACTGATTGCAAAAAAAGTAGTGAATGAATGAAATGAGTGAGTGAATGAAAATGTCAGTTATAACTCATATATGATCTTATGAAGAAATACTTAGGTACGCATTACTATGCATATTATATTTTTTCTTTTCTCATATAAACTATTTTTAAAATAAAACAATTTGAAACTGATAAGAAATATTCGCAACAAACAAATCGGTATTTTATAAATAGCGAAAAATATGCTTATCTGATTTACACATTAAAAAATTTAAAACCCCCAACGCATTTAAGTCTAAGATCCCTTCCACAGCATATAAAAGAGCTGATAACTTTGAAACGGCTGGACCAATTTTAAAGAAACATGTCTAAGAACCATCGCCAAGAAACCTGCTTTCAAATAAAAAAACCGCATCCAAATCAGTTCACCCGTTCACCTTATCATAATATTTTATTTTCTGTTTTGTTTGAACTATCTAGATGTATTTTCCTAAATAATTCTTAACGAAATAGGTTGAAGAAAATTTTAGTCAATCTTGTAATTCTATGTCGAGTCTGTTAAACTTGCTATCGGTACGAATAAATATCAAAATCCCTCTGTAATTACATGAAGTGTTGTTGTGTGCGTGACCTCAACTCTCGTGGCTTTACCTATACCATATATGCCACACGATAAAATAGTAATAGTAGATAAAACTACAACTGAGAAAAGAATAAAATATAGATGTAGGTACACATACCAGGAGGGAAGTTGGCCATAGCTGGATGTCTCTCGAACAAGCCGCCTTTCGCGAACGTGTACTCAGGAGTGCCTTCCTTGACCTGCGTGAGATAACAAGCATTAGACAATACCCCTAATTCATAGGCTATTTTTGTTCATAAGGCCTATCCTTCATCAGGAGTAAATACGAATCCAATTTACCAAAGCACATTCAAGCTTCATTCATTGAATATTTTATGATCTACTCAAATTTATTATGAACCGGCGACTTTGTGTCACGCGGGAACTACGCACTTTCCCGGAATAAAAATAAAATACAATTTACGTATTTATTATACATATTATCTATCTAAATAAATAAAAATGAATCGCCAAATGTGTTGCTAAGCGCAAAACTCGAGAACCATTGCGCCAAATTGGATAATTCTTTTTTTTTTGTTGTGTTCGTAAATTGTCACTTGTCATTGTGGCATCTATGAAAAAAAAACTTCAGCGGAGGCGAAGCCGCGGGCATCAGCTAGTTAATGATATAGATTGATGTATAACGCAGAAACTAGCAATCGCGTTACGAAATATGTCATTGTCCACATTCATACTCCCAAATAAATACAACAATTTCGATGGAAGCGTAGATAATGATTGTTTTCTACTTGCCTTTTTCATAATCCCAGTGAGCATTAGCCTAGTGCACCTAGGGTCTTCTGGGTCCCATTTCTGGCTCTCGCAGTACCTGGTCTCTTCCAGGCTTACAAGCACCGTGGCGCGGCTATTTTTCTGTTCAAAATAATACAATGCTACTTTTATAATAAAGCTTTAATTGCTTGCAAAGGTTGGGATATGTAGTTGTGTCTATTTTCTTTTAAGTAGTGTTTGAAAGTATGCCATTTATGTCCCATAATTATCCAGACAAATGGTTTGTTGCTGAAATGTCTTAAATTGTTTTTCACCCCCAATAAAAAAATCCATTTGAAGACCAAAATAACAAAATAATTAATATTCATAAACTGTTCTAAAGCTCTTAGCGACAACATGAAAATAAGAACATACCGCCAAATCCTTAGCCGTGAAGTCTAATGGAGACATGTAGAAATAAGGTATGCCAGTTGAATTAGCTATGTATCCATCGGCAAGAGACTTGACATTAGAGAATGGGAACCCCACAATTGCTGGTTGTACTGATACAGTAGCTATGGATGCCCAGTCTGAAAAGGGAAAAAATATATTTAAAAAAGCTTAATAACATTTAATAACACTGTAGAAATAGTTCTGAAAATATTTTATTTTACCCACTTCCTTATATTCTGATATCTAAAAAGGAAGTTTGTTTTTATTGCCTTTGTTATATTCAGGGATCAGAAGGATTAGAGTCATTGTACGCAATAATATGGACATGAATGTCACATGATTTTATAGTTAATTAACATGTTCGATGTGACCCAGTACATATAATATGGTTAAGTAATTGCAAGTTAAACTAATGGCCGCAACAAATGTGTTAAATAGTTAATCAATTAATTAATTTCCTACCTAAGATTAAACTTTGATTCCTAATAATATATGTATAAATATGTAACACAACGATTTCTTATAATGAAAAAAAATAAACAATATTTTTTTCCAAATTTTCTGTGGGCAGTCAATTCCTTTTTATATCATAACTATAAATTAAACATTTTAAAAACCCCTATCACAAATAGGTCACACACGTTTGAAAATAATGTAAGTAAGTAAGTAAAAATAGTCATTATGCGCCTAATATCCCTTCCGCAACTAACAAAAGAGCTGATAACTTTGAAACGGCTGAACTGATTTTGATGAAACATGTCTAAGAACCATCGCCAAGAAACCTGCTTTCAAATAAAAAAAACCGCATCCAAATCGGTTCACTCGTTTAAGCGGTATAACGCCACAGACAGACAGGCAGACACACATACACATAGCGGTCAAACTTAAAAAACCCCTCTTTTTGTGTCGGGGGTTAAAAATATACTTTTCTCAAAAATGATACGTAAAGTCGCCATTACATCATTAAAAAGTCACCAGTAAGTTAATAATACCGGACAATGATCAAAAGTCTCCGGTAAGTAGAGGTTTTGAATTCGGAATGAAAAAGTGTCCAGTAAGTACGATACAAATCTCATAACATCATTGTTATTTGAATTTAGAACTCCTTGTAAAACATGTCATATTTTTTTAAAGTGCAAAAAGCCTCATCTTTGGGTCATAAAAACGTATAAATGTTATTATCCTTTAAATATGATTTTATTAGGATTTCTATTACACAAATATAAATAGATTACTTAGTTGCGAATTCTTTCAATTTAGCAAAATATTTATATTATTATATTACGTCTAACAAACTTCAATTCATTGTTGAACCTAATTACGAAAGTATTCATTAAGATGCAACGCCAGAAATCTACATTATTAAATGATATTTTTCCCACCATAATATGTAAATTATAAATAAATAATAAATAAATAAATATCACGGGACAATTCACACCAATTGACCTAGTCCCAAAGTAAGCTAAGCAAAGCTTGTGTTATGGGTACTAGGCAACGGATAAACATACTTATATAGATAGACATATATACTTAAATACATATTAAACACCCAAACCCGAGAACAAACATTCGTATTTTTGATACAAATATCTGCCCCGACACGGGAATCGAACCCGGGACCTCAAGCTTCGTAGTCAGGTTCTCTAACCACTAGGCCATCTGGTCGTTAAAATTATGTGTACTTCCATCGTTTTGTGTTGTTATTGAGATAATTTTCACCCTCTTAACATTTTGCTGTGGATTTTATTTGTTTACATACCTACAACATCACTTAATTATAAAAGACAATGTAATATTTATCGTGGGAAATCAGTTTTAAGGCCTACCGCATGCTTATTTTTTTTTTTTTATAATAGACATTATTTTATCACATATAAGAATATTATATTTTAAAAAAGCGGCCAAGTGCGAGTCGGACTCGCGCACGAAGGGTTCCGTACCATTAGATATCTATAAAGACGGCATAAAATCAAGTTTGTTCTATGGGAGCCCCCTTAAAATAAATATTTGTTTTATTTTAATTTAATTATTTATTTTTTAAAGTGAATATAGTATATCTAAATATTCTGTGAATATTTCAAGCGTCTACCTGTTGCCGTTATCAATATCGAGCAAAAACGAGCAAAAAAATCATGTTTGTTGTATGGGAGCCTCTTACCAAAATAAATAATAAATATCACGGGACAATTCACACCAATTGACCTAGTCCCAAAGTAAGCTAAGTAAAGCTTGTGTTATGGGTACTAGGCAACGGATAAACATACTTATATAGATAGATACATACTTAAATACATATTAAACTCCCAAGACCCGAGAACAAACATTCGTATTTTTCATACAAATATCTGCCCCGACACGGGAATCGAACTCGGGACCTCAAGCTTCGTAGTCAGTTTCTCTAACCACTAGGCCACATGGTCGTAAAAAATATTTATTACTTAAATATTTATATAATTCTGTTTTTTAGTATTTGTTGTTATAGCGGCAACCGAAATACATGATCTGTGAAAATTTCAACTGTCTAGCTATCACGGTTCCTGAGATACAGCCTGGTGACAGACAGACGGACAGACGGACAGCGAAGTCTCAGTAATAGGGTCCCGTTTTTACCCTTTGGGTATGGAACCCTAAAAACAATACAATTTACAATACATCAACATTTTTATTCGACCAATAAAGAACGGCAATGTGTTTATGTGTTTATGAACGGAATGTTTCAGAGTAATTTTGCCCCTCCCTGTTTTAAAACCTGAACCAACTACCCGGTTATTTAATGAACTAAATAACGTATTTACTTAGTTATCTGTCCCTGTGTCTTCACAGTGGACAGCAGACGTCATTGTGTTTGTAATCAATTGTATACTAACACGTACTATGCATCACATAATAACCGCACCTTCAGGACTATACTGACCCAATAGGAATTATTCTCATTTCAAAAGTAAACCTGTTGTTCTTTGAGCATTAAGTTCAATTTTGAAACGAGAATAATTCCTATTGGGTCAGTATCGGTATCGTCCTGAAGGTGCGATTATGTTTATTTGAGCATCATCCTTTGTCTATGATTCAGATTTGCCTTTGCCCCACTGCGTATCTTTGTGTAAAGGCCAAAAGTCCACATTCAAATTCGAAGTCATTTTAAGCGACACAAATAGATTATTTTCTCAAACATGCTATGAAATATTGACGTTATGTTCCTGATAATAGGCCGCGAAGTGTCACGTTGCAGGTGCGGCAAGACGAGAGGTCAGTAATGGAATTTCATACAACATTGCCGGCATAGGCCGGCAAAGTGATCTTTTTTAATTTCCATTATACACGGAGTAACACGGCATCATGGCGATCAGCCAATAAAAAAAAGCTATAAGCATATTTGATTTTTGGTTTATTATGACATTCTGCCACTACGCTTAGTTAAAATAAATATTTATGAATGATCTCTTTTCTATTAAATCTGAGTTGGAAATAAAATGAAATAAATAGTAATAAATGTGTTATTTTTTATCTAATTTACTTATAATAAATATCTCTAGAAATAGACCTTTGATTTTTTTGGAGTTTCTTTTTTATATTTTTTCATTGCATGTTTGAGAAAAGCTCTATACTTACAAGCTTCAGCCGCGACGCGAACAGGGATTGTCGGCCTCGTATATCTAGATGGCCTCGTTAACACTCGGCCATCTATCTCTACTCGGCCAGCATCGGCAATCCCCTATTTCGCGGCCTCTGCAGTAATTAGAGAATTTTACAACCACACTATCCTTATTCAAAAGGCCCTTTACTATCCTGACGCAAAACATTCGAAGCCATAAGTGTAATTAGGATTTTTTTACATGTGTTTTGAAAAGGACCAATCTAAATCCTGACGTTATAGTTTTGACGGAATGCTGGCTACAAACGTGTCCCCAGCTCCCGTCTGTTGGAGGTTACGAGTGCTTTACGTCCGAAAATAAATTACCTACAAAACGACGGAATAATTATCTTTGCAAAGAATTTTTTAAAGTCACTGTTTCTAAAGTTGATATTAGAGAGGTCAACGCCCTATTGTTGACAATAAATGACTATCTTAGTGTTCTGGGAATTTATAGATCACCGAGCTATCACAACCTCGCAGTGTTTACAGACTCGTTGAACGCTTTCTTGTCATAATGTGCGGACGGCGCGTATGTGGTCATATTGGGGGATTTAAATATCAACATCATGCCAAGTTTGTGCAATCCAGGCGCTGATGACTATTTGAGTGTGTGCTCAGAGCATGGGTTCTATGCTGGAAACGTGCTGCCCACGCGTGGGGATAACTGTCTGGATCACGCCATGATTAAAAGCAAATTGAACACATCAGTTATTGTATGTGACAATAAAGATAGCAAGGACCATTCTCTCGTGTTAATGCCATGGATTACTCACCCAAAAGGGCAAGTAACAAATCTAGCAGTAAAACAGACATTGGCGCTATAAGAATCGAAATAGAAAAACTAAAAAAAGAAAAAACGGCCAAGTGCGAGTCGGACTCGCGCACGAATGGTTCCGTACTATTATCTATAAAAATGGCATAAAAATCACTTTGGTTGTATGGGGGAGCCCCTTAAATATTTATTTTATTCTGTTTTTTAGTATTTGTTGTTATAGCGGCAACCGAAATACATCATTTGTGAAAATTTCAACTGTCTAGCTATCACGATTCATGAGATACAGCCTGGTGACAGCCGGACAGACAGACGGATGGACGGACAGCGGAGTCTCAGGTCCCGTTTTACCCTTTGGGTACGGTACCCTAAAAACTGACTGGACCGCGCTTTATACCATGCCTGACGTAAATGAGGCCTGTGACTTCTTCTGTGCCTCCCTAGCGGGTATTATTAATAAACACAAAAGACCTACAAGTAGGTACCTATACCAAATTCGAGAACTATTCTCAAGCAATGGATAACACCGGGCCTTTTAAAATGTATCCGCAAACGTAGCAAGTTGCATCTCCAGGCAAGAAAAAACCCGGGAGACTTAGCAATCCAGAAGCACACATGATGTATAGAAGCACTTGCGCAGACATATTAAAAGCTGTTAAAGCCAAATATTACCAGCACGAATTAATGGCGGTGCGAGCCGGTGCAAAGAAAGCTTGGAAAACGGTGAAATCTATATTATGTAGCATTTCAACCACCAAACGCCAAGCAGCTGAACTCCTCCAGCTTGCCTCAGATCCCGTAAAATCGCTTAATGCCGTAAATACTTTTTTTACCTCGGTAGGTAAAACCCTGGCTGAACAGACCCTTGCATAAAAAGGTGTAAGTCAGGAAACGCTTGCCAAAGCTTATCACAACCGGCCTAAAAGCTTGCCGCATTCGTCTTTTTTCTAAGACCTACAGGTGTGCACGAGATCGCCATATTGATCAGTTAAAGACAGGAAGCGCACCTGGCATGGATGGTATATCGACAGATGTCTTAAAAGCGTCTATAAATTACGTTACTGAACCCATAACATTTCTCAGCAATTTGAGCATGACGTCTGGAACATTCCCTGATGTTCTTAAAGTAGCTACAGTAACGCCAATTCACAAAACTGGAGGCAGAGATAAAGTTACAAACTACAGGCCTATTTCACTGCTTGGTATAAAAATTGCGTTACCTCAAGAGTGGCGACCTTTTGTCTCCCAACCAGTTTGGATTCCGACAGAAACGGTGGATAGAACAGGCGGTCGATTTGCTCGTCAACAAAATAGTTGAATACGTTGATAGTGGCGACAGATGCGTTGGCATCTTTTTAGACCTGGCTAAGGTGTTTGACATCGTCTCTATTCCATTACTGCTAAAAAAACTCGAACTACTCGGTATGAGAGGATGCGTACTGAACTGGTTCAAGACATACCTTCTTTGCCGGAAACAACGAGTTCAAGTGGGTGATCAGTTCAGTGAGTTTTATAACGTGGATTTCGGCGTTCCACAGGGTAGCGTACTGGGTCCAAACCTTTTTTTGGTTTATATAGATGAACTTTGCACTCTCGAACTGTGTCATGCAACCACTATATCATTTGCTGATGATAGGTACAGCAATTCTAGTGCGGGGCAAAGACTGGATCGAGGTGCAGAGACTGGCCGAGATAAATATGGGGAGGGTATCTGAATGGCTTGAGAGTAACCTTTTGACGCTGAATGTTGCTAAAACAAACTATTTATGCTTCTCTAATAGTGCAAGAGGTCAGCCTGACAGCGACTGTTGCATTAGGATTTGCTCTGGGAGTAACTCACTGAACCCTGCTGTGAGCAATGATAACGCCCTCGAGCGCAGTAACGTAGTTAATTACCTGGGCATAATGCTTGATGTACACATTAGTTGGCGTCAGCATATCGAATCCCTTCCCGCGACCGTAAGCTGATATACATTTTTCGCTCCCTAAGGGAAGTTGCATACTTACCCGAAGTTACGCTTACGCTCTGTGGATCAATACTAGGGTACTATAACTCGGTCTGGGGAGGAGCAGCAAGGAGCCACTGCATCAGCTTAGAAAGAGCTCAAAGATACCTTCCGATAGTGGCTTTCCGTAAACCTTATTGTTACAGTACCAAAGATCTACAAGGACGCTAATGTGCTAACGGTTCGCCATCTATTTATCAGGAAGATTTTGCTAGAATACTCCAAAAGGCACCACGAAATCTTTGACGCCGATACAAGACGACGAAAGCGTTGGAAAGACCCCAAATGTAATTCGAAATTTGCTAAACATAAACAGTTTCACCCATTTCTAACACCAATTATTATGAGAGCTTCTTGTAAATCATCATCATGCAAACAAACCTCCCCATAAACAGATTTTGACGCAGTGGCTTATCAGCATGATTATCGTGACTGAAATGCTTCTGACACATAAAAAAAAAGCAGCAGCTTTCATACTTCAAAAAGAGCGGGAATCATGCTTGTCCAGTATGGCTTACTTACTGGTCTCTTCTGTAATGTACTATTGTATATCTGTATTCACTTTTTCTGTATGACGAAAACTGCTCACTATTTGGTGTATTTTTTTTTACCTGGATCCTGTAACACAGGGACTCCTAGCACAGGATCCAGAGCCAAGGATTCGACTTGTAAGCATTTTTCATACAATAAACTTTATTTTTTTTTTATTTTCATTTTCTTTCATTTATGCCAACTCTAACAGTTAGGCAGTATATGGTATACATACAATATACGCTTTTATTAAAAAAAAAACAAGAGCAGCGGCGTTCATGCAATGAGGTTGCATACTTATGGAATTTCAATAAATTAATTAATTTTTGAGTCATGTCCGCAATATTGTGAACAATGGTGCTAAGCTATCCAATCCCTGGTTATAATAAAAAAAAGGATTAAGCTTAATTCAACCCAAGCCTAATTTAAAATTTTGTTTCCTACCTATCAGAAGGTAATTTAATGTTTTACTTCAGTCAAAAGAGGGAATTACACTGTGGAGTTGATAAGATTAAGGAAAAATCAGAAAATTAGTATAATGGCCAGACAACAGTCTGGGGCCTTGCTCTTGCATGGGTCATGTTCACTCTTGTAGCAACCCATGTATCCAAATTTATTTATTTATAATATAACTTTGCATTTGGCATTGACCATCATAATTGAAAATAATTACACTAAGATAAGGGTTTCACAAAGGCCTCTCTGCCAGGAACCAAAACATGACTATTATAAATTTGTCAATTTTTGCAAGCTTAAAAAGAATTCTTACCTGCATTGTGTAAGGTGTATCTGGCCATAGGGATCAGCTTGGTATGGTCCGGGGGATCAGCTATATACCTCTGCGGCCTGCGCGTCTCGATCTCATTAGCAGTGTAGCTCGCGAACCAATCTTCATCCCTCGGTGGTCGCCATTTACCGTCTACGTGAAATTTCAGTAGACACAGTGAGACTAACAGAAATAGCTCAAACTTCATTTTTCTTAGCCAAAGTAGAACCTATAAGCCAAAGGAAAATTTTTAACTTTGGTAAGTAAGTACAGTCGGGGTAAGAAAAGGTTCGTCACCTTAAAATCTATTTTCGTTTGCTCAGTATGAGCGATACTCTGCTTTACCGATTGAGTATAACGACCGTCATGTTGCTGTCAGTGAAACGGCTGTCACTCGCCGCCAGTTGGGATGACAGTTACAATTAAAGGTTACCAACTTTTTAGACTACAAAACTTCATAGTGCCTCGTGAATGCTCGTGTAATATCGGAGACTAGGATAAATTGCTTTTATCATACGAAAGAGATAACGATAACAACTGTCATCTTGTTTACGAGCATGTGGCTTGAGTTCGTGTTCAATCGTGCCGTCTCGTGGATGTATAGTAGTAAAAGTAAATAAAATAGTAAACATAATTTGTAATTATGGTAAAATTTATTAAAATAAACAAAACTTAACTAAAATCGAGTATAACCGCCATTCGCATCAATCACAGCTTGTAGTCGCTCTCGCATTGAGCCAACAAGACGAGAGCATATGTCAGTGCCTCTGAAGCCCTCCCAAACGCTTCGGCAATATTCAACAACAGCTGCTTTGCTCCTTTCATTATCATTTACCCACCGCTGCACCATTAAACCCCAGAGATTTTCGATCGGGTTTATATCCGCCGATTTTGCAGGCCAAGGAATCACTACCACCTCAGGGTGCCGATGGAACCACTCGTTCACGATACGTGCTGTATGGATACGGGCGTTGTCGTGGACATAATTGAACTCGGTTAGTTCTGCAGCCGGAAATGCAGTACGAACGCTTGGAAGCATGCTGTCCTCCAGAACGGTTATGTAACTTGCTGCGTTTGCCCTAGGCGGAAGTTCAACAAACTCGCCTACTCCATCAGCACACATCCAACCCCAAATGTTGGCGGATATGCGCCCAGAACTGAAATTTGGCACAATATGGTCCTCCGAATACCTCGTTCCAGTTGTTCTCCACAAGTGTAGTCTACCATGTTGAGATGATTGAAAGCTCTTTTCATCCGTAAAAATAGTGTGACACCAATCGAAATTTACATATGATCGGGCAAAACTTAAACGTTGAGCTATGTGAGCACTAGTTAAAGCCACTTTTTTGGCAGGACGGCGGTGATGTAATCCGATAGAGTGCAATCCATTTCTTATTGTTCTTGGAGGCACGTCAAACATTTGAGCAAAAAAATTAGTTTTCTCAAAACCATTTTCTTCATATTTTTGCCTCATAAAATCTAATTGTGCAAGTGTGAGAGTCGGGCGGCGTCCAAACCTAGTATGGCGATGATCAGTAAGATTGCCCCTCTTCCGCGTGTCTGTTGATCCAGAACCTTACAGTATCTCTTGTTATGTTGAGATTTGACGAAATTTCGCTAATATTATACCCAACTTCATGGTCTGCAATAATTGCGGCTCTTTCCTCGATGCTTAAATTCCTCGGCATTATCAAATTACAAATTACACACGACGGAGCAATGAATTATTATTGCCAAAATATGTGACAGTGATAGACATTGACAATTAAACAGAAGATAATCATAACTTATTAAAAGTTTGTAATGACTAAATAGGCTTTTAAAAAGGTTTGTTGTTGATATGAAACTAGACGTAGGTCAAAGGTGTAACACTAATTTGATCCTTGTTATCGTACTATGTAAGTATAATTTTATGTGCAGTTGTTTGCATAGCGCTTTAGTTTCAAAAGGTACTAAGAGTTTACGACTTGACAAAGGAATGAATTTGATAACTGACGAAGGTTTTCTTACCATGACTGTACATACTTATCGAGGGGCGCATGGTCAAACCCGATAGGTACCTATGTTGATTTAATGTGTAATTTTATAATTAGTTTCAAAAATAAATAAAAAAAAGGAACATGCTAATCAGAAAAAGTTAGTTTTGATTTGAAGAAAACTTTCACAATTTATTTAAACTAATCAGCAGCAGTATATTACTTTTTAGAATATTTAAATAAAGCATTAACCGGACTATTCGACGCGTGTGTTGTTAATTATGGTAATCGAAACACTGGACCGTGCGGACGTGCCAAAATGTGCGAAGTCATATAAGACCATAACTTGTAATGGTTGTGCTGTGCGTGAAGTTTGTCGTCGTCGCGGTATTATTTTTAACATTGGAATCGGATTCGGTTTGCGCTTTGCGATGCGCAGCGTATAATGACAGATGAAAATGTCAAAACAAACCACAAACGTCAAAATAATAGTCGCGTTCATAAAACAGTCATTTGAATTACAATAAAAAAAATACAGTGTGCTAGGAAATTAGATGCGGATATTTTAAGAGCCGACAATTACAATTACATTAATGCAAAACATTTACCGCTAGAATGTTAGAAGCATTCTAGTGTGTTAATTATTCCAGACATTTAACAAAATTTGTTTCCTATACTGTCAGTCAATTGAAATTGCAAACAATGTAAACAAACCTTGTATTTAAAATGTCTTTTATTTCCATTTTCCCTAATCAAATACTGCTAAATCCGTGTGTTATTTAATCAATTTTTACCACAACACTATCCTAAACCATTAAAACAATAAACAAGTGCTAGAATATGGATATTTCATTAAATGGTTTATTTACATTGTTCGCAATTTCAATTGACAGCAATTTTACGTAAAGCTGGCCACTTCACAACATAAAGTAAAATAAACAATCCTGTTTTAAATTCAGGGGGGCTACTCCGAAATTCGAAGTTCGTATCGCATCGTCTTGCTCGCTCTTGTATTAAATACTATTAGCGTGAGAGGAATGGCACGATATGAAGTTCGAATTTTGCACTTCGTTCGTAGTATAAGGCCAGACTAATAAAATATTCCATTAAATAGACTTGGCTATGGGCTTTAAGGCCAGTTTCCAGGCCATAAAATCTTAAAAAAAAAAAACAAATACTTACTGAAGAACTCTTGAAGAACTTGAAGAAGTTTAATTGGATATGACAATGTGGAAAAAAAAAACATACTAAAGAAGTTTTGAGACGTTTAAGTTAAAATAACGATGAATACAACTCTCAACAACTGATGACGAGGCGATATGGTCCCGGACCTTAGCCTGAGCCTGTCCGAACGGAACGGACGAACCAGGAAAAAAAAATGTCAATGTCACACACGTCACGCACTCGCGCATTTATTTCTTGTGTTGATTTCATTTGATTGAACCCTAAAATAAAAAAAATGCCATGCTATGCCGCTATTCCATTGAGGATTATCTTAACATGGTATGGTGGATTATGTCACCAAGACGCAAATAATAACATATTATCAGGAGCGATGAGGCTTTAGGCAGATGTCTATGGTGTGCACCTAAATACCCGTACAATCTTTAGGAGCAGAACAAAGATTTCGGGACTGGGGATGTTCATGCAACAAGGTGATACCGATGCATCTGTCGATTGATTGGTCGAGGCGGGCCTGTCGCCTGGCCGGCTGGCTCTCCCGCTCTGACACCTCTTTACTTCGACATTTGGGATTGGCCTCGGGCTAAAGAATTGATCTAAGGGCAGGATGGTCATACAATAATAACAATATTTACAGAATTGTAAGCACGGATTTTCAATGTTTTTGCACTGATACGTAGTATGAAACAAAAAAAAAATACATTTCGCGTAATTTCTGATTTTAATTGATTCCTGGGATCCTAATTACATACTGTGAAAATATTCGCATCTAATTTCCTAGCACCTTATATAATTTCCTATAATGTTTAAGTACATGTACATCCGGGTACATCACCCCACTAGTCTTGAAATACCACTGTTTTTGGACCTTTTTCCTCATGGTCAAACTGTTTTGCCAAACTGATTTTATAATATATTTTTTGCAATTACATACATTGCGAGTAAATTAAAATATTCTTACAAATCTTGTGATTATAAAAAAAAAGATCTTGTAGTTTCATTTTTTAGGTTCAGTGCTTGCACTTAAATGGGTAAACACACAAGTCATATAGGATTTATAAAATTTTACCTACTTAGGACTTAAGTAGTGTATGCATTACAAAGTCAACATTGAGAAGACAAAATTTTCAAGAATCATAAATAAATAAATAAAAATAATACATTACACTGCATACATTCTTAAGGATCAAATTTAATTATTATGTAACATGCAAATTTGAAATACTTAAATGATATATTTAATGAGTTATGTTTATTAACAATAATGTTTTGTGTTTGTTGTTTTATGTTTTAATTTACTTAAACAGTCCTCGCCTTGATTCTAGGTTCAAACACCATAAAGAGGCATACACACATTTATATTGACATTGGAAAGTTAAAATTGCTGAAGTACCATATAATATATAAATAAATAATTTTACGTCTTAGGTACTTAAGTCATGGACGTAAATTTGTTTATTTAAATTTGGATTGACATTATCATATAACAAATGTTAATGAGATTGCCGTATTTATATTGCTGCACATTCCATGTCAGTGTAAATGGCACATACAAAACACATTAGCGGACAAAAATTAAAATAAAAAGATAACTTTCATAACTGATAGACAGCAGGTAGACAAACTCCTCGTAAACAGAAAGTAATAAAAATATACAATATGCATATTAAAACAATAATGGAAAATTAAAAGCAAACTTGCAAATTAAGTGTACTAGATGCCCATGTATTAACGGCAGTAACTGCATCTCTTGCTGCAAAAACTACAATTTTTTATTATTAAATTACAGATTTTGTGGATGGTTCTGTAACGGATTCTGAACCCCTTTCTAGTGAATTGGTTCCCAGAATTAAAAGAAGGAGCCTACAGAAATGGGAATACCATTTTGGTGAGCAGGGTATATCTAGGGGTGTAGGAATCTGGTACAGAACTTTCCATGATAGCCCCCGGTGGACGCCTTGGTTTGACTCAGCCAGCCTTGCTAGAAGAGTATTGGTGTCTGCTTTTAGAGTTTGTTCCGGACACATCCCTACAAATAAGTTTCTATATAATATGATGAAAATTAAATCATCACCACTATGTGATGATTGTCAGAAGTGTGATGACTTGATCCATGTGTTGTTGGAGTGTGTCCGGAATTCAGACTTGAGGAGAAAAGTACTTGGGGATTTGGGTTCCATGCACAATGGCCAGGTGAATTGTTGGCTATCTGAGCCGTTGTCAGACAAAGCAATCGGCATTTACCATTTTATTGATATGTCCCTTGAATAAGGAATTGTGTAAGCACCCATGAGGCTGACATGATCACCTGGAGTGTTCAAAGCCTCGACAAAAATCAGAATAAAAAAAATAAATAAATAAATAAATTACAGATTGTAAAATTATAACCCCAGTATAATTGTTTCCTCATCTTCTATTATCTCAATGTCGCTATCAACGTCGCTGTCGCTGACTTCACTATCTCCACTTGAGCTGGCAGACTCTGATGAAGACTCATCATCATTATTGTTTACCACTTGATCCAATACATCATCTATAGTCTTTTCAATTTTCAAAAATTCATCCTCGCAGTAGATGGCTTGATCTACGAATTTGCGCCATTCATCTTGTCTAATTGATTCAAATCTTTCAGCTACAAAATTTTGCACATCTGACATATTTTTTGCTATATTACATGACTTTTTTACATGGTCTTTAATTAAAGGCCAAGTTGTTTTTATGGGGTTGAAATCCGGATGGTAAGCTGGAAATCTAATTACTTTGTGCCCGTGGGCCTCCATAATGGTGTCGACAGAATATTTTACATACTGATTTTTATGGTATTTAATCATTTCATAAAGTTCTGGTTGGTTCATTGATCTCTCAAAATTAATTTTATGGCTTGTCAACCAATCCTGCATGGTCTTTTTCTTCGAGTTTGAGGTTGGGGCCCTTTCTTCTAATGTGTTTTGGTATGTTGCCTCATCTATCACAAAAATAGAGTTTGGTTGTAGATTAGGGATGATTTTGGCTTGTAGCCATTTTTCATAATTCTCTTTGCTTGTTTTTGAATGGGGATCTCCTTTGTTACTGGGAGATTTATATGTTAACAAGGCGTTAGATACAAACCCATTTGCACTACCGGCCTGGAGAATTACAAGTCTTGCTGTTGTGTGGTTTTTTTTATGAGTGAATTGTACATGCGTCTCGTCTGCAAAAACAATATTTTTACCTTCGTTCCTGTATTTTTTAATCTGTTTCAAATATCTAATCCTGAGTAATCTAATTTCATTTTTTTCTGTTAGAAATTTATTGCGCCTCGATTCTATTTTCTTATATTTAAAACCTATTACTTTAAGGATTTTACGAAGAGTTTCTCTGCTCCCGGTGTAAGAAATTTCTTGTTTTATTTTACTCAAAAGAGTATTCACTGTCACTGGTTGCTTATCAATAAGTTGGGAATCATAAACTTTTCTTCTTATAGCTTGATATGCAAATTCATCAAGTTCCAACCGGTATGTGTTTTTACATCGACCTTTCTTGGGCGTTTTAAATGTTGGTACAGTACCAGCCGCAGTCATTCTAGCTTCTTCTTTTTCATTTAAAATCCGAGTTGTTGTTCTTTTAGAAACTTTAGTAGCTTTTGCTGTACGGTCGATTATTTTCAAGAATCTATATAAATTAAACACACATGTTTTTGCTTCTTCAGCTTCTTTAGTCATGAATTCGTGCACATTCAGTATGATATCTATAGTTTGACTATGTAAAGGTCGTCCTTTTTTCAACAAACTCATTTTTTTATAATATTTAACCTTAAACACTGTATTTTTCTTTTTGTTTGGCTTCAAGTGTACATATGAAGTAAGTCACACGCACCGCACCTACCGCAAAGACTAAACTAACTGTTTGGTCAGGAGTGTAGGGAGAACTACTTAGGATTAGGACTACACTTTTAATAAGGCAGTTCGTGAGTTGAGTTGAGACAGCTGTCTTACATTACATCAATCGTTGTGATAAAAAACTCAAAGTGTACTTTCAATGCTTAAAATAGAAGAGATTTATATTTTTAACACATCGGTTTAATATTTGTTTCATTTAAATAATTTGACTAAATTTAGCTTTTTATAAGTCAATGTATTTCGTCTGTCTCTTTTCTTCATGCCGTGCCGCCGTGCCGTGCCTGACAATGACATGACTCGTATGCAGTGTTGCCAACCCTAACTTAGTGAAAAACATAAGATATATGATTAGCAAAAACTGTAAATATTCATTTATAATAAAATTATAAAAAAAAAGAAAATATAACATGTACAGCATTCATTATGATAATTAATTATGTCACATACAACAACAACAACCTACTAAATATTATTCCCATAAAAAAACTCATAATTTCTAGCGATTTTTGAAATGATGAGGTGGAGGTTCCGTGACGTGACAAAAGAGTCAGTATCATAGAGGGAGTAGGTTTTGCTGAGGCCGAGTTAGTGTGTGTGTTAGTGTCTGTTACATGACGCCTAACGCCTTCCTTCAAAAAAATGTAGATTTAAAGGCCTGAACATTTCCAAAAAACTATAAATCTACAGTTAAATCTGTAGAGTTGGCTACATTGCTCGTATGTTTTCGTGCGCCGCAACTGCCGTTCAAGCAAGTCCATAGATCAAAGCGCCATCTGAACCATGTGTGCGAAAAGGTTTTTCTTGCGTTCCATTTTAAAGAAAGTACGTTTTGGCTACTGCAATACTTAGTAATAACAATTTAAATACTTACTTGATTTTACAAACTTTTATATCTTCGTCCTGCCCTGCCCACCATACAAGCAAAAATTTATAATAAGAACATGGCAATTTGAACTGTTTCGAAGGATGCAGTTAATGGTATTGGGCTCCCCTACCCCCCTTGGGGATTTTTGAAGTTACTCGAGCGCGGCAGATTAATATACGGGGGATACCTTATACCATCTAGAGTACCCCCATTGAATATAAGCATTTCATGTGGGGGGTTTGCCTGGGGCACCCCGTCAAAAAACTTAAAAAAAAAAAAATCTTTGAAATATTCGAGCGCGTCAGATTTTGATAATATGATACTCCAGCGTGCCAATGATAATAAATGTATGATAATCTGCCACTTTGCATGGTGGGGGGTGGCCATCCCCCCGAGGGTTGCCCGCCTTGTCGTGGCGGGGGGGTTTAGTAACCGTGGATTGGTCATCCACGGTGAAGCTAAGAGGCAACCAGGGCCGGCCTGTTGGGGTCGCCGGCTGGCCCGAGGAGGGCGCTCTTAGCGGGCTGAACAAGTCCGCTGCGGACGCGCCTGGAGGTGGGACCGCAGAAGAAGAGGAGTGCCGGTATTACGGTGCGCCGTTCTCCCTATCTTCTGCGGCCGTGGAGGGATCGCAGGGGGAGAGGCGTGTTGGTATTACGGTGCGCCACTCTCCCTACCCCCTGCGAGCTGGCGGGGCCGTTCCGTCGAAACGGCACTGGTGGGGCCGCAGAGGAAGAGGCATGTCGGTATTACGGTGCGCCGCTTGCCCTATCCTCTGCGGCCGAGGAGTGGTCTGGTGTGGTGTGGGGTAGCTACGGGGGCCTCCTGGAGGAAAAGTATCCCGGGGCCTGAGTGCCCCGGGTGGCCCAAGGATTCCTTGGGTCTTTTCCTGGCCCCAGTGAGGCGAGCTTTCCCCGCTTCCATCAGATGGACATCGGGTGGTGGATCGGGGGGTCCGTCACCCGCCAAAGATGTCCCGAGGTTGTAAGGCGCTCCAGGTGTTTCGGGAGCGCCTTACACAGAGGTGGGCCCGCAAGGGCAACCGCCGGTGGGGGCCGCGGATGGCGTAACCGTTCCCGTAGCCCCTACCTAAGCGGAGAGAGGGAACACCGTGGGGTTTTAGTCAGTAGGAGTCTGACATAACCCATCGTCCTCCCCCGAGGATGGTGGGTATCCATGAGGATTTCCCCACGTAAAAAAAAAAAAAAATGGTGGTGGTGGCCATACGGAAGGGCGCGCGTCAGGTTTCATAGGGGATGTTAATTCCAAAGACTGACGATTTGGAAGTGAAATGTGCATTGTTCTGCTAATAATTAACCCACCTTATCTTAATCTGAAGCGCTCGAGTATTTTAAAGAATAATTTTTTTTTACTAAATATTTTGACGGGGTGCTCTAGTCAAACCCCCCCCCCCCCCACATGAAGTGCTCATATTCAATGGAGGTACTCTAGAGGGTATAATGTATCCCCCCGTATATTAATCTGACGCGCTCGAGTAACTTCAAAAATCCCCTCTTGGGCTCCCCTACTATAAATAAAGCACGACCTGTAAATTGTCGACCAGTGATTTTCACTCATAATTATTACTAAAAATGTTTAAATATTGTTTGGGTCCCGGTTTTAGGAATAGTTATACGTGCATTATTGTCGTTCATTCCGGGTCGACAAATGCGGGGTCTTACAATAACCCCACTCGTTCCTTTTTCTAAAGGTACAGTCGAAAGCATAAATATGTTTACAGTCATCGCGGCAAAATTATATGTATTTTAGAAAACATGGTGTAGGTTTTTTATATAACATTGAAGGCAAACGAGCTCACAGGCCACCTGATGGTAATACATATTATGCAATTATGAGATTGCAAATGCGTTGCCAATCCTGAGGACTAAGTGATTACACCGGCTGTCTGTCTTACCCCCACACCGGAACACAATAGTGCGAGCACTACTGCTTGGCGGCAGGTTAGCGGGTAAGATGGTGGTAACGATACGGACGGACCCTGCACGACGTCCTACCATCTTAAAAGACAGTAGGTATGTATTATCAACAGCCAATTACATACCTAAAATATTTATGGTCAAGAGCGAAGTGATGGGACCACAGGTAAACTTAAAATTTCTCGTGGACCCACTAGTGGGTCACCGCAGCAGTGGATCCACGAGTCTTGTGGGACTTATAACCCTATGTATATCCTTATCCTTGTTATTAGTAATCATAGTAGTATTTATATTAGGTACTAATCCACGTATTACTCCGTAAATATAAGTTTTAATAAATTACCTTTTATATTCAAATGTTTCCTGCTTACAACACCCTTGTAGACTGTTGAAGTCCTCCCGGCAAAATGGCGAAAACTCATATTGATTTTATTAATTTCGTAATACAAACATAACGTCGATAAAGACATCACGTACAAATGATAAAATAAAGTCAATGAAATTGACCTAGAACGCGATAATTGTTATCGCATTTTTTTCAATAATATTACATTTTGACGACGGCGCTGCCCTCCCACACATTGATCATAATTGATTGTTTTGTATTAAGTAATAAGTAATATAAGTAATATTTATTTAACAGACAAGTTAAATTGACTTGTATGTATTGTTATTATTATGTTCTTTGCATGTATTTACGTATGTTCCATTGTAACGATTTTAATAAATAAAACTGACTAATAAATATTACATGAGTAAGCTGTGATTATGTACATACATATTACCAAATATTACTCATCTATCATAGAAAAATAAGGCAAATCTTCCATCAGCAAGTATAGGTACTTTTCATAAATAGAAATAGCTAAAAATAAATAAAAACCTGAGAATAGAACTTCTGTTAGAACTGTAACCATGAAGGAAAGTTAATGAATGGATAGACCATTTCTGACAGATATCTATACTAATATTATAAAGCTGAAGAGTTTGTTTGTTTGCTTGAACGCGCTAATCTCAGGAACTAAGCTCCGATTTGAAAAAAATCTTTCAGTGTTAGATAGCCCATTTATCGAGGAAGGCTATATATCATCACGCTAACACCAAGAGCGGAGCACCAATGAAGAATGTTTCAAAATCGGGGGTTTTTGAAGTAAAACTTCTATAGGCACGCTTGGGAGTATGGTGGTGAATGTGAACGCGGGGGAGGGTGCAGGGGGGGGGGGGGTAACTATTCCACGCGGACGAAGTCGCTGGCAGAAGCTAGTGTCAGATATAAAGCCTCATTGAGATAGTTCGAGAAATATTGTAGCAGGGTGGGGTGGGGGTGTAAAACCCATTTATGAGGACAACCGATATAAACGGTTACAGATTCAATCGGTAACCTTTTCAAACGGTTACGTGTTGATACTGTTAACAGTTTGAAAAGGTTAACTTACCAACAGGGTTAAAAGTTCAAACGATGTATTCGATAACCCTTTTAAACAGTTAACCTATTGAAACTGTTAACACATATAAGAGGTTAACCTGGGTTTTTAATTATTATACGGATTAAAGGAGAGTAAGCGATAAAAATCAGCACGAGTGAGAGAGATAGATAGAAACGGGAAACAAGCGGACTATTTTCTCGTTGATCGATTCTGTTGCAATCCTTTCTGTGTCTGGTGAACTCTGGTGAGCGTGCACGGGCGATTAATAATGGCAAAAAATTGGAATATATGAGTGTTAGTGCAAGTTAGTGCAAGTCTTATAGTCCTACTAGGAGTTGATTGCCGTTGATGGTCGATCACTTCTAAATCGATAGCCGTTTGGCCTCGCGATGTGACGGAACTCGCGCGATATTTCCTGCACTAGCACCATCTAAATGAGGGACTCCTATCAGGCTCGCTGCTTGTCTATCCCTTGGATATTTATCTTTTAGAGTATTCTTATAGGTACGAAAACCTTGAACATATCGGTAATAAATAATAGTATATGTATAGAGTTGAGGTATCGACTCTGTTTCGTCACTTCGGCCAAGGCATCTCAAAGGCCAAGACTCCCCTTGGAAAATAACCCTACTTACACCACTGAGTGTAACGTTTCTAAATGAAGGGTACACGGAAAGGTCATGTCTGGTCCTTTATTCTTGAAAATTAAATTTTAATCTCAAAATATAGAGGACTAACTAGTAGAGGATAAACTAAAACTTAGCACTCAGTTTCATATATACAAATCCCTTTTTTAACATTTTTAAAAAACAAGTAGAAAATTATAATGGTTAATTAGTTTAAGGCCCTACTGAGCTTTTGACTCATTTATTGCATTCATTTAATCTCGTGCTGTATCATTACTAGCAAAGCTATAAGTCTTGAAATTCATGTGTAAGATATTTGAGGATTCACTCTAATGACGAGTGTTTATCGAAACACGATTACTTGTAACCGCTCGATAGAAAAAAATCCAAGATAGTCTCTAAAAAATAAAATAAATTCGTAGTACGACTCACGGCACGGCAGGTCATGACTTTTTGAATGTTAATAAAACAAGATGTTTTCTAGGGCGTAGTGTTGCTACATTTTTAAAATGTGCATTTGTTTTAGTAATACGATGAAAATACCTAAATACACGCGCAGTCTAACCAACCTATCTTGAGCCATCGTGCTTCCCCCATGTCCGCGTGAGTGCTGCTTTAGTTCTCCTTCGGCCATCGGACGGGGAACTCGTGTCGCTCGCGCTTATGCACGGCTTTGATTCTAGCCGCTCTCACGCACACATACACGAGTGCATAGAATACCTAAAATCGACTATCGCCAAAAGCTCGGTTGGGTCTTAAGTACATCGTTCCCAACTTTCAAATCGCCATAACTCAAAAAGTTGATAATGTGTCTAGTCATGTTCTTTCCGTGTATCCTTCAAATACAGGATAAGAAAAACACACAATTCAATTGTACTGTTTAATAACAGTATTTTAAATATAACTGTCACTCAAATAAATTGGCATGGTCGGCGAGCAACACCGGGCTCATCCACATGCCTTTAGTAAATAGACAATCTCAAGAAAAATCAGATTAACACATGATGGCAGCGCCAGTCTAGCTAGGGCGCCACGATACAGACTTTAATGTTCTCGAATATTGGTAGATCTATGTTCCATAGATTATCGTTGTTGCGTGCTTTTGGCGATTTGTTCTTTGAGCATGAGTATACTGGCGCGTTGTTCGGGCGGCAACAGTGCAATCTGCTCGTCGGATAACTGCAGAACCTGCATTATCAACGCGGCCTGGAACAAAATTAATGATGTGATAATATGGTAGATTACACCATCAATCAAATTGATGTACTTTTTATGAGCTGCCAAAACACGATTTTCTCATAGATTTTGTAAGGCAATCGAAATTGTGACGTCACTTATTGGCCAACTCACTCAATCGACCAACTATTTATTTATAAGTATAATTTATATGTATATTCCGAGTTAAAATTGAATAATTTTTTATTGGAACTGTATCTGGGTTACCCCGACGTTCATTTGTTAAGGTCCATATCGATTAAGGGTGAGGCCACACGAGCGTAATTTTGTGAGTTTGTGCGGCAGAATTTCGGTTGCGCCATACATTGTGTCATGTGAATCTCACGTGAGTGTCACGTGATGGCGCGCATATTGTATGGCGCGGACCGAAATACTGCCGCTCACGACTCAAAATTACGCTCGTGTGGCCTCACCCTAACTACGAACTTCTACCTTGCTACTCCACTACCACACGGACTGTGCAACAAATTATGTGTATTTTTATGCAGAAAATCATCAAACTATTTATTTCTTTATAATTTAAGGTATATTGTAGGCGATAGGCTAGCAACCTGCACTATTGTACCGCTTTTATCTAACGTAAAAAATAGCTCCGAAACTAAATCTAGCGTTTCGTGTGCTCTGTCTACCCCCTTTGAGATTCACGCGTGATGTGTGTGTGTGTATGTTTATTTATTTCAAAGCAACTAATAGTCTCATTTTGCACTTTAAAATCTATTTGGTTGCACACGTGTCAGGACAGTTACGGTGATTGTATGGTGGTTTGAAGTGGGTAAAGACCTTCATATCAAGCGGCTTTGTATACAGGCTATGAAGCATCTATAGCACCTTTGGTAAACTTATTTACCTTTTCTTGGTCCGAGGCGCCAGAAGGTATGCCCTGGATTGTCCTGGCCTGCGCCATGCTCGGCATTCCTGGCGGCATCTCTGTAAGCAAACGACAGTTTAAACAAAATTGTACATAATTATATTGGGTCCGTAGCAAAACTACTAAAATTAAAATTCCTAAGGACGAAATTCCTAAAGACTAAACTTCGAAAATTTAAATTTCTAATGTACGAAATTCCTAAATAAATGTATATCTTGACCTACTCTTAAAATTTCTAATGTATGATACTGCTAGTGCATAAAAAATTCTGACGATATTTTTCCTACATCCAGTTGACCTAAGTTTAAAATGTACAAAGTGCGAATTTCGAACGACATTTGCCCTACGTTCAACTGAAAATCTAAACGACAGTAGCTGGGAGAACTTAGAACACCATAAATAATCATTTTCGGTGCTGTTACGAAAAAACCTAACATCGAAGGCTAAGGTGGGAGCTACGCTACGTTTTACTTCACTCCCATCTTAGCCTTAACCTAACCTAAACAATCAAGAGTTGTTTCAGCCCTGAAATGTCTTGCTCGCTCGCTTCCCTCGCTCGCTGCCAGTGTGATACCGGTTGTCATTAGGCTTTTTGTACGTAGCTATTTTGAGCACTAGAAATATTGAGTTTCTAAGTATTGTCATTAGGCATTTTGTACAAAGGAATATTGATTTTTGATAATAAGATGATTCGATTAAAAGTGAATTATGAAATGCATCTTTAGGAATTTCGGTTAGGGCGCATAACGTCCCATACGCAGCACTCTCCATCGTAAGCCTCATCTCCGCTTTCCATCAGGCGTGATTGTGGTCTGTATTGTATAAAAAAAATCTGGTGGCTTTTACAGCTTACCGGAAAGAGGACGAGCTGCCAGACGTGCCTCAGTAAGGGGCAACATTTTCTAGCATGCCAAAGGGTGCTGCTATTGAGCCGACCTCAGACTTTGGACGGTAAGGGAGATTTATGCAAGCATTTGGATTTTTTATGTTACCATCGTTTTGGAAAGAGCTCTAAGACTTAATTTTTTTTAAAACTTACGAGGCGGCATTTTAGGCTGGTTGCGCGGATCGTTGGAGCGCATGCGCGGGTCCGAATTGAACTGGTTGCCGGCAAGGCGCGGGTCGCGCGGGTACGCACTGAAACACATAATTTATACATTTAATGGTACTGATACACAAATAAAAATACAATATCGACGCCAAAAGTCCTTTTCATTTGGACTCTCGCTACTAATGTTCGCGACGGTAGCGATTTTTGCACGTAAATCTATGAGCCCCTAAGACCTTGCCTGTTTTGTGGGTGCGGTTGGTATCATCATCATCCGAAAACAGCCGAAAGACGTCCACTGCTGGACATTTCTCCCAAGGCTCGCCAAACAGATCGGCCCTGCGCCATCCACATCCAACGCTTGTTGGAGGCCTACCTAACCTACACTGCGTCTTCCGGTCCGCGGACGCCACTCGAGAACCTTTCGGCCCCATCGGCCGTTAATTGTACGAGCGATGTGCCCTGCCCACTGCCACTTGAGTCTGGCGATTCTTCGAGCTATGTCCGTGACTTTAGTTCTTGCGCGGATTTCATCGTTTCTAATGCGATCCCGCAGAGAAACTCCGAGCATAGCCCTCTCCACCGCCCTCTGAGTGACTTTGAGCTTTCTCATGAGGCCCATCGTTAGCGGCTACGTCTCAGTGCCATAAGTCTCACTGGCAACACACTGCGGTATATTGGATGACAAGATATTACGGAGCTTCCCGAACGCTGCCCAACCGAGTCTAATTCGTCGGTTTATCTCTTTCTCGAAGTTGAACCTACCTAATTGGATTGTGTGTCCCAGGTTGATATAGTCGTCACCAACTTCGAGCAAAGTGTCTCCGATTGCGGTTAGTATATGATCTTGTATTTGTCGACCCGGAATGAACCACAATAATGCACGCCCTGACAACTCAAACTCTTATGGAAATAGCACGAGGGTTTGAATTATCAGTCGTACATTATTAACATTCATTTCGGGTCGACAAATTACAGGTCGTTAACTGCGTCCTTCCAACAGGTCAAATTGTCATGTTTTTATAAATTTTTAGCGTTATGCGTATAACATTAATGCTGTGCTAAACATACAAGCGAGAGGCGTGTCCGTGCTTGGTATAGCTACATAGGTAATAAATAGGTAGAGGACAGTATTACTCTATCGTCTGCCTTGTTTACGAATAGTCCGAGAGCGGGTAGACATTTAAAATTAATGGTCATATTATAACAGCATCCGTGGTGTTTGTATTCGGAAGAAGCGAAGACAGGATGAGGTGAGGCAAGCCATGAAACATTCTAAACCAAACGAACTTTATGAGATGAAACTTCCGTTAATATAGAAAATACAGAAATTATGTGAAAATAGAGTAAACAAAAAATAGTAACACTTTCAATTAGCATGAAAAAAAGGAAGCTGCAGTTTGATGATAATTGGAAATCTTGACTAAGGTTCTCTACGATAACAAATAATGAATTAAACAAAATAAACAATAAGAACATGCCACAATCAGATGTGTTCGTAAATTAAAAGTAGGGATATGGTGTTTGAGTTGTTTTGATAAACTTACATTTCAGGTGTTTCCAAAAGGGCAGAACTTTGGAAAAAAATTGCAATCATCATATTCAGTATTAGTTCTTGTCAAGTGACAAAAATTGTAGGTAGAAATGTTATTAGCGCGCAGAAAAACAAGCGTAGTACAAAAGGTGAGACGTGTTGTCTGTGGTCTCAGTCGTTCTCGAAAAAGTAGACAATAGCCACGTGCTTGACAGTTAAATGTAGTTGAATTCATGTAGTCAAAATGCTGATGTGTCATATGTTTACACTAATTACCTAGAAAAACAAAGTCCATGGCAGTGGAGGATTTAAACATTTGCCACCCGTAGGCATTACATTTTATGCCGCCCCTACTAACCTCTGCAATTCGATACCCTAAATGTAGATTGTAATATTGAACACTATTGGAATATTTTATAAAGTCATGTTCACAAAAGTATAACTTTACAAGCAGATAGTATAACTTATCATATATTTTTTTTATTTTTTAATTATTTATTCACAATCAAGACAGTCATTTATCAAGACATCAAAAGGTCCAATGGTTAGTAAACAAACAAGCTCCTTACAGCTATGTTAGTGCACATAATATACAGACGTTGGAGTATTCGGTATACTAAAAAAATTTAATTTTTGTTAAATTTTCGAGACTTCTTTTATCCATTAAATAATGTATTGTATTATTTCTTTAAAACAAAAAAAAATTGCTGAATTATCCGCGTCCTTACAATTTGCCGATCTAGGCGCCAGCCTACTCAGCCTACTGGTAAATCCGTCAATGGTCCACGGAATCCTACTAATATTATAAACGCGAAAGTTTGTAAGTATGGATGGATGTTTGTTACTCTTTCACGCTAAAACGGATTGACGGGTTCTGATGAAATTTGGCACACAGATAGTTTATAATCCGGATTAACATATAGGATACTTTTTATCCCGGAAAATTGCATAGTTCCCGCGGGATAGCGATAAACGAATTCTTCGCAGACGGAGTCGCGGGCAGCAGCTAGTCATTTATACTTATCACAAGTACGCCGATGTTATTGTATTTTAAGATTGTCTGCTTATAATCCTGAAAAAAACATGACAGTGTATGTCTGAAATGCGTACTGTGTAGGTTGGTCTGTACATACTTGTCGGCATGCGGGGGCGGCACGGGGTGCGGCATCGGCGGCAGACTGCGCATGTCCTGGTCCAAGAGCGCGGGCGGCGGCGCGCGCGAGCCGCGCAGGTCGATGTCCGCCATCGCGGCCGGCCGAGCTACGGACAACAGAGAAACGTGAACATAAAGTTAAAAAAAAAACAGACCGCGTTAAATTATTTTCTTCTTTACCCCAAAAAGTAGCCACCATGCTTAAAATTAATTTATTGTGTCTCTGGTTCACCGACTTACATTATGAGTACCACATAAACTTAAATTAGATAGGAAGAAGAATCAAATACACCAACTTATCTTCATTGCTTCGTCTTCTAGATTAGATTTAATACACTTGTAGTAACACGTACGGTGTCGCCAATAAACACTGAATTTTGAGAGATTTCTAAAAAAATGTAAAATTATTTGCGCTGATTCCGGTCCAACAAGATTGATGCAATGATATGAAAGGTTTGACTTAAAATCAGCGCTGTAGCAGGCACCTACTGCAGCTTAATGCTGAGTCAAATTCCTTTTCGACATCTCAACTACAGTTGTGGCCATATAATTAAGAACGATTATTTATTGAGATGATTTTTTCAAAGTAACAAGTATAACTAATTGCCCGTATTTTTTTTATTTCTCTCGGTATTGCAAAACTTTTCCGTACTACCGGTACATTCATTCATGCAACATTGTTGGCTAAAAAATTAATAGAGAAACTTTATACATTCGATCTGAACCTAGTATTAGTACTTACTGGCTGGTCACATAATTAAGAACGCTGAATAGTTTATTATTTTTTCAAATTTAAATAGAGAACACTGTGTGGCTCTGTGGTTGTAGATTATTATTCGTATAATTTTGGCGCCATTTCGTGCTGTTAAAGTCTTAAAAGTGATTACTTCGTATAAAAACAATGGGGAAAAATAAAAGTTGTGATAAATCTACAAGAGAAGTAATAATAAAACTTCGCGAGAAGAATTGGTCGTATAAAAAGATAGCCGACCATCTGCAATGTTCAAAAACAATGGTTTTCCATGCCGTAAAGCATTTTTCCATGTATCAAACTACTTCAAACGTTCCGCGTGGACCTAGACAGAGAAAGTCATCTCGTCGAGATGATCGAAATATCGTTCGTTTGGCAAAACAAAATCCTTTTAAAGGGTCTAATGAGTTGAGAAAAGAATATTTTGGCGAAAACAACCCTTCAGCAATCTCTGCACGCACTATTCGAAGGCGTTTGGTAGAAAATAAGTTGAACGGAAGGATAGCAAGGAAGGTGCCTATGTTGAAACGATGTCATAGGCAAGCCCGACTTGCATTTGCAAGAAGGTATGAAAACTGGACAGTCAGACAGTGGAAAAACGTTCTTTTTTCTGACGAGACAAAAATAAATAGGGTATGTTCTGATGGAAAACGATATGTACGACGCCCTCCGAATAAAGCATTCGACCCAAAGTACACAAAAGTGACATTAAAGCATGGCGGGGGAAATGTGAAAATTTGGGGGTGCTTTTCTGGACATGGCGTTGGACCTGTTAGGCTGATAGAAGGAAACATGGATCAATTCCAATACAAAAATATACTGCAAGAAACAATGTTACCATATGCCGAAGACGTGCTTCCGGTTATTTGGACATTCCAGCACGACAATGATCCAAAGCATACTGCACGCACCGTTAAGGAATTCCTCACATCACAATCAGTTTCAGTCTTAGATTGGCCAGCCAACAGCCCAGATCTTAACCCAATAGATCATCTTTGGTGCGAAGTCAAGAAAAAGGTTTCAAATCGACAGTGTGGCAATTTGAGAGAGCTGTACGACGTTTTCTTAGAAGAATGGAACTCTATTTCTCTTGCGAAATGTCAAAAATTGATAGATTCAATGCCTCGCCGGTGTAAAGCCATAATTAAAAGCCGTGGACATGCTACTAACCATTAATTTTAGTTCAAATGTATTAAATTGCTTTTTTTTCTATACCAACTTCACATTAATATGATTTATTTAATCTAAGTTTCATATAAAACAACTCTCGAGCAGTTTAATAAATCGTTCTTAATTATTTGTCCAGCTTCATTACTATTTGAATTTATTAGTATAGAGAACAAATAAAATTTGTAAAAAAAAATGTTAGCAATTATACACTATTATTATTAATCCTGTTTGCTCTATCCATGTGGCTATTTTATAACATAACTTGTTACTTCTAAGAAGGAACACAACTAGACATATGACATGATTTAGATAAAAAAAAATCGGAAACTTCAAATCGTTCTTAATTGTATGACCACCACTGTATGTTTTTTTGTTTTAATTATTATTATTTGTTTTCTTTTTTATTATTATTTTTCTCCTGTATTAGTCAGCGTATTTTTCTTTTTTTGATGTTGAATAAAGTTATGTCTATGTCTATGAATAAGTATTGGGTGGCGTTAACTTACGGGCATACTCCCGTGCCGGCGGCGGTACCGGGTTAGCTAAGAGCGGCGGGGGTTGAGATACTGGAAAGGAAAAATAAATGAAATAAATTAAAAATCAGCTCCGCAAGACTCACACACACACACACACACACACACACACACACACACACACACACACACACACACACACACACACACACTTCACATTATCTTCAGAAGGAAAATTAAAGCTGTAATGTATTATAAGTTTTCTCTGAACCAGCTATAATCAACCTGCGGCTAGCCAAGCTTCTGTAAGTGGCCCACTTTGTACAAAAATTATACATAAATTTTCAATCATTTAGACTTTTAATGCTGTGACAAACTACGCCTACTGCATTGCTACAACACATTTGTGGTCCAAACAATGAAAAAAGTTATAGCTGGTCTAAACTAATATTTTAATGAAAAAAGATTTGATACTCCATTTGTTTGTTTGTAACAGATAAACTTAAAAACTTCACAATTAACTGAAAAAATTCTTTCACCTATTGAAAGCTGTGTCATCAGCTAGTAACACAGGTTATATTTAACATGTAAAGTTCCCACAAGACAAAGACGAAGTTGTGAGTTAAAACTAGTACTGAATAATTGACTGACCTGGTTGTGGTATGTTAGGCCCGCTGGGATTGTAGGGGTTAGGCAGGGGCAACTTGTCCCCAGGGTGATTGATTGGCGGTACAGGATTGCTGGGATGTAGCATACCCTGCAAAACACATAAAAAAGGCAGTCAAATGAAGGTCAGACTCCTGCATCGAGGGTTCTGTACAGACTTG
The DNA here is from genome assembly GCA_947563465.1 of Archips xylosteana. Taxonomy (NCBI): domain Eukaryota; kingdom Metazoa; phylum Arthropoda; class Insecta; order Lepidoptera; family Tortricidae; genus Archips; species Archips xylosteana. The sequence continues at coordinate 15,727,592 of OX387351.1, forward strand.
TATGAAAATAGTAGAACATTTTTTTCCTTTACTTGTGTTGTAACACCTTCCTTCATGCCAAATTTCATGATTCTAGGTCTACAGAAAGTACCATATAGGCTTTGATTATCCGAAATTTTAAAAAATATGGCTCAAATGGGCGTATCTTTGGATTGCGTTGACTTGGAAACTTAATTATTTTACAGGTTCAAAGGACCGCAGACAATTTTGTGATGTTAATTGGGTGAATCAACTTTTTAGTGACACCCGTTGCTATGGTTACGTCCCTTGGACAACCTAGAATTTTCTATGAAACAGTATGAAGTGTCACTTGGACAACTGGGGACAGAGTAAACAACATTAAAAAGTTGATTCACCCAATTTCAACTTGATACTGCCACACGTTCCTGAGAAAAATGGTCTTGACAAACAGACGGACAACAACGGTTCAGTTTTTCCTATAGGGGGGTTTTCAGAAAAAAAATGTACCCATATTGCCTTAATTATCCTTAATTTTCCATACAAAATTTATTAGTCAGAATTGTGACGGTCCATACAACATGTATGGTTAACTGCGTCACAAAACTGACAATTAAAAGTGGGACACTTTTTTTTATTGCTTAATCGATAGTGCTTGTGATTCTGAGTACAAATAACCCAAAATTTGTTAGGTTTTAAAAAAAGTACAGGGTACACTTTTTCTGAAAATGCCCATATATGTATGAAACCCTAAAACTTACATTAGATTTGCAGACTACATTTATTAATGTAAATTATATGTGTTCTTACCACTGCTGTGGTGGGATCCACTATTCTCATGATGACCTGTGCTTGCAGCAATGCATAAGCCAACTGGGGATTCTGCAGCAACATGTTCCTGGCTTCTGTCGGGTTGTTCTGAAACATTTGCAAGGAATAGACTGTTAGATATAGTATAAATCTTCCCAGGTGAATTTTTCGCTTCGAGCCATTACATTAAATTTGTACCTTAATACTATGACAATACCGTTTGTTTTGAAAGATAAGGGCTCGTAGGGAAAAATTCACCTGGGAAGATTTAAACTACTTACTTTGCGTTACTTTGCGGAGGTCCATATTAATGAACTAAAACAATTACTTTGCTCACCCGCGACCTTACAATAGTTACGTTTATGCAAGAAATGTGCGTTCATGCAGTTCCTCCACCTCCACACTGTACAAACACACACAAATCACATAAACACAACCATCACCACCACCAAGCTACACTGACGCGTTTCGAACTCAACCAGAGCTCATCTTCGGAGTTAAAACAACCGTATGCTATGCTACCAAATGTTAACATGTTGTCGCGGACGTCGCGAATCCATACCCAGGGTGAGTTACCTCTGTTTTATGCTTATTTGACTGTTGGCAACACTATGTTTTTCCCGTCCATGAAGTGAGTACCTAAGTAATGTCTTTTTTGACGTATGACAGGACGGCGATATAACGGCAAGGAAAAAGGTAGAAGGTGCCGACAGAGTAAGGAGAGGCAGTAACGGAGGTCGGAGCGATACAGCGCCCCGGTGAGTTATTTTATTATCTCCTACAACTGATTCTATCTGTTGCATATGAAGATATGATTATGTATGACCTCGAGATATAGACCAGAAGTAATAATCAGAAGTAGTAATGATGTAAGACAGAAGTTTGTCTTAACCGAGTACAGAAGTTGTAAGAAGTATTGCAAGCTATGGGTTTAAGCACTGAGTTTATGCCGGTGGTATTGGGCTGGACTGTAGGGGTGATGTTGGAGGTCCATTAAGGGACTATGTCCCGCCTCAGTGCTTATCAGAGATTGCAGAGTATGTATAGCAGTATACCTACTCCCCCTCTGGGACTCACGATGGTGCATAAGTTGGTGCAGAAGTTCCGTGTTTCCACCTATAGTTGTCGAGGGTAGTATAAGGCTAAGGGGCCCTCATGTATAGTTAAACCCTTACAGGCAGAAGTACATAAACGAGGGCTTACCCCCGCACCACACTATATTGTGGACGTAAGTTGACCAACCTACGGTTGGGAAGATAAAGTAAATCATGTCATATATCTCGGGGTCACCTTTGCATGATATTATGTAGTCGAGGTAAGAAAATAAGAAGTAAAAGTAAATCCTCGCCACATAATTTGGTGGAGATGCCGTAAACTAAATCGGAAGTGTCTAGTCGCTAAGCGTGATTGATTATTGTACAAGTATAAGTACTTGCACAAGAAGACAGACTACCGGAAGGTCCAGTAAGAAGATAAACGACATTAGATAACAGTGATGCAGATCAGCACTGATTTTTTTTGTTTTTGTTGGGGTAGTCCTCTCGGAGTAGTACACTCGCATCACGAGTATAATACTCACTTTATTGAGATTAAGTGAGTTGCTTGCTCTTAGACACTATTCGATAGAGAGCCCAGTCGTTATTCTTTGCCTTAATATTTATTGTCCTGCATAAATATGTAGCACAAGTGGAGACAACTCTATTTTGAGGAAGTAATTAACTTTAGTAACCTACAAATTCTTAGCCAACATTATAAGGTGGAAGTAAAATCATATACCTACAATTATGTTACACGTCTCGTAAAATAAATTAACTTCTGGGTACCCTTGTACCTAAGAAATACGGAACAGTAAGAATTATCGGTGTAATAAATTAAATCCGTCTGAATTAATTTTGAATTATGGGAACGTTTTATTTAACCGCCTTTATATACCCTTCTTTTAGGACTGTGACAATTTTTACGGGTATTTAAGTTTCCTATTTAAGTGACCCTAAATGTCGGGAACTAAATATCGTGTAGTGTTTTAAGTCTACTAGTGTCTATGGTACAGTGTTCGTTCAGAAACAAATGCAGTCAATAACAAATTAATAAAAGGTACTATTTAATCTTAATTTATAAATAAGATTATAGAAAAGAATATAATTTAAAATAAAGTTATCTTAAATATCGGTTGTTTTATTTTCGTATTACAGTTTATTAGTAAGGATAATATAGTAAGAGTTATATTAAAGACATCGTCTTGTGTTAATTATCAGGTGTCTTGTTATCCTTATCTGTATGGTTGCGTTTCCTTTGCCTATTTTAGCTTTGAGTGTTTGGTAAAAGTAAGTAGACGAGAATTTTCTTCAAGTTTTCTTTGAGCGGTTTTAAACTTGAGAGAACGTTACGTTACGTTTAGTAGAAAAGGAAATTATTCTTTCAGTAAATTGTGTAATCCAAGTGAATTTGATCCATGGAAATAGATATTACGTTGTTGCAAATCATAGAATCAAGGTAAGTTTGTTGTTTGTTGGGAAATTCTTATTAGAACTAAGAATTTTTGTTGTTCATAATTGATGTCGGAAATATGGGACTCCCAGTGATATTGTAATGTACCTAGTGTACTTGGGATGTTCAGGATGCCTTTTCAACTCTAGATACACAGTAATACGACCAGTTTTAACAACGATTATTTATATCTCGGTCATATTAGTTAGATTTCGTTAGTCAAATTTCACAAACCTAGAAAGACGCAGTAAATGGTTGACGGGGTTCTCAAGTAAAAGCATGCGATACAATTTCCCATTATTATAACTGTAATTTATGGGAAACTACATTCAATAAAAGATGACGATAGTTAAACACGTAATGTATAGTATGTTGTCATTTTTCAGTTTGCGAAAATGGAAGAAATGTTAAGTTTAAGGCTGCGCCTCAGGCAAACCAGCCTTAATACCCTAATAAATGATACGGAGAAGCTAATTAATGAAGGCGTGGCAGTGGATCTACAGGAACTCACCCGAATAAAGACGACTCTTAAAGTTTCCATTCAGGGTCTTAATGAGGAGGTCTACAAGTACATTGACAAATGCCCCAATCAAACAACATTGGACATGGCAACCTTGACTAATGACGAATTAAGGGCAGAAAATTTATTGGCGTCTCTAGAAGCCTCACAAATAATCGCAAACTCAGATATAAAGGTTAGTAACTCTAACAATAATACTTCTCGGCTGCCAAAACTGGACTTGGCCAAATATGATGGCAATATACTTAAATGGACTTCTTTCTGGGACCGTTTCAATGCCAGTGTCCACTCGAAATCATTACCAGATGTCGAGAAGCTCTCCTATTTGCTGTGCACTCTTGAAGGGTCAGCCCGCCAAGCAGTAGAAGGATTGGAGACAACAAGTGCCAACTATGCGGTTGCTAGAGACATCCTGGAATGTCGGTTCGGTAAGAGGGACAGAGTGATAGATGCGCACAACGAAGCTCTACAGAATTTGAAAAGGGCCCAAGCCACGGGTACGGACTGCAGACGCACACTCAACGATATTGAGAAGCACCTTCGATTACTTGAGGCCATGGGAGAGGAAACCAATGCTAGCTACTTGAGAGTAGTCGTCATGAGTAAATTTCCAGAAAAGGTTGTATATCAGGTGGACCTCATGACGGCTAATGACCAATCCGTACTGGCTATACGTAAGGCCCTAAACGAAGTCATTGCAGCACTGGAGAAATCAGAAACTATGCTACAGATAAAAGGTGACCTCGCACTCTCAGATACAGCTCCAGCTGCGTCCACATCCACTCTGCACACAACGGGTAAGCGCCGATGGAGCCAAGGTACTAAAACAAAGGTGGGAAATAGAGGTCCACGCCAGCCACTACCAAAGAAGCCAAAGCCGAATTGTATTTTCTGCAGTATGGAACATTTCAGCGAAGACTGCAAAAGGTACAAGTCCTACTTGGAAAGAAAAGGAAAGCTCGGAGACCGCTGTTATATCTGTTTCCGTGAAGGACATAGGGCTGCGCGATGCGCGAGAAAAAGGAAGTGCCCACACTGTGGGAAGATGCATAACAGGGCACTGTGTCCTAAGAAAACTATAAAGGGTGAGCAAATATCTGAACATAACGCAGGGAGCTCAATAAATTTGCACAGCAAAATAAATACCCTTCATCTTTTACAGACAGCGGTAACCCAAATCAGGACAGGCGGGACCGGGACCCTGACATGCAGGCTACTGCTTGACTCCGGCAGTCAGCGGTCTTACATATCCTCTCGATTATTTAACAAACTACACATAGTACCAGACAGAGAGGACAGCTTGATGATCTTTACATTTGGGTCGAGCATTCCCAAAGAAGTGATAAGTCCGTCAGCCGAAATATCAATTATTACCAAAAGGATGGTGGAAAGGAGAATGAGAGTAAATGTAGTCCCACATATCACTGACAACATACCCATAGCAGAGCCCCCTCCCACCGAAGTGGACGTGATTGCTGATGATGACTCAAATGGAGAGACCATTGATCTTCTGGTGGGGAACGACTTATACTTCTCCTTCCTAAGGAATACCATCATAAAGAAGAATGAACAATTGTACCTGGTTGACTCAGATCTCGGTTGGTTGGTTTCTGGTAGTGTCATAAAGTGCAATGAAGGAGACGACACACTATCAGTGGTGACCTATTGCCACTGTCATGACACTAACTGCCCATACTTTACTGAACCAGACCTCCCACTCAGGAGCGTAGATATGAAATTTCTGTGGGCATTGGAAAGTATTGGCATAACTGACTCTCCGAAGACCACGTACGAAGAACAAGCAGTTCAACACTTCAATGAGACGGTGAAGTATGATGAAGGACGTTACCAGGTAAAATGGCCCTGGATACAGTACCCACCCGAGCTTCCTACCAACTATGGACTAGCCTATGGAAGGTTGAAGAGTTTGATTAGGAGGACAGATATAGACATACTGACAGATTATCAACAAATCTTGAAGGAACAACTTGAGGCAAAGGTGATTGAGATAGTACAACCCGAACACTATTTTCAGACCGATCACCCTGTACACTATCTGCCTCATCATATGGTCAAACAAAAGGGGAAAAGAGGCCGTATAGTGTACGACGCCTCTGCTAAGATCAAGAATGAGAAAAGTCTGAATGAATGTCTATATCGAGGCCCATCCATGATAGAAGACCTGACTGGACTGATTCTCAAATTCCGATTAGGCAAGGTCGGTATCACAGCCGATGTAGAGAAAGCCTTCCTACAAGTGGGTCTCCAAGAGCAAGACAGAGACGTCACTCGATTCTTATGGATAAAAGATGCCGAACAAGAATTAACAGAAGAGAATGTCGTCCAGTACCGGTTTTGCAGAGTTCCTTTTGGAATAATCTCAAGTCCTTTCCTACTGGCAGCAACCATCCGACATCACATATCAAAGACCAATAAGTCACTTCTCGTCAAGATTGCCGACAAGTGCTATGTAGATAATTTGATAACATCTACTAAATCAACTGGCGAAGCCCTCCAACTGTATAATGAAACAACAAACGTTTTCAAGGAGCTGGGTATGAACATAAGAGATTGGATGTCAAACGATACAAGTCTTATGAGCCAAATTCCCGAACAGCAGAGGGCAAAACAAGTTGGAACTGTTAAAATACTCGGACTCTTATGGAACGTAGACTGTGACATGTTGAAACTCAAGGTTGATTGTGACACCTGGGAAGAAACAAACAAGGGAAGAGGTATCACGAAGAAAGGTGTATTACGTGTACTAGCACGTCTTTATGACCCTTGTGGGTTCATATCGCCTCTCGTTCTACCAGGGAAACTATTGTTTCAAAACCTTTGCACAAGAAAGCTGAAGTGGGATGAACCTCTACCAGATGACCTACAAGAAACATGGCATTCCATAGTACGGAACCTGAAGACCGTAAACAAATTCGAATTGCCAAGATACCTTGGAAATGACTTAAAGGAAGAAATCTTAGACTATGAACTTCATGGGTTTACGGACGCCTCAATAAATTCATATGCCGTTGTGGCATACCTCCGAATGGTTGGAAGACATGAAACCAAAATCTCCTTTCTCATGTCGAAATCAAGAGTCACACCGATTGAAGACAAAGAAGATTTAAAAATTCCCAGATTGGAGTTATTGGGCTGTCTAATAGGAAGCAGGCTCCTAAAATACTTAAAGGGTCATCTGGAGATTAATATTTCCAAAACATATCTGTGGACTGACAGTCAAGTTGTCCTAGCGTGGACAAAAACAAACAAATTGCTCCCTCCATTTGTTCTGAGACGGATTAACGAGATCAAACATATAAAGGACACGCTGAAACTGGAATTAAACTACGTTAATACGAAAGAAAACCCAGCTGACATAGCTACAAGACCAGAACTATGGCATTCAAAACAAGAACTATGGATGAATGGCCCAAGTTTTCTCACTCGTGATAAACAGTACTGGCCAAAAGAACGACAGTTAAACGAATCTGACACCTGTCTGGCTGGGAGGGCTCTGGAGACTATAGATGGTCCAGAGATGACTCTCAAGGGTTATAAAGACCAAGAAGCAACCTCTTTCACGTTGGAAAACGAAGAGATTCCTATGGAAGTTTGTGTACTAGACCAGAACGTGACGAAAGAAGGAGATACCCTGTTATGTGAAATCAAGGAATTACAAAGAACTTTCTTTCCTGACGAAGTTTCAGGCAAGACGACAAGTTTATCAAAGAACTTAGGCCTTTTCCTAGATGAAGACGGTGTGTTAAGAAGCAGAGGACGCTTGACACTTACAAACTGGTCATATGAGAAGAAGTATCCAATCTTGATCCCAAAGAAGTGCACTTTCACAGACCATATAATACAGAAAACACACGAAGATAATTATCACGTGGGCGTGTCTCACACACTCAGCATATTAAGAGATAAATATTGGATACCTCAAGGCCGCGCTCAAGTACAGAAGATAATTAAGAGATGCCCACAATGTTTGAAACACGGAGGCGGCCCATATAAATTACCAGCACCACCTACATTACCCAGCGAAAGAGTCAATTATAGTCCACCTTTCACATTCACGGGATTGGACTATTTGGGACCCGTGTTAGTGGAAACATCAAAAGGAAGAGAGAAAAGATGGATTTGTATTTTGACATGCTTAGCAGTACGAGCTATCCACCTAGAGCTTGTAAGTGATTTGACAGCTGGAGAGTGTTTACTCGCTCTCAGACGCTTCACAGCTTCCAGAGGAGTACCGAACACCATTATATCAGATAATGCGTTACAATTTAAACTGGTAAGCGAAGTTCTAGCAAGCTCATATTGCGTTGATAATGGAATCAAATGGAAATTCATTGCCCAATTAGCACCATGGCAAGGCGGTTTCTACGAGAGACTAGTGGCTCTAGTTAAGCATTGTTTGAAACGCACACTTGATAAGCACTTACTAACAGACAGCCAGATGCAGACTGTAATCAAGGAAGTGGAATCTGTACTCAACACTCGACCGTTGACTACGGTTGGCTCCGAGTTAGAGGAAGTACTAAAGCCGGCAGATTTCTTGTCATTAGGCCAGTGCCTTGAAATAGATCCTGATTTCAAAGAGTTCACTTTACAGGGCACCAGTACAAGGATTGACCTGATTAAAGGTTGGAAAAGAGGGCGTATCATTCTTGAAGAATATAAGAAGATGTTTATAAACCAGTATCTCTCTAGTCTCCGTGAGAAGTCCTTTTACGATCATAAACAGCCTAGAGTAAGATCTGATCGAGTTCCAAAGATAGGCGATATAGTGCAGATAAAGGAAGAAACAAAGAACAGAATTAATTGGAAGGTTGGGAAGATAACATCCTTAGTCAGAAGTCGCGATGGACAACACAGAGTTGCAAAAGTAAAGGTTGGGAATACAGAGTTTACTAGATCGGTAGGCCATCTGTATCCTTTAGAAGTCGAAATAGTACAAGACGAGATGAACCAAGAAGAAGCGCCCCAACCTGAAGTGTCTATCTCAGAGAAGTTCAACCCTGTCATGAGAAATACAGTGCCTGAAGAAGCACCTCAAGAAGCCGATGGTTTGCCCAACCAACAACCCATAATAGAAGCACTCCCTGTTGACATTACCTCGCATCAGTCTGAAGATCCACCATCAGTTCAACCTGATCAAGTACAATTGCCTGAGGTAGACATGTCAGATTGTGTAGAGTCATCGTCGGGGAACGCTGAAGAGATTACTGACATACCAGTAGAGAACAGAAGAAGAAGAATGGCGGCCATTCGCGCTAGAGAAAAGATAGCGGAATGGACGCAGCTACTGCTAATCCTACTCTAAACCTCTGCCTTTGGGAGTGTCGCGGACGTCGCGAATCCATACCCAGGGTGAGTTACCTCTGTTTTATGCTTATTTGACTGTTGGCAACACTATGTTTTTCCCGTCCATGAAGTGAGTACCTAAGTAATGTCTTTTTTGACGTATGACAGGACGGCGATATAACGGCAAGGAAAAAGGTAGAAGGTGCCGACAGAGTAAGGAGAGGCAGTAACGGAGGTCGGAGCGATACAGCGCCCCGGTGAGTTATTTTATTATCTCCTACAACTGATTCTATCTGTTGCATATGAAGATATGATTATGTATGACCTCGAGATATAGACCAGAAGTAATAATCAGAAGTAGTAATGATGTAAGACAGAAGTTTGTCTTAACCGAGTACAGAAGTTGTAAGAAGTATTGCAAGCTATGGGTTTAAGCACTGAGTTTATGCCGGTGGTATTGGGCTGGACTGTAGGGGTGATGTTGGAGGTCCATTAAGGGACTATGTCCCGCCTCAGTGCTTATCAGAGATTGCAGAGTATGTATAGCAGTATACCTACTCCCCCTCTGGGACTCACGATGGTGCATAAGTTGGTGCAGAAGTTCCGTGTTTCCACCTATAGTTGTCGAGGGTAGTATAAGGCTAAGGGGCCCTCATGTATAGTTAAACCCTTACAGGCAGAAGTACATAAACGAGGGCTTACCCCCGCACCACACTATATTGTGGACGTAAGTTGACCAACCTACGGTTGGGAAGATAAAGTAAATCATGTCATATATCTCGGGGTCACCTTTGCATGATATTATGTAGTCGAGGTAAGAAAATAAGAAGTAAAAGTAAATCCTCGCCACACATGTTTTGTTTGCTACGCGTCAGTGTAGCTTGGTGGTGGTGATGGTTGTGTTTATGTGATTTGTGTGTGTTTGTACAGTGTGGAGGTGGAGGAACTGCATGAACGCACATTTCTTGCATAAACGTAACTATTGTAAGGTCGCGGGTGAGCAAAGTAATTGTTTTAGTTCATTGGGAAGATTTATACTATAACTGATATTTTGAAGTATTATAATTTTACCCCATTATCAAGCGGGCAGTTTGATGGCTACCTAACATTAGTGATGTGCAAAACAAACTATCCAAGTCTCGACATTGTAGCTATATATGGGAACTTCAAAATTTACCTGAAAACTCAATTAAAATTACAGATATAGATATGTCTATCTATATCTGTGATTAAAATAAAGTTTTTTATTGACATTGCACATCACTAAATGTTAGGTGGCCACCAAACTGCCCACTTGATAATGGGGTCTAATTAAATAATTTACATTTGGGAAGAGATAGGAAAGGAAGGCCATTGCAGATTGGCTGAAGGATTTTACATTGGTCAATGTTTCAGCATTTGAATGATCTTTTTTGGTTCCTGCCAATTTAGACACTACAAAATTAATCCTAGTTGTATTTTTACCTGTGAAGGGTTAATATAACAGTGAATCTAAGTTACATATTTTTAACAACTGAAATTGATTTTGTAACATTGTATGAGGAGCAAGGTTGATTCTTTGCATGGACTTATGTGGTATCTGTATGTATGATACCTGAAAAGGGGTGATAACTATGTACCTGCACACATAGTTTCATCTGCTTCATCAGTTCGAACATCTGCTCTGGAGGAAGAGTTGCCACTGCTTTGCTGATGGCTTCCGGAGCCTTTTCAGGTTCCACAGCATCTCCATATGGATTCTCCACCTATACATAGCATATAATTATTATATCAATTCATAAATTTAACAATCTATATTTCAATACCTCCTACGTATACTGGCATAACTGCATAATGGTGATTTTACAGTAAAGACCATATTGTTTAACAATACGGTCTTTACTGTAAAATCACCATTATGCAGTTATACCAGTATACGTAGGAGGTATTGATTTTAAGGTTTGATGACCAAATGCCCTTGTGGTTAGAGAACCTGACTATGAAGCTTGAGGTCTCAGGTTCAATTCCAGCTTTGGGACAGATATTTGTATAAAAATACTTGTCTTGGGTGTTTAATATGTATTTAAGTATGTATCTATCTAAATAAGTATGTTGATCCATTGCCTAGTACCCATAACACAAGCTGTGCTTACTTTGGATTGGTGTATATGGTCCCATGATATTTATTTATTTATCTAAAGGTTTGCTATTTTTGTCCCAACGGGTCCCAAGATACAGGCTCAGCCTAGTTTGGGGTCCACCGGATATTTTTTATGTAAATTTTTAGTTTGTGTAATAAATATTTTTCTTCTTTTTCTTCTTCTTTGTCATAGCATAACATTAAAGCAACCAGTTAAATTTGTCTTTTATCCAAGTTAAAAAAGTTCTGTACAAAAAATGCTCTTACCTGGGGCCCCTGCATCAGAGCCTGCATTTCCATCCTCGATTTCTCAGTACAAGCATTATCAACTCTTAGTGATCTCCCACCAATCTCATATCCATTCAGGTTCCTCATGGCACTGAGTGCTGTTTCCTGGTCCTTGTACTCACAGAACCCATAGCCTTTGGGCTTACCAGTCTCTCGGTCAAATACCAGTTTGAATGACAATACAGGCCCAACCTCACTGAATATGTCTTTCAGCTTTTCTTCAGTGGCTTCATAAGGTATGTTACCAACTAAAATGATAGAAATTAAATTAAAATTATATATACACGGTTTTTTTTTTCTAATTTTTCTCAAGGGTTTGAACAATCCAGGTGTTCATGTCAGCCTCACGGAAGTTTACTCAATTACCTATTCAAGGGACAAATCAATAAAATGGTATATGTTAATTGCTTTCTGATACTGGCTCTGCTAGCCAACAATTGACCTGGCCACTGTGCATGGAACCCAAACCCCCAAGTTTTTCAAGTCTGAATTCCGGACGCACTCCAACAACACATGGGTCAAGTCATTATACTTCTGACAATTATTAACAGGGGACTAGCTTTGATGGTTCTATACCAGATTCCTACACCTGTTCATCAAAATGGTATTCTCATTACTGTAATTTTTGGGAATCACTTCATTAGAAAAGGTTTTAGAATCAATTACAGGACCATCCATTTTAACAGCCTTTAGAAAGCTTGACCACTGCTTCATTCCCAGCCAAATCTACAATACATTAGAATACAAAATTAGTTGTATGTATGATCAATTCATATTGTTTACTTACCGAAAACAGATCTCATGGATTTATCCATGATACTCTGTTCCTCTTTTTCTTTACTCTTGTCCATTTTTGCTGATTCTTGGATGCTAATCTATGAAACAAACGGCGTCCACTTCTAATCTACACGATAACCTGAAATAAACTGTAAATTTAGTTCCACTGACTGAACTGAAGTTGACGAAACTATTTCGTACGATTACACTTAGATTATTTATACACATAAATAAATAATGTAAGGATTACACGTATTGTTTTATGTTTAAATTACATACAATTTACACTTCACAGGAAGAAAATACAAATTAAAGTCCGGCTTTTTGGTGACTGACTGTGTGGTGTGCACAGACTACTTAGAGAGTCACAAAGTTTTTGTTCTACACTTTTTGAGTCTCTGTTAAAAACGCTGATTTGTAAAATATGCTTGACGCACGCGACCGACAAGTTTCAACACTCCTACGGCAAATTTAATAGTGTGAACGTGTAATAAATCCAATGATACAGATTTAAAAAAAAATACATAAAGAATGCCTTAAATTGGGTACGGATCCGGTACAAGGCATACGAAGGGTTAACCTTTCTCAACAGTTTCATATAAATCCAATGATACAGATTTAAAAAAAAATTCAAAAAGAATGCCTTAAATTGGCGAATCCGACACACGGCATACAAAGGGTTAAACCACTGATCTATTAAACACTATCCGTCTCATTCATTGTGCTGTTCGGATAAAATTTTAAAACGCTCCAACAAGCTTTACAAGATGTTAGTGTGAATCGGCAAAAAATTTATGAATCCGAATATTTCAAATGGATGAACACAACAAAAAAAATACGACAATCGTTTTTCACCGATGCGATGTGCGCCTGCCCGTTTTCATGTCTATTTTCAATGAATTTCCCAGTGAAGTGAAGCCAATTATGTGAAGTATTTATATTAACTTAAACCCGAGAATATCATTTGATTTATTTGATCTTGTTTCTACGAAGATACAAGCTATATCACGGACGTAAACACATCTCGAAAATATTGATTGTTGCCTATCCGATGAGATGACAAATTATGTCAAGAGTGTTTTAATTTACTAATAAGCGCATCACATTCAAGAAAAATAGTGACTTAATCTAACGGAATGAATTTGGATAATTCGTCTAGAGAAAATTCAGAAGCTTTGGATTCAATCGGTACTGTGAGCCCGCGGGAGAAGTGTCACGGAATGAGGGAGAAAAAATTATCAACGGCGTCGTTGACGAACGCCGAGGGGGCGCGTCCAAAGGTGGTGACAGTGAAGCACCCCGAGTCCAATAAGCCGAAGCCCACCGCGAAGAAGAGCAAGCCCATCCAGGCCGATCTCGACGTCATCAAAGAGTTCCTGCGATGCCGCGAGGAGGGCGTGCGGAGACTCGACCTCAGTAAGTCTTCCATCACTTCTCTACCGCCAAACGTCCGCGACTTGACTCACCTAGTCGAGTTCTATTTGTATGGAAACAAATTGGTTGCACTACCAGCAGAGTTTGGTTGCCTAACCAACTTACAAACTTTGGCACTAAATGAAAATTCCTTAACCAGTCTCCCAGATTCTCTCGCAAATCTTAAATGCTTGAAGGTTTTAGATCTACGTCACAATAAACTCAGTGATATACCAGAAGTTGTGTATAAACTAACTTCACTCACAACACTGTTCCTGCGCTTTAACAGAATCAGAGTGGTTTGTGATGGCATAGCCAACCTCACTAACTTAACCATGTTGAGTTTAAGGGAAAACAAAATCAGAGAGTTGTCTTCTGGGGTTGGCAAATTAGTAAATCTAGTGACGTTTGATGTGTCACACAATCACTTGGAGCACTTGCCTCAGGAGATTGGGAATTGTATCAACTTGTCTACTCTTGATCTGCAACACAATGAGTTGTTGGACATACCTGAGACTATTGGGAACTTACAGACTCTAAGTCGCTTAGGCCTGCGCTACAATAGATTGACAGGAATACCCTCCACTCTAAGCAATTGCAAGCATATGGATGAGTTTAATGTGGAAGGGAACTCCATATCTCAACTCCCTGAAGGGCTTCTTGCTAGCCTCAATGAACTTACCAGTATCACTCTGTCTCGCAATTCATTTGCCAGCTACCCATCAGGAGGTCCAGCGCAGTTCACCAATGTATTTTCCATTAATTTGGAACACAATCAAATTGATAAAATCCCGTATGGCATATTTTCTAGGGCCAAGAATTTAACCAAGCTTAATATGAAGGAAAATTTATTGACGTCATTACCCTTGGACATAGGCACTTGGGCTAACATGGTGGAGCTTAACCTGGGTACTAATCAGTTAACAAAGTTACCTGATGACATACAATGTCTGCAGAACCTGGAAGTGTTGATACTGTCCAATAACCTACTGAAAAGAATCCCTCCTAGCATTGGAAGCCTGAGGAAACTGCGAGTTCTAGATTTAGAGGAGAATAAACTTGAGGTATTGCCAAATGAAATAGGTTATCTACATGATTTGCAAAAATTGGTGGTTCAGTCAAACCAATTGACAACCTTGCCCCGTTCACTTGGTCATTTGACTAACCTTACATCCCTAAGTGTTGGAGAGAATAATCTTCAGTATTTGCCTGAAGAAATTGGTACTCTTGAGAATCTGGAGTCTTTGTACTTGAATGACAATCCCAATTTGTCCAACCTGCCATTTGAACTAGCACTTTGTGTTAGTCTTCAAATCATGAGCATTGACAACTGTCCGCTGAATGCTTTGCCTCAGGAGGTAGTGTCCTCGGGGCCCTCGCTGGTGATCCAATACCTTAAATCACAAGGTCCGTACAGGGCTATGTGATATCAGGACTATATGCCGAGCAGCGGGCAGCAGGCAGAGAACACTTAAGCTTCAATTTGTATTTGATGGGACACTTCTATGCGTATGACAAACATGTATACTCAGGAGCTTTCTTTTATGGTTTTAAAAACATATTTTATTAAAACAATAACAAGATGTGTAGTATTAACTGTTAGGTATTTTCTAGTATCAATAGTTAGATGGAAATCAAATTTTATATGTATAACTTAAGTTACTCTTTATTCATTAAAATGTGATTCTCCTCATATGAAATATAAATTATTTCGAGCTTCCTTGATAATAAACAAACTGTCTTGTTAAGCATTAGATCTTCCCTGTTTATTAAACTTTTTAGTTATTTATTAGGAATTTTAAAGAAAAGTAAGGAAAATACATATATAAAAAAACTGAAAGTGTATATGTATAATAAAAAAATGTTGTATGTATTTTACTACATAATTATTTATTATTGGTATTGTTTCACTGGAAATCAATTTTGAGAACAAAATTATATGTTATATGAATATGAAGTATAAAGACAAGCTTTTTGCACAAGTTTATTTTTGTATTCATGAACAGATTATTCAAAGGTCTCCTGCTTTTTACACACTTTTATTTAACTTGTTGAGATTGCATTTAGAAATGCATTTTTCTACTGCTAAAATAATATAACTACTTAATGCATAATTTTGAAGTTCTTATTGATCTTCCCCCAGTAGTCATATTTTTTAATCTGGATCTCACCACATTGTCAGTTAGGTAGCAGTAAGTGTAATGTCTAATGTCACAATTCATAATGTTGCTGAGGATATTTTTGTTTCTAATATAAGTACACATATAAGTGTCATAATAGAACTTGCTCATGACTGTAGAGCTATTTTTTCTGGTGTTATTTGTGTAGTAGTACAACCTCCACTTCAGGAAATTGTGGATTAGATACTAATTAATCCATTTATTTATTAATCATTTCTATGTCCAGATTTAAGAACAGTTATTTTAGGTCTATTTTGATTAGCTTATTAAAGTAAGGAGGTATTTATTGGTTTACAATTATTCAATTCCTATGAATCTGATGATTCATGGTGTAATATAATTTTTTTTTTTTAATGTACATTACATAGGAGATACTGTCCTATTTTATCGCATTTATTTTAGTATAAAACTATTTTTATTGTAGATTTTACTGAATTAGCAATGAATGAGAATGAAACACTTATCTTTTTATTTTTGATTGAGTTGACTTTAATCATTGATTTTTAAATTGAGTAAATATACGCGATTTTTCCTTTTAAAACACCCATCTTAGTAAATTTGCCTGCTAATGATATAATATTGGGTATATCATGTGATTCATGTGTTTTAAACAAAGGTGTTCTTATTTGTATTGATTATTATTATGATTTTCGACTTTTTTATAAATGTCATTAAATTGTAATCAACTAAGTATTTCTCATACGAGCTCTCTGACTTGAGCAATAAATGCGCACATTATACAGTGCAAAGCCGAGGCTACACCAACGCTTAACACATTTAATATCAGTGTTAGACAAAAGTACTGTCATATTGTGTGTTCTGTTGGTCACATCTTGCTTTAAATTCATTGTTTTACTGGGTCTAACCTAGTCTTTATTGTTAGTCTAGTCATTGAGTTTTTGGTCTTATAAATATAAAATTATTTAATGGACTTGAAATTAAGAGCTCTAACATTCACAACATTTGCCTTGTGATTGCATTTACTCATACAGTGTTAATTTGTCTTTTATAAAATTGACAGGTGTGCTTGCGGAGCATATTATTTCGACGCACGGCAGTGTGTCAGCCAAGTTTGCTTATGTATACCATGATTACTCAAACCATAGACAGATACATCTCAGTGTAATAACAAGTGTTTAGATGATATATTCCCTTAATTGGTAATACTGGTAATGTTTAATGTTGTGTGAATAAGTACTTGACCATGACAAACAAAAATTTATTCATAGACCAGACAATTTGATTCAAGATTAGGAAAGTATTCCTGTTATAAAATTAATGAAGTTTCTTAAATAAAACTTGTTCTAATAATGTTGATCCGTGTGTAGGTAACAATGTTTTAAATTTATGTAAACATGAAGAAATAAAAATTAAATATTATTATAATTTGTTTTTGATTATTTGCTATGAACATAGCTGTAAATATGCCCCAGGGCCTAATTTAGGGGAAGGGAGAGGGCATCCAAGGGGGTACTTAAAAAAAATAAACTTGAAAATTCTGATGAGGAATTATTTGGAAAATAATTTAAGGCCAAGGGGCCTCCACTCCTTTTATGCCCCGAGCCCTCCAGACCTCTAAATCTGGCCCTGATATGCCCACATTACTTAACTAAAGCTCAGAAATTATTATCATTTTTGACTATTGTTCTGAAGGCAAGAAGTATGAAAATCAGTTAAAACATGGGTGCCAGTGTCAGATAGATTATTTATTTACAGTCAAAACCGTTTATAGCGACACCCAACACAATCTTATTATACATATACCAAAGTAACACTGGTTACAAACAATGACCAACCAAATATTGCTGTCCCTTGAATGTCGTTATTTAAACGGTTTTGACACATTTACATGAAATTACAGTAATTAAACTAATGAGCAGTTATTAAGTCTCTTTGTCCTTGTCTCTTGCACCATGAAAGACAAAAATATAGGTAACTAAGTATACTTATTCTAATCAAATAATTATTCTAATTGGGACACTGGACATTCTGCCATCCAACGACTCACAAAAATCACAAAATCTCAAACATTCAGTACAAATAGCCTCCCATTGCCACGCAAGCTGGGGGGCTACTCCGAAATTCGAAGTAAGCATCGTACCGTCTCGCTCGCTCTCTTATTTAAATACTATTAGCATGAGCGGAATAGCACGATACGAAGTTCGAATTTTGCACTTCGGAGTATAAGAGCGTTTACGCACTACGTCCGATCCGAATCCGTGAAAATAAGTTTTGGAACAATTTGTATGGTAAAATCGGATGAGCTTACGCACAGAATCCGATTTCCTCATCCGATTTTACCATACAAATTGTTCCAAAACTTATTTTCACGGATTCGGATCGGACGTAGTGCGAAACCGCTCTAAGGCCTGGTCGCACTCGGGTGCCGATGCCAGCAGTGCGAGAGCGCGCGCCAGTGGCCTATGCCTGCGCGACAGTCACAGTGCGCGCCGCCGGAACCGCCAGCAAAGCGCGAGACCCAGTTTACAGGGTGTAACATTTAGATCGGTCAGTATGGGAAATTCTGAAACTATAAGACACGAAGATCTGTTCTTAGGAACCATGTCATTAATTTTAGTAACAAGAAAAACTGCATTCAAAAAAAACTTTTACTCAGCTTGGGAATCGAATCCGGACGTTTTGAAGAATAAAACTAACACTATTTCTAAATTTTAGTAGGTGTTCGAAATGACTACCATTTTTTTTCAAAGCAACATTCTTATAGTTTCATACTTTTCCATACTGACCGATCTAAATGTTGCATTGCACCCTGTATACACTCTTTGAGATGCACTTTGGGAACATCCGGGACAGACGACCTCTCGAGTTGGCCTACAAGTTCGGGACAGTCTGACTCACCCCGTAAGACCTGTACCTCTACCATGAGTTACACTAGTTTACAGTGACCGTACTCGCTAGCGACGGCGTAAATGATTTGTATGGAGAATTGTGTACAGCGCCTCTAGCGGTCACTTACGGAAGTACAATTCTCCATACAAATAATTACGCCGTCGCTAGCGAGTACGGTCACTGTACCACTACCATGAGTTTACAGTGACGGTACTCGATAGCGACTGCGTAAATGATTTGTATGGAGTCTCCATACAAACCATTTACGCAGTCGCTATCGAGTACGGTCATTGTAAACTCATGGTAGAGGTACTGTAAACTAACTAGTGTAACTCATGGTAGAGGTACTGGCAAGCAAATACCAGCAATGCGCAATTTCGCCTCACTTCCAGACTGTTAGGGCCGACGCTCACCGACGGCATGGCACGGCAAAGGATTTTATTACTATCAAGTTATTTTGAATCTTATTTCAATGAGCTTAGAATTCATGTTACTTTATTTCGATACCACGATGCCGCGGCGTGCCGAGGGATGCCGCGGTAAAATTCGTACGTAACCTGCCGTGCCATGCCGTCAGTGAGCGCCGGCCCTTATAGTAGAGTCCCCAGAAGATACTTCGTCGGATATAAATATGGGTATAGTATTCAACGTTTTTTAAATAAAAATCTAAGGAAAACCGTCTGGACCTTTTCTAAAAGCAGCGGGTAGGTATGCAGATTCACGTGGATGCCAAATTAGAGACGACGCCTCATTAGCTTGCTCCTGACCAACGCGTTATAGTATTTCATGCAACGGTTGTATAAGTGAGGTCTTAAAAAGCGAGTGACGTGAGTTGCGATACGAACGAACGTGAGTATCACAATGGAAGACGGCACGAGCCGTTTAGACCAAATTATACATCGTTGCATACAATATTTTTTCTACTTCATCGACTTGAGTTAACTCAACTCTAGGCAGCAGGTCTAAACTGGGCTTTAGTGTTGAGTGTAACCTAGGTGTATCGTAATATCTACATTACGACATGCCATCCCAGCTATATCCGTACGACCGTACAAAGTTTCAAATCAATGCCGATAACCGTGAGTTCAATCTTGCGGATACTGTTTTGGCTGGATCACCAGAATTTCACTACCAGGGCCCAATTGCATAACAAAGTAAAAATTATTACAAGCGGAACTCCCTTTCTAGTTAATATAACTAAGCGAGAGTTCTGCTTGTAATATTAGTTGTACTTTGTTATGCAATTGGGCCCAGATTGTCGCCAAACCAACATATATACTTACCACAGCTCGATGGGATACCAGGATGAGGGTCGAAAAATTGTTCGAAATAACAGATAAAATGATATCGTCATCTAGTTTACCTTTTGAACGCCAGTGTCGGCTTAGTTCGACTATAGACGACAACACGGTAATACAAAAATTAACCTACCCGCATCCGCATAAGAATCAATTTTGTTCGTAACAAAAACGATGTGTGGTGTTCAAAAGGTTAAATACCCCCGTCAGAAAGAGACCGACATTTGTCGACCTGTTATAAAACTAGATAAGTGCTATCGAACCAACTGAATTGTGCGCGATACACGGTAGAACCTTATCACATGAAAGTTACTAGTGTCATAGCGTTGCTTGACGGAAAATTGTTATGACACCGAGAACGTTCTACGGTGGGTTAGGAATCGAATAAGGAAACGGAAACAATAAATTCAATAATTTATTAAGTGCAGTTTTACACAAGATTTAATTAAATTGCGCATTTTGTTCTTATAATTATAAATAATTGAATACCTATTTATATACACAATATTTATTCTCAAAGCTTTTCCTGTAAACCAAAGCAGCCTATAATGTATAGTATATTAAAACGATTTACGAAATTATAGAACCAATGTGGTATGTGTTACGTTACAATGTAAATGCTTTGTTACTCTTATTTTAAGTTTTCACATGCATACAAAAATATTCTGCCCTACTGAATGACTATAATAATTAATTAATAATAAACACACTTTTCGATCACATACTAGATAAAGTAAACGGGCGTCAACGTGCCACGACAACTCTAAATTAACTGTGGCACCAATTATTTTAAGTGGCAGTGTCGTTGTATAATGGAACAATGTTGGCTTATATAATGGTTTAGCATCGCGCCACGAAAAGAATAAGAATTCAATTCATTATAATCTTCTCTACGCTTTGTTTTGATGCGTTTGTTGTTTAATTTAATAAAGCAAATGTATAACAAAATTTTAATATTGCTTGTTTCATAAAATTAATTTCAGACATCGTTGTTTTTCGCAAGACGCTTATATTGAAACCGATAATATTAACATGACATAAATATTTATTTAGATTTTTACTGACTCATTCTAGAATTAAATAATAATGTAAAGTTTTGTTTGGAATAAAAGTTAAGGTCGTGGCGCATAATAATTTCTGCTGGACATCGACTTGGCTCACGGTAATGTATTGAAAAATATAGATAGGTAAATAAAATTGACGCATACATGAAATACCATGACTTGAGAATGGTACGAGCAATTTAGCTGTTTATTGTACGAAAAAATAAGAGTAGCGATTTTAAATTCACTCGGGCAACGCCCGTCGGTCACAAATTACTGGTTGTATATCTACATATCAATGTTTTTTGAGCCTTTTGTTGTATGCAGTAAGTGTCACATTGCGCAAGTACAAGTTAGCAATATTACCCTCTTACTATGGGATAAATGGCAAAACTATAACATTTGAAAAAATTGTCATATCAAATACTCAATAACAAACAACCAAATCAGTTAAACATTTAAGTAGCTGCAATGTATACTGTTCATAGTAAAAATACTACGTCGATAAATATCAGTTTCCAAAGACTCTTTAATTTATTTGGAGCATTCTCATACAAATTGTTAGCTACTAAGCTAGAGATTATTTAATAAAGCATATAATACGTACCTAAATAACCACAGCAATTATATTTATTCAAAATCATATCAAATATAAATGCTTAGTCTGTGTGGATAAGGAACCATGGCAAAGACGTTTCATATGACTACACAGGCCTGAAGACCAGAGACTGAGCAGTTATGAAAAAATAAATTCTAGAATAATCCAGATCCTCTTATTTTTGTTACGTTAGTTTAAAACATGCCAGTATCAATAAAATGGCAATTTAAAGTCAATTTACTTAAAGTTTGTTAAGGTGGCTACAGATATAATTGCATGCAGCGCTATGTTTGTACGTCTGTAGGACGAGGTGTGACTAGCATGCTTGAAATAATTTACGTCTGTAACAATTCAACTCAATTGTCGTCAACTACAAATAAATTAGCTCTGCCGATTCAGGCATTGTCGTCCACTACAGTCTTTACTAACTCCTCTCTCACACTCCCCACGGCTCTCTCCCCACACAGGTTTTACCACTTCAAATTATCATCGCAACTAAATACATTACGAATTTGAGTATGTCAG
This sequence comes from Archips xylosteana, assembly GCA_947563465.1. Taxonomy (NCBI): domain Eukaryota; kingdom Metazoa; phylum Arthropoda; class Insecta; order Lepidoptera; family Tortricidae; genus Archips; species Archips xylosteana. Next base: position 15,749,765 of record OX387351.1, read on the forward strand.
TATAACTAGCTTCTACTGTCAGTCCTTACTCGCGAGTAGCATAAGAATATAATATCTCAAAACTTCCCGCCGAGGTTCATTTTTCATTTGCATGTACAAAAATAATAATTATTCATTTTAATTTATCCTTAACAGTAACAATATGTTTCTAACCATTGGAGATTCTTTACAATAATATCTATATATAGCTACTGAGACTTAACATCTACTCATAAATCTTTGGCATAACCATTTGCTTTCAGTAAGCAGAAATAAATAAATTCTTGTGATGATCCAGATATCACTTTTGTGTAGAAATTAATATAGTCTATGGCACATAATTTGAAATAAGAGTGTATATTTTTTTATTTCACGAGCAAAGTAAGATAAAATATTGTGATGATATAAAAAAGTTTCTTCTACAGCTGAACTGTTCTATGTATGAGCAAAATTATATTGGTGTAGAAACAGATTATTACTGCTGATTTGAGATTCATCTGCTTGTTAGTGCTAGTGTCATTGATTCAGTTAATCCTGTATGCCTGTCATGGAGTCTTGTTATACATATTTACATAATTAAACACTTCCTCTGGTGCCTCTTTTGTGGTTCTGGTCTTAATACAGCTCGCACAGCCTCGTCAAAAACCTGGAATAAAAAAAGGTGTAAGTTGCTTCATAGTTTAGTGAAATAGAAGCCTAAAATTGTCACAAACTCTCTTAACACTATATTATTGTTTATATTTATTTGTATGCGTGTTTGATGTATATATTTACATCATGTCTATCAATCATTAGATCATTACAGTTATCCAATACACAGTACGAGGGCGACAATGAAAGTTTTTAGAACTGGGCACTTGTAAACAATATAATAAAAAAGTAAGTTTAAATTTTGAAAATGGAACTCTTTGCCAATATTATTGAGTATGTATTTCATTCATTTGTCATTTGTTTTACGATTTGGCGGCAAATTGAAAATTGTCTGTGTCACGTCAACATGAATTCAACGCGAGAAATGATTTTTTTATGACTTTCGATGTCATTTAAGTCAACAAGAAAGCTATGATAGACTTTGATTGGTCTTTCACGATGAAGCCCCATCTCGTGCGACTATTTACAACTGGTTTAATGAGTTTAAACGTGGTCGCACTAATCTCACCGATGATCTGCTTGAGGGACGGCTTTCTACGGCGACGACTGAAAATAACATCAGTGTTGTGCGGCGTATGATAGAGACTGACAAAAGAGTGACGTATCAGCAGATTTGGACAAGCTTAGGCATTGGTATGAGTCAAGTGCATATAATCCTCCATGAAAATTTAGTGGTCAGGAAGCTTTATGCCCGGTGGATACCTCATAATTTGACCGAGGCTCAAAAACTCCGTCGGGTTGATTGGTGCCGTGAAATGATTCAAAGATTTAACGGAGGTGACTCAAATGCTGTGTTCGACATACGCAAGGGTGACGAAAGCTGGGTTTACTGTTATGATCCAGAAACCAAGAGACAGTCTACTCATTGGGTGGGTGTTTCCTTTCGAGGAGTTGCCAACTAAAGTGAAGAGAGGTCGAAGCGTGGGGAAAAAGATGGTGGCCTCGTTCTTCGGAAGGGCAGGTTACTATGCGACAATTATTTTAGAAGATCAAAACACAGTTACTGCCGAGTGTTACAGTAACAATTGTTTGCCACTTGTATTGGAAAAGTTCGGGAGAAACGACCTCGAAGTAGGATCCTTCTTCACCACGACAACGCCTCGTCGCACACCGCCAGGCGAACGATCGACTATTTAGTGACGTCAGACGTGGAATTACTGGGTCACCCGCCGTATAACCCCGATCTCGCACCTTGCGATTTTTATTTATTTCCGAAAATACAAGAAAAACTTCGAGAAAAACTTTTTATAAACACCAAGGAAGCAGTGGGTGCGTTTCAAAAGGCCATCGAAGAGACCCCTAAGGACGAGTGGGCTAAGTGCTTTTTTCTGTGGTTCCATCGGATGCAGCGGTGTATTTGTGAATGGACACTAGTTTGAAAAGATATAATAAAACAATAACTTGATAGTTTGCTCAGTTTTTGACTTTCTAAGAACTTTCAGTTTGACCCTCGTATACACCTTTAAAAAGTGTTATTTTTAACTGGTACAATATGAGGAAACTGTATTAGGAATCTAGTTTTTTTCTGACAAATTTTGGCATAAAAAAATAACTCTACAACAGGGGAAAAGCGAGGTGCTGTCGGCTAGTTTAACATTTACCTGTTTGAGCCCGCGTTGCGTTAGCGCCGAACACTCCATGTACTTGACTGCTCTAATTTTGTTCGCCAACTTCTGCCCTTGCTCTCTCTTCAATGGCGACATTCCTTGTTCGGAGAGCAGACTCAGCGTCTCGCGGTCATCTCTCAAGTCGATCTTTGTCCCTGAAATATAAGTAAAATGATTTGATGTTACAGTCTTGCTTAAGATGGCTCGTTTAAGGGGCTGTTTCACCACCCATTGATTAATTTTAACTGACGGATAAATGTGATGCCGTCTCCGTCTATTCGAACAAAACAAACAGAGACGGCATCACATTTATCCGCCAAATAAATTTGATCAATGGATGGTGAAACAGGGGGTTAGGGTTGTTTCACGCTAGGGTTGCCAACCATACTTTATAATAAAGTATCCTACTTTATTTTTGGTATTTATACTTTATACTTTTGTATAAAAATAAAGTATGTGAAAATATTTTATTTCCAACCTTTGCTGTGATGCGTAAAACAAATACTCATTATTGGGTACTTAACTATTTAATGGTACACATAAGTGAAAACGGATGATGGAAACGATTTATAATTACTGAACAAAATGGTTTTAAATTTAAATTTTGACTAGCGACCCGCCCAGGCTTCGCACGGGTGCAATGCTGATACTAAATATGCATGTATTACATATAAACCTATCTATTAAAAAAAACCGCATCAAAATCCGATGCGCAATTTTAAAGATCTAAGCATACGTAGGGACAGACAGACAGCGGGAAGCGAATTTGTTTTATACTATGTAGTGATTGTCAAACAATGTTTGAAACATTTAAAGATAGCAAAAAAAGTTTAGCATGTCCTAAAAGCACACAAAAATACGAGTAAAACAACCCATAGTTATAAAGTGATCCCAAGTGTGAGACAAATGTCAGACGGATAAGCGCTTCTCTACTTTTCGGAAAACCCTCAGTCTCGCGCGTATATACGCGTATAATGCGCGTGCAATGCAGACTTGTCTACAGCCCCCAGCAACTTGAAGATTGCCTATGTAGACTATTCTCCATTCATCATCATCATCATTCCAGCCCATACACGTCCCGCTGCAGGGCACAGACTCAGAATGAGAGGGGTTGGGCCGTAGTTCCCACGCGGGCCCAGTGTGGATTGGGAATTTCACACACACCATTGAATTTCTTCGCAGGTATATGCAGGTTTCGTCACGATGTTTTCCTTCGCCGTAAAGCTCATGCTCACGTCTCCATTGCCAAGGTTGGATGGATATCTATCCATTGCACGCTGCTATTGTACAAGTCAATGTTCGAAGGTTTTACGTGCACGGTTAATGTCAAGAATTTAGAAAGTAATGATGTATTCAAGATTGGTTTATTGAAGTCTTTTTGTATTTTTTTTTTCTACTCCAAATTTTTTACTTTTACTGTCATCCCGTGAAATCCATATAGCGCTGGTCTCTTTTTCTGGGATTTTCTGTGCATCCATGTTTCAGTTTGTATTTAGTACGAAATATAAGTATGAATACTATTGCAAAGTGCAATAATCTAATCATTATAATTTATTTTATGGGGTATTTATTATGATAAGTATAGTCAACCAAGTAAGTTCTTTACCTCACAACAGTTCCTACATCACAAGATAAACAATAAGGCTGATTGTCACTTTGACTTGCAAGTGAAAATAGCCTTTGATGGTTTAAGCCACACAATTGACATTGAACCTTAGGGTGATAAGATAAAGGAATTTCTTGGTCAACTACATAGCCTACCTTAAAATTCTGGGGTAAATTAATTGTTTTATAATAAGTAAGAGTATGATGAGTAATTGATTTCCAAATATTGGACTAACATTTTGTCAAATAATTAATTTAGTATTATTGTAGTTGGGCCATTCTACTTTTAAGTGACCATTAATCTTTTGTGAAATATAAGGCATACCTGGTGATTTTTTTCAAGTGTAAATAACTTATATACAAACTGAAACACCTAAATTTAATGTTTTAAAGCAATAAAACTTTAAATTCAAAGAAATTTTGTGGAAAAAATTGGTAACTCAGCGGAAAATACATCAATTTCCATACAAATGGCGGGGACATGCATGCCCACTGCGTTACCTACTTTATAGATAATAATAATTACTTTTTATACGTAGTGATAATTTTAAATGTAAGCTTAATTAAGTGCCTAATTAAATCTTAAATGATTTAAACCGAGCACTTTACCGTTTTTGTAAAAAAAATATTTGAAGAGCACAGTACAAAAAAATACTGGTCAACGAAAAGTAGAATGGCCCAGTTATTCATTTCAATATTTTTTATACTTACCAACCAAAATAATAGGAGCATCAGGACAGTGGTGTTTTATTTCAGGGTACCATTTGGAAGTCACATTTTCATAAGATGATGGACTGTAACAAATAACATATATAAAAACAAGTAATTAATAACAAAAAAGTATGTAATTAAGTACTTAATTAATAGTGATGTCCATTGTCCCTACTTAATACAATATTGGATCATTTCATTTTAATCTACATACTATATAAAACACAAATTTTGTTACTACCTATGGCCATTATATTCTTTAAAACCAACCAATGTGCCCCAAACCCAGTGGCGTAGCGTGGGTGTCAGCCGCCCAGGGTGGAACAAAATTTTGCCGCCCTTTTATTTACGAGTACGTATTTCAATTTAAAAGATTATAATGATGTGGTTCAAATATTTACAAGATTATTTATTGTGAAACTTTGCCTCTCCCAAAAAAGGCCCTTTGCCCCCACTACGCTACGCCACTGCCCAAACCCAGTTTCATTTAAAAGGCAATATTACCAAGATGGTTTGAGATCACTAAAACAATGCATTAGGCTGTTTTCCATCAAAGATGTGGTTGGTATGCAGCTATGCTGCGAGGATGTGACAGCTAACTTAGAAAACTATGTGACCGTTTCCACTAAAGATATGGTACAGTCGAGTTCACCAATATCTGTACAGCCAAAATTTCATAAATATCTATACATAGACCTTATTACGGTAACATAAGGTCTATGTATAGATATTTATGAAAGGTTGGCGATGCATATATTGGTGAACTCGACTGTACATATGTATGTATACCAATTTGAGGCAGATCCAGAGCATGCATCTTTCCATATAAAAACAGCTTAGTTGTACCCCTTTCCATCTGTGCTATCAATGTGAACCAATCAATATGATTGGAGGATATCAAACACATCCATAGCAACATAGCATATCACACACACACATTCAACTGCTCATGAGTCGATTGTGTGGACAAAGTAAATGACAAAAGCTAGTACCAAATAAAAGTAGTAGATAGTATTAGTATTTCTGGGGCTATTTATTTTAATACTAACTTTAACCCATGGAAGTGATGCAAAGAATGCCTGCAAATTTGAAGTCTCTCGCTCCAGTGGCTTAGTCTTGTTTGTCAGTCAGTTTATAGTATAAGTTTGTATTTATTCATTGGTTTTGTAAATAATAGTTCCTTTAACTTAACAACTTGCCTTGACTCATTATGATTAATTTCATTATTAATTATGAATTAATTTATGTATCACAATGACTGGATTGTTTTGGATCAATTACTAGGTAAAAACTTTTCCTTGACTGCTTGCATGGTAACTAGCCACAATTCCTAATGTTATGGATGTTATGGTGTTGTGAGCAAAGCCACATTATAAACATACATCGTTATCGCGGGAGCAAGAACAAATCAGTTAAAGAACATATATAACAGAATGTCTGTTTAGTATATGGATATATTCTGCCTACAAGTTCTAAGCATCTAAGAAGTTTTAGTAATACTAAAGTTTTCGCTGGAAAAGGTCAATCAAATTTGTCTTATACTTACTGTTTAAACGTTTACATACATAGAAGTCAATGTGTCTACTTGAATAATAAGCCAGCAATGTGTGTAATTTTTATTAACTTATATTTACTCGGATTTTATTTGGATTTCGTAATAGATCACAAATAATTATGTTGTAAACACAGTTATTATTACGAATAATTAATAAATGACAATGTCAAGCAAGAAAAGTGGCTGAAGAGTTTGACGCTGTGATTGTGTAATTAATCTTTTTTATGTATGTATTAGTAATCAAGTCAAGTATGGAGGTCTGATATTAGTAACATAGTTGATAAATTTTGAACTCTTGGTCATAAATGTTGCTCGATATCAGTGTCGCTTCTGTTATTGCTAATTTTCATAATCTTTCAGTACTGTCAAATCGTTTTTGCCCCCGCGATAACGATGTATGATTATACAGGTTTTTGGCAATATAGATTAGATTAGATTTATTTATTTCATGATTAAAATTACAATATAAATTTGCATTGATGTCAAAATTACAAGAATTCATATCAAGATCATCAAAATAATAAATTCAGGTAAACAATCTTGACCCCTCTTTTTATTGAACAACACTAAAAAAATCATGACATATTTATACTGTAAAAATAATTTAATGGTTACTTGCCATTACTTATATTATAAACATATTTTTCATTACAAAGACAAGTCAAGATTGTTCAAGTTATTTGTAATGCTAGACAAAGTATAGATACATATTAATAATCCTGACAGCATGTTACCTTGTAACACTAAAGCAGATGAGGAAGACATCAGTTTGTGGGTAACTTAAAGGCCTAAGTCTGTCATAGTCTTCTTGCCCTGCTGTGTCCCACAGTCCTAGAGAGACTGCCACACCATCCACCACCATTGGTGCCGAGTAATTGTCAAAACTGTAAGAAAGTTAACATTGTTAGCATTATGTTTATTAATTTTAGGTTTTCAATATTATCTTCAAATTAATTGATGTAAAAATTTAAATTGATTTTTGGTGACTATGTCCCTTGTTTATATTTTGTATTTAGTTATTTAGTTCTTGACCATACATACATCTATTTTAATGTTAGTCATAATTAATATTAGGAGTGTTTTAGAAGATATTTCACATTTCTGTCCTTGAGGATAAGGCAAAGAATATTTTCGTTTATACTTTTATATAATCTCTAAAATATAAAAATCTCATGTCACGGTGTTTATTATCAAACTCCCCCAAAACAGCTTGACCAATGTTTATGTTTATGAATAGGTTGCAGTGTAGGCTATTTTATATGGCGAAACAACGTCTAATTCTAATTCCTCAGAAACAGCTTGACCAATTTTTATGAAACTTTTTTTTTCTATATTTGGTAGGTCTGAGAATAGGTCATAGGCTATTTTTATACCACTATTCTTCGCGGACGCAGTCGCGGGCAACAGCTAGTTACTGTCTAAAATTTGTGGGTAGACAACTGAAATGCAGAATTAGGACAGTTTGATTATTCACATTTTGATAACTTTTTTTAATTTAAACATACCTATTGATATATAATTAAGTAAGTGCTGTTATAACACAAATGGATATTATTTTACTTCTTTTCATAGTTTGGCGATAGGGATATTACTGGCCATAGCACGGGTGTCCAATATTTACGTTTGAAATCCAATATGATTGTAATTGCTACTCACACTGTGGGTACATATTCGCCCGGAAAACTGTCCGTAGTGTAGGATATAAGCATGCAAGTCTTTCCGACCGTGCCGTCGCCAACTACCACGCATTTGATCGGTCTTCCTGAAGACATCTACGAAGAAAATACATTAAACATACCAATACCCAGCTATGAGTCATTTCAACAAGAAACTAAAGAAAATAATTCAGTTTACCTTATTGCAGAGTTTATAGTTAAACGTCACAAACACAGAATGCTAAATAAGTAACACCAAAATTTATACAAAATCTATAAATAGGGATAAACTTCACTTTTTATTCAAAGGAAAGGAAACGCATTCAGCAAAGATGGATTAGTTTAGTGGCTGGGACGAGACAGGATTTTTAATCTGTGGATTGGATTAATGACAAGTCCATAGGCACAAAAGTGTAATTACCTTGTCTATGGGTAAAAGCTGTACAATCAGATGAAACATGTTTGGCCAACGTAACAAACGCCAACCGAATTAAATGACTTTTAATAAGGTGCCTAATAAATAGCAATCTTTCCTACAATAATACATTTTAGTAAAATAACAGAGTACATTTGTTAAAGAAATCTTTTTTTTATATATTTATAGGGGGAAAACGAGCAGGCGAGTCACCTGATGGAAAGCTATCACCACCGCCCGTGGACATCTATAACACAAGTTGAGTTGTGAATGCGTTGCCAGCTCTTTCAGGAAAGAGTAGGCTCGTTTACAGACATATTCCATTAGTCAATAATCAAAATTAATTCATGGCCGCGTTGCGTTGGTGTTTCCAAATTCATCTCAAATAGTCACTGGAAGTAGTATTAGGTGCATTAGTTGGTTAAATGTCTTATCTGTGTATTCTTATTATGTGTCAGGGGGAGGACACTTACCAACATCGTAGTATGACACACCAATAGTAACGCCATCTAATTTATTAAACGGTTAAACAAACAGATTAGACCCAGAAAGATGTCGTTGTATGTCCGAAATCATAACATATAATTAAATAAAAAAATAATTATAAAAAATACTTGCTATTGTTCAATGAAACTAATAACATCGGTATAAGCGTTATCATATCATTCATATGACTTTTGGTGTGGCAACCTTTCAAATGTACGTCTTTCTGTTCAAATGATCAAGGTACAAGATGGGATTTTTCATTTCCTTTTCTCACCAACCCAATAAGATAGGTATTTCCCAGTGAGTAACTGTTTTGTTTTCGTTTTCTTTTGTGTCTTTGGATTCTGAATGTAAAAACGACTACAACAAGAAAACGACAGCAAAAAAGTTGGTTACTAGGAAAAAATGAGTTGATCCAAAAGTTTATCGATACGTACTTAGAAATATGTATGTATGTATATGTATACACAGCGATGATACTATGGTTTATCTAACTTCCGACATTTGACACACGACAATGGAAATGAGCATGATCCATTGCAATTATACTTAAAATCCCGTAATAATTTTAGGGCTTGTCAAGTATTTTAAAACTAATTAACTTAACTAATTTTAAATTTTTTTAGATCATAATTATTGAATATTTTCCAATAATAATTTGTCACGTAAACCTATTATATCTTTTCTTTTAAAATGCAGTGTTTTGACTGAGTGTCTTTTTGATTTTATGACATTTTCATAAGTTGAAAAACTGATTTGTAATAATAAAAGATATAATACTAAAGTAAAAACAGTAAAATGGCAATAAAATTAAATACGATGGTCCCTCAAACAAGTTATATTGAAGTGGAATTGATTGTTTGCGGAAAATGTGGAAATGAGTTAATGAAAATCCTATGGGAAATTCAACTTTCTAAGTATTCGTTCCTATGCCATACACAATTAGTAACACATTTTTGTTTTAAGATACTGTCATACTGCCGTGCTAAGCCAAAAGGGCCTATGTGCGTTTTAACGGTTTCGAGAAAAACGTGTTTTTTTGTTTTTGTTTCTTAGTATTTGAGTGAAAAATAAGCCTTACGTCTATTTTCTTAGCTGTTTTTAAGGCACTTCTAATAAAAATACGACTTTTTCGTTAACAAAACTTTATTCCTTATAAGCTAAGGAATCCAACGCTAAAAAAAAGCAGAATTTGGTCATTTAATTTAATTTCGGACATAGGCCCTTTTGGCTTAGCACAGCAGCATATATATGTGATACATAATTATGCCAAAATCAACTGTAAAATTCGTTGATAATCACTAGGTTTGACAAACTATACGTCTCAGCCTCATTACTACAAACTTCAATAGCCAAAATGTCAAATGTTGGACGTTATATCTCGCGATGAATAGGTTAAGAAATCTAGATGGCGCTTCAAAACGGTCTCCAGCAATGATCGGAGAGAGGGCTCTCTTTTCCCAGTCAGTATCCCATCTGTGCTGTCAATCTTTTGGTACACAGTACGTAGTTAGTGCACAAATTTATGGAATAATTAATTTAATTACAAAAACTGTTGTTCCGCCGGTTCCGCCCATCAAATCAAATGTGATTTTATTCACCAAATGTAAGTGAAGTGTGTCCTTTTTGCTAGTTATAAAACTTGTAGAATGAGTAGATAAAGTTGGTTATAATGGTTGTAACAATGCTGTTATTGTTTTAGATGAGTGAGTCATGTGTTGAAACTCCTGAAGCGCCAGCTTGGCTGTCGAAGCTTGAAAGCCAGCGCGAGAAGCTGAGTAAAGCCCGGCTTGGACACGACAGCGGCGCCGGAGCTCCTTGCAATTCTTGTGGTAAGTCGTAAACTAAATTGTTATACAATGTAAGAGTGCTGATGTTATCATTTATGGTAGCCTAATACATACCTTTACTTTTAATTTGTATGGCTACTAACAACGCGGAAAATTCAATACTTTTTAAATCACGTTTTTTTTAATTAGGACCCTCATGCCCTGGCTTAGACTTGCATTTCTGGCGTAAGGTTTGCCGCTCGTGCCATTGCAGCAAGGATGTGCACGATGTACAGGACGATGACCTCTCTGGCTGGGCCCAGTTTGAGCTCCTTGGAACTGCTAAACCCAAGAAAGCCTCAAGTAAGTAGTTGAAACTTCTATGACACATTTTTTCTCCTTAGACATTTACAATGTTTAACCACACTACATCTTTCTTAAGGCAGGGTACAGGTTGGTGGAACAGGGTACTACTAACAAAGGTATGGAGCGGAGTTTTCTTTTAAATAGCCTCAATTTTCTCTTTGAATTATAGGATATAAGCTATCTACAGAAATATCACCCAGGCTAAATAATCAAGTCATCTGTTATGTAGTAACATTATTAATAGCAATAAAATGTAGTTATCAAAGAGGTTTGGACTGACTTTTATCAATGGAACATCCTTATTATAATGTACAGGACCTGACAATGAAATAATTAAATAAATAATGTGAATCAAAACCAAACCATAAGCTAATTATTTTCTCAGAACTTAACTGTTTTAAAAAACAAAGTTACCTAGTTCAGCACTTTTTTTTGGGTGCTGTTAAACTCATACTGTACAATTTGCTGGCATGTACATTTTGTATAAAGTAATGATTTGCAGATTTTAGGTGAATAATTGAATATATCTCTATATGTTGTGACCTTGTTAAATTCCCTTTTATTTTTGCAGTGCCGCTGATAAAAATCCGTGGAGTTACGGATAAACCTGTGAAGCTTGATTGGGTGCCACCAAATGCATCTACAGAGTTGGTATGTTACTTTTTTATATGGTTTTTAGGGTTCCATACCACAAAAGGAAAAATGGAACCTTTATAAAATCACTTATGTGTCTATCTGTCTATCCGTCTGTCATTGTCAATCAGCTCTGAAACTACTAATCCAATTGAGTTGTTTCATTGTAAATTAATTTATTGCTGTTAGATTTAAAATTTGTTTAACAAATAATAATAAAAAAAGCTGAAAAAAAAGGTTATAAAAAAAACTTATACTAATTTGTAATCTCTACATTTGGTTGTTCTACCCTCTTCACAGCTTCTATTTTGACAAAAGCCTCCTCTAAGGTTATCCATTTTTTTTCTGTCTTTTGCTATACATTTATCAAAGAGGTATAATAAATATTATCTGAAATAAGATTAGATAGGAAAGCAATAGTTATTATTTACGTATGTTGTTGATTACTTGATTGTTCTGATATTGATTTATTTTTATTCAGTCACGTTAGTCAATGGAATTTGATAAATATTTATCTGAAGTTATCTAGAATTTCTTGATAGCTATGTTCTAGCTAATGCTTGTTCTGTTCTGTACCTATTTTTACATAAATTAAAAGAGTTCCAGGAGGTAAATATCTAATATATAAAAATCTTGTGTCAGGTGTTTGTTATCAAACTTTTCCGAAACGGCTTGACCGATTCTTATGAAACTTTTTCTCTATATTCGGTAGGTCTGAGAATAGGTTGTAGGCTATTTTTTATACCCCCATTCTTCGCGGACGGAGTCGCGGCGGGAAACAGCTAGTCTTAGTATAATTTGCTTTCGGCATCTAGAACAGATATTGCTAATATTTGACCATGTTCAAAGTCCAAGTATATATACACTGACATAGCCCAAAGAATTACCAAACTTATGTGGCAGTGGACAGGGCGAGGGCACCTTGCCTTAAGAACTGCTGGTTGTTGAGGCCAATGTGTTCTTGAGTAGCGTCTATGTACTGCAAGTCGCTGAGTCGGCGCTCCACAAGGTCGACTAATGACTTGGTGATGGTCGCAGGAGTCTGATAGACGGTGGCGGTATAGGACCGGTCATTAGTCGGGCTCACACTGAGCGAGCCTTCCCGCTAGGCTTCAATTCTCGCCCAAACCCTATTATTCTGAAATGCCTGTGGGACGTATATAGGCTGGGTTGATGATGATATGTCCAGTTGCAGACGGTTCGATCGACAATGCTGATACCCTAGTGAAAAAGGGGTTAAAGGTTCGGCCATACCGCTGCTTAAAATACGGAAACGTTACGGAATCGCAGTGACGTGCCGTAAACGTCAGAATTTACTGCATGCTCTCCATAGTAAAGTTGTGACGTTTACGGTGTGTCACTGCGATTCCGTAACGTCACCGTTTTTTAAGCGGCGGTTTGGTCGCACCTTAAAGCAGAAATTAAACAGCTAGTTTCTATTTTATGTGTAAAGGGGGTTAAGTCGAAAGGGTATGTATTACAATACCGAAGTACGAAAGACCGTATGTATTAAAACATCGAAAGGGTCAAAAGACCGACACGATTTTTTTCTGAAACCGTTAACTTTTTAAGATTGTTACAAAACAAACCTAACCTAATGGGTTCTATATGATGGCGTTTTAATAAATTCTGAGAAGATTACGGTTTCAGAAAAAAATCATGTCAGTCTTTTGAGCCCTTCAATGTTTTAATACATTCGGTCTTTCGTACTTCGGTATTGTAATATATACCCAGTCGAAATCAGCTGTTCAACTTCTGCAGAATTAACCCCATTTTCACTAGGGCCCCATTGATGGGTAGTTTTAGTTGTGTGCCTTAACAGTGTTTCTGTGAAGGTGTCGGAGTACATGTCGTGCCTGGGCCCGCTGGCGCCGGTGTCGGGCTCGGCGGCGGCGCGGCGGCGGCGCGCGCAGCTCCGCACGCAGCTGCCGCCGCACGACGTGGCGCCGGCCGTGCGCAGCCACGCCAGCGACCTCGAGAAGTCCGAGCACACCGTGAGTACTATAGTCCGACAAGATCGTGCGCGACCCTCCGCGGAACCCTGTCGCAGTCAGCGTTTGCCGCACTTATTAAAAACAATCTTGTTAAGGACAGCAGAGGCTCCCTGCGACAGGGTTCCGCCGAGCGCCGCGCACTAGCTTGTCAAGGTATATATCCTGTCCATTTAACAGAGTTAGCAAGGCGTTTTCTCTGTTGCACTTTTGTATGCAAATGAAAGGGACAAGAAACTGTCAGTGGGCGTCAACAATCGCACGTCGATGGTGGGCTCGGCTTACAATGCCGTTTGTTGGAATATTCGTAATATTTCTCGTGATTTTTTGATTTTTCTCGTGGCACCTCAAATAATTACATGTCATGTTTATTCATCTATTAATCATAATTATGTAATTTAAAGTAGTAGATAATAATATTTAAATATGTGCCCTGCAGTGGGACGTATGTGCCGGTGCATCGTCCTTATCGCTGACCAATTACGTGCATTCTCTGTTTCCTAGTACTAACTCTGTTAAATAGACAGAGTATACACAACTACACAACCCAACAGCTCTGCGAATGGCGCCTGCCGAGTCAGTTTCCGCGAGCCTCCTGTTTCGTGGCTCGGCCAGGAGTGCAGCTGGCCGGCTTTCTAGCGGGCTTTCGCTGGCCTTCCAACAGAAAAATTGGCGTTTCTTTGTACGTGAACTTGCTAGGATGGAGTAGTCTCCAGTGTCGGCGCAGGACTTAAATTTGGTGTGAGCATATATTTTGCGAGGCCGTATGATGGCGCACCATACATTTGATAAAGAATTTCTTAATGAGCATAATAATGAGATACTTTGAGGCCGTATCCGGTGGCTCACGTCGCCACTGGTAGTCCCTAGCCAAAACTCTACACATTACAAACATTGATATGGTACGATACAGCGTCTTTATGACACTCTCTGTAAAGACAAAAAATTTACGAAGACTGCGGCAATTCGATATTTGCTATTATTGACTAACTGAAGTTATTTTTGCTTACAGGAATACATCACGAGAATCAAAGCGAATGTCGTGGGTATGGGCAATGTGGTCCGAGTTGGCCCTCTACAAAGCGGAGAGATTTATTCCGTAGAGAACAGCAAGTCGCAGTCAGCTACGAAATCGTATGCGTTGCCACTGAAGATATCTAACGTGTCTAGAGGCGTTAAGTACAACATTGTGCCCAAGAATGCTTCAGACAAGAAATTAGTCCTTGACTCCCAAGGAAATGTTGTGAGCAGTGCTGCCAACTTGCCAGACTACAAGAGTAGTCCGATACTCAGCCACGTCGTTAAGGATAAGCTTAACGTAATGCGCATTGAATCCGATAGGATCAAGAGTGCTATTGAACATGGTCCTGTGTATGACAAATTACTCAAAAGTCTAAACGATCTTAACATTCCAGTAACAAACGATGTATACCTGCAGCCTATCAAACTTTTCCGTGAGGAGTACAATAAGAACCCTCAATTTATGGATGAAACAAATGAGTTTGCTAAAGCGCTTGGCGCTCACGTGATGCCTGATTTATGGCCGACCAGCAATAACAATGTTCTCGGAACTGCTAAGATGCTGGACAGTAGACTTCAGAAGGGCACAATTTTCGCTCCAAATGGGGAGATTTGGAGTTGGAAACATGAACCGACCACTCCTGAACACAGTGGCACTATCTGCTCAACAAAGATCAATCCTCAATATTCTACTACAACAAAACCAATGAATCAGGTAGAGCCGCAACAGACTGCGCCGTTGAGGGACTATCTCAGAAGTCAATCGGAAGAAGACGTCCCGCCGCCTTTGCCCAACTACAGCACTTATCCCGGGGCTGTGCCGCCCGCGGCACCTCCCGGCTCCGACTGGAATAATCCCCCAGCTGGTACTGCTATTCCTGACAACATGACATACCCAGTATCAACACAGGATAGTCTGTACGGGGAACAGATAGATCCTATCATAGATCAGCTCAGTGATATGACTTTGAGCCCAGCAGAGATAGAATTCAATAGAAAGCTATACAACGAGGGAGTGCCGTGCCAGCGCTGCAAGAAATCCATGTTTGCGGGCGAGGTGGCCGTCAAAGCCGAAAGGGCGGGCCAGGAGGCGATCTGGCATCCGCAGTGCTTCACGTGCAGTAACTGCGGGGAGCTTCTGGCCGATCTCGTGTACTTCTTTTACAAGGACGAGATTTACTGCGCCAGAGATTTGGCTAATGTTTTAGAGATCCCGCGCTGCGCAGGTTGCGACGAGCTGATATTCACGCGGCCGTATACGGCAGCCGAGGGGCGCGCGTTCCACGTTCAACACTTCTGCTGCTACCACTGCGATGCGCCGCTCGGTGGGAAGAAATATGTGCCTGATGACAAGACAGGCTTGCCGATCTGTTTGTCCTGCTACGACCAGTTCTACGCGGAACGCTGCCGCGCCTGCAGCGGGGTCATTGGCCCCGAGCAACAGGGTGTGTCGTGGAGCAACATGCACTGGCATGCAGATTGCTTCATTTGTTCTGGGCGGATGTGTGGCAAGAGCCTACTGAGCGGACGATTTGTTGTAAAGCAGGAAATGCCATTTTGTAGCGTGCCCTGTGTTCAGAGTAGAGTTAAATAAATTTGAGGAAGGAAAAAGAGCAAGTATTAAACTAACACATATCATTATGACTGTTATGTGCCAATTTAGAGTCTGAGATAGTATTTCTTACATTCATACATGACAATTTACACAAATTCATGACTTAGATATTACTTTGTGATACAAAATTATTAATTGGGACCAATTTAGTAATAGATATTTTTACTATACCTACAATGTTATATAGCAATTTTGCTATTGAAGTACCTATTTTAGAAATATTTTTACAAATTAATAAATGATAAATATAGATGTGCAATTTTTGATACAGATTTATGGGGTAGTTAAGTAAGGTATGATTAAGCATAGTAAAGCTGAAGTTTCCATATGAAATGTGTTGCATAATTACAGTAATATATTTTTGTACTAGACTGTTCTATATACTTCATTGAACTAAGACACTTAAGTGTAAGTATATCAAAGCCATGGCAATTTGTATGTGATAGATAGTGATATTATGATGTGAAGGTTTAAATCATTCCTTTGAAAGTGCCATTATGAAGTATTTATGAATGTTTTCTAAAGTACAATTAAATATCTATACTCGATTTTGATTTTTTCTACTCTCCTCTCCAATCTCATCAGTTTTTTAATAGTATACAAGTGACCATGCCATTTGTGCTAGTTTTATATAATACAAGATATTGTCCATGACTCCATCATCGGAACTATGCAATTTTCACAGATAAAAACTATCCTATATCCTTCCCAGGGTTCAAACTATCTATACCAAATTTCACCTTAATCAGTTGAGTGATTTGAGCAGACAGATACACTTTCACATTTGTAATACTTATTAGTATGGATCCTGATATTGTTTGTTTCATTTAAATGACTTTCAAATGTAGAATTTCTTAAACTGTAGAGTGAAAGCCCCCTGGCGCTGGCCCTAGCTCTAGATCAGGATATATTAAATATAGTTGAAATTTGTTTTTGGCATTTTGCTAGAGCCATCTGCCACTAAACTTACTCCATCCCTAGTCAGCTATAGTATCTGAGTGTCTACTATCACTAATTAGATGGAAGAGATAACTTGTTCACAAGAACATTCCTTGACCCTTGTTATGAATTGGCGCTGTTCAACGCTGCCCCTGTTGTGTGCTGGAACACTGATCAGTGCCAACATCACAAAAGCTGCATTTTATTGAATTCATTAATTTAATTTCATATATTTAGTGATTTTGTCACTGGGTGGCACTGATCAGTGCTAAGTCATGAAGGGTTAAATATGTATAAACAGTGACAACCCTTTTTTAACATTTTGTGATCAGGACAAGCATAAAAGAGGGTTCTAATAAAAACAACGTCATAGTTGTTAATACTAAGCATATATTTCGATATAAAATACAATTCAGCAGTGCTGCAGCACGTAATATTAAGTGTAGGAGATGAGTAATTTACAAAATTTTCAAGCTTTGACTTTCAGTTTGCCAAGATCATTTCTTAATTTATTCAGGTTCTCTTGGAGCGCTTCTTGTTTATTTTCTAACGCTGAAATGTGACCGTCGGACCTCTTGATCTCTTTTGTGATAAACTCCATTCGCTTCGTAACGTTCTGCCTTGCTTCTTCCAAGTCTTGCTTAACCAATACGGGTCCAATCAGCTTATAGACTTCAGCATCTTTTTTAAGCAACATTAGTTCTTCTTTTACTGCTTTGTTTTCATTTAACTGGCTATCTAATTGCTGCTTCTGGGCAACCGCCTTATGATATTCCTTTTGGACACTGGTGATAGTCTCCACTTCCTTGTGAAGTTTTTTTTGTATTTCTTCGGCCATAGTAGCGGAAAGTTTACTTATTAGTTATTATAAACAGTATTTGATTTAATAAAAGATTTTTATAACCGATTGTAAAGTTGAGCTTTTAGGTTAGTTTAGACGATGGGATGAATGAATATCGTTTCTTTCTTTTCTATGGCATTTAATATGACATGACTGACAGTGACAGATGACAAATTAATTTTTCTATTTGAGTAACAGTTATAAGCGTTCAAAAATATCGATTAAGTTTTGTTCCACAGTTTTATTATTATTATTACCATGATTTTTCCTTACAATATAATGTAAAATTATTAATTTTAAGGCCACCACAGACTGCAGCGCGGGGCGTGCGTGCGACGCCGACGGAGCGGGCCCAGCGCGTTGTATAAAACTGAATTATATACGCTGCGCCGGGCTACAGGCTTTTGTCACCGTATATATGTTTCAGTGTTATACAACGCGCTGGGCCCGTTCCGTCGGCGCGCGGCGTCTGTGGTGGCCTGAAGATATGCCATGGTTTAAAAGTTAGAGGGGGCATAATTTTTATGATGATTTTTTTGTAACGATGTAGGTATCGTTCCGATTATGTACTTCGTTGAGATTTTAAAGACTATTATAAAGATCTAATCTAGTGATGATGATTGATTACATGTCACCGTACGCTTACTATTTTCGCGCCGGGTGATATGTATATCTATAAAATGATTCTGGAGATATGATCTCATCAGACAGGACCAACTAGGACCAACTCAGTTAACTTATAGGCAAGATATGGTTATTTTGCGAGGGCCCTATGGCACAATAGAATCGTTATCATCATTATCCGTAAGGCACAGGCTTTCTCTCGCAATGAGAGGGCTCGGGCCGTAGTTCCCACGCGGGCCCAGTGAGGATAGGGATGGTGACGCCATTATAAATAATTCGAAGTCACGAGTCTAGTAATAAGACGATTTATATTAGCCCTGAAAAACAGATTAATTTTCGATTAACTGCAAAATTAGATATTTGTTGCTTTTAAACAAAAACAAGTGACGTCATAAGTTGCTATTGCCATACCACGGGAGAATTGTGCTTTGACAGCTCATACAAAATACTTCAGTTGATTGGTGGTGTCAACCATCCCTATTGGGAACTTCACACACACCATTGAATTTCTTCGCAGATTTCCTCACGATGTTTTTCACCATCGTAAAGCTCATGGTAAATTTCAAATGTAATTTCGCACATAAAGGGTCTGGCCGCAATCCTATAGTGAAACTGCCCCTGGTTGAAAAGTATGTATACCTTTCTTAAGTGCGTTTATTTGTCATATTATAAGATATCGTTGTAGCAATTTTCAAGCCTATTTTAGTTTAGTTCATAAAGGCTATTTTTTTTTAATTTTTACTATATACGATGCTGGCATTGTGCCCTTAGGTAGGATAAACAGATAAACCGACAAGCAATACGAAACTATTAGGGTTCCGTTTTGGCCATTTTGTCTATAGAACCCTAAAACAATGATACGGAAATGTATAGTGGACGGAAAATAAAATATCACGAAAATAAAGTTTTTAATTTTTTAATTAATCTTGGTGCTTTCAATATTCTAATTCTAATGACTACCAATAAATTTACTTACAATTATTATTTAACTTACTCACGAGGCTTTGGTTTATAGATAATATTATTACAATTATAGGTTTTCACCGTATTCTAGGGTCCACATGTAACCAGCTTTCGGATCTCCGCTTTTCTCAGCCTCCTTTTCAATATTTTTAGACTTTTTAAGAATTTGCTGGATGGTCTCACTTAGCTTGGGATTAGATGGCCTGAATACTTCGTTCCGCAGGGCCTCGGACCTTTTTTCGAATGAGCCTCGTCGTCCAAACCTTTCTCGTACGAATTTCTCGTATAAATCCTCATGATCATCGTCGCCCTCTTCACTGTTTTTCTTCGATTTCTTCCTATAATTTTGTTTTTCTTCAGGTGCGTCATCGTTGTAATATCCTCGGTCATTGTCGTATTGGGGTATGTGTTTCAACGGATTTTCATCACTGTGTTCATCGCTGTTGTAGTGGTAGAATCTTTCTTTATCGTTCTGTTTATTTTTACCTTTTTTATCACTAGTATAAGGAGTTTCGTAAGCGTATGATAAAATGTCATCCGGTAATTTTATTTCTGGTAGTTTTATACTGACATCATCAAATTTAAAATGCAGATTTTCGTCATAACGATGATCTTTCGGCAATAAAGTCTCTAATGTTCCATCAGCTGGAGCTTCTTTATTGTATTCCACGTTGTCTTTGGGTTGATCGTTATCAGTATTACTAGTTGCCGGTTTCTTATCGTGTTTATAGTTCAATGGAATACGCTCAAATTGTTGTTTAACATTATCATTTTTTTGTTTTTCATTCTTTGCAACAATTTTTTCATTGGTTTCTCCGCTCTTGTCTTCCTCACTTTCTTTCACGCCTAATAGTGTTTCAAGACTTTTGTCTTCTGAATTTAAATCAGCCTTCTGGGGTTGATCCGTTTCTTCACTTTCATCACTGAATTCATTACTATTACTGCTTTCTGTGTTTATTTCCACTACGGGCTTAATTTCTCCGTTATTTTTTTTCTCTATATAATCAGAACGTGGACTTTCTTCTTTAGTTTCAGTCTTGTTTTCTTGTTCATCATGGGACTCGCTATCGTCAATATCGTGTGTATCTTTAGCTGACTCTACTTCACCTTTATCATTGACCTGAATTCTTTCGTAACTGAAATCACTTAAATCAACATCACGAATGTCTTTTGGGACACCCTTATCGGATTCAACAAAATCAACTTGTTTAAGGTTATCTCGAGGTTTTTCACTATCTTCACTGGAGTCATCACGACTTTCTGGAAGACGGTAGTTTGTTTTTATTTCATCTTCCTTGCGATCATCGTTAAAGTATTTTTGTCGAGGCACTGATTCTCGATCATTCGACCGGTTTTCTTCTTCACCACTATCAATGTTTCTACCACGAGGTTCAATGTATTCAGACTTATCACTTCTCTCGTCACTCCTCTCTCCACTTTCTGGATTTTCTTGGCTATTGTAATTTTTCGGGGGCGATTTCAGATCTTCATTTTCATGACTTTCATTACTATCACTAGGCCGACGTTTGTGTGAATCATGTGTTCTTTCCCTGCTGTCGTCATAGTCTCTTTCACTAGCTTCATTACTTCTATCTTCTGTTTCAGGTTTTGTTCTTTTATCACTCGTTTCTTTGCTTTCACTGCTGTTTTCTTCAACAATTATAGGTTTTTCTGATAACCTGTCAAAGTTCTCTGCATCCTTGTTATTATTTAAATCTTTTATTATTTCTCTCATGGGTTCATGTAATGTTTCGATGTTAAAATCAGCTAAATCGGAACTTTTAATGTGACTATTACGTTCTAATAAAGGTAACGCTATTTCTATGTCTCTCGGTGAATGTTTTGTTTCATAATTTACTATTTCCGGAGCACTATTGCTTTGTACACTATCTGCTTGAAGGTCTAGAGATCGCCGTCTTCTTTTAAGGCTATTTCTTATGTGTCCACTGATTTTTTGGGGTATAATTTCATCGTTTTTGCCAGATACATATTGCATAACTGTATCTTTGTCCTTAATTTCATTGATTTCCATTAAAGTTTCGCTTGTTTCAGGACAGTTTGGTGCTTCTTCATTTAGAGTTTTATTATTTTCGATACAATCAATAGTTGTTGCACATAAATTTAGCGTCGTATTTTTATCGTCTTTATTCACGATATCTTTTGGTTCTGGCGTAACCACGCCAGATTCTTTAACCGTAGTATTACTTGTAGAATTATTATCTTCTTTCGCAGAAATAAAGGCCTCAGTAATCTGTAAATATTAAAAATCGTATAAATGACAATAATGAGTTTCAACAAGATTGATATCTTTATAATCCATTGAGATAAATACTTACAGGTCAAGCTTATAATTGGAAGGTCAGTAAAACAACTTCGAGTTCATTGATACTTTCAGTATATTACTTTTTATTTACACAATATTACATTATCTGCATGCATCGTTTATACTAATTACTTCGCTACTATGTCTAATAAATAAGAAATAACAAATTGTAAATAAAAAAAAACTATTATTTACTGTGCTGGTGCGCAAGAGACTATTTTACGTGGTACGCTAACAACTCTACATTTTCTCACAGATTAGTAAGGTTATGGCGCAGTGGTTTTTCAATTCGCAATTGTCAAAATGATAGCAATAAACGTGGTAAACTCTTATGCGTAATGGGCAATGCGTAAGAGTAGGATAAAACCTGGCTTCTTAATCGCTACCATTTCAGTTGAACTGTAAGGAATAGAAGGGGAGAGCGGATGTAGGTGTCGATTAACCTCAACGGTTCTATTTATCTAAAGCGCATAACGATCGCGTTTTTTCGCTTGAAGCTTACCGAAACGTGAGAATGCGGTTTCAATTAAGTATATGTCAAGCAGGCAAGAATTCTACTAGTACATAAAATACCTTAAAACTAGCTAAAGTCCTCTATATAGTAGAAGGTGATACATATTTACTCAAGATAGTACGAGAATAACAGAAAATAATTGACTTAGGGAAACAGAAATGTATAAACAGATTAAAACATAATAATTGTGATGGTCTATATAGTATGTTTGGAGAGTTCATAATATGTATCAACCTCTGCAATTTTATACTGTCAACAAACACAATAAGAGTGCTTTAAATTAGCCAATATTACATAATTATCTTCTAATAATGAGTACATGTGTTATGCCGTCGGATTTTTATTTAAGTACCTACGAGTCAAACAAAAGTTATTGAAATGCTCTAGTTGGATTGTTTTTTATTTTTATTTTATGACTTAAAAAGTATCTGCTGTTTTTAAAATAATAGCAAACCTTAGACATTAAATAAAAATCCGACTTAGTACGTGTACTCTCCGACAAAGTTGATTAACCCCGAAGAATAATGTCACATTTCTACACAATTCAAAGTCTACACTTACGTAATATTCGACGAGTGCTATATTTTAGCTATAAAAATATGGCAATCAAGCATTTGGCCTTACGCCATTTCTTAATTAATTTTGTACAAGTTAGACTATTCTACATATAAATAAATTCATTTCAGAATGAGCATGCGTAGGCTATCAAAGTACCCGATCAACAATGGTCGGAAAAACACCCGGCATTTTAAAAACTTAACCTGGAAACCTAAACTTGTTTCGTATAGTAGAGTCTTCCTTACAGATGTTACAATGACACCCGTAGACTGTGAAAGTGACTTGAAGTGATAAGAGAGGAGTTTTTCCGACCCTTCGCCCATCACACTTAAAATACATACTTGTACGAGTATCTACTGTTTTAGACTCCTTCTTATTTAAACTGGCTTAAATATTAACCCCTTATTCACATAAGCTACAAATAAGTGATAGGAAAAAATATGATGTCTTTTTCTGGCAAAGGAAAATGTGAAAGTAACAATTAAGGTCATATCAATATTGAGTTAATAATAATAACAGTTTATGAATAAGGGGGTTCAAATAACCAACAGGTACCAAAAATGTGATTGACATAAATGAATTTTAAGTACATATTTTGGCAGTGTGCTCTCGGGTTAACTAAAATCGGATCAGATTCTTTGCAATCTTAGGTATCCGACGCGTTTTATTGATTTTGACTACCTATTACAAAGTTTTATGTGAGTATGTGTAGGTATCTACTTACTTAATTACAGACTGGTGTGATGACTATTTCAATTTGAAAATTTAATTCATCTTGGCAACTTTACGTTCTTTAACATAACTGTTTAGAAGTAATTTGCTGTTAAATTGAATTTGATCCCTCAGAGCCCGTTCCCACTATGTCGTGTGTCGTTCCGTTTTTTAATCGGGCGTTCCAGTGGCAGAACATTTTATATGAAGCTGTGCAAGTTTTGACATCCTTACCATCATTTAATGGTCAAGGGCGAAGACATGGACAAGCATAAGCACTATTCGTTTGAAATAGATAAGCTCTTTTTGAAATTAGTCAAGTTGCCAATACGAGTTAAATATCCAATTCTATTCTAATTAATAATACTTGGTGCAGGTGACTACTTCTTGCCCAGGAAGCGATCGAACGAGAAGCTACTCACAAACTGCTTGGCAGCGCCCGCGAAGGGCGCTGGCTCTGCCCACTTTGTGAAGTCCATTGACGGGATGATGCCACTTCTGCATGGCACTCGAGGATTTCTAAAACAAGAACATGTCAATGTTCAACCCTAAAAATTATTACTTACAAATTTTATTTTTGTTACGAAGCTGCTTGAAATCCCACCATCCATTTAAAATGTTCAATTAAACCCTTAGGGCCTGTATCACCACTTTCTGATAAGTCCCTGGTACTTATGTGGCAGACATCTGTTATCCATCTCTGTTTATAGCTACCTGACAGATCTTATCATAGAGGGGCAAAACAGGCCTTTAGGATAATTATATTTACTAATGAATGAATTGATTGTTAACCCCACAGGATTATTTAAACAAGGGAAGTTTAAATGTTCAGCTCTTAAAAAGAACTAGTAACTTACAGTTCATGATCCGGCAGGACCATAGGGTAGAGTTGAACTGTGTCAATGATGTCTGTGTTGTCACAGATGACTCTAGCTAGCCGCGCTTTTCTGATCTCCGCGAGCTGTTCTGGTGTGAACGATGAAGGCTGGTTCGGTAACTCAAACCTAGGAGAGTATGAAACAGTCGATAAAGAAACAGTTGTCAGAGATTATACCAAATTACAAAGTTTAAAGAATTAATAACTTACCAAAACCTGTCACCTCTCCTGGAATATGAGAATTGGGTAGCGATTACACATGCGAAAGTGGGCCCCAACATTGATCCTGGCAGCGGTCTTTCTGACACTCCTCCTGACCACAGATCCACATCCACAGGGTGCTCAAAAATAGACTCATATTTGCGCACAGTACCATTAGGCATAGATCCGAACAGGTCCTGGAAAGTGTCAGCTCCGGAGAGTCCACAGAACTTTCTGAACTCCATGTATCCAGGAATACCAAATTCACGGCCTCTTTGCATGTTGAAAGAAACCAAGTCCATGCCGAAGCGAGCGCCGACCTTCTTGAAGAGATGGTTTGTGACTTCTTGGGTGATAGAGTCGTCCATAGCCTGGGCAACTTGGTTCATCAGTCCCATTACGTATTCATCGAGGACACCAGCTCTGTACAGATCGTATGGTCTACGGATCAAATCGGACAATCTCTTCGAAGCTGTAAACGTTTGAAAATGTATTAAATAACAAAATGTATAAATCTTCGACATGAATTTGTGATCATTGTATGTATAATGTGTACTTCGCTTACCAATGAATTTGTGAGCCTTGGACCATCGTTCTACAGCAGTGGGCAGCAATGAATGTCCAAATCGATAAGCGGCGGACGCGAATGCGTCGATCACGTCAGGGTTTACGGTGTTGTCGTATCCTTCCCAGTAGCCCTAAAGAAAAGGCATTGAAATACATTAGTATTGGAACATATTTTTTTAGCAAAGTATTGAATAACCTATTTGTAATACACCAGCCACGGTTTCTCGCACCAACTGCAAGTTCCAGCCCATCGGTTATTTGACTTTCATACTCACTTCTTTCTCAAGAACCAATCCAAATTTCTCCATGACATCTTTACCAAGGAGTATAGGCAAGAACTCGTTGTAAGTTATGTGCTGGATCTCAGCGATGTTGATACGGCGTGCCTCTTGGTAGAGAGTCTCGTCGTCCCAGTGAGGGTTGACCTCTGCCAGGGCCTTGGCCACGCGGTTGTGTTCACGAGCCATCAGGGTGTGCATCACAGTTAGGACCAGC
Source organism: Archips xylosteana (assembly GCA_947563465.1). Taxonomy (NCBI): domain Eukaryota; kingdom Metazoa; phylum Arthropoda; class Insecta; order Lepidoptera; family Tortricidae; genus Archips; species Archips xylosteana. The sequence continues at coordinate 15,775,436 of OX387351.1, forward strand.
TGCTCGTTCACTCGGATTTCACCTGAGGAATAAAGGTGGTGCTTGAATCGATTTTAGGAATACTGGAATTAGTTTGCAGTGCTAGAGTGCTAGACTTATAGAACCAGAAATTGGCTCTATAGTTCCATGTCATTTCATTTCTGCAGTTGAATAATAAAACTACAGATTGCTTCCTATAATAGCCATTGTGTATATACCTTGACAAGCTCCTGCGCGGCGCTCGGCGGAACCCTGTCGCAGGGAGCTTCTGCTGTCCTTAACAAGACTGTTTTTAATAAGTGCGGCAAATGCTGACTACGACAGGGTTCCGCGGAGGGTCGAGCTTGTCAGGAAAATGAATGGCGTACCAAGATGGAACTTTTGTCAGTTAATTTCATGCTGATTTTGATTTCCATGTACAGACTAACCAACTTATCTGTGAATTGAATAAGTTTTTACGCCGTTCGCATAAAGTGTTAGTATTGCTTGTTCTGGTTCACAAATAAGTTGGTTTGTCTGTAATAGGCATGCGAAATGTCAACATGACATTTGCTGCGAGAAGGATGCCGATGGACCACCGCAAATCCGTTTCTGCGATCGTATAAAAACAAATGCGGGTTAGTTTTAAACGGCTTAAAAAGAAATGTTTTTCTTAATTTAATGAATTAGTTTTAAAAACCTCTTTGTTATGTGCGAAATAGATGTCAAATTCAACTTACCAGCTTCAAAGCAGTACATGTTCTTGTTCGGTCTGGTACAGCCTTCATCAGGGATGTCCAGTTTTAGCGGCAACAAGTCCTTCAATCCGTATTCTTTAAACACGGGGTTCATTCGCAAAAGACCGCCGTAGCCGGTACGTAGTTTTCTGTTTTTTTAAAGAATATAAGATAAAGAAATTGCCTATTTGCATTCTAAATTCACGTGGAACAGTGACGAATTGAATGTTATAATGAATTTTCGGGAAGATGCTGCGATGCGTCCTTGTATAAAAAGGTGATATAGGTATTAAGCAAAAGCAATACACACAATTATTACCATGGTTTCTTATTTTATGTATGTTATGCGCGTATCTCACCACCATGGAAGTGAAGCCTAATGTATGTGTGTGTATGTAAAATCTTTATTTCACAAAAGTAAAGAAACAAACACAATTGACAAACATTCAGATACGTGTACAAAGGCGATCATATCCCATTAAGGGATTTCTACCAGTAAAATTTTGAGTGAACGAGAGGGGTCAGGTCCCTAATTAAATAATTACGGACCTGACGTTCAAAATAGCGAAGGTTAAATTTATGTTTAGATACTGCGATTAGGTTTTTCCCACGTTTCTCGCTTAGATTTCATCGAATAGAGGGCCTGGTAAATTTTTGAACGGTACCTTGCGAATTTCTCAGTCACACCGTAGACAGTATTCCCGTCAATAGCGCCGGTCAGTGTGTTGAAAGGCACTCTCGAACCTGCAAACCGAAAATATACAGTTAGTAGTTAGCTACAACAACACTAAGTCTTCTCCTCATCACCGTTTTAGTCGTCATCAGGGGTAAATATCGGAGTTATGTGTAGTTAATGAATGAATCAAATAGGCACTTGCATCCTACTAATAATACACCCTGTTTTCCTTGATATCGGACATTGAGAAATACGACCCGACCCGCGACCTTAGACGCTAGACGCGTTGTATGCGGAGCGGATTGCGCAGGGCCGATCTGTTTGGCGAGCCTTGCGGGAGGCCTATTTTCAGCACGCGGACGTCTTTCGGCTGAAATGATGATGATGATGATAGAGAAATTAACTTCATTTGACCTGTTGAGTGATCCCTTAAAGAAGTTAAAGAAATAAAAAAAACATGGAATAATACATACTAAATGGGTCATACACATTTTTTTGTTCGCGTCTCTCCTTTTTTTTTAATAGATAGAGGGAGGCAAACGAGCAAGTGGGTCACCTGTTGGTAAGCGATCACCACCACCCATGAGAACCAGTAACCCCAGAAGGGTCACTAGTCCGTTGCCGGCCTTTAATGGAACAATACACTCTTTTCTTGAAGGCCCCGATGTCATAGTTAGTTGGAAACACCGTAGACGGGAGTTGATTCCTCAATTCTCCTGTGGACATTGCAAAAGTTAAGGGTCCATAGCCAATATTTTTAGTCAATCGGCGTTTGGGACGCCTAGCCAACTTTCAGAACATTAAAATAAATCTTAAGTTTGCTGACTCAGAGTCGCTAATTTTATGTCCACAGGGGAGACGACTTTTGTTTCTTTCGCTGTGTATGGCCCTAATGTGAAAAATTGTAAGTGTATGTGTTACACTTTCGCGCTAGAATGGATTTGGAAGCAAATTTGTTAGCTAAATCTCTGGAAAAACTCGTAGACTACTTTAAACATAAAACTACCGTGAGAAAATACGGTTAACTTACGTATGATCGAGTTTAGCTCAATACATGTTATTGTGCGCGTTTGGCAGCTGCCGCGACGAGTGGCTCCTCGAAGAAGGACTACGGATAAGGCCGGAACTAGTCGAGCTAAACTCTATCATAGACGTGAGTTATCCGTATTTTTTCACTACGTAGACTAGGTACTTTTTAGTTTGATGTAGGTGCTCTTCATATGACGTAAATGTAGACCATGGTGTATTTTTTTTAATTCTACAATCAGACCTAAGTGTTGAAAGGTAAAGGCATAATTAGTTATAATTCTGTACTTATCTCGTTTGAAGCAATTTACGTTCAACAAGCGCTTATTTGAGCTACCTACTGATTATAACGCTCGTAGGGCTGCTCCAAACATCGTTATTAATTACTAGCCTTACATCCGCAGCTTCGCCCGCGATAACTTAATTTTCCCGTAGGAAAAGGTATTTTCCCGCGGTAAAAAGTAGCCTATGCACTCAGTTATAATGTAGCTTTCTAACGTCAAAAGAATTTTTGAAATCGGTCCAGTAGTTTTTAAGTTTATTCGTTACATACAAAAATACAAATCTTTCCTCTTTATAATATTAGTGTAAATGACATCTATGACTCATTCAAAGTTTGCTCCACTTATTTATAATCCAGTCTAAGCTCTTTGCATATTATCTTAATAGGTGGCAATATCTCAACTGGCCTGCCATGTCACTTAATTTGCAATTAAGTAAATCCAACAGCAAAGTATCCTGTTATGTATATATGCACCTTGTTAAGTATTCTGCAGTAATATTTTATGTACCTAAAATACCTATTCAGATAGTATTAGTGCGGCGGTAAATTGCCTATATTAAGTTTACTATCTGTAGCGAGGAGTGAACATTTTCGTTAGGGCAACCCAGTAAGAGGCGTGAGTTACTAGTCCTACACTACTATTTTTAAAATAAAACAGACCCGTGACTGACCACTATCTCACCTGATGAGAAGTGCCGATGTGGCTAAAGGTGTATCTCACTGGTTCAGTAACAACCTATTCACTCTAGCCTTGAAGAGCCCTAACATGTATTTATCTGGAAATACAGACGATGGGAGCGAATTAAATTCCTTAGCAGTTCGTATTAGGAAAGATGAAGCGAACCGCGTCGTGCGGGCCAATGGATTTATAACCACATCAGGATGAAGACGCTCCCCGTCTCGTCTCGAATTCAATTTTCAAATTCTTGAATTCAATTTTCGAACTTTGTATCGTGCCGTTTCGTTCACCTTTTCACAATAAATTTCACGTTGATTTAATAGATCATTATGCTCTACATGACATTTGCTGCGTAAAAGTACGATCCAGTTTCTTCGGCACACGTCACGCAAAAAAATTAGGCATCCTGGGGAGAACCGACTTGTTACGGCGCCACGCCACTGTTTGCTACTTAACGTTGCCTTTAACTCATGAATATAAATCGAAAAGTTAAATAGCAAAATTGCCGGTTTAGTAATCAAATGTACTGCTTGCCTTGTAACATAAGTACAAATCTTATATTGCTGTTTTTTGTTTTGAATATAGGTATCAATATATCAAAGACAGTAAAATAATCTAGAATAGAACTCTTAAAAAAGTCTTGAGTGACTGATTGGCCGGCTGACTAGTAAAACGACCAGTCCAAAGCCTTACTCGACTCATAATATAAAAGACCAAAAATGAGATTTTATTTATAACGGGCGCAACAGGCACCTACAAATGCCTTTATACCTCATTTATAATATTCGTTGCACGACTTACCGACGTGCGTTATGGAATTCAAAGAAAGTTGATTAATTGTCTCATTTTTAAAATAAACTAGGTCACAGAACGGGCTAATGATATTTGCATAACAGTTTACTCTCGACAAATAGTAATTTGGTAATTAGTTGTCGTTGGAGAATGATAAGTATCAAGTTAAGAGAGAGAGAGGCTGTGTTACACCGGAGATGTTTACCCGATGTACAGATGACACGTTTTGGACTCAGTTATGTAATCAGGGAACTATCACTCGGATGTACCTTTCTAAAGCGCTTCTTCACTTAAATTTTATTGGCCTTTTATATAATAAAATAATTGAAATTACATGAGAGTTCGGTTGTCATTTTAGAAGCGAGTTTCACGTATCAATGAAAATGTTGCAAAGCAACCGCAAACTGACCGAGTTTGGTTGCTTCATTCGAAGTGCAATTCTGATTTAAATTCACTGTCTGATGTGACATTATAAGAAACCTCTTCGAACGCATAAATCAGAATCCCAATATGTCAGTGTGCATTAGTGAATACCTAAATGGAAACGATTAAGACTAGCATTGATTACATTGATCAATTTTTTTTTATATGATAGGGGGCAAACGAGTAGGCGAGTCACCTGATGGAAAACAATCACCGCCGCCCATGTACACCCACAACACAAGTTGAGTTACGGATACGTTGTCGGCCTTTTGAGAAAAACATTGATCTGATGTATTGTGTGCAATAACCTTACAAAATTAGCAGGCGGCGTATGTCACAGCAGTATTTTTACATATCATGCAAATAATTCCTCTTGTCAGAGGAGGCCTGCGCCGTGTAGTGGGACGTATAAAGGCTGATATGATGATGATAAGTACAAATAAAAATTATAATACATGTTCGTCCAAATATGAAATAACGTAAGATTTTAAAAATCAAGACAAAATATTTAGGCAAATGGTTGACTTTACCTCTCAAAGTTTTTCATCTGGAATTTTGATCCGAGATGAAGCCCTTTGACGCTGTATACTTTAAATAACGACTAATATAATTGTGTATATTTATTCAAAGTTAACCCTTGAAAATTGTAATTGATTGGCTCTCATTACTAATGACAAGTAATTAAGTTATTTGGCGTAGGATGATGAATGTTGACACTGTGGTCATGAAGTGGAAAACATAACTGACCTTTGCCGACCGGTTAAGTGAGTCTACTAAGTAGTCTGATGAAATAGTCTAACTATTACAATATTACGACATTTGTAATTGATGACGGTAATTGGCCTTAGGAATAAGCTCAACGTTCGAGATGCTTTTGGTACTTCTGGCTCATCCCAAGATTTTGTTGAGATAAATCAACAGAACGGGTCTATCATCATCATCATCAGCCTATGTTCGTCCACTGCTGGACATAGGCCTCTCCCATGGCACGCCACTGAGCACGATCCTCGGCCACTCTCATCCAGCTCTTGCTAGCCGCCTTGCGAAGATCATCGCTCCACCGAGTCTGAGGACGTCCCACGCTACGTTTGCCGATCCGTGGTCTCCACTCAAGAACGAACGAACGAACGGTTCTATACCAGAAGAATATTTTTATCTGCAATGTTTGCTCGGATGACCATTTCGTTAAATTTACATACTCAAATCATACTGAAGCCAGCAAACTTTGATGAAAGTTTAAAATAAATTTCATATGACCTAGTCTAAGTACTCAGCTCATATAAAAGATTTTTGCATATTTTCGGTTTTAAACTACGCACTTCGAGAAAAATTATGATAAATGATTCTTAAAAGTTACAATCATGAGAGAATCTTTCTGATTTTTTGACTTTGTTATAGGCACTTACCCAGACGGCAGCCAGGTCGTGGTGAAGGGAAGCCCCTGACGAAGTCGATGCACTTGACGCCGAACAAGCGGTAGAAGTAGTCGTCATCGGGGATGCGGATTTCATTACAGTAAGGATGCTTGAGGTGCTGCGGTCGCTTACAGCATTCTTCGGGGTCGTTGCGGTTGATGGGGTCTGCGTGGCAAGTACAAGGATATTGTTGATAAAGTAGCTGAAAAAAGGTGTTTGAACATGTTGTTTGACGTTAAAATGGTTGAATGTCTGACATTGGTTGATAGAGTTTAAGACGAACGTAACTCTAAGGCGGGCTTGTGCGTGCCAGGGTTTACAGACAATGAGTACAGTAGTACACAACTGATATGGCTCACCGATATACCTGCGCAGAAGACGCGTTTTAGAAGCGCGGGAAATGCATTGACCAATCAGCATGCTTCACGCACTTAGTCAGCCGCCATACTTCCGAGTCATTGAGCCGGATAACAGGTGCACTATAATTTGCACCTTGTAACTATATGACACAAGACTGATTTAAAGTTTGAATCGTATCTTCGGCTATTATCGGCTAAATCATCCGTGTCTGCACGGCCGAAAATTCACGACACGCCATATTAAGTGTGTACTACCTGTAACTCCGAATTAACTGTTAACCCAGGGTAGCGTTGTGTTAAATTATATGGAACTGTCACTCCTATCCAAGGGTTAACGATGAAATTTTTTGAACCCTAGACAGTGCAAGTGGCCCTAAGTGACTTAAGTATGTCACAACCGACCAAAGGCCATATTGTCTAACGCACAGACGCTTGCGATCGAACTACCCATCTCTTTCTATCCTCATCTTTTACCGTTCGACAGAAAGTTGTGGTGGAAGCGGTTGTAATTTAGAGTGCGTTAGACAATAGGCCATTATTTGAGTAAAGGAGCTTAAAAAATGCCCGCACCCAAAAGCACGCCTCAAATAGACCTTGATAATGATGGTATCGCTCAACTCACCTAGCGGTGTGCCAGTGAGCGTATAGTCGTGATCCATGAATTGTCCCCAGGCGATGACCATGACGGTTCCCGCGTGGTCGTGGAAACCCTCATCGGGGTGGACGGTGCGGGAAACGATGCGAGATAGCGGCAGGTCGCGGCCGGTGTGGGAGATACGAGGCGCGTTGATGCCGTCAGCGAAGAGTGGGCCGATAAGTCTAGAGGATACAAAAGGATCTTAGTTAAATTTATCGCTAAAGGCTGCGTATCCACCGGAGCTGTGCGAGGATGCGTTGCGAGGGATGTGTTTGTCATGAACCAATAGAAACACTTCATTTAAAAGGTCCTAAGTGAATGAAGTGTTTCTAATGGTTCATGACAAACACATCCCTCGCAACGCATCCTCGCACATCTCTGGTGGAAACGCAGCCTTAGGGCCGATTTTTCAATCCACAGATAAAAGTAACCGTCAGTTAAACTATCCTTTTCTCAAGTCATAGAAAAAAAAGAACAGAGCTTACATTTATCTGGGAAAAATCGGCCCTTAAAGCAAGGATGATTCAATGAAGGGTGAGAAGAGAGACTGTCTATGCCTACACAACGTCGCGGACGTGTTCCTTTAAAATAGGTAATAAAGCTGCTGTTGCAAGAGCTAAGTAGATATATAGTTTTGCTGTAGAGAGGTCTCTGTACCATGCATTTTGACCTCTCCTTAACACCCTATAAGCTCAATTAACAATTTAAAAAGAGATGGCGGTATTGTGTTAAGCTGAGGTCTAAGTAGGTCGGCCACAGAAATATACACGCTTATTGTCTAACGCGCTCACACTTGCTTTCACATCAACTATTTATTTCTGTCAAACGGTATAAGATGGTGACAGAAAGAGATGGTGAAAGCGGAGGCAAGCGCCCGCACATTAGATAATTTAATTTGCATGCCGTTTCCTGATCGACTGAATACTGTATTCTGTACTGTATTGTATACTGTATTCTGTATTAGGTATTTATTTATCATCATCATCATCATTTCAGCCGAAAGACGTCCACTGCTGAACATAGGCCTCTCCCAAGGCTCGCCAAACAGATAGGTCCCGTGCCACCCCATCCGCAACCAACGCGATCCCGCAACCATAACCAGGGCCAATTGCATAAAAAGGTACAATTTATATTACAAGTGGAACTACCTTTCTAGTTAATATAGCTGGTTCGAGAGTAATGATGATGATATGAAACATCTGTAGTCTTATTGTTTTGCTTTCAAAGCCTCGGGCTATATTTCAGCGCCATCTAGATTTAATAATCGAACTATTTTTCTGCGGGCGATCTGTACTATGGCGATTGCTAATCCAGTCTTTATCATCCTTGGTTGTACTTTGTTATGCAATAGGCCCCTGGACGAAGCAATATCCTTGTTCAAGCTGTTACCTCTGGAAGGGTGCGTTGGTGGCTCCCCAGGTGGGGTGTTCCAGGTTGTTGCAGAGCCCGTCCAGCCGGCGGTACTTGCCAGCGCGGCACTCCACGTGCGAGAACACCGGCGGACACACCTCGCGGATCAGAGTCCGGGACGTGTCGATCAGAGGCAGCCCCTTCTCTATCTCTTCGTATGTTAAACCGTATCTAGAAAATAGACAAAAATATTGTATGCGTCATGTTTTGTGCGTAAGGGTGAGGCCACACGATGCGACGGTCTGGCTATGCTTAGTTTAATAAAATTTTAGAAGCATCGGACATTTCGAAATACCTACATCGTTGCCTTACATATTTACTGGGAACCGTAAGACAGGATATTGAGAAATATTTAAGACGTGATTTATATTACAGTAAATTAATATTAATTTAGAGCCTAGAACATGAAATGAGAAGTCAGAAATGAGGAGGCGTAGTTAATTGATACAATTTACAAAGTAACATCACCGGTTAATCCATTCCAAGCGATATTGAAATGCCAAGGCCCGAAATCACGTGAATTCGCACTCCAGCAACTTAGAAAATAATTATAAATGTAACATTGAAGACTGCGATGCATGAAAGTATTAAAAGGAATGCCTTATTAATTAAAAAATCCACTTTGTGCTTTACCGATGTTAAAGATTACCACTTCCTTTAATTACTGCATCTTTGAAGTAGATGTTGTAATCTACTTATTTTAAATGTTTTTTTTTGCGATTAATAAAGTCCGTTCTCTTCATTCCTTTTGTTTTGCTTAATAACCGTGCAAGGTAATCCTTAGTCAATGTTTGATCCTGATTAAAAATACACTAAACAAAAGGACTTAATTAATTTGATTACGTTCGTGGTCATCTACATTATTTTATCAAGGATAACACCATGCATTGATGACATCGATCCGCGGTTAGTTTCGGTGTAATCTTACGGTTAAATAGTAACGGATATCTCACTATGGTATTAAATTAAAATTCTATTCACGACTTTCAATTATAATTCATTAATATATGCTAATTTCAAGGCCAAGACAAATATTTTGAATGCAGTTCAAGGTTTTATGGTGATTATATGGATTATCATGTCGTTGAAGTCAACGGTCAGCGTAATAATAAACAAAATTGCATCATTATCTGAAACTGCGATAACTTTATACATTTTACCATCTCTATGTTAATTACAATTCGACGACTTTGATCTGCAATTTAAGTTATATTATGTTATATTTATGTACGTATTTCTACATATGTTTAGTCCTGGTTTGTTTACCATACTAAGATTAAACTGCCAAAGTTTTGTTTGGTAACATTTATAAAAATATCAAGTAAGTCCCTTAGATTGTTTATTCAAGTCGCCAACGTGAAACAGAGACAACGTGCCATCAGTAATCGTAAAGTTTCCGACAATCAGAGACGCGATTAATGTTATATCCATGCCCACGCCCATACATTTTAAACGCAGCCAGTGTGCGATTTGCGTGCAGTTTCGCTAAGTGCAATAGAAAAAGTATGGGTTCGACAGTTGTGGATACATCGCAGTTTTCATCCAGTTGAGGCGTAAAAGAATAGTGTCCTTAAACTTCTTTACAGTTTAATTATCCCTCTTAAACTAAATACGATTAGATTTTGTTTAAAGTCAAATCACTATTTAATTACGTCTGATACAATTAAAAGTAGAACAATGGTCCGTTCAGTAGTCGTGTGACAGCTTTATAGGTAACAATAGATCATTCGACGTGCCCCAGAAATGTCAATCATATATACCGACAGAATTATTCGAATTACCAACGACCTCCGCGATGATACGGTACGGTTAATTTAGATACACATATTACGAATTACAATAATTAGATGCTCTTTTGATAATGGCCTTGTAATACAATATGGTCTAATGATTACAAAGAATTACTTAGTTAAAATGCGAGCTGCTTAATGCTTAGCTGATGCAACTTGTTGAATAATGCAGTTTTAGCTGTCCCATCAAGCGCAGTCTAGTTGCAAGTAGGATTAAAACTTAAAATCAGGTTATAAGTAGATACTTCTTGATTGCTCGAGGAAGGAAGAATCATTACGGAAATGGATAAGGTCTGGGACATGAGAACCGGATATCAACAGCGTGATCATCAATAAGATACCAACAAACGGTATGATATGTAACAATATAAATGTATAAGCAACACGTTGTAAACGATTAGGATTTCCGGTGATAAAGGAACCATTTAAACCTTAAGGGTTTACATATCTTAGAGGTGATGTTAAAAATTAGTTAGCTATGCGCTCGTGACCAGCTTGTCCTTCGGAAGAGTAACATTCGAATCCCGTGCATTGGATCTAGATTGCTGTTCTTTATGGCCAAGATTTATTGAGCTATGACCATTAATTTCGACATGTAATTTAACGGTCGTCCTTTATAACGATTTATTTAATCGTCTCTTGCTATGTGTTGACACTGGCGGCATGTATTATCAACACAGAAAATGTTGTAAATTTTACTAACATAAATTGGTGCACATTTTGATCATCAATGAAGTTCCCTAGAATAGTTTGAAAGTGACAGTCTGACAGCTTAAAATCGATGCCATTTGTAAAGCAACCGCCACAGCATTAAACCACAGTGACATCATACATCGCGTCGAGCATAGAAATATAGAACAAGCTGACTACAAAGTTGACTAATAGAAATCAGTATCTTAATTCGTCGATTCTTTTCACTGGCCACTTCATATTGATGAGAAGGACTTTAAATTCATTCACGAGTATGTAAAGGCGGGCTGCCCGCTCACAAAAAATAATGAGAGTAAGAATTGGGAAACTAACTTTGGGAAGGAAACGCTGATGAATAGGTATGCCTGACAATTACCTCGCTAGCTAAGACAAATTGCAGCGTTCACTAGGCTTTATAAAAGGTTAATGACAGTGTGATTGAAGTCTAAGTTCCGGCTGGCGCAGGCTACCGTGGGTAACGAGCGAGCTCGATGACATTTACACTACGCTCATTTTAAAGGCCAATTTGCAGACACATTACAATGTCTCTTAGATCAAGTATCTGAATACACCTACAGCGCGACATTCAGTTAATGGCTCAATAGTGTATTGTGCACTTGATCTAAATGTTATGTCTTGTTATTAATTCAATGGAGCCTAAACGACGATTGGCAAACACTGAATATATTCCTTTACCGAGCTTTATCGTTCTAAGCAAAGGCGTGATTGTTCGTTTTAACCATAAGCGGTTTGACATGTGGTTAGGTCCGGGTCAAATTCGATCAGAGTTTATGACAAGCATTCATCGTAACTGGCAGTCACAATAATTTAAAAAGCTACCACAAAAGGCCTTACATCCACATTAGTTAATTTTGATTTAATGCTTCGGCGTGTAAAGTTTAAACTTGAGTGTTTTTATAATGGAAATAAGGCCTTTAGGAAAGTCATTTGGCGTTTGTCTGATTCCATTCCGCATCGTGATGTGGGTCGACCATGAATGGGCCAAAGAAGACAAAAGAAGCACGGAACTGGCCAGAAGACAGGCCGACCTTGTAGTCCGGTTTTCTTGATCTTTTCGAACTAACGCTCCGTATAAGAATAAAGAGAGCACTCGTTTATGGAAGGTCATTTGCAGTTCCGTAACCAAAGAATAATCCATCTTCGTGATATTTAATAACTTGATTCTTACTAACTCACTTAATTGTTTGCATCCGAATGTCATGTTTGTGGTGCAAGATTGTCTGGAGTTAACGTTTGTTCATATCGAAAGACTCTTCTTCACCACATTACACTAAGTGAGAGGTGAGAGATAAATTTAGAATGGTAATATCGGTTCTTCAGTAAAGTTCGTTTATTGGCTAAAACTGTAACCGAGTTTCAAATGTTGCATTGCTGACACGAGAAAGTAAGATTCCGTGAAAACATGTTTACAATAAATAAATCCTCTTATTCCATAATATTAAAAATGCGAAAGTTCGTGTGTCTGTGTGTTTGTTTGTAACTCTTCACGCTAAATCAGTAGCACAAATTTAGATGTAAGTATGTTAGATATGTAGGTACTTCACTGGACTTAGAATTGGTTTTCATCCCAATATTCCCATGGGATCCACGTGGAGTCCCAAAATTTTAACGGTCTAGTCTGGAGTCATGAAATTTTGTACGTGTGTTCTACATACAACGCAAATGATGACCACTATATACTCGTAGGTAAGTTTTTGGGATTCCAATGGGAATTTAGCAAAATCCCGCAATCTAAATCTAATTTCAATTAGACTGCCAGATTTAGGGACTGTTTCACCACCCATTGATTAATTTTAACTGACGTATAAATGTGATGCCGTCTCCGTCTATTCGAACAAAACAAACAGAGACGGCATCACATTTATCCGTCAAGTAAATTTGATCAATCGATGGTGAAACAGGGGGTTATGTTTACCGGAGGATACCGTAGGCAAAGGCTAATTTTATACAAAATTTTCGATAGTAGTATATTCAAGTAGCAAAGTCCAATTTGTGCAGAGAGTTAAGTAATAAATTCGTAGGTACCTACATTTTAAGAGGTACCGCGCATCAAAATACTTGAGATCACATGACTTCGTAGTTAGGTAAGTCACGGAGGGTTACGTAACATTCAGTTTACGACCTGTATCATCATATTAACTAATACGGACGTGTGGCAATGCAAGATTCGCAACTTTAGAGACTACGAAGGTTAGGTCTGTTAATTTGTGTGATATTAGCTGTTACCTGTTAAAAAGATAACGCGGTCAGATAGATATAACAGCCAAGTTTATTCTTTGATAAGAGTATATGTGTTTCTATTTATAAGATAATTCCAACGTTATGAGGGCTCACAGACAAGGAAATTTGAGGAATTTTATTACAGGGTGCCGTTAGTGTAGGTACCCGTTTTGCCCACCCTGAATGAATGACAATAATGCGTGGCCTAATAATTCAATTCAAACCATGAAGAATTAACACGAAGAAGAAAGTTCTATTAGCTATTAACAAAATACAGAGATTTTACATATCCAGTAGGTAAGTATAGTTTGCAAAAGAAAGCATCTCTATTTATAGAACACAGACATAATTTAAGCAAAAACTTACGTTCTCGCTAAGCTGATGGAGATGTCCAGAACCAGTTCTCCGACGCTGGCGAAGTGTTCCGGCTTCCATTCTCCCTTGGGCTGGGACACCACTGTGAGGAAAATAATTTTTACAATTACAAGATAATTAGCAAGTATCTAAATACATAAATGCTAGGCTGAATTGGAGCTTAAGAGATAAAGTGGCTGGTATTTTTTTATCATTTTGGCTACAGAACTCCAAAAATGGACACAGTTTTGTAAGTTTAGAATGCAACACTTCGTAGTTAGTGTAAACAATTGTTATTGCTACTTGTTATATTATAACTGATATAAGAAATTTTGGCAATCCGGTGCCAGCGCCACGCCACTGCAAAGTACTTAATTGTTAGCCGTCATTATTGTGATTTTTTAGCAAAAAATGCATTCTAAGTTGACTTTGTAAACATAATAGGTATCAAACCCAAAAAATTCAGACATACCGTTATTTGATGACAAGCATTACAATGAACCCAGAACCGTGCAAAATTGGGAGAAATTTTCAATAAGGACTAAGGACGCAAAGACTACTAATATAGAAAGTTAATTATAAAAAAGTAGGTATTGAAAACTAAGTGTACCGTGTTTTGACCTAAGTATGGCCTCTCAATCAGAGGTATGCGAGTTCAAGTCCGGGCTCGCATCTTTGAGTTTTCGGAATACATGCTGATCAGATTTATGGCATGTATTTATGTATTATCAAACCGCAATCAGAATGGGACTGTCAGAACTGTCATTTCATACATATTTTGACGTAAGCATATAGAATTACTGTCACTCCAATCCCTTTCTAATCGCAGGCGAATAATACCCTACCCGTATGAAAACTCTTTACTGCACATAAAAAAATAGAAATACAGATAGAAGTACGCAAGCGACGATACCCTGTGAAGGTACTGTAAGGATGCTGGCACACGGGAGCTCTATGGTAATATTTTGAAATTTAAATTAAGAAGAGCAGCCGAATGTCAGCATCGAAAGAAAAATGATACTGTACTATTGTGATTGGAGAGCCATACAATAAACACGAGTCGAAAGTTTATACTTTTATTTCAATTATAGTCTTCTTGACATAGTGAAGCTACACCCAGGGCCCTAGTGTGGCCCCAACAGTACCTCTTAATCTCTCTTCAATGGTGTGTGTGAAGGGATTTGTATAGGTCGTAGTGTAGATGGTAGAAAACTTACAGATTCTCTTCCTGGCGTCCAAATAGGCTTGGTTGACCGCTTCATACGTAATGCAGGTGTGTTGCCCCTCGTAGCCGCTGCAAAGAAACAAAAAAACGTTAATTTAAACAGTTGCACAACTTTGCTACTCCGACGACTGCCAACTGCCTGATTTGGTAAACAATGAACCAGCTCATTTGGGCTTGTAAGTTGACTTGAACATGTAATAAATAAACCGAAGGTACGTGCACATATTGAAGACGGTAAAGTCAGCTGTTATGTAATTATTGCTATGTGAATACAGACGTAGGTTTGCTGCTATATATATCAGATTATCGATAACTTTATGGTCTTGTATATGTAAGAAAAATGCCCCAAAACTAACACAAAAAACGAATAAAGTTTTTCGGGTGCGCTAGACGGGATTCGAACCCGCATCTCCTGGGTATAGCAAAGTGTGCTAACCTACTGCACAATTTTCAATTAAAGTATTTATTTATTTTTTAATCCAGTAAAAGTCGTGGTAACCACTAAACTACCACGACTTTTTCTTAAGAAATATTAAAAAAAAAAAATAATTGAACATTGTGCACATTGGTTAGCACACTTGGCTATTTCCAGGAGATGCGGGTTTGAATCCCGTCCAGCGCACCCGAAAAACTTTATTCGTTTTCGTTTTATTCGTTGTTCGGAGTGTAGGCCTCCAACAAACAGCGATTTCCTGGTTAAGGTGGCGGGAACACATTGGATGGGGATGGCGCAGGGCCGAACTGCTTGGCGAGCCTTGGGGGAGGCCTATGTTCAGCAGTGGACGTCTTTCGGCTGAAATGATGATGATAATATGAGTCTAGTGGTTTAGTTTGTCTCAAGCAGAGGGTCGAGGGTTCGAGCCCGGACTTACACCTCGAGAGTTTTGCGGAATTTATGCCCGAAATACATTTGCAATTTACCATGAGCTTATAGCGCTGGGGCGGTAACGCGCAGTGCGCGTTTGGCAGCCGCCGTGACGTGTGACTCCAAGAAGAAGGGCTACGGATTAGCCCGAAACATGTCGAGTTAAACTCGTTTTAAGACGTGAGTGATCCGTTTATTTTCACCATGAGTGAGTCTCACGGTAGTTTCATGTTTAAAGTGAGCTTTACTATAAAGGAAAATATCATCAGGAAATCTGCACACACCTGAGTCAACGGTTTAGTTGGATGGACTTACGTAGGTTTACATGCTGTACATAATGAAATTTTTATACCTGCTTTCAATGGTCCAATTGGCTTAGTTTTCTACATGAATATAGCCTTAATGAAAACAAAATCACCAAGTACCGTCAAAAAGGGTGTACTTATTAAAAATTTCACATAAACTTATAAGTAGGTAATAAATAAGATGAAATTGTAATGCGATTGGCGTCAAATTGTGGCATCTTGTGTATCGTGGCAGGGCTTGGATATAACATGCAGTCATGCGAATTATAAGCATTTAATTAAAGTAGCTGGAGGCAAAACTTAAAGTCGTGATATCGACGACAACTCAATGATGCCCCCTATACTAATAATAATAAGCAATACTAAACTAAGTGTTACGAAAGTTGCAAAGTGTCCTCAAAACTAGGTCAGTAAGAAGTATTAATGACAGGGAAGTATCGACAACAGTTTGAGGTTTCAGAATCTGCCAATCATACGGGCTATTTAATCTTACCCGAGGTATTGTATGAACTTAAGTAACCTAATTGGCTTATTGGCTACAACTTGTTTGTTTTGTTAGGTATAGTAGGTACGAATTTTTTGAGGTGTCCCGTTCTCGTTAACATCCCACCTTTGAACAAAACCATTGTATTGTATTATGTCATCAAGTGCATAATACTCAGTTTGAAATGAACGTAAATAGGTATAAGATAAAATAGCTCATTGAAACAACGACTTTATTATTTACAGCAGAGAGTTCATTTTAAATGAAACTTTGTTGGCAGATAGGTAAAAAAATATTTTTCAAAATTAAATGCGTCGTAGATATGCAGCCAAAAACAACCAAAACAAACAAAGTTTCATTTAAAATTTTGTAGTGGTAGAGCCATGTTGTAGCTAGCCGCTGCATCACGAATGTGCCGGCTCGTCCGGGGTAGTACTACCCTCTCACAGAACATCGGCGTGAAGCAGCAGTACTGCCTGCTGCGTTTCGTACGGTCAGTGAGAGCGCCGGGGGCCCAATACCTCTCCCCCTCCCCTATTCCCTCTCCTTTTTCCTTAGGGCTGACAACGCACTGGCATCGCGTAAAGCGCTGCGGGTGTCTATGGACATTGGTGGTCATTTAACATCAGGTGACCCCCTAGTTCGTTTGTCTGGCCTCTATAACATAAAAAAAAAACAAAAACTCTACTGTAAATAATAAAGTCGTTATTTCAATGAGCTATTTTATCTTATAAATTATATAAAATATTATTTTCAACTGAGGATTATTCACTTCAGGACATAATAGAATACAATGGCTTAGTTCGAAAGGTGGGATGTTAACGAGATTGGGACACCTCAAAAAATTCGTACTATACTAGCGGTCTCTAATGTTATACCTACTTATACGGGGTGAAATCAAAATGGTGATACATAATTAGCGTTTCTTAATCTGTTAATGTTAGAAAATATAATGCATTAACTAAGTTGTTAAAATTAGTCTGATAAATTTTGTGATGTTCATACTTAGTTGATCTGAAGTCACGAACTCAATGTATGGACACCTCAAATTTAGTAAGACTAATTAAAAACAAACGAGTTAGTGTACGTATTATATTCTCCAGCATTAACTGAATAAGAAACACTCATTTGGTATCATCCTGTATAATAAGTACTAAGGTTTATATTGTCTGCTGTCAAACTGTCGAATGAATTATCTACTTTTATCTATATTGTCATTTTGGTTTGTAATTTTCTTTCTTGATTTTAACATGTTGTCTGATCAGTCTGATTGCCCTAAGGTACTGGGCACGCGTTTATGTCTTTTGTATAGAAATGACAAAGTAAAATAAAAATATAACAAAAATATATAATGACCATGGTTCTTTCCTCGGTCAATATATTGGCAATATATACAACGAGGAAATGCAGTCAGGATCAGGATCATTATGGGCACCTAGCCCATTAGCAGAGATCTGGGT
The DNA here is from genome assembly GCA_947563465.1 of Archips xylosteana. Lineage (NCBI taxonomy): Eukaryota > Metazoa > Arthropoda > Insecta > Lepidoptera > Tortricidae > Archips > Archips xylosteana. The sequence goes on from OX387351.1 coordinate 15,793,245, forward strand.
GATATTTGTAAATAGGTATTGGTTTTAGGATTAATTTTTTTTTTCTTTTTAGGGTTCCGACCAGACCCTATTACTGAGACTCCATTGTCTGTCCGTCTGTCACATGGCTCATTGGCTCAATCTCCACCAAGTCCACTCAATTAGGTACTAAAAATAAGTGGAAGTAGGCATATATAGTTTGACCCGAGCAAATATACATTGCAAGCTAAATAAAAGCTTGTAAAATACTACTACCTTAACAATACAAAGTTCCATGTATCATACAAGGCATCTTCAAAATAAACCCATACCGTGATATTTAAGAATTAGATCAATTTACCAATTGGAATGAAAATATTTCAATCTAAAATATCACTCATCATAATCTTTACGAGTCTAACGGTATGTCCTAGTCCTAATATCTCAGGCCTTATACTACAGAATTTGATTTTCGAACTTCGTGCCGTGACGTCCCGTTCACACTAAATAGTAGAGGTAACGCCACCAGAGTTGAGGCCATGCACACAACCATATCTCATGTAATGACAGCGGGATTTTGACGTTGTGTTGTCGTTAAACGTCAACACAACGTCAAAATCCCGCTGTCATTACATGAGATGTGGTTGTGTGCGTGGCCTCAACTCTGGTGGCGTTACCTTTATTATAGACAAGAGTGAAAGAAAGGGACGGCAGATAGGAACTGAGAATTACGTAGTAGCCCAACAGTTACGGAGTCCGTGGATTCCCACGTGTCTGCCGGACGCGCGCATCCCGCCGTGCGACTTGCCACTTGTTGCGTACACCTGCCGTGTTGTATGGCACGGTCATAGCGTAATAATAACTAGTGGGGTGACTCGACCGTCTTGACAGGGCAACTAATAAACGCGATGCAGCAGGCCGTGTTTCTCGCTACGGAAATTTGCAGGTCCCAGTTTTTTTTTTTAATTTATTTAGGTAACGAACAGTCACATTTCAACATAAATCAGCTCAAGTAACAACAAACAGACCTTTAGTTCCGTAGAAAATAAACAATTCGAAACAGGGTAGGTGTTAGGCACCTTCTTAAACATCTTATCTGTCACGCATACAGGAACTTGAAATTTTAACTGGTGTACAAAATTCGTTCAACTTTTAGCGTGTGCCGAGACTTGGTAATTGTAGGCGGTCCACGTTAGCAGCGTTAAAAAGCCGTGGTAACCAAGTAGTTTGACCTATGGCCTCTCACGCAGAGAGTCCTAGTTTTGAGCCTGGGCTCGCACCTTTGAGTTATTCGGAATTTATGTGAGAAATGAGCTTTACGGTGAAGGAAAACCTCTTGAGAAAACCTGCACATACCTGAGAAGGAATTCAATAGTGTATGAGATTTCCCAATCCGCATTGGGGCCGCGTGGGATGTACGGCCCAAGCATTCTCATTCTAACAGGAGGCCTGTGCCCTGCAGTGAGACGTAAATGGGCTAGGATGATGAAAAGGTGACTCGACAATCTAGACAGGGCAACTACTATATGCGATGCGGTGCAGGGCTGGACCTCTAAGCCCGCGGCCCGCACCTCTCTCGGTCCACTTTGTCGTCATACCCCGCACCTCTGTACCGCGGGCGAGGACTCATTCAAACGGTCTAACGCGGCGAGACAAGGAAGCGCGCTTATTATTAGAAATTATAACGCTATGACACGAGAAATTAAGTTGGTACGTTGTGCTTTTAATGATATAAGTAATTGATTGCATCAGAAGTTAAATCATAATATTTTAAACTTTCACGATTCGCACTCCAATTTGGATATCAACTAGAACTTAACCAAGAATAGATCCACTTTGACAAAATGACCTCGACGTTTCGACTAGACAATAGGTCCACTTGTGACCCCGTCCTGGGTAGTTTTAAATTTTAATAATGGCAAAATTAGATGATCTGAGTCCACCATAAAACAAATGAACGTCCGTAACAAAATATTCAGTAATTGATTTCAAAAAGTGTACCAGTTAGCAATATGTCTAAACCTAAAGTTGCTAAAAGTAGTCCCGAAACCTAAATGTTTCGTGTGCACTGCCTAACTCCTTTGAGATACAGGCGTAACCCAAACCTTAAAAATCTTAAAAAGTTATGTACTAGCGTATCATTACGTATGATATTCTCTATATAAAGTTTTAACAGTGGGTCACGAGTCATATTATTCGATTATACGCCACAATTCATGCTGACGGTGCATAAAATATTAACTTTGCATACCCTGTTTTAGTATTTGCACATTGTGTTCACAGTAAACATGTATGTGAAGTTTTATTGACCCATTCCATTATACGAGTACACCCACGGGCAACAATGAACGCTTCTAGTGTTGGTCACACAAGAAGCTGTTAATGGACCCGTAGGGACCGTTAGGTCTACACGACCTTTATTCGACATCAGTAAAGTGATGTAGTAGTGGTGGGAAAGTCAGATCTGTACCTGACTCGGCGTTCATAGACTAAACAAGTGACTTGGATTTTTTTCGGCTCTATATCTAAATCCCTAATGATTATTTGTCCTAATATAATGTTTGTCCTAATGATCGTTTGTCCTAACACTTTTTATTTATAATCTATTAATTGTTCTGGATTTTTATAAAACAAACCTAACCTAACCTATAGAGTTCTAGAGGATAATCACAAAAAGTTCCCGAAAAATTCACGGTTTCCGAGAAAAAAAGTGTTAGGACAAACGATCATTAGGACAAAGGATGTTAGGGATTTAGAATGAGACCCATTTTTTTCGTATATTTTCCAGAATCGATGAGTCCAGAAGAGATGAGACGAATCGTTGACTTTTGGGACACCCTGTATAAGGTGTGATAAAATTAATCACGTAGACTTCAGCAGATAGTGGTGGGGCATGTTGGGCTGATGTTAGACTTGGAACGTCGACCAATGTATGGAAATATTTGGCAAACAAAGTAAATCAACAATTCTATTCTAGAAATTCTCTCACAGAGGCTTTCAGTCGAAATTGCTCCTACATTTAATAGTTGAATAATCCTAGTCCATGAGTAGTTTTATGATACAGTAAGGGATTCAATTCGTTCATTTAATCCATGAGTGCCTTTTTGTAAGCTTTTATTGAATTGCTTAAGTAAGTACCTACATAATATGCTAAGAACTTGTCCTAAGTTGTTGTAAGTCAAATTTCACCCAGTTCCAGTGGTTGGATTGATTTGAAATTTAATTCGGAAATGTAAATAAGATGAAAGTGCAAGTAAAGCCAACAAAAAACAGAGCAAAAAATCTTTCACAGTATATGAATTTTACAACACCTAAACTTTACAAAATGAGATATTCATAACTCTCGTTTCTTTGTCGTTTTTGTATAGCTTGGAAGACTTTGAATAGAGCCACTGCACAATAGTGACGTGGTGATTTGCGGGAGGCTGTTAAATCTAAGAGCACAGAGCAAATGTGCACTTAGTCATGCATCATTGAAGGTGACCTCCATTTCACTCTGCTCTTGAATGAAGAGGACACAAAAACAAACCTGAAAAGTGGGCAGACATCAGTCATTTGGAGATCCCTACTGCCCTACTAATACTATTAACGGGAAAGTGCGGTGTGGGTTTGTTCCTCTTTCACATAGCAATAGCATAGAAAATGGATAGTTTTGAGAAATAACGATAAGCGATTTCTACGTAGATGAAGTGATGGACAACTATCTCTGGAGGATGTCTTGATAAGTTAATAAATGTAATATATAAAAATCTCGTGTCACGGTGTTTGCTATTGAAACGGCTTGACTGATTTATTATTAAATTTTTTCTCTATTTGGTAGGTCTGAGAATAGGTCGGAGGCTATTTTTTATACCCCTATTCTTCGCAGAAGGAGTCGCGGGCAATAGCTAGAAATAAATAATAATTTCATTTCTATTTAATTAGCATCATAGCACACTCTTTCCTTTACTTAAGTTAAGTATCTTTGTTATGCTGTCTTAAAATTTTACTTAACCTTGTTTATCTTAACGTTATTATTATTAACTAGTATAGTTTGATATTGTATCTCTCGTTTGTATATGTTTCAAGTTGTGTTATAGAAGAAATATACAGTTAATCAATCATAATGTTTTCATTTCGGCAAAGGAAACTATCGTGACGAAACCTGGATAAGCCTGATAAGCATTTTCAATGGTGTGTATTGAGTTCTCAACCCGTACTGTGCCCGTCCTCTCATTCTTTGAGGAGGCCTCTGCCAAGCTGTAGGGTGTATATAGTACGGAGGTAAATCATAACGAAAGTCAGGTAGAGCTAATAAGCATCTCAAACTTCCTTGTTTCCATTAAAGTCACATCATTAACGTTTTACGAGACAGGTAATCGAAAGGCATGAGTTAGCGAAAGGATTTTGAAAGTGAGCGCAAACCGTTGCCTAATGCGATGCGTGAGATCGAGATGAAAGCAATTGTTGATACACTACCAGCGTTACAACACTGGCAGGTCAGCAATCTGCCTCGAACGGGGCACGGGAAATAGTAGTTTAGACTCTGCTCTCTTTACACGATTGTCCATACAAACAGAAATTTCGGTATTTATTTCGGCTAGCACATGTTGAGGTGGACACATCTATATTATAGGTACAGTCGAACGCATAAATATGTATACAGTCATCGCGTCAAAATATGTATACATCAACCTTATGGTTAAAATAACATAAAGTTTTATAGGTAGATATTTTTGACACCTTATTAACATTTATATATTTTTGCACTTGATCAGCATACTTTGTTAAATTTTTACATCGTAGGTATTTATTTATTTACTAGAAATACAATTTTTTTCTTAATTACCTTTTGTTCTTTTTGACACTTAAGGTACTAAGATAATCTCTAAGTTGTTCAATTGTTACGATTGTTATTGTTTATTTTATTTTTATTGCTTGTATGCGTTCTTTCTTTCTGTTTTAAATTAGTTAATCAATAAGTATTAGCTAATTCAGTTTTATTTCTTTTACAGTAATTTTCAGAACAGCATTTTTTGACAGAAATGCTTTGATCTAATCGTCGTTATAATTATACTACTTATATAGTTTTCAAGAATTACCGAGTTAAGTATGGACCACTAAGCTGACTTTAATAAAATATATTTTTTTAAATTTTCGAATCTCAATAAGGTTATCCAATAATAGTGTCATTCACTGGGGTATGTATTACAATACCGAAGTACGAAAGACCGAATGTATTACTACATCGAATGGGTCAAAAGACCGACACGATTTTTTTCTGAAACCGTTATTTTTTTAAGATAAACAAACCTAACCTAACCTAATGGGTTCTGTTTGATGCCGTTTTAATAAATTCTGAGAAGTTTACGGTTTCAGAAAAAAATCGTGTCGGTCTTTTGACCCATTCGATGTTTTAATACATTCGGTCTTTCATACTTCAGTATTGTAATACATACCCCATTCACTGTCATACAGTGTTCAGAAAAATATAGCACAGAACTATGTGGATGTCTGCATGGAGGTTCAAAGAGAGCTTGATAGAGGCTGACGGATAAACGGAGTTATTGTGTGACGTAAGTAAGACGTAAGCTCAAACCCAGGCTTGTATTGTTACCGTTTCTTATGTCACGACATGAACACAAACACTGAGATCAGACCACTACCACTCGCAGCGTCATCTTGATTGTAAGATTCCATAGAACTAGATTTGATGCTCTCTGCAATCTCATTCATCATACCCCTAGCTACAATCTATGACCGTAGAAGAGTAAGTTTCAAATGGAACAATCAGAAAATAGGGTCGGATCTAGCCTGATACAATTAAGAACCGGAGGTCGTATTGTCTAACGCGCGGGCGCATTCGCATTCTCCATCTCTTTCCACCCTCATTCTATACAGTGTGACCGAAAGAAGTGATTCCGAGTGCGTTAGACAATAAGGTCTCTGGTGCCATCTAGTAGACAGGCAATCAAATTTGAGCGTTGCGGTTATGGATGTAGATTGATATGTCTTTGGCCATTAGTTATGAAAGGCAGAGGGAATGGAAAGAAAAAATATCTGAATTGTTTATTTGTCTATGTACCTACATCAAAAATATCATAAACGTTGAACCGTATTATAATTTTTTAGCACGCCCCCATTCTGGTGTCTAATAATGAATGTATAGTCGACTAAGTGTTTTTTTTATCATTCAAAAATTTATTGATTCATGTCATAAATATAAATTATGACAGCTCCTTAATATTTAGTAAAAAAACAATAAGGCTGATTGTCACACTAACTTGTGCAAATTCAATGTTTTGTAATTTTTATAGGTGGTATATTGTAGGTGCTTAAGATTATTGTAGGTGTTAGGCTGCAACCTCTCACTATTATACCACTTTTTACCTTTAAACCTAAAATTGCTAAAAGTGGTGTCGAAACGCAAATGTAACGTCTCGTGTGCTCTGCCTACTCCCTTTGGGAATACAGGCGTGATTTTATGTATGTATGTTTTAAGCCTTACCACCGACATTGAACCTTAGGGAGTTAAAGGTAATTTAATTTAATTTATTTATTTTATTTTTTTATTTATTAACTTCGTACCAATGCGTAAATGTAAAAAATAAACATTTGCTATTTGAGCACACAATTGAATTAGTTTCGCTCAAATAAAATAAGCAATTAGTTTTGTTTACTCGTGCTGCATGTATTATTTTTTATTTTCAACTATTATTGCAAATAATACGATACCTAAGTATGATTGATTTGTATTTTATGACTTAATCAGGCCTGTTAAAAGAATGGATGTTTGGTTGGTGCCTGATCTCCATAAAAATTGATATTCGCGATTGTTAGTATTTATCTATAATCGGTATTTCCATAACCTTCCTCTGTTCTACCCTATATGTAGGCTTTCAAAATATATAAACAAGACTCTAGTACAAGATCTCATAGAAGTGGTTATATAATGTAATTCTTTAAAATTTAACTGTGTTTACAAGTTTATTTAAATTGTAATTGTAAAAAAATTTTTTAGGGAAAAATTAAATGGAACAGTTTGAAAATTATTTTCATTTTACTTTACTCGCATTTATTTGAGTAGATAAATTGGTCATAACATAAAGAAAAGGCGGGCTCGTGTAATCGGTGCCGGGCAAGTGTGTCAAGTTTGCGCGGCGCGGGCGCAGCATCGCGGTGACGCAACGAAGAAAGACGTCGCGGCAGCGAGTAGGGTTGCTACTGTTTCTATGTATCTTATTTTTTTAAGTTTCAATGTAGATGCCATATTCTGGCAAATAAATTTGTATGATTTTGAATTAAAAGAATAGTTACATCCACTTCAGTTATCTTTAGTGCCGTACTTTTTGGACTACGCCAGTCAAATTCCCCTAGCCCAGCTGATGAACGAAAACCGCTCAGTATAATGCATTTCACTTTTTAATTTAAATTTCAATTTGCGCTTATTTAATAGTGTCCATTTGTCAGAGCCACAAACGCTTTTATGAAATTCATTATGTTCAACAAGGTACATAAGATATATATTTTGTAAACTACTTAATCTCGCACGCGATATTAAACTATTCTTAGTTTTTACTTTTTATTTCTGTCATTGGATACAGAACCAAGTATTCCGAGTAGTAGAAGTTGTGAACAGATAACAAGTTTTTTTTAATACAATAGTTATTCCATCGTTTTGGCAGCCCTGGCATTAGGTGACATTGCACCCAACGGTAAGCATATCGGTGGCTTACTTTTAATAGGACCATAAGTTTTATTTTAAGTGCATGCGAAGTTGAACCCTCTACGGAAGACATTAAGTAAAATTTTAATAACTCTGCTCTTAATTTTGTTTAAAAATTTCATAATCTCAAAATTTTCTAAATTCTGGAACGACTATGTTTAAGTAGGTTTAAGAGGTCACAACAGGTTAGACATTTTTGAAATCTTATCTATTGATATTTATATGTTTTTAAGCCGCCAAAACTGTCAACTGACATTTACATATCATATTTAAAAAAATCATAATGTACTTAGTAGATATATCGGGTCATTTTAATCATCAATCAATTTTTATTATGACTTGTTAAATCGCGTCTGGATTAATTAATGATTAATGCAAAGCTTCTTGTCAACATTAAATGTATGTTTTAGAATAAATTGCCGCATGTATGTTAGTTCGATCATCACCGAACATGACTTGAAAAATTTGGCTGTTTTTTTGGTCAAACTTTACGGGACAAGGTTTGTATGAAAAAAAAATTTGGAAAAATCTACTACGGGGAAACCTCGGACATAAGTCAGTATAACGGCACGTGAGTTAACATTATCATTATCATCATTTGGTGACCTCTATATTACCAAGTGTAAGAGTGATTTTATCTCAGCCACTGTAACTAATTTTAACACTTGTCGACAATATGATTTGCATAGCTGTGTAACAACTGTTCTCATGGCTTATTTGAATAGAATCAATACTGATTTTGTTCGTGTTACCATGGTTGAGATAAGTCGTCTTATTGACAGCTGACATTACCAAAGATAGTAGACTTACAATTAATTCAATCTGTTAGTGTTTTGTTTAAACAAAGAAAGGTCACGAACAGCGAACCATGTCCTTTTCTACTCCCACCAACAATTTGACATTAAAAATGCACTTTTTAAATTGTCTCGGCAATCCAGCGATCTTATGCAATTATTGCGACATTGTCAAAGTGCAAGGTGTATTGCAACTTATTTCACGGATCGAATTTGCAATTCAAGACTAGAGAGGGAGGGGTAAACTTTACAAGAAATCACTAATTACTAAAATAATTCGGAACAACTATTAATCGATATCATTTAAATATTATTTCTGCCTTACAAGGTATCCTCCTCAAATTGTTAGGTCTAAAAGCTCTATTATATTGTCTAACCCACAAATGCAATAACCCTCCTTCGACAATCGGGTGAAAAGCTTTAGTAGCGGGGTTCAAAGTTGAAAGAGGGGCTCACACCTCTTGAGTTTTTTGGAATTTATGTGCTAATTAAATTAAAAAAATACCATAACCAAGAGCGATCGTTGAAGGAAAAATTGTGAGGAAATCAGCAGACACAAGTAGCAGTTCAATGTGTGAATTTCCCAATTCGCACCGAGCCCGCGAGGGAATTAGCCCAAGCCTTTCAATCTGCCAGTGCACAGCAGTGAGACATAAGCCGTAGAAGTGACTTATGATGACTTACAAGTTCCCTCTCAGCAGGTTGAGGCTGTAGTCAAAAGCAGAGGTCCTCCCGGGGCCGTTGAGGTACAGCGCGCAGTCGTTGTCGTCCGCAGCGGCCGAGAGCGGCGTCAGCGCACTGGCGCCCGCGCACAGCGCTAGCAGTATCAGCCTGTAAACAAAAAAGGCGTTCAGAATGATAGCTAAGACTAGCTGCCCAATCATAAAATCATTCTGAAGTTGATAGCGGATAGCTACAACTGTCCTATACTTTTTCACTGGGTGGCACAGATCAGGACATTCCATCTTACTAATGAAAGATAATTATGCTTAATAGCCGTAATCTGTGTCATACCATTTAGAATATTTGGAATGTATTTCTTTCTTTTTTAAGTCTAAATGAGACCTAAGTATTTAAATAAGTGTCTTACTAACATAGATATACTGTAACCCGATATTGAATGTTTATTTGAAATAAATTATTTGAAATTTGAAATTTCCGTTTGATGAAGGAAATGCGCGAACAAAAAAGGAGTTCAGAATGATAATTAAGACTAGCGCCCCTATGCTTACCCGTTTGATCAAGAAATTACGCCAGCAAAAAGGGTGTTAAGACTGGAAAGGCCGTAGCACTTCGTGTGCTAAGTTAATGTGTAATTCATTGGACTTTATATAACCGTACATGACGTGATTGTATCACATCTAAAAGCTATTATAGATCCTGTATGCATATGCTCGAAAGTAGTGCTGGTTACCCAACACATTTTAAAGTGAGAAATCACTAAAGTATAATTTAGCGGGATAATAGTATCGCTTTACAGGCATTTATTAAAATTTCTTTAGTCATTAATTCGACGCAATGTCACATAAATATGCATAGGTACCGAGTGCTTTCATGCAAAAATACTTTATACTATTCGATGATTTATATTTGTATCTTTTCCTGTCAACTGTATTTCCTGTGTATCGAATATGTGTAAATAAACATCTCTCTCTCAAAAATTGCTAAGCAGCCAACATCAGCCAACTCAAGAGACCTGACTATACATGTTAGAATGAGCACCACAAGAAGCTGACATACATAGACAGAGAGTGATGATAAAATGTAGTTTTCAGTATGAGCGACAAAAGAAGACAGTTTTCTAGCTACTATTTGTTATATTTTATAAACCAGGTCAAAAAATTTAAAAAAGTACTCTATTTAGTATGACGGGGTACGCTAATGCTGATTTTCGTGGGATACTTGTTCTACACTGAGAAAAAAATAGCTTCACAAAGCACAATATTAGCGTTGTTAATTTTTTATTGTTTGTGGAACAAAAAACTTTATTGACGCATTAAAGTTCATTTACGTATAGACACAATCTATTTATTGTGAGACTAAGAATTGAGCAGTACACAACTTGAATTTAGTCAAATTCGAATTGATTAAACTTTGTTGTTACAATAACAGCAATACTTTGTGAGTTCGTTAACTTTTGACATTGTAAGAATTTCACAAAGTTCAACTTTATAAATCTGACAACATTAATTTTGTGGTGGCAACACCGCACACAACTTTTCTTTAGTCAAATTAATATTAACTAAACTGTATTGTTACAATAACAGCAATACTTTGAGAGCTTGTCAACGTTTAACATTGTAAGAATTTCACAAAGTTCAACTTTATAAATCTGACAACATTAATTTTGTGGTGGTAACACCGCACACAACTTTTCTTTAGTCAAATTAATATTAACTAAACTGTATTGTTACAATAACAGCAATACTTTGAGAGCTTGTCAACGTTTAACATTGTACGAATTTCACAAAGTTCAACGTAATAAATCTAACAACATTGATTTTGTGGTGGCAACACCGCACACTACTTATATTTTGTCAAATTAATATAAACTAAACTGTATTGTTACAATAACAGCAATACTTTGAGAGTTCGTCAACGTTTAACATTGTACGAATTTCACAAAGTTCAACGTAATAAATCTGACAACATTAATTTTGTAGTGGCATCACCGCACACTACTTTTATTTTGTCAAATTAATATAAACTAAACTGTATTGTTACAATAACAGCAATACTTTGAGAATTTGTCAACGTTTAAAATTGTATGAGTTTCACAAAGTTCAACGTTATAAATCTGACAACATTAATTTTGTGGTGGCATCACCACACACAACTTATCTTTTGTCAAATTAATATTAACTAAACTGTATTGTTACAATAACAGCAATTCTTTGAGAGTTCGTCAACGTTTAACATTGTACGAATTTCACAAAGTGCATTGTAATAAACTTGACAACATTTATTTTAAGGTGGCAACACTACATACAACTTTGCTTTTGCCAAATTAAAATTAACTAAACTGTATTCTTACAATAACAGCAATACTTTGAGAGTTCATTAACGTTTAACGTTATACGAATTTACAAAGGCCAACGTAATAAACTTGACAACATTTATTTTAAGGTGGAAACACCGCAGACAACTTTGCTTGTCAAATTAAAAATAATAACATTAGGTATACGAATTTCACAAAGTTCAACGAAATTTAATCTGAGAACATTAATAATTTTGTGTTGACAATACCGCATACAAATTAATACTAACAAAATCGTATTGTTACAATAACAGCAATAATTTGAGAGTTCATTACCTTATAACATTGTATGAATTTCATAAAGTTCGACGTTATCAACTTGACAACGTTTATTTTGTGGTGGCAACACCGTAGGTACACAACTTATAAAATTGATGATTATGTACATGATTTAATTTTAGGGTTCTTTTGTTCTTTTTAGAGCACTGAAATAAAAGCTTGTTTAAAGTTTTTTTAGTTTCCCCTGGAAAATATCGTGTCTGTGCTGCTAACCGCTGAGGAGTTCCCTCAATGGCAGGCTCAGTTAGGAGCCAACATCTCTTAGTCTGTGGAGCCAACCTTGCCTTGGTTGGGTGCAGGCAGTAGCCATGTCATGGTGATCTTTAGTACCTATGGGTTACCATAATAGAATACGTATGTAACGTAGAGTAGTTCCCTAGACAGGATCCAATCCTGAGCGCATGAACCTTGTCATTGTCATGGTAAATCTTATATTCCATCAAAACATAACACATTTTCTTAATTTTTCTGCTACGGCAATGTTTTCTTTTTAAAAGTATAACTTCTTATAAATTTAAACACTCGAATTATTTACACAAAGCAGAATTTACTAAGGATAAACTGAAACTCAAAATTTGACTTGGCTTTATTTAAGAATATTGTATAGTCTTAATAAATAAATATCAGGGTTATCTACGGAACTAGGCACCCATATAGATCTCATTTCTTTTGTCGGCAAAGTCGACAATCACTCATCGAGTATTATTAATACCTATTGAACTTGGCTTCCATTTTCACATTTATGGGGTATCATTATTTTTTGTCAAAAAAGTAGGTAAGGTATGCGTTATCAAATAAATTGGATTAATATTAATGACCACTCTTTCATAATAACTAATAATACTTATTAAAACCGGCCAAAAACGTGTCGGACCACGCGCAGTGTAGGGTTCCATACTCAACTCAACCCTATTACTACTTGCCCGATAACCTAGCTCGATGAAAGAGCACACTATGGGTTAGCCGAGAAAAAAATTCACCCCATTTTACTTGTAGCAGAGGTACCTGCCCTAAAGAAATTATTTTTTCAAAATTTTATTTTACGACTATCCGCGTTATAAATATACATTCCAGGCACTACAGTCTTTAAGCTGAGCCGCGGACGGACGGACAGATGGACGGTCATGGCGAAACTATATCATCTTGACGAGTACGTTAGTCCTAGATGTTAATCAGGCCCTATACTACGAAGCGCGAATTTCGAACTCCGTTTCATGCCGTTCCGCTCACGCTAATGGTATTTATTACGAGAGTGAGAGGGACCGCACGATCCGAACTTCGAACTTCGAATTTCGTAGTAACCCCCCAGGGTCTAACGATGGAGCTGTAAGGTACACTAAAAAATTAAAAATAAAATGAAAAGAAAAAAACTTTTTAAAAACAAGCTTATATTAAAAGATGTTAAAAAGAACTAAAAAGTTGAAAATAATTTAATTGTGATTAGAATAGAAATAGACCATGTGTAAAATATTTGCGTTTTTATCACAGTCCCAATTTTTTCAATAAAGGCGTGTTACATTTTGATGTCAAGAGAAATAAAAAGAAACACGCTATTACTTTCAACTTTTTAGTTCTTTTTAACATCTTTTAATAAAAGCTTGTTTTTAAAAAAGTTTTTTTTTAATTTTTCAAATCATACGAGAAAAAAAGGCCAAGAGCGTATCGGACACGCCCAAGATAGGGTTCCGCAGCCCTTTCGACCTGTACTATCTTTATTCAACAAGTAATATTCTAAGAATTTTATATTTTGTATGTAACTTCCCAAGTAGGTATATTTCTTAGGTCAGGCTACTATTTACTCAAAAAGTACTATTAATACCCAAGCCAACTTATCCGTTATAGTTTTCCTTGTTAGTTTAATATATTTACTTCCATCACGAATTTTTTCAAAATTTTCGAACCAGCGGTTTAGATTTTAGAGGGGGGGGGGGGCGCTCGATTTTTACAAGAATTTGCCCTTTAACGTTGAATATCTCTCAAACGCGTCACTTAATTGAAAAATCGTCTTCGCAACCCTATAATGATTTTAAAAGACCTACCCAACGATACCCCACACTAAAAGGTTGAACGAGAAAAATATTTTTCTGCATTTTACTACATCACTTTGTTGGTCTACTTATTTTACGTATTCATGCAAAATTACAGCTTTCTAGCACTTATAGTCTCTGAGATAAACTGCGGACGGACGGACGGACGGACGGACGGACAGACAGACAGACAGACAGACATGACGAAACTATAAAGGTTCCGTTTTTGCCATTTTGGCTCCGGAACCCTAAAAAGGACAGAGCTGTCATTTATCTGACAGATACTTTTTATCTGGGGATCGTAAAATCGGCCCTAAGTAAATTAAGTAGACGCGGATCCGCTTTTTGAAATACGAGTATACGCGATTATGATAGCAAGGAGTACGTCTTTTTAGATGGCAACACTGCTGCTAGCTAGCCTAGTAGCAGGCCCTACTACGAAACTCGAAATTCGAACTTCGAATAGTGCCGTCTCACTCACGCTAATGGTATTTTAAGCGAGAGTGAGCGAGACGGTACGACGCGAACTTCGAATTTCGGAGTAGAGCCTTGGCTTCAGTCAAGTCAACGTCAAGTCAGTCAGTCGCCCTGCATGTCCCGCGCGGGGCGTATGTGCATGGCTGTTTGCAGAGCAGATACGCCCCGCGCAGGGCGCGCGGGCGCAGCGCTAACGTAGTTCCATGACACGAGTACGAGCCCGGTTCTTCAAAAGAGGTAAAGAAAATTCCATTTAAAAAACACCCCGAAACGTACGCGTTTCACGAAGCGCGCTTATTATATTAGCAAAGTAACCTTAACATTCGACAAAGTAAACTTAAAGAAAAAGAATTCGACAAAGTTATATTGTGGGCACACGAATGAAGGCGTTGTCACAATCACAACTTACTTTACTTGTATGTTTCAGTTTGTCTTGAAACGCGGCCGCGTCAGGCCGCCTGTAGAAATTCATAGAAAAAGAAGACTGATGAATGAAAGAATGGACAACATAAATACATTTCTAAAGAATGCGGGGCTTGGCCATTTAGTGCATCGCATGATTGGTAAGTTTTTATTTATAATAAAGTGCTTTTTAAAATCACAGTGCTTTGATCATGTACATCTTTTCTGTACTGTTCATTATGTGTTGTTCAATTAAGAGTTTTTGTATAGTATTGTTTTGTAAATATCACTAATAAGTGTTATTACATGTATTTTTTGCCTATTTGTCTTCTAATTGCCGAGATATGTACTGTTACCGTTTGACCGTTAATTCAAATCTAGAACTGAGTTTACCTAGGTAGGTAGCGTTAAAGCGTGGTTAGGTATAGACATATATCCTGTGTTTTTTCTCATTTTTATAGTACCTAGCCAACTTGCCATTGGCGCACTCTACTGAACTGGCATATTCAACAAGTTTTATTTTTCAATTTTGGGTCACCAAGTAAATCTAGGGGATTTCAAGTAAAAAAGTTATTTCCTTGGAATCCAAACTTTGTCTTGCTTTCAGAGGAAGAAGTGACGCTTGATATATTACTGCAAGCAAGTGATGCAGAATTGTCTGAGCTCACAACAAAACTTGCAGACAAAATAAGACTGAGGTCTTCGATTGAAAAAATTAGACTGCATAATGTTTGTTTTCTTTTTTTTTTGTAGTTAGAAGTGATTCATATTTCATTTTTTGCATGAATTTGTTCCATTTCTGCCCATTGTCACAGAGAAAAGTAGATAACTTAAAAATTAAACAAACAAACTAAAAGAAAAGTAACTTAATTATAAAATGAAATTTTTTTGAAGAAGAAATAATTTAAAGAAATTTTTAAGTTCAAATTCATTCATTTATCAATAAATTGACTGACCTGAGTGATTACAACTTTTTAGTGGCTGCCTGTTTGTTACCCATAATAGACCTTGGCCCAATTGCATAACAAAGTACAACTTATATTATTACAAGCGGATCTCACTTTCTAGTTAATATAACTGAAGCGAGAGTTCCGCTTGTAATATTAGTTGTACTTTGCTATGCAATTGGGCCCTTGTTGAAGCATATTCTATTGTTATCGCATTAATTCAGCTAGTCCATCCAGCTTACAAAGATACAGTATATATGTATTATATAAGTAGGTAATTTATTATTTCTATTGACACCTAGTACCTACCCAAAACGCAGTAGTTTACTTATTATTATAACTAGCTTTTTTTCCATAGGTATCACTCTAACGTATAACTATGTACTTAACTCAAGTATGTATGTATGTAAAGCTCTTTTTTGTATACAAAAACATGAAATTAGCAGTTAACAAGAGAAACGGATGTACAAAGGCGACCTTATCCTTGAAGGGATCTCTTCCAGTTTGCCGACGTTAGCCTAACATGGTAGAGCGGGACACGTTAGCACAAACGGACAATTCACAGATAGTACTTTGAAAAATAGGTAGGTAGTATTTGGTGTGAATTGTCCCGTGATATTTATATTTATTTATTTATTTATATTTACCTATGTATTTTACTCATACCTTTTTTTTGTTACCCGTTGTAAAATTTCGCGTAGTTTAGGACTAGGTTCGTCTATTGGTGTCAATTGTCTCGCAATTTTGACCACCAAAGAATGCCATCTCACAACGCAATTTTTCTACTCCAAAAGTTTGTGAGATCTTATGTATAACTAACTCAGTTATTTTATGTACTTAGTTAGTGTCTATTGACGTATACAATAGCTTTGTTATAAATTGTTATCTAATCAATTGATTAGGTAATTACCTATAAATATTTATAGTGCCCGTGGCAATATTACACATCTTTACATGACTAACTCACGCAATCTTAAACTAGCACTTCGAAGTATGACTGAAATGCCAAAATAAGACATTAAAGGCAATAGAATCCAGTCCGCCGCGCGGGTAACTTCTTATTCTGCACACGTCTAGAATCTAGATCAATGGGTATACCTATACCTACGTTACGCTATAGGTTCCTTTCAAAATGTTCTGCAACGTATGTAATGTATTTGTAAGTGGAGCAGGTGTGGCCTGTGCTTGGGTTTCGCAAGTCTCGAGCTTTTACCTGAGCCTTCAATCCACTGTTAACTGGCCCATTAGGTCTCCTGACGCGTGTTTAAATCTTTGTTTAGTGCCGGTATGTTAATAGTATGTTAAGCGGACACCGTTAATCTTTGTGTGGAAACGTTTATGCATTGGTTTTAAATTGAATCGATTTATCGCCGATCATTATACTATCGTAGCCTATCTTACTAATATTATAATTGAGAAAAAAATTCTTAAGATGTTTGGATGTTTATAAGTATAAGTCAATCAAAGATCCCTGTGGTGGCAGAGTGCGCTAGCCAGGCACGAAGGCGTCGACCGCAGTGGGGAGCGACCCCTCATGACCACGACCACTCTGTCAAGTGTGAACGATACTAAGAAGAAGAAGTCAATCACGCAATAACGGCCGAATAGATTTAGATGAAACTTGGTGTACAGATAGACAAAAATTTGGATTGAGACATAGGATACTTAACATCCCGATGATGTGTATCCTTGGGATAACATTTTAACTTTTAACTATACGTAGAGGTAATAGAGGACGTTTTCCAAGAACGTTAAGGGCTTTCATAAGAGGACGCGTTGACTTTTTCTGCAATCAGGGGCCTGTTGCATAACAAAGTACAACTAATCTTACAAGCGGAACTCTCGTTTCAGTTATATTAAATAGAATGGGAGTTCCGCTTGCAACAGGCCCCAGTAGATGGTTTTGTCCGAGCGAGCGTTGTGCTTTAAAAATGTTTACGTAACGTTTTTCAGGCCAAACTATGGAAGTGTAAATATTTCTCATGAAGGCACTTCTAAAGGCCAGTTATGATTATATTATACCATGGTATTTTTTCTTAAAAATTTTAGAGTAATATCATCATACATATACTTACCCTAAGAAAATACGTTCAAAATAAAAAAAAAGTAACGTTTTGGAGACGCAATCATTACAAGTATTTACATATAAATACAATGAGTCCAAGAAATCAAAAGATAAAAAACGATGTACTTCATCAAAATTCCGCAGACAAGCATAAGATATAGATCTACAATATCTTTAAAAGAAAATGAAGAAATATTATTTAAATATCAATTTAATTCTAAACAATAATTTATTGAAAAAAACAGCGATCTCCTCTTCACATACAAATGCAACGGCTGATAAATAGTGACAGTTGCAGTTGCAACAAACAAGTTCACAAATCACCAGTGACTTTTACTTTGTCGAGTGTTTTTTAAGTGTTGCGAAGAACATCTATTAATTCTCAACACGTCTTCGCAGCCAGTCGTTACTTTTTATCACCGAATAAGACCTTATGGAGCGCTGCTTAAAGATATGCTAATGTAAACATTACGAACTATTTGCGCCAAAAATTAGGTAAGCTTGTTTAAAGGTAAATTGAGTTAAAAAAATTTAGTCATTTCTGGAATCAACATGTGACTTTATTGTTTAAATCATGAAGCCTAAAAGTAATATGCATAATTTATAACTACTTTGAATTTTGTAGGTATACATAGAATCTGCGGCAAGTTTTAAACTGTCCCTCGGACCAAGCAGAGTCTACTCACATCTATCGAAACGGTAAAAAAGTAGCAGACGTCCGTCGGCTTTACTCTCACCGCCGAGCCGATCAACGTCGTTTTTACTTTTAATGCGTTGCCATGAAGCTTTTTTCAATCGGCTTAAGTCGATTCCACGTCGAATAGATAGACCCTAAGTAGCCAGGCACTGACATAACTTGAGTTCATAAGAGCAATTAGTAGATTTATGTTTTCTCCACTGATTGACAGGACTATCCGTCGAGCTGTTAGCGAACTTAGTATTTAATTCAACGATTGGCAAAGCTTTTAATGAGAAACTGGCTTATAATGTATTACGTGTAATGTGCAAGATATTATTTATTATTTGCTTAATAAATACTATTTAAACATAAGCTAGTGAGATATTGCCGCTTTTCCAGAACAATTATTTTCACAAAGTATGTACGGTCGCGTGCTTTAATTTGGGACCCATTTCGAAAAAATATTCATTGTGTAAAGGCAGATGCGACTTATTGAAGACAAACGGTGAACGGTTTTTGAAAAAAGGATAATGCACGTTCAAATGTACACGTCTTTAATTAATTATTAAAAATACAGAGGTGCGTGTATGCGTCGGTCGAGCAAAAAAGAAAAAGTGAAGGGCAGCCGCCGGTGTCGCGGGGCTGCGGCCAAAGTCCAATTTTTTGCACGTCGAATGCATGTGTGGTTTGTGCACACATGCAAGGCGTCAACATATTGCCGCCCCAGGAATGAGATGTTTGTCGATGATCGGGAGCGAGCACAAACGGTTGAAGGCTCGTCTAAGTGTCCCTGCAGTGGTGAGTACTTCGGCCACACGGGTCACGCCGTCGGAGCCGGGGTAAAGGCATGTCACACGTCCCTGCAGCCATTGGTTAGGAGGAACCCGGTTGTCTTTCACCAGGACCATTTCGCCAAGTTGAATTTGTCCTCGATCTTTGTTCCATTTCTGGCGCTTTTGCAGTTCTGAAACGTATTCGTTATAAAATCTGTTCCAGAAATGGGTCTTCAGTTGCTGCGTCCGCATGTAGCGGGACAACGTGTGGATAGCTGCAGTGTCCTTAATCTGAGGAGTTGGAAGCAACGTTATGGTGCGTCCGATTAAAAAATGAGACGGCGTTAAAGCCGTGAGATCCTTAGGATCTGAAGATAGGGGTGTGAGAGGTCTGGAGTTTAAAATACCCTCTATCTGTACGAGAACTGTATTAAGCTCTTCATAAGTTAAGTTAGCTGTTGAAACTGTGCGTTTTAAGTGGTGTTTAACACGTTAGCTGCGGCACCAATTTTTGCATACTTTCCGTTCCTGCGGCACGAGGTATAATCGGCCCGTACCGTGACCAGACGTTAGGGCGACACGCGGTCTATTAGACCCCACCTCCTTTTACAGACTAAAATCCATTTTCTGGCGCGAAATCAAAGATAAATGAGAATTTTGGTCCTTATTGATATAGACAGTGAATTGATGAACCCTAATCCACCGTCGCCCCGGGATCTGATGGCTAGTTTAGGAATTATTAGCAAAACAAAATATGGGATCTTATACACCTCGTAACGCACTGAAATAGGGCAAATTTTCGCTGCGATTAGTGATGGGAAAAATAATATCGACGTTTTTAAACTGTCTTAACTACGCAACGACTTGACCGATTTTGATCAATTATATCTCATTAGATCGTTTTAAGGGCAAAACCTGGCAAAACAACACAAAGCTATCAAAGGATACATTTTTTTTAAATAATCTAAATTGTGCTTGAAGGCGCCATAAAGAAAAAAAAACCGGCCAAGTGCGAGTCGGACTCGCGCACGAAGCGTTCCATTCTATACCATTAACAGGCACCTATTACAGACTTATTATTGGAAAATAATGGATTACGGTTTATGCATAAGGTTTATCTTGTAAAAGGACGTGCTCTCCAATCGACGTGATGCACAACACTGGTCGCGGGAAGCTCGCGTTCAGTGCGGTACGAGGTCAGGGGGGATATGGGACGTTTTAGCCTCGTTCCGCACTGCATTAAAATTATATTAATTCAGTGCGGCACGAGGCCTAAGACATCCGGTACCAAGGTAGGTACACCACCGAGTCCGGAACCATTTAGTGATCTCAAATATATATTTATCTCTTTCCTACACTGGACCAAACCAAAGCTATGCCATTCGCACGACAGAGAAATTCACTTTTTTGCTTGCCGCACCACAGGGAAGTTGCATCAGGGGTGATTTAGGCCTCGCTTCGCAGTTAACGTGTTAAATTATTTGACTGCACCCTCGGCTAAGCTATTAAAATGAGGACTATATGCAGATGATAACTTAAAATTTATCTATGATTGGAAAGTTCTTTACAGGCACCTACAGAACATCGCCCGTTGTCGGAAAAGATGTTGACAGGTTTTCCCCTGCGAGCTATGAACCTGTATAATGCAGACAAGAAAGTTTCACTGCTCAGGTCGGTCACAAGTTCGATATGCACTGCTCTAACGGCCAAGCCAAGCAAATAAAAATACAGAGATAGGCCTTAATTAGACTACTACCTCTACCCTTTCGATTCAACATCATGACAGGTCCAGCATCATTATGTGATGATAATTATATAAAAGAATTGTGACGTAATGTGAAGAATGCAGTAAGATAGGATGCTTGGTGTCAAAGTCATAAAAGGAATTTTTCAGCCGGCCTCCGACTCGTAAGAGAGCGTCTGTTCTATTAAAAAATGGATTTAAATTATTTAATTGATTTTTTGTTGATAATGATTTATTTTGTTTTAATGTTAAGTACTCGTGTAAAAAGGTTTCTCGCTGTGAGAATCTACATAAAGAGTTTAATGCCGAGTTCAATTCTTAAATTGTTAGATAGCCAGTAAGTTTATTTTTTGAATTACATTAATTAAAATAAAAAACGTTGAACATAAGCAATAACTTGTTGTAATTTCCCTTAGTTTGAGAAACGCTTTAAGTATAAAATCGGAAATATATTAGTAACATAATTTGTTTGTTTGGTACAAACATTACACTGAAGTTTAAATTCTGGCAAATCAATGTTTTTAATATATTTAGGTTGTATAGGTCATGCCCCTTTGTCTTATAACAGAAACGATGGTCCGGTCCACCATAAGTCACAACTATGTAGGCATTTAGCGTAAACACCGCGCGAACCGACATCAGCTAGATTCATGTCAGTCGGCACGTAGCGCCAGGCGGATGACTCGGACCTGTCAAGAATTTCCTGTATTCTGTTAAAGACATAGGGTTTAAGTAAATGAGCCTTTGAGGAATTGATCCAGCCTAGAACGATCGTGGAATCGCACCGATATGTATAACTGGATATGTTCAACCTAAACGACGACTTAATCTTACTCATTATTGCTGAGAATAAGTAATCCGTTATGAATATCATTGTCTGTGGTAAGTAAGGTTTTATTTATAATTTGTGGGTAGTTTGAATACCATTTTTGTAAATAAAATTGACTGAGTTTTAATTGTTTAATTATTCCTGCATAAATTTGCAGTATTATGTAACATAAATAACGTGTCTTTATTAAACCTACGTTCTAAAGATAAAAACCTATACATAGCCCGCTCGAATGAGTCACCTAATTTATTAGGAGATTGTTTCAAAGGTATAGTAACTACGAAACGACCATCTGATTGTCGGATCGTGTTATTAACGTAACTATCTTCACATAGTTGCTGTTCCTTTGAAATCTGTTTATGTATAGAAACATTTTCATGTTCAGAAAACTGTTTTAATCGATTATCTAGCTGTTCGTCGTGACTAATAATCGCGTGGTTGCAATGGACTGTATTTAAATTATTGTTTACTTGAATAAGACCGGAAATAAGCCAACCGAATTTAGTGTTACTTAAAGTCGGCATATTTTTCCCTAATGAAATGTTCTGTGAATTTAGCACGCTCCAGAATATGTCAGCTCCTAGAAGAATATCTACCTCAGAAGGTATATTGAATGTAGGATCGGCTAAAGAAATATGTTTAGGTATTTTTAATAATGATTTATTTATTTGCACAGTGGGCAAATGTTGCGTAATACGCGGTACCACAAAACATTTTGTATTTATGTTATAGGAATTAATAAGCGATGATATTGTAATATTACATTGTTTCGATAATTTAGATGTTTGAGCATTTAACCCTTCAACTAACGACGAGGTCGAAGCGGTTGATAATTTAAGTTTTTCAATTAATTTTTCAGTAATGAAGCATGCCGTGCTGCCGTTATCAAGTAACGCTCGCACGGTATGTCTTTGTCCATTTCGATCCTGCACTTGGACTAAAGCAGTGGACAAAAGTACAAAGCCGTTATGAACAGCTGACAGCGAGATGTTATGTTGCGAAATATTGTCCAAATTAAGTTGAGCTTCAGGCACATGTGTCTCATGCTGCGGCGGTGCAGCGTACAAAACTACATTGTTTTGAGGAATAGGCGTCGTCGCAGCAGGTGAGTCATGAACATGTAATAAACTATTTAGCGGTTTAGTGCACATACGGCATGGGCCAAGTCTACATGAATTAACGCTATGACCTTGACGCAAGCAGTTCAAACACAATTTAAGCGATTTTGCCTTTTGCATTTTAGCTTCAACTGATAATGACCTAAACTTTGTGCAACGGTAAATTGCATGATTATTTTTGCATAACGGACAAACATATTGTCGCTCCGGCGGAGGCGATTGAGGATTGATCACGAAAGACTTATGGCGGTTGTGCATGACGTCACTGTGTCTACGCTTAGAGTGAACGTCTTCCATCGTTTCCAATAAATCAGATCGATTTTTCATGAAAGTTAATAGCTGTTCAAGGGAAGGTAGCTCATTAAGTGTGTTTCGATATGTTTCCCATTCCCGAGTGGTTATGGAATCTAATTTATTCGAGACAATGTATATTATGAGCATATCCCAATGCTCCGTTGGTAATTTAAGTGTTTTTAATGCTCGAAGATTTCTTTTGACAGTGTCAATAATATTACGCAACGATTTGGATGACTCCTTAGTCACTGTTTCAATGTTAAAAATAGCTTGAATGTGATTATTGACAAGAAGCCTTTTATTATTGAACCTGTCGCAAAGCAAATCCCAAGCTATGTCGTAATTTTCTGCGGAAAAATCAAGTGACCGGACAATTAACGCGGCACTGTCTTTTAACGCAGCGCGTAAGTAATGCAGTTTGTTTATTTTAGGTATGGATTGGTCCAAGTGAATAAGAGAGCTGAACGTGTCATGAAATTCTAGCCAGTCCTGATATTGACCCGAAAAGGTAGGTAAATGTATAGTAGGTAGTTTAAGTTTAGGCCCACCTTGGTGTGCAATACCAGAACCTGAGACAGACCCTGTAAACGAGGTCGCGGTCGCGTCCGCTCCCGCTGACGCTTGGTTCCTCGCCAACACGTCCCGCGCGAGCGCGATCACTCCGAAGTACCTCGACTCGAAACCTTCGCGGTCTTTATATTGATCATCTGGAATTTCACAAACGTTTTCTATATCAGACTGAACATTATCGTAATCTGAATACAGTTCCTCCATTTTTGATAACCTTATGTTAAGTTCACCGATTTGAAGTGGACTTAACTTTGAGCAGCATTTAAGACTGTCTAAATAAGTAATAAATTGAGTTACTTTAGTTTTATGCGTAGCCCTTTGTTTCATTAAAACCTTCGAATCCATAATGTTCAAATGCACAGCAGTGCACACAAAAGTCACCTATGAAAGTTTATAAGTTAAAAGTATAGGTGTGATTAAGCTAAAATTATGTGATTTACGTAAAATTTAGTGAAAAATACTTAAATTTCATTTTTATGCAGTGAAGTGAGGGTGCGTCAAGAATCGCAAGTGCAAGGCATGCAGCGGAGATGCAAGTTACCGAGCGGCGGTCGCTTCAAGGTCACGGCCGCCGATACAAAGCAGTCAGCTGGCTGGAATATGCACAATTAACAACTAAGTATTATTAGGAATTATTTAACACAGTTAATGTACAGCTGATAGGGTCTTAAGCCTGTGCTTAACCTTCGAGACGCAATGATTTTATTTGTTAGAAATTAAAAAGAAAAAAATTAAATATCAAAGTATTTCTCACTTTTAATTTACACTGGATAAGCCAATAAGCAATTGTACTGAAATGTACTAGAATATAGATATGATATAAGTAGTAAGTGAAAGGAGATTATTAATGATCGCTTTTAAAGTACGAGATGGGTAGGTAGCTATGTATGTAACGAAATTAAATAATGAGTTTGCTCTTAAAGTGCGAAGTTAATATAAGAATAAATTAAGGATTCGCTTTTAAAGTGCGAAATATAATAAAAAAGGAAGAATTAGTTCACTTTTAAAGTGTGAAGAAAAGTTTAGGAGATTAAGATCGGAACGAACTTACAGTAACGCTGCTACAACTTTCTCAGATTCTCACTCGCAGTTTTGGTACGTTGACTGAGCTGATTCCCGTCGATAGTAGGTGTAAGTCCTCCAATTCCAGGTAAGTAATGTAATGTGTTAGGTATTGCTCAATTTTGAACGTCCTCTCTTCGTTAATTCCGTTCACTTAACGGTCCGTCGTCGTAGCACGTTCCCGTAGTTCCTTGTTGATTTTCGTGGTTCAAAATATCCAGGTTCGTAGGACCAAATGTAAAGGCAGATGCGACTTATTGAAGACAAACGGTGAACGGTTTTTGAAAAAAGGATAATGCACGTTCAAATGTACACGTCTTTAATTAATTATTAAAAATACAGAGGTGCGTGTATGCGTCGGTCGAGCAAAAAAGAAAAAGTGAAGGGCAGCCGCCGGTGTCGCGGGGCTGCGGCCAAAGTCCAATTTTTTGCACGTCGAATGCATGTGTGGTTTGTGCACACATGCAAGGCGTCAACACATTGAATTCCTATAAAATATGACAGGACTGTCAACCTTAAGTGGGTCCCAAATTAAAGCTAGTGACTGTACCTACCTACTTAAATTAGTTCGTACAATAACATACGTAAGTTGCATTTCCTACTGTGCTACTTGGACACGTGAATGCATAAATTCCAAAGGCTCCTGACTAAGAGTATATGTCAAAAATCAATGAGAAAAAATAAAATATGTCCACGGCTCAAAATTACCCGCCAAACGTAGAGTAAAACGTTCATTGCGGTACAGAGAATCATTAATTTTGATTCGGGCTTACATAATGGATGATATGATCACCGCCCTAGTGACCGCTGCGTTAGGGTTGCCGATTTTAGGAAAAAAAAAATTGTATAAGAGTTTATTGTTATAACTTTTGCTGTTTTTATTTATTAGCTAGGTAATGTTTTGGAAAAAACCTGTGACATTTAAAGTAGATTTATAAGGGTTTGATGATTATACAGCGCTACCAGTGTATAAAATAGTTATAAATTCTACAACACAATTAAAGTTATTGAGCAGTTTCGTAAATAGAGATGACGCTAACTTTTTTTCTGTTAGCCCGTACTCTTGAATTTCAGGTCTTTGTGTCCACTGAGTCATATCTGGCTAGTTATACATATATTTTTAACAATATAGCCACTATCTAGCCACGTTGAACTGTTTATGCGGCCGCTTGTGCATCGAACGGTGATACGACGAAAGATCCTGAAATATTTAAAAAATAACGCCAATAAACTAGGTGCACTAGGTGCACTCCGATAGTGACGCGTGCCGCAAGAAAGCATGACACACTTAAGTAGGGTTGAAAAAAAATAATTTAACCCCTGACACAAAAAAGAGGGGTGTAATAAGTTTGACCGCTATGTGTGTCATTGTGTCCGTCTGTGGCATCATAGCTCTTAAACGGGCGAACCGATGTAGATGCGGTTTGTTTTTATTTGAAAGCAGGTTTTTTCAGTTTTTTGGCAATGGTTCTTAGACATGTTTTATCAAAATTGGTTCAGCCGTTTCACAGTTATCAGCTCTTTTGTTAGCTGCGGAAGGGATCTTAGACACATAATGAGCATTTATTTTATTTAAAAACATAAGTGTGACCTGATTGCGTTGGGGGTTTTTAAATTATTAAATTTTTAATTCTTACATTAAGTGTTGATAACCCTACTCGCGTTGAACTGTTGCGTTGGTGGTTGCGCACCGACCGGCGACTAAAGCGACCTCTGACTCTGACTCTGAACTATTTCAAAAATAATGACGATTAATTGTGCAAGGTGTTCAGATAATCTTCATTTAATTGAATTGAAATGGAAATAGTATAACTAGTTTAAGTAAGAAATCATCAAAAAAAAACTTGAACGAAGCGGGAGAAAACCGCTACCTACCTATTGTTTTGATGTAACAAAGAAGAAGTAATGGCCAGATAGGTAAAACTAATCATGCGGTGTCATCTCCATACTCGTATAAACAATTACTCGTTTAAAGGTATTAGATTTAGTTGTTTTATTAAGTGCATTTAGTATTTATTTGATTGCCACACTTTTATGAATAAAAATACAAAATATAACTCTGCCGGGGCATAGCAATAATACAATTAACAGTGTGCGTAAGTGGAACTTCAATATAAAAGTATATTATACATTTTTATAATACGAATTAATCTACTTTTAGATGATCGTGGGTTGAGAATGTAACTCACGGGCCACAACACGGGATTATTGAGCCACTTGCCACTGTTCGTAATTTGGCCGTAATGATAATCGGATTTATCAATGACAACAGGTTGACATCTGTACTACGAGTATGATCGGCTAAATTATGAACAGTTGTATGTGGCTTAACATTCTCGTGTTGTGACTATACTTACACAAAATTCTACGATTTTTTTCTTAATTCTATTTTAAGTAGTTCATACGAACTACGTAATAATTGCCAAAGATACATTAAAATCTTCACCTTTTGGCATTTAACATGCTTAATGAAAAATTCCACTAATATTTACAGCCGCAGGGCAGAAAGCTCGTTAAATAAATGTTACACTTCGAGCTATTGCAGACTCGTCCAATAAAATATGTGAAACATACTTTTAAGTTTATCATTTCGCAACGAGTTTAATTTAATGCCCACTAAATCTTAACTAGTTCGTAAATTACGCTTCTAAGTATAGTTATTGATTCATGGATACCCAACAACTAGAAATTCGAGGACCGACAGTCAAGTGATATTATAGTAGAAGCAATCAAATCAATACATTCTAACTTAGAATTTTGATTGATTCCATCTTATACTCTGATGATAGTACAAACACTTTTGGCAGCCAATTGTCACATCTCGTGCAATAAAGTATATGCATTTTATCCAATCTTTATAAAATTAAATTTTGAAATGCCATTTTTTTTCTTATAATTGGTATGATTCTATTATATCATGATGAAAATGTACCTATGTACGTATACCAGGGTCTTAAGGAGTGCTTATTAATTGTAAAATATAAAATCAATCAAAACAACAAATAGAGAATGTGGTACTGATTTATATCATTAGTTTTAATCAAAATCCAGCCCAAACTCTTAAACCTACAAATCTGAAATTTTGCATAGAGATTCCTTTTCTAATTCAGTTATTAGTACTTATTGCTTACTAAAGACAGATTTTACTTAATTCCCACAGAATAGAGAGTTCTGCAACAGGGGCGAAGCCTTAAGTATGTATAATGTGTAATCTCGATTACGTCTGATTATTTCTTAAGTTTATTGATGCAATGAACCACCCCCTCTGTCGTCCACATTCTTTGAACATGTTGCCGACTACAAAAACTGGTACCACGAGTACGTTACGCTCACGTGCCTCTCTGAAGGATCTCCAGTAACTTTCTTCCTTATGCAACGTTTATGAATGGGCAAGATTCCGAACCTTACATGAACGTTATAGGCTTGGAAAAAAGTAAGTATTTTATTTTAAGTATTATAATATGTTTTAGTTATGATTATTCTTGGTAGGGATTTCCGATCACGGGCCCATGAGAACCCGGTCATTCGAAAGGCATTGTATTATATTGACTTGTTTTCGTTTTGAGCTTTTGGTTAACACATAAGATGCGACTGTTTTTCCCGATTCTTGTAATAGATATTAGAAATAACGATTATACGGAGGTAAACATCGATGTTTTAGCCCATACCTAGCATTCGACCGTTACTTTGGCGAACTGTAAAGCAAGTGCCATCGTTTCAATACACAGCATACATCGCTATAGAAAGTTCACTTCTAAAATAGACGTTTTCAAACCTTAAAATAAAAAATGTGCTGAATAACTTTCATTGTACTCTTAAAGTCAGTTTGAACTACTTGACTGAAAATCTGAAACATATTTAAATATTCTTAATAATTTTTTGTTATAGGTATAGCTTGTCTAATTTAAAATGACGCGCCCCACCACCGCATTTACGCACAGGATTTGAAACCAAATTTAAGCTAGGTACAGTCGGTTCCCTAACATAAGTATCCACTTTTCTATGCAGTTAGTATGGAAAACTAGATACATAAGTTAGGGAACCGACCCTACAATAGAGAAATATTTCTCTTGGCAGATGTGCGTGAATGCAGTGGTTGGGCGCGCGTCATTTTAAATTAGACAAGCTCTATACTGTTGTACTTCTACTCTTTCATTGATTTTCTAATTAGGTGCCCCAAAGTCCAAGTCAATCTGACCGTTGGAAATGGATAAAAATCTCTGAGGCAGTTTTACAGACATGCTATAGGGAGTATCGCAACTAGGTATTAATATTTTATTATAAACCTAAAGCATACCACTCAGAGACATGTTTTAAGCACTGCAAATTTCAAATGGAAACTTCTATACTTTTCCGTAAAACAAATTATCATTTACGCACTACATAAAAAAACGAAGTAGAACAAATATATTTTCCCATACTGGATCATCTGTTTCAGATAAGTTGTAGCGCCATTCGGTTGCGCAAACGCCGGTCAAGAGATGCGCACCGCGTTGCGTCACGCTGTCATCGCGATTGTATTAAACTCGACCGGTCGAAGGTGCGGTTTATTGGGATGTTATCAGAGAAAATTGCGCCTGATAATGCTCTGAAAGCGCGAGCTAAGTACTTTTTTAATTAATATTAACAACAAGTGACCTATTGAACTTTGTGTTCTTAGGGTTCCGTACCTAAAAGGTGTCTAAAGAGACTCTATCTGTCTGTTTGCTCATCTGTCAGTCACAGGGCGGCTTCTTTTAAATTGTAATAGGTTGAAATTTGAACCTAAAAACTATTCCTGCTACAAATTACGAAAATAAAACAAAGCGCAAAACTAAAGAGGTTTAAGAGACGTGTTTTTCTGTATGGTGGATTTTTATTCCGTGAAATTTAAACGTGAATTTAGAACATAGACGAAGTTGCGGGAAACTACTATTGTAATATATGGAGATGGCTTCATTAAATCAAGATAAAACTATGAAGAGCTGCAGTCGGGGCCGTCAGAATAATCTCAATAGTAGTTTTCGTAATTTGTATCTTTGTTTACTCTCGAATGTTTAAGGATGCACATGTCGTAACTAACCTTAAACTGTGCCGGCCTTGAGTTTTGTAACCTCACGGAATTTACTTTAGAAATATTATGATTACCCAAAAACTTTGGACGTCAACAATTTCTTAATTTCTGTCAATGCATATTCTTAATTGTTTAGTTTTGTAATGATTACTAAATTGTTTTAAAGTAAGTAAATTTATTTTCCATTAAGACCACAAGATGCTGGGTACTGCAACATTTTAATGTCAGTGTCAAAACTCCTAGCGTAAGTTTTTGCCAAAAAAATCTCGAAGTCGTTCCCGTTAATATCTTAATTATTATAGACAAATTGGCGGAATCTTAAGGTCTCCCCACATTTATCGATACATGTGGAGGGGGGATACCCTTAAGGGAGGTAGGTAAATATAAAAATCGACTTGATAAGATTTTGGGACTTAATCACTCAAAATAAAATCGTTTAAAATAACTCAATTATTGATATGTATACATATACGTATACGTATAGCCTAACCCAGGGATTCCTAAACTCGGCTCGGCTACGATATGAGAATTTTAGAACTACACTTTTTCTTTTAATAAGGGCGACAATTACACCCTACAAAGGGAGTCGCAGTATTAAAAAGATTGGAAACCCCTGGTCTAACCTCTTACGGGTTTTCAAGGCAATTTAATAAATTAATTCTTACTCGATGAGATGATGAAGATTTGGAAACTTTTCATAATGAGTGAAAACGTTAATGGCGGTTTAAAATTGTTCATATTTTTTTACTTTCTGCACCTGTTTAGACGAAAAAAAGTAGTTTTAGGAGTGCTGCATCGCAACTGCGGTAGAAATAATAAAAGCACATCTATTTCCCACAATCAATATTATATTTTGATTAGGTAAAGCAGCGACGAGCATAAACGCATTGCGCTCGACGGCGACGTAACAGGTCAAATGGTGGGCCATCCATCACAATCTGGCGAGTCATGCTCTCGCTTTCATTGAAGATACAGATAATTTATAAGTACAAATTTGTTTTAATAACTAATTTCGCCATCTATTCGAAAAGTTACATTAAATTCGACAAACAGAAAAAAACACACACCTACATACATATTTTAACCATTTAAGCATGAAGATGGACTGAAGCATGTAATGTACTATCGCCCCAAGCGCCAGATACCCATTTTCATAACAAATTTGCTTGCAGCTGTTGATGTTTATTGCTATGGATTGTTATGGACAGATGTCTAGCCACTGCACGCAAACTGGGCCTTTAAGGTGGTTATCTGGCGCTTGGGGCGATAGTACTTCAGTCTCCAATATCATGCAAGGTATTTATTTAGAATGGGTGTACTTAATACTTATTTTTTAACAGTTACTAACCTACCAAAAAATTCTAGAAGTTCTAGAAGAACAATAAAATTAAGGGTTAAGCCACTTTGAAACATTTCGACAATGCAATTAGGCATTTCCAGGTTTAGAGAGATAGCACAAATTATCAAAGCGTGTGTATTAATAATAATTTAATGCTAAGTCTGTTTGAAATTAATAACTTCTAGCAGTCAGAAATGCATTTCGAAATGTGAATTAACTAGCCTGGTCAGAGTTATATTATAATCTCAGCTGTGCAAATTTACCAATTGCATCCTTGTGTTCAGGCATTGCTCAAATTTTGCAATGATAGCAACACATGATATAACACATTTCAAAACCGTATGAAAGTCCTCTCTAGTCTTGTTCCAATTTCGGACAGAAGTGTAACTCATTGCATTATATTGGAGTACAACAATAAAGTGTGGAAAACGAATGTAGGAGTAGGAGTTCAAGATATTGGACGACGATTGGATTGTTTAGTTGTTAAATAACCTGACTACGAAGCTTGAGGTCCCGGGTTCGATTCCCGGTCGGAGCAGATATTTATGTGATAAATACAAATGTTTGTGCTCGAGTCTTGGATGTTTAATTTATATTTATACTAGCTGTTGCCCGCGTCTCCGTCTGCGCAGAATAGGGGTATAAAAAATAGCCTACGACCTATTCCCAGAACTGCCGAATATGGAGAAAAAAGTTTCATAAAAATCGACCGAGCCGTTTCGGAGGAGTTCGATAACAAACACCGTGACACGAGATTTTTATATATTAGATATATACCTAAGTATGTTTATCTGTACCCATAGTACAAGCTTTGCTTAGTTTGGGACTAGGTCAATTGGTGTCAACTGTCCCTCGATTTATTTATTTATTTTATCGGTTATTACTTGGTCTGGATAAATAATTTTAAATAATTTAATACGTTACTCTATACGTGATACGTTTATATTCAATTTAAGGCTTGTATTATGAATCACACCTTGACATGTGACGAACAGCTATATCAATATCGCAGATGTATAGTGACTTACGAGCAATATATGATTTATAGATCACCTTTACTAAAGTGTTTCTAAGGCACCGTTATCTCCGACATTTTCAGATAAATACAAAATTAAAAAAGAAAATTAAAAGTGGATCGGGCACGCACACTGAGAGTTCCGTATCTATAGCAAAATTCCGAAAACAATAACCGAACAAACTGATACAAAATTCAAATCCATTGTGAAGAAGACATTAATATCTAAGGCGTACTATAAATTTAATGACTATAATATCATGGACAGGGATGTTTGGAAATAATTCCGATCCGCATTGGCGATCCCTAGTCTCAAATAGCGTATCTACTGTGTTAAAAAATTTAATTGTATTAAATACTTTAGATGTATGTCATTTAATAACAATGTAGATCTGATTGAAAAAAATATACCTTGTTGAGTTTTTTGCCGGTTTCTTCTCAACAGGGTTTTTTCCGAACCGGTGGTAGATTTTTCGACGTTCATAGGAGCATCAATTTGATGCCTAAATTGAATAAAGAATTTTGACTTTGACTTTGAAAGGTATTTTTGGCGCTAAGCAAAATAAAACTAAAATATCCCGTTATTTTTTTATCGAAAAGAGACTAAATTAAATGATTATAAGTATGAGTTTGAGACCCACGGTTTTTCTATGAAATTACACTTTCAAGAATCTGTATCTAATTTTTTTTTAAAGATATGGTCTTCATTTTTTTCACAGCTTCCAGAAATCACAGCTATTAGAAGGTAGAGATTAATAATAATAATAAATATTAGGGGACAATCTTACACAAATCGACCTAGTCCCAAACTAAGCAAAGCTTGTACTATGGGTACTAGACGACGATAAACATACTTATATAAATAAATAAATACTTAAATACATAGAAAACATCCATAACTCAGGAACAAATATTCGTGCTCATCACACAAATAAATGCCCTTACCGGGATTTGAACCCAGGACCTCTTGCTTCGTAGGCAGGGTTACTACCAACTAGGCTAAACTATGTTAATGGCCTAGTAGGTAGAGAAGCTGACTACGAAGATTGAGGTTCCGTGTTCGATTCCCGCATCGGGGCAGATATTTGTATGAATAATACGAATATTTATCTATATAAGTATGTTTATCCGTTGCCTTGTACCCATAATACAGCTTACTTTGGGACTAGGTCAATTGGTGTGAATTGTCCCGAGATATTTAATTATTATTATTAATTACTAATATATATTTAACATTAATTAATTAACTTGGATTTCCCCCTGGTAAAATCTCAACCTTGCTCCTGGTAAAATAGTACTGACAGACAAGACAACTAAACATCTAGAGCTGAAAGACAGACGGACTACGAAGTGACCTAAGAAGGGTTCTGTTTTTCTCTCTCTCGATTTGAACCTGTTACTAAAAAATACAGGGATAGACGTTAACATGATGTTGAGAACTAATTGCTATAATTTTGATTTAATAATGACTAATCCATTCAAAGCGTGAAATAGCATAAAATGCTGTGTTGCGTGCTCCGCAGAGGTCGTCGACACGACCAATGCGGGTCGGAAGTCGAGAAGATATCAAATTCCCACACTTAGCACACTTTTTAGTCAAGACCAAAATAAATAAACAAGTAAAGTTTTAAATATTCACCGATTTCCATAAATGTTTATTCAAAATGTTACACGTTATTTTTCAATGTAAGTTTTCTTTTAACATTCTCTGAGGCTTTACCCACCTACTTTACTGCACGGCCTTTTTTGCGACTTATTTAAAAGTAGAACTTAGGTGCCCTAAATTCATCAATATTATTGTGTTTAAAAATATCTATTAACATAGTTTCACGTAGGTGTCTTTCTACGAAAGCCGTGGGTGTTATTGTTGCGTAGGTTCTATAACGGTTACAAAATGACCATAATATTTTAAATATGCGCAATAATAGCACCAAATTAACATACAACATTTAATTTGAATATTTCTTTCGCGGAAACTTTTTATGCTCTTTGTAGTTCTCTCAGCTATGAAGTAATTTATGCTGCAATAAAATGATCAAAAGTGTTGATTATACCTACTAATGAAAACAAACCGTTACCTAGTAAGTACTATCACATCTCAGTAATTTATTCTCAGTAGCATCAAGGTAGACTAATTACTTAAATTACTGTTGTTTTTTATGATTTTCTTGATTTACGTACCGTTAAGG
Source organism: Archips xylosteana (assembly GCA_947563465.1). NCBI lineage: Eukaryota > Metazoa > Arthropoda > Insecta > Lepidoptera > Tortricidae > Archips > Archips xylosteana. The sequence continues at coordinate 15,827,601 of OX387351.1, forward strand.
GTTAATAATGTTCGACACGGTGCGAGATTTAGTTAAAATTACAATAAATATTAAATTAAAGTTCATGTAATATAATGTTTAAGTTACATAATTTGCATGTAAAAAGCTACGAGCAACGCTACGGTTCGTAGAGTCTCTACACCGCTACGTTTGCTATCACAATTGTATATTAGAGTTCAACGACAGCCTTTGCAAAACAGAGAAGAAAATTGAAAATGGCAATATCAGGTAATAAATTAGGTAGCTAAATTTACAGAATTTATTTCATTTTTAAACTATGTATGTTTAAATTTAATTGTAACTATATTGTTTAACTTTAGATTTAATTTTCAATTCTTAGTTAAATTCTTATTTGTATTACATATTTAAAAATTTAATGAAGCTTTTAGTTACATACAAACAAATACATATAAATAATTCCGGCATGAAAAAAAAATACCTCGATATCATTGTTCCCTTCCTCACTTGCCACATTATCTTGAGCACAACACTGGCAGCATAGATCACTGTTCACAAAACTAATTTTAAAAATAATTGAAAGTTTTTTTTCACGGGAGCGTGCTGACGGCGGGTCGCCGGCGAGAGCACTGGCCGTCGGAGGCTGCGCGGGCGCTTGGAAGCCTGCGTGAAAGTACCCCCAACCCTCGGCTTACACTTGGACGCTGCTCGGACGGGGCGACCTTCATGCTAAACCTAAGGCTTCGCGTTTAAACTTTTGTTAAGCACGTAAAATGTTACTTACTTAGTCGTAGGCATCAGTGAAATAGAGTGAAAATTTTCTTTAAGCTACTTGAAAGTGAGAGAAGCTTTAAGTATGTCTTCGCTTGCAACACCTTAAAGGTAATGTACACAAGTTTTCCTATTCTTGTTATCACTGATATAACGTAAAAAAAATTGAGAACACGGTAGCAATCTAGTCGTTACAGCGCCATACACGGGTAAAAACTTAGCTATATCGGCACGTCATCGATTTTCGATCGTATATAGGTGGTCCCATAACTCAAAATAACCTGGTAACGGGCTAGAGGTCAAGTTGAACCAGTTTTGGAAAAAATATGAAAAAAAACCTTAGCTTTGTTCAGCGATAATGGAGTAGTAGTAGGAGTCACTTTTAGTATTAGATATTTTCTGAAAAAATGTCTATTGTCGCTTAACTGTGTACATGGATTTTTTTTCTTGATTTTTCCAAAACTTATAACTTGGCTTCTCACCTGGTACCAGGTTATCGTTGAGTCTTGGGACTCGCTGTAGATATAAACAGACGATTCCGGTAACAACTCAAGCCACAAAAATAAAAAAAATGCATAATAAAAAATAAAGTAAACAGTGATATTCGTATCGTATGGGATTAAGTCCCGAATTCTGCTCTGGTAGTGTAAGGCCACAAAGCAATTTGAAACAAATTTCAAACCTAAAAGTTTTCCTGACACAGGTACTATAATATCTAATAGGAATTCTCTACGATTATGTCCTTACCACTTAAGTAGAAACGAGATAGATAAATTTGTTTTTATTTCTTTGTCATAACATATTTCATATAGTATTCGTAGGTGCTCAAAGCATGCAACCGCGTAAAAAACCAGCCAAGTGGATTTGTTTTAACTAGTCATATTTAAAAAAATGTTTATTATTCATTATTGCGTCTGCAGATTCATTGAAGACTTTAAAAAGATTAAAAGTGGGAAAATATTCCGCGAAAGCAAATACGATTGATGTTCACAGAAGCGTCAATTATCCGGTTATCAACTCATCGCTTGCGCAAGAGTAGATGACACTTCACTCTCCAATTTAAAACCAACCATGTACACGTTATGTAGAGTTTAAATTGTAAATTCGGATGCCAAAGTGCAGTGCCTAGTGATGCAACGGCAACTGCTGTGCGAATTATTGCCTTTAAATGAAGTATTTATCTTTCGGTGCTTTTGATGCAGTATCTTATAAAATTGGCACAGGACGTATTAATTATAGTGTCAGTTTACAATGAAGTTTAAAATGTAGTGTTCCATATTATAATTATTTGAAAAAAAAACTCGTATTATGAAAACTTAAAAGGAAACTTAAATAATCAGTTTGGTTTTAGACCGGGATTATCCACGGAAAGTGCTATCTTGTGCCTTAAGCACACTGTCAAATATTACGTTGATAGAAATTCACCAGTGTACGCATGTTTCCTCGACCTGTCTAAGGCTTTTGACTTGGTTTCTTATGAGATTTTATGGAGCAAACTTAAAGCTATTAATCTACCTCCGGAAACGGTACGTATCTTCAAGTACTGGTATGGGAACCAGGTCAACAGCGTTAGATGGGCAGACGCACTTTCTGAACCATACAAAATGGAATGCGGGGTGAGACAAGGGGGGTTAAGTTCCCCAACATTATTTAACCTATATGTTAACGGGCTACTCGAGGCACTCAGCAGAATGCATGTTGGTTGCCACATTGATGATGTGTGTGTCAACAATATAAGTTACGCTGACGATATGGTTCTGCTGAGTGCTTCAGTGTGCGGTATTAGAAAGTTATTGAGTATTTGTGAATTATATATCGCTAGTCATGGACTTAAATACAATATAGCCAAAAGTCATTATATGGTCTTTGAGGTCGGACGGAACCGAACAGCTGAAGTGCCACGCATATGCCTTAATGGGGTACCCTTGAGTAGAGTGGACTCTTTTAAGTATTTAGGCCATTTAGTTACGTGGGACCTCAAAGATGATAGTGACATTGAACGGGAACGAAGGGCTCTGTCAGTCAGGGCGAACATGATCGCACGCAGGTTTGCGCGTTGCACGGGAGAGGTGAAGGTAACCTTGTTTAGGGCCTACTGCACCTCCCTGTACACGTGTAGCCTGTGGCTGCGGTACACGCAGCGGGCCTACAGGGCTCTTCGTGTCCAATTTAATAATGCGTTCCGGGTGTTGGTGGGACTGCCTCGTTTCTGTAGCGCATCAGGGATGTTCGCAGACGCTAGAGTTGACTGTTTTTATGCCACCATGCGCAAGAGGGCGGCATCCCTGGTGCGCCGGGTGCGCGGCGGTCCCAACAACATTTTGAATATGATAGGGGACAGAATTGACTGCCCTTACTTGCTTCACTGTCAGGGGTTACATGGTCCTAGTCAGTGAATTTATTTTATAATTTTCTTTACTAACATTTAGAACTTAAGCTACTAACAAACATATGAGTCCTTGATACTTGAAATAAAATTATTATTATTATTATTATTAAAGCGAAGTAATTAAGTAATAGTAAGTAAGTTCCCAATCCGCACTGGGCCCGCGTGGGAACTACGGCCCAGGCCCTCTCGTTTTGAGAGGAGGTCTGTGCCCTGCAGTGGGACGTATATAGGCTGGGATGATGAATAGTAATTATAGTAAAATTATAAATTTAGAGATGAGAGGTTTTTTTCAAGTATAATTAATTATGTGTACAAAGTTAAACCGCCCCTCTTGCCCAACGTGACCTTTTGCCCATTTATCTATCAAAATATCTGTACGTCTATAGTCATTGCTATTGTTACAGTCTTCAGAAATGACTAAATCAATTTTGTTGGTTTTCAATTACTATTTCTCGTCGACGTAACAACTGTCAAAATAGATAGAGTATCAAATTTAGTCAAGAACATAAGTGATACCGGTCCGAGTGTACAGTTTCATTGAAAGTCGAAGCTGCTTCTTATATGTCGAAATATTTGTTAATAGGATGGTTACTGAGTCATTCAAAGTTTTTTTTGTCTTGAAGCCTTGTTTTTCGATTTAGGGATATCGAAAAACCATTTTAGCAAACCCAAGTTTTTGAAAGACTTATCTAACGACCATAACCAATGGCTTTAGAAAAAAAAACTACCCCATGTTACAGGTCGATCCACAAGAGTTGGCACGAATGGATTGAACGAAAGTAATGTCATTTTGACAATTTTGTAGGAAACTGACTGTTGCATGTCATATTCATATCTGTGTGAAGTGTATTGAAATAGGTAACACATAAATACTTTCATTCTCTCATTCGATCCATTCGTGCCAGCTTTTGTGAATCGATCTGTACGTCTAGGGAAGGTCCCCTAGCGGTAGCATGGGGACGATTTTATGGGCATTATTTTTCTATTTTTTTTTACAATTTTTGTTATTTATTTTATTTATTTATTTATGCAATATTGACCCTGAGGACTTACAGCACAGGCCAAAACGTCCAGCAGGATAGTAGTAGGCATTAAAACTTACTTAACCTAAGAAATATTCATTCGCATGCCGTACATTAAAAATACAATATGTCAAAAATCTAAAATGCTGAATTAAATAAACACGAAGATAAAAAGTCCAAATTAAATAAGAATAGAAATAATAACAATCAAATTAATTAATTTACAAATATAATTTTTTATACTTCTTTATCCGCGTGATTAATATGCAAAATTACAGCTTTCTAGCACTAACAGTCTCCAAGCTAATCCGCGGACGGACGGACATACAGACATGGTGAAACTATAAGGGTTCTTTTAGGACTACAGAACCCTAAAAAAAGAACTATTTACCATTAATTTTAACATTATAAAAAGATCTTGATAAATCGTGAAATGCGAAGCCATAAACATCAGGTTAATGTTAAAGATGATATAAACCTCGTTACAACTTTCTCAGTGATTTAACTGGTTCGCTAATGGCGTTTAAACTGCCCATGGCCTCATGATCCCGCAAAAAATTTTTAGCAGTTGTTAGTGTAAACAGTTTTACGCTGATAAAATTTTAGTATCATATTAAATATTAATATTATACTTATACTATTGCTAATAATGTATTAGCAATAGTATAAGTATAATATTAATATTTAATATAATAGACAAGACGACAAGGCGATTTTTTAGTCACCATTCGAATTTCGATACGTCATTCAGTAACGTAAATAGAATGCTTAAATGGCACATACTTACCTATACATGTTATTTATCGGTATCAAATTATAAAAGTATCCAATTTTTTATAATAAAACAGTTTTTTTTCATTCATTAAAATTAAACGCAATTAAGTAAAAAAATAAGTAATTTTTGTTTGTATAAATTTTTAATCTACTTACCTATGATTCCTTATCAATCAATAAAATAAAATGTTTAAGTCTGTGTCATTGAAGTATAAACTTTTTAATAAGCATCATATTTTTATCTAGCCGCAACAATTGAATATCACAAAGTTATGAATGTAGAAAAAAATGGCATTTAGTTTACAGTGCGTTATATACTGAATGCGATGTATTTACTATCTAAATTACTACTGATGATAAAATTGATACCACTGCAAAATGTCATACATATCTCAAGACAACTTAACACTTGAGATTTCGGAATTTTACATGGGGCTATCCCCATTCCGTGAAAATATTGGAATAAAAAGTAACTTATATATTATTCCCAAGATCCAGCTATCTACATGCCAAGGTCCAAATCCGTCCAGCCGCAGTGTAACTTGCGTGAAATAGTAACACGCAACCACACGCACACAAAACTTTCGTATATGTAATATTAGTACTATTCTAAGACAAGTACATAAATGGTAACCTGTAAGGATTTCTAGGTCACGACGTCACCAAAGACCGTCACACAACATGTTGTAAACAAATGAAAGTTGTCTTCGTTATTTCGCGTCGAGACGTAGTCATATCATAATGAATGAACGTATGAATATTTTAATGGTTGTAAATTCGGACAAGTTCATCTAGTGGCAGTGTCACACGTTCCAAGGTTGTTTCGTCACGCAATGAGTGGGGTCGCGATGTTAACACATGTGGGTAACAAGCTAAGCTTGCTTTAAAGCCAAGCAAGCAAACAAGCGAAGCTAATGTTGACATAAGGTTCAATATTACTTCAATAAAGTATTTGTAATCAATCAATTAACTGGGCTCTAGTTATGAAATGTACAGTAGTCATCTTTAATTAAAATATGTGTGGCGTACGGTTCACCAAACGATTTTTTTTTGTAAATATGTATTCGTATTTTATTACAAATATTTATTCTTCTGTCCCACTGCTGAGCAACCCCCCTCCCCCCAACATTTCCACTGCTCTCTGTCTGCTGCATACGAGGGCCAGTCCTCCAAGATGAAGTCCAGTTCATCCCGCCATCGCCGTCTGGGTCTGCCAGGACAGAATAGGTTAATAATAATAATATTTATGCTTGTTGCTCGTACGATTTATTGCTTAGTTCTTTTCTTATAACATTAATTTTGAGTTTTTGCCTTACTATAAATTTTGGTACCTACATATGTAAGTTGCTTCATTAAAAAAAAGTAAGGGTGATTGATGACTTGTAAGTTGAAATTAGTCTTTGATGCTTTATACTCTACAAATGATACCCTAAAGGAATTTATTGGGCGACTCTACATTAAAACTAGCCGATATACCATATACAATTTTTAAAATCCATATAAAACTGGCAGAATTTTCAACTAAGTAAATTCGAAAATTACTTTTTTGACCGATAATAATACACACATGTTCGGATTTTTATCTTTAAAATTTTGCAAGAGATCTGTTGCTCTTTAAATAAGGAAGAGCGGTTAAGATTTAAACTTGTTTTATTACTACCATAACAGTCTGCAAGAATTACCTGATTGTACAACAAAACATCAACTTATATAACTTGTGATACTCTTACGTTAGCAAATACTTTTAAAAGTATAGAGTAAATAAGTCAGAACGCTGGGTTAAGTGGGTTTTACGGTTTCTTTAGTAACTTAACGAAGACTATAGAACATAGCTCCTCAAGAAGATTTTTAGAGACGTTTCCCAAAAAACCATATCATTTAAGAAATTTAATTATAACAAAACTTAATAGATTCTTTTGTGTAACGAAAGTTACCCATATAGTTTGTATTACTAACTTTCGTTACACAAAGGACGCAATTTTGATTTTGTTTTCATGAAGCCATTAATTATGTATTTTTTTTTGAAAACGACTCTTTAGGTGTACAGAAAAAAGTAATACAAAATTAGCGTTTGTTTCTTGTATAATTAATAAATTATTTAATGGTATTTTCGTCGTCACCATCGTTACAGAGCCCTTAGGTGGGCTTATACTGTCTAGCGTACCTAATCTAATCTATTTAATCCTAGATTTAACCTCAAATTAATTACTAGCCCATCTTTAAGTACAGTCAAAACCGTTTATAACGACATTCAAGGGACAACAATATTTGGTCGTTAAACACGGTTGGTCATTGTAACCAGTGTTACTTTGGTATATAAGATCGTGTTGGGTTTTTGTTCTTGGTCGTTACATCCAATATGTCGTTGTAATTGGTGTCGCTATAAAATGTTTTGACTGTAGTTTTAATCTGTCAGGGGAGAGATCACTATTGATTGTGACAAATAGTTCAATTCAAGTCGACAACCTAAACCCAATCTAATATCGTTTCTTAGGGTTCCGTACCCAAAGGGTAAAAACTGGAACCCTATTACTGAGGGTCCGCTGTCTGTCCGTGTCTGTCTGTCTGTCCGTCTGTCACCAGGCTGTATCTCGGGAACCGTTATATCTAGAGAGTTCAAATTTTCACAGATGATGTATTTTGGTTGTCGCTATAACAGCAAATACTAAAAAATTGAATAAAATCAATATTTAAGGTGGCTCCCATACAACAAACGTGATTTTTATAGGTAATTGTACGGAACCCTTCGTGCGCGAGTCCGACTCGCACTTGGCCGGTTTTTTCTTTAATTATAGACATCATCTTTAACGATTAATCTGTGCAAACCGATTTGCGCAGACTTATCGAATGTGTGTATGACAAAAATCTGCAACGATTTGTCATACACACGATCGATTAATCTGCGCAAATTAGTTTGCACAGATTAATCGTTACGATTTATCGTTACGTGTGTAGCTGGCATGACATTAAACTCGTAGTTTCCGATCTGAAGGCTGTTAAATAAAAATAATAATAATTACGACTATATTCATATTGTTAAAAATACTTAGTTCAAATTAAAAGGTAAGGGATTGTTTTGCTTTACTTAATGAGGTACATTTTCTCTTGTGACATTGGAAGTATGAAGCAAGATTGACTAAATAGGCTCGCAATTTTTACACAAAAAATCTTTAAGAGTTATTCATTCGTATCTTTCATTTCACAATTTCAATCGATACTTTTAGTACTTAGCTAGCGATAAGAATTTTATAGAGCCAGTGTGTCGCAATCAGAAGTTTGAACACGTATCTCACACAGCCATACTTACTGTATCGTATCACATAATTACCCCATGGTACCCCAATGTCTCTTGCGATGCGATTCAACAACAAAGTTAAAGTTTAAGAAGATTGATGGTAAAAAAACTTACACTAATTGTAGATGTAGACGCTACTTAAGTATTGTGTTTCTCGGTTGACTAGCTTAGCCCGCTGCTTCGCCCGTGGTATCTGGGAATTTCATAAAATCCATCCTTATTCCTTGTCTAAATCATAAATAAATATGAAAATATATAATAGTCCTGACTGACCAACTTATCAAAGTCCGGTTCAACACTTTATATGAACTTAGGAAGCTGAAATTTTCCATAGAAGTTCTGCAATGGGGGCGTAATAAGCTAGTATTTTACATGGTTTTATTTAACATGTAATAATCGTATGTAAGAAGTATGTATGTAAGTTGTTTTAAAATCTTGTCCAATTTCACCCACTTAGGATGATTGGATTGACTTTAAAATTGGTTCGGTAAAGAAAGTAAAGTCAACAAAAGTATAGTCAGCATATTTTTTATTATTAGCCTGTCATAATGTCCCACTGCTGCGCAAAGGCCTCCCCTCTTGACCTCCACAACTCTCGGTCTTGCGCAATTTCAGGCTAAGTAGTCCATTGCGTAGACGTCAAAATCATCCCGCTATCCATGGCACCCACCAAGAAACTAAAACTTACATTAACGACCGCTTTAGCCTAGTTGGTAGTGACCCTGCCTACGAAGCAAGAGGTCCTGGGTTCAAATCCCGGTAAGGGCATTTATTTGTGTGATGAGCACGAATATTTGTTCCTGAGTTATGGATGTTTTCTATGTATTTAAGTATTTATTTATTTATATAAGTATGTTTATCGTCGTCTAGTACCCATAGTACAAGCTTTGCTTAGTTTGGGACTAGGTCGATTTGTGTAAGATTGTCCCCTAATATTTATTTTATTATTTATATAAAAAAACTCAATTATACTTTGTCTTAAAAACATCATTGTAATGGGTAAGTCTACCCAATTTTAGTAAAAGATGTCACAGTCATGGTTCTGAAACTAATGTAGCTAATCGCTCTCTGATCGAGATGAAACAATGCGTTGCATAAGGATTAGAGAGGAATCTGTGATGAAACAGCCTCACAACTGATACCTACGGCATTTTGCACAAACTGTACTGAGGCATCTGTAATTAAACGAATTACAACCTTATGATTATGCTCCTCGAGTACTACATGTCTCGTCAAGCTGTCTTGACACATATACACGTACTAGCTGTTGCCCGCGACTCCGTCTGCGAAGAATTACTTTATCGCTATTCCGCGGAACCATGCAGTTTTTTATAACGAGAGGGAGGAAAACGAGCAAGCGGGTCATCTGATGGAAAATGATCACCACCGCCCTTAAATATTAACAATTCAAAGGGAGGCACTGATCTGTTTCCGGCCTTTAAAAAGGGAATAAGTAGGCAGGGGGAAGGGAGAGGTATTGGGCCCCCAGCGCTTTTATTGACCGTACAAAACGCAGCAGGAGTACTGCTGTTTCACACCAGTGTTCTGTGAGAGGGTAGTTACTGCCCCGGACGAGCCGGCCCCTCCGTGATGCAGCGGCTAGCTACAACATGGCTCTACCACTACAAAAATACTACAATTTTCCGGGATAAAAACTATCCTATGTCCTTACCAGGATCTCAAACTATCTTAATATAGATCAGTTTAGTGGTTTAAGCGTGAAGAGGTAACAGATAGACAGACAGAGTTACTTACGCTTTATTTATTTCACTTTTTTTTATTAAGTATAGTAAGGAAGTGTGTAGACACATGTAGTAGTGAAAGAGCAAGATAGTTGGTTGTAATTCATTTGACGTACACATCCGCAAATAACGCCTAAATCCTTGAATCGGTCAAGTATCTGAGTTATTATTTAATGTCATACTCACGGACATCAAAGTCATCAACATCATATTAGGGAGGTAAAGAGGTCTTCTAGACACGTCTGCTGGATATTAAACTCGTCGTCACTCACTATCTAATGCCAAAGGCGAACAAAAAACGCGAACATTTGAATGATAGCTGACACAATGTTCATGCATTCAATGTTACGCAGCATTGCTTAGTTACGTTGGGATTTCATTCGGATAGCAAGCGTCAAGTTGGTGCATCCGCCTATGTTAAAAAATATACAATTTGTGCTCTTAGAAGTAGCTCGGTATGAGTAGTCTGCGAATCACACAATTTGATTAATCATCATCATCATCCCAGCCTATATACGTCACACTGCAGAACACAGGCCAGCAGTTGCTCCGACGCGGACCCAGTGCGGATTAAGAACTTCACACGCGCCATTTAATTTCTTCTCAGGTGTGTGCAGGTTTCCTCACGATGTTTTCCTTCACCGTAAAGCTTATGGTAGATTTAAAATATAATTTCGCACATAAATTCCGAAAAACTCAGAGGTGCGGGCCCGGACTCGAACCCACGACCCTCTAATTTAGTTAAAACTGCCAAACACATTAGTCAAAATTTGACACCACCAATTAGTTGACATACTTTTTATGAGCTGTCAAAGCGCGATTTTTCCATAGATTTTGCACGGTAATACGAAACTGTAACGTCACTCATTGGCCAGCTCAATTGACCTACTATTTATTTACATGATTTATATAAAATGGGCTTGCTTTTCCGAGTTAAAATTGAATCAATTTTTATTTTTCATATCAATAAACTACAAGGTGCTGTATCTGTCCCTATGGTGAGAGCCAGTGATCTGTAATACAGGTGCCCGCCTATTTCAGACTCCAGTCTCTCACAAAGGATTCTTCGTATTTGTAATCTTGTGTATACAAACTCTGTGAAAATATTTTAATGTAATCCTTTGTGAGTTGATAAATAAATACATTTATTATTTATTTATTTATCCACAATCACACGTGCAAGACAGCTGGGGCTGTGCGACAATTTTTGTTTTTGTGCAGAAATCCTCCTCTCATAATTATCATCACATCACCCAAAAGACATCACCATGTCAGCCAAAAGACTTCCAGTGCTAGACAAAGGCCTACCCTTAAGAGTACCACGATCGGTCCTGCGCTTCTCGCATCCATGTAGTTCTTTCCACCTTTACCAGTTCGTCGGTCTATCTTCCCTGCTCCACATAAATCAGCAAAGTAAGTGGCCAAGAGAGAAAAAAGCTTTGGGAGTCCTATGTTCACCAGCGGCATGCTCCGGTAACTTACCACGCCAAAGACATTTAAGAATTCTTCAAATTCTTACAATCATCGATAAGTCCGCTGCCATAACGCTCACTATACTAATACGCCAGATAACAATGACACTTCTTATTCATGTATTAGTGCATTATGCGTTCCGGACGTGTTTTGTAATAGTGTCTGTTTAAAACAATTGTCTCTCACGCCGTAATGACTCTTAGCTGATTTGATGTAACAAGAACGGGTCGGTGAACGTTGTTCCGAATTATGATCAAAATCACAGGTTTTTTATGTGTAAGTATTTAAGGATGGTTAATCTTTTGCAAGCTTTTATTTATCCCTTTAACTTGTAATATTTAATCATCATCATCCCAGCCTATATACGTCCCATAGCAGGGCACAGGACTCGTCTCAGAATGAGAAGCTTCAGGCCGTAGTTCCTACGCGAGTATCTGACCTAATTTAATAACTAAGCGGGTAATTTGGCCTAGTATGCACTAAGCACGAAATTGCCGTTTTACATTACCACACATATATTTTATTATGCTAATATATTAAAGTCAAATACTTACTCTTCGTTATCAGTAGGAACATTTCTGCCATCTCATTGATAGATAATCATTTCATTATCGCGACAATTTATTGCTGAAATGACCTCGTTGCTTCGACCAAATTGCAGGGCCGTGGTCATGACTAGACTGAAGTATAGGGTCACGTTTGTTTAGCCGCATGTGTTTTTAGTCTACCCGCACTTAGTTGTATTGTACCTTAATAATATCGATATGTGAAAATCGCGAAAGTTTAAAACAATATAATTTTATTAATTATTATATAGATGGAGTGATCAGTTATAAGATCGGGCTAGAAATAAAAAAATACAAAAATGCTAGTCGACGTTATAGGGAACCGAAAAGCTAGCAAAAAGAATTAGCTTAGCTATTCAAAGACGAAACGCTGCCATTAATTATCTTCCAAACAATGCCTAAAGTGACTTCCTTTTATGATGTTTTATAGTATTAGTTTTTTAGGTACTTTAAGTTTAGGCTAGTTGTTTATAAATAGTTGTAGTTTATTTTATTCTGAATTAAGTATAAACATAATATTGTGCTGCCAATAACGAAGAAAAAGGACATCAGATCTCTTAATTACTGTAAGTCGCTGTACGTACATGCTAAGCCTACTTAGGGTGGGTCTTAATTAATATGTATGTGGCCTGTCACCGGCTAAAGTGGACTGATAAGTCGATGTCTAATTTGACAAGTATTTGTGTACGTGCACTCATGATTGACATGTGTGTCGTAAGTGCAGCGACCTTGAAATATCAAAATATGATACCTAATATGTATCATTATCATTGTAATGTATCAGCAAAAGATATAAAATTGAGAAATTTACTGTAATTGTTTTGGTTTAGTGTAACTGACAGTTCACCTCAACCTTAACCTGTTGTCCCAGTTTAATTGACTGTGCATTTTTTACAAGCTTTTATTTAACTTGCGTTTGTTGGTTTATGTGTTTGTTAAGGTCTATTCTTACAAGTCGAATTCACACACTTCTAGTGATCGGGTTGACTTGAAATTTGGCACGGGTATGTACATAATTTGGATGGAAATACAAGAACAGTAAAAAAACCGAGCAAAAAGTATAGCTAGCAAAAAAATTTCCATCAAAAATTAAATAAAAAAAAAACTTATTTAAAACATCATGACAACACTAACGAAGTTTTAAACACAGATTACAGTACGAGTACAAAGCAGCCTTACATAACTTGTTTTCTGAAATATAAAACCTGGGGTATTATGTAATTGTAGTGCTAGTTTTTTTAACCGACTTCAAAAAAGGAGGATGTTATCAATATAGTTGATAAAAGCTAAGGTATGTAAATGACTAGCTTCACTCCTGCTGGTTCGTGGTGATACACTGACGGTAAATTTCATGGTGTTTTGGGGTCGGTTATTAATGTTTTTATATATTTTTTGTCAACGTCCCTTGCGGCGTATACGCCGATCACGAGCATCAAATCAAACCAAAGATTCATTATAACAACAATGCCACGTGTTAAGTTGCCTTAATTCGACGCCTGCATGTGTAATTTTAATTCAAATAGCTAACACACGACCCAATGTAGTCCGAGGTCGGTGTTAGCCTGTTAAACGTCGATTTGTCTTATCAGCTGTCGGGTGTCGCAATAGGGACTCCTGCGAACATTAATCAACCGATAAGACCTCCAAAAATGCTAATGCTACTATGCTTAAGGAAAATAATTAGTTAACATAATTAGAGCACAATCCAATACGACTTTAATTATTAATGTGTCGTAGAAGATAAATATGTCAAGTTTAAACAGTGACTTTTAGATGACTTTGGCATTTTTTGTAGAAAAAACCGGCCAGGTGTGAGTCGGACTCGCGCACGAAGGGTTCCGTACAATTATCTATAAAAATCACGTTTATTGTATGGGAGCCCCCCTTAAATATATATATTTTTTAATTTAATGATTTATTTATAAACGCATAATTAAATATTCTGTGAATATTTCAAGCGTCTACCTGTTGCCGTTATCAATATCGAGCAAAAACGAGCAAAAAATCACGTTTGTTGTATGGGAGCCCCCTTAAATATTTATTTTATTCCATTTTTTAGTATTTGTTGTTATAGCGGCAACCGAAATACATCATCTGTGAAAATTTCAACTCTCTAGCTATCACGGTTCCCGAGATACAGCCTGGTGACAGACGGACGGACGGACGGACAGCGGAGCCTCAGTAATAGGGTTTCCGCTTTTACCCTTTGGGTACGGAACCCTAAAAACGAGTACGGGGCAATGACCTATAGTTGGCTTTAGCAATTAATTGGTCAAAGAAAATCAGCTACGAGTAATAAAGCCGTAGTGGCCTACTGATTTGGCCTCTCAAGTGTTTCTTCTCACCTGAGAAGAAATTCAATGGTGTGTGTGAAGCTCCCAATCCGCACTAAGCCTGCGTGGGAACTACGACCCAAGCCCTCTTAATCTGAGAGGAGGCCTGTCCCCTGCATATTAAACAGGGATGATAGTAGTAGTTATAAATTTATAAACATCATCTAATTTTTTGAATCAGGCGTTACTTTGCGGAGGCTCATATTAATGAACTGAAACAATTATTTATTAATTGATAGGTCGCGGGTGAGCAAAGTAATTGTTTCAGTACATCATCTATCCTTACCAATATTATAAATGGGAAAGTCACTCTCTCTAAGGTGTCTGTCTGTTACCACTTCATGCCTTAACGATTTAGATAAAATTTGGTGTGGAGATAGTTTAAGCTCTAACAAGGATATAGTTCCCATGGGATAGCGATAAACGAATTCTTTGCAAACGTGGTCGCGGGCAATAGCTAGTGCACCTGTAAAAAAGTACCATTTGAGTAACTGATAAAAAACTTAAACCACTGAAACTGGACACTTAGAGGGTACATGTATGACACATTATTTATAATAATAAGTAATTTTACAAGTAACTTTTTAAGCAATAAATCATTTGAATTTGAATTTGACTTGGAATTTGGCAAACATACCTTTATAATAGCGGTGCTAAGAAGGAATGTTCTGAAATTTCCGTAGGATAGCGTAGTCACTTTTTAAATTTCAACACGAGCGAATCTACTCACTATAGTCTGTATATCAGAAATCATCTTACAAAAAAAATAGGATCAAATATCCAATCAAATTAATTTTCTCATGAACCACAGTATTTAAGCCATTTGTATGGTTACATATCGCCCATTAACGTCCAATTACCGTTCAATGTCGTGCATCGTAAGCAGTCCGCCGGAGCTTTGGGCGCGGCGCTCCAGTTTCATACATACAAGTTGTATGACCGCGGGGCGCGAACTCGCGACCTGCCGGCAATGACACTATTCGACAACTGCATCGTAAATTAGCGGGAAAACAATTTGAGCAAAAACAAATTATTTTTTATTATATGTGTATGTACAGGATGGATGTTTGGAATAATATCAAATTATCTTAATGCTAACTTATATTAAGTACGTACTTACAGTTTACAACCTGTGGAAACTTTTTATTTTCCCAGGATAAACAGCATAGCCTATATTAATCAGACCTAATATAACTCTCCCTTAGTGAAACAATTACAAATAACAAATACGGAATAACAAACTGCTTTACAGTATTTAATTACTATATGTATACCTACTGTAGGTAGTAACCTACAGTTGGTATATGTTTAGGAATGGAAATAAAAAATACTAGTACTAGTAATACGGTAATGTTGTCCGCAACTCCGACTGCGAAGAATTCGTATCGCTATCCCGCGGGAACTATGCAATTTTCCGGGATAAAAAGTATACTATCCCTTATGTTAATCCAGGCTACAAACTATTTGTGTGTCAAATTTCATCACAATCCGTCACTCCGTTTTAGCGTGAAAAAGTAACTTACGTAACTTACATCCATCCATACAAACTTTCGCGTTTATAATATTAGTAAGATTTTACATTATTTATACTTTGTAAATTAAAAATTAAGCTTTAAAGAATTATTCAGGCTGTGTATCAAAAGTCACAGATTAAATAACCATTCGACGCGGCAACAGCAATTAAGTACTATTTTGCATATTACAGCACAATGACACTGGTTCGGAGTGCTCTAGCTGTTTTGACCATTTAATTGTCAACTTTACGACCCATAATAACGAAGGCATGCTAAACGGGCCAGTATCAAATAGTTTTGTGAGACATTCCTTTTTAATTATACAAATTACACAAAATTTACTGAAGTGTGAAATGTGGATTTTAGCGGACGATTGGAGTGTCACGCATTAAGGATATTTGTAACGAAATATGTGCAAAATTTCAAAATTGGGGCAAGCTGTCTTAACGGTTTTAGATTTCTTTACAACAGTGTTAAAAGTATTGCTAGTTAAAACTGGCAGTCGACTCTTTATTTTTAATTTTTTATAAGCTTTTAATTAATTTGTAATATACGTAAATATAGTCAGTAGTCACCTTAAGGTTCAATATCAATATCAATTATACGACTTAATTAAAGCATCAAAGGTTATTAACCGACTTCAAAAAAAAAGAGGAGGTTCTCAATTCGTCTGTATGTTTTTTTTTTTTTTTTGTATGTTTGTTACGCGATTACTCCCTCAATTGTGAACCGATTTTCAAAATTCTTTTTTGTTTGAAAGAGTATACTCCTGAGGTGGTCCCATTGGCACCAAGTCAAGAGAAATCCTCCTAGAGAAATCGAGGGCAACCTTCAAATTTTACAGGCAAACCTATGGTGATTTTAGCATTTTTAGCATCAAGTGAAGTATTTGCATTCAGAAAGTATCATTTGGTAAACTGGACCTGCTGAAGAAGACTGTAGATGGCCAACGGAACTCCTCAACGGGTCAAATCTTGCAAGTTAAATTTGAACCGGTTTCCAATTGAGCTGAAATTTTGCAGGCATATGTAAATTGGATGACGATGCAATATTATTATGACATGGAGCTGATCTGATGATGGAGCTGAAAGATGGCCATAGAAACTCTAATATTGAGTTTGGGCTCATTTGATTTGTCTTGACGAGTACTTTGATCCTAGATGGTAACTAGGATCTGAAGATGGAGTTAGAAGGTGACCATAAGAACTCCGTAATAAAACGACATAACCCCATCGAGTTTGAGCTCATTTGATTCGTCTTGAAGAGTACTTTGGTAACCAGGGTCAAAAAGTACAGTCAGCAAAGAGTGCCTGTTGTATCGCATAATGTTGATTGTTCTAAAAATTTCTGCCAAGAATGTTTGGCATACTGTTGAAAGTCCTAAAGCATATTTGTTCGTTCTTTATTGATAACAAGAACATCGGATTACCTACAATATTAATTGGCCAAAGCAGTCCTAAGAGTTGTGTAAGTCATTCACCTAAACTATAAGTAGGTATGGCACCTACAAAGAAAAGGGGGCAATAAAAAATACCTACAAACCACCTACCGTTTAACCTGGTTAGGTTCGTTAGTTACCTTGCGCTCTTTAAAACGGAATAGAGGGGGGCTAAAAAAAATACTGTCAAACCGCCTCCCGTTTATCCTTACCAGATTCGTTAGTTATCTTGCGTCTCTCAGAGTTAAAATTGAAGCCTCGGTACTGGAAGGGGGGCTCCGCCCCCCGTTATACAGGGTGTTACATTGAACGTAGTACAAATTAAGTAATTCCGGCTCAGTTAACGATAGAGAACAAAATGCACGAATTGAGTAATTAAAATACTTCGTAATTAACTTTTGCTTATTTGCTAACAGAATAAAGAAATTAAAATCTCCTAGTGTTGTCACCCATCATGACGTCACTTTACTTGACGTATCTATTCCTCAAGCTTTGTTATCAGTTATCAGTGTGTCAAAACATCAAAACAAATGATAAGGAGCAACAAGTGATATCTGTTAAAAATATTTTTTTATTAGAAAGTAAAATTAACTGTTAAGTTCAAACGTACTTCAGCAAGTGTTCGAAATGTCCACCTCCTTCCTGAAGCTCAAGCTGAAGCTCTGCACGTCGTCGAAGATTTCTTTGCACTCTCCCGAGTACGACCTCGTTGGTTTTTACTACCTCAAACGCCTGGATTATTTTTTGGCGGAGCTCCAGAACAGTATCAGACTCTCGTTTGTATACCAGTCTTTTGAGCTCACCCCAAAAAAAATAATCCAGTGGAGTTAGATCCGGGCTACGAGGCGGCCATTCCACTGGACCACTGCGTCCTATCCAACGTCCAGGGAACTCTTGGTCCAGGTAACTCCGAACCCGCAGGGAAAAATGTGCTGGAGCTCCGTCTTGTTGATAGTGCATGTTTTGCAAATTTTGTTCGGGAATTTGTTGCAACAGCATTGGCAACTCGTTTCTTAAAAAGGCTTCGTACTTAATTCCATTTAAATTACCTTCAATGAAATAAGGTCCTATGACATAATTATTGAGAATACCCGCCCAAACATTAACTGAGAAGCGTGTTTGAAACGAGTCTCGCCGTGTCACATGAGGATTGACATCACTCCACCAGTGCTCGTTGTGTATGTTAAACAGTCCTACTCTGGTGAAGGTAGCTTCATCTGACCATAAAATGTTAAGGTGTTGGTTTTGTAATAGCCAACAACAAAACCGTACTCTCCTGGAATAATCTGCTAAGACAATATCTTGCACCCGTTGAAAGTGAAACGGGTGTAATCCTTCGGCATTCAAAAGTCTCCAAATAAAAATGTGGGTTGTACCAAATCGTGCCGCGGCTTCTCTGGTGCTGGCTTCTGGGTGGCGGATAAAATACCTAAGTACTCGTGTTTTAAAAACCCCTGAGTACCTTGGACGCCGGCCTCTACCTTGGGCATGAGCTGGGACCGTAAACTGTCCATAGTCTCTCAAATTCTGTACACTTGTGTTGATCAATTGACGAGTGGGGATTGAACTCTCCGGGCATCGCTCATGAAATAGTTCTTGTGCCCTCATCGTACTCTGCGATGTGAAATAAAGTTCTACCATCACTGATCGCTGAATATTAGTAAACGGATAAGCAGGAGGCATGACTTCTGTTTAAAATTAAACTGCGACAATAAAGAATCAAACGAAATGCTGGTTTGTTATGACAAATAACTTCAGTAATGTGTCAGAATGAATTTTACTCATAAATTATCAACATAGGAAAGCAAAAAGGTAAGTGTTCACTACAAAACTAGATTCAAACTTTTTTCTTTTAACTCTCTAATTAGGGTAACCACGATGAGACCAAAAAATAGGAAAAATTTAAACAGCAATATTAATTAATTAAGATGACTTTAACAACACGAGACCTAGTAGAGGCGTTTAGCATCAGGGAGACGAAATTAAAAAACAAGAGTTGTATTACGTTCAATGTAACACCCTGTATAAAACACCTTCAATCCACCCCCTGTTTAACCTGGTTAGGTTCATTAGTTCTCTAGTATCTTACGTCACTCAGAGTGGAAATTGAAGCCCCGCTCTTCGAGGGGGGGGGGGGGCTCGGGGGGCGGAGCCCCCCTTCAATAAAAAATATTCTTACACCACCTCCCGTTTAACCTGGTTAGATTCGTCAGTTATCTTGCGTTCCTCAGAGTGGAAATAGAAGCATCGCTACTGGAAAGAGGGCTCGGGGGGCCGAGCCCCCCGTAATAAAAAAAACCTTTAAACCATCCTTTGTTTATCCTGGTTAGGTTAGTTAGCTACCTTGGATCCCTCAAAGCGGCCCCCCGCTATAAAAATACTGATGATATGGTTCCAACGGAAGACCAGCGTCAGCTGCATAGCCGACATCATGCTGAGTTGGGACCATTTCGTGATAATGTTGTATCTGTTACCGTTTATTCACCTGTTAATTTAAGATTATGTCAGGAATAAATATTTTTTCTTTCTTTCTTTCTTTTTTCTTTCTGATAAACCACCTCCGATTTAACCTGGTTATATTCGTCAGTTATCTTGCATTCCTCAGAGTGGAAATAGAAGCCTCGGTACCGGTAGAGGAGCTTAGGGGGCGGAGCCCCTCGTAATAAAAAAATCCTTTGAAACCACCCCCCGTTTAACCTGGTTAAGGTTAGTTAGCTACATTGCGTCCGTCAAAGTGGAATTAGCAGCCGCGTTCTTGAAGGGGGGCTCGGGGGGCGGAGCCCCCCGCAATAAAAAATACAGACAATCTACCTCCCGTTTAACGTGGTTAGATTCGTCAGTTATTTTGCGTCCCTCAGAGTGGTAATAGAAGCCTCGCTAATGGAAAGGGGGCTCGGGGGGCGGAGCCCCCCGCAATAAGAAATACCCTCAAACCACCTCCCGTTTAACCTGGTTAGGTTTGTTAGTTATCTCGTATCCCTCAAAGTGGAAATAAAAACCTCGGTCCCGGTAGAGGGGCTTGGGGGCGGAGCTCCCGTAATAAAAAAAAACCTTTAAACCACTTTCCGTTTAACCTGATTAGGTTAGTTAGCTGCCTTGCGTCCCTCAGGGTGAAAATAAAAGCCCCGCTCTTGGAGGGGGGGGGGGGGGGGCTCGGGGGGCAGAGACAACCCGCAGTAAAAAATCTGTTAAACCATCTACCGTTTCATTTGGTTAGATTCGCCAGTTATCTTGCGTCCCTCAGAGTGGTAATAGAAGCTTTGATACCGGAACGTGGGGCTCGGGGGGCAGGGCCCCCCGCAAAAAAAAACCTTCAAAGCATTCCTTGCTTAACCTGCTTAGGTTCGTTAGTATCTCGTATCCCTCAGATTGGAAGTGGTAGGCTACCAGAGAGTTGGCTCGGGGAGCGGAGCCCCCCTGCAATAAAAAAATACCTTCAAACCATCCCACGTTTAACCTGCTTAGGTTCGTTAGTTACCTTGCGATCCTCAGATCGGAAACAGAAGCCGGGCTTCGTCTACTGGCTACGCCTACGCATCTTTTTTATACCAAAGCAACTAAAAAGCCAAAAATAAAAAAATTTAAATAAAAAATAGAACCGCCTTCAAAAACACCCAAAAAATATTATTTAAAAATTTAACCGACTATAATGAGCATTATAATATCTTTCTACTAATCTGTTTGAAGTCGGGCCTCAGCTCGAGACAGCAGGAGTGGACCTAGTAATTAAATTAATAAATAAATATCCCGGGACAATTCACACCAATCGACTTAGTCTCAAAGTAAGCAAAGCTTGTGTTATGGGTACTAGGCAACGGATAAACATACTTATATAGATAGATACATACTTAAATACATATTAAACACCCAAGACAAACATTCGTGTTTTTCATACAAATATCTGCCCCAACGCGGGGACCGAACCTGGGACCTCAAGCTTTATAGTAGTAATTTAACTTACCTACATAGATAGATACCTACTATCTATTGGGCGTCTACTACTCCTGCTAGCTCGTGCTGAGGCCCGACTTCAAACAGATTAGTAGAAAGATATTATAATGCTCATTATAGTCGGTTAAATTTTTAAATAATATTTTTTGGTTGTTTTTGAAGGCGGTTCTATTTTTTATTTATTTTCACTTACAAGTCATTACGAAAATCATTCTAGATATAGGATTGACTTGAAATTTACTACGGACGGATATGTAATTTAGATGACTATGCAAGTCAACAGTTAACAGAAGAATCAGTGAGCAAAAAAATTATACTTTTAATTTAAATACATAATAAAATCAAACATATGAGCAGACACTTACATTTAAAACATTAGTTCGAAGTTACTAAGTACATATTAAAAAAAAAACAGGGTGATCACAGCCGCCCATTCCATTGACCCCTGTATAAATAGGGGGATTGCTGACGCGGTGACGATAAGTTCTGTGTCCTGTTATCTTATATTCAAAATCACGAGTACTATATTCAGTTTTGTGACTTTTTTTCATACAGTTTAAGTATAAGGCTCGTCACAAAACTGACACAAATAAATTGTGTGGGATATGAGAGACATTTTAACCATTAATATCAAATTTAGCTATTGATGGTTAAAAAATGTCCCTCATATCCCAAAAAATTTATTTGTGTCAATAGTAT
This sequence comes from Archips xylosteana, assembly GCA_947563465.1. Classification (NCBI taxonomy): domain Eukaryota; kingdom Metazoa; phylum Arthropoda; class Insecta; order Lepidoptera; family Tortricidae; genus Archips; species Archips xylosteana. The sequence continues at coordinate 15,849,526 of OX387351.1, forward strand.
GAAGAGCTCTTTGTTCTGAGTAAGAAAATTCACGGAACAAACTAAAAAAAATAGCAGCACATTTTAAATTGAAAATATCCAGCTACCAAGATTTACTACATACTTTATTAAAAACTGCAATAAATCACGTCGTAAATCAATGTTGCTTAATTATTTAAGTATGAACTAACTAAGAGAGCTAATTATTTATCGTCTGAACTAATACAATAAACATATAATTTTTTATTGAACTTGATTACCATGGCCGATGATTCGACCATTATCCTGCAACAAACGGCCCCTGTGTCCGCCCAAACAAGTTTCATTAATCCACTTCGTAAGTAATAAAACAAAGTGGCTATGATTGATGCCTGGCAAATGCAATTTGCGACAATTTCGCAATGTTCAGCCAACGACAGAACCGCATTAAAAATAATTTATTGAATCAGGCGTTACTTTGCGGAGGTCCATATTAATGAACTAAAACAATTACTTTGCTCACCCGCGACCTTACAATAGTTATGTTTATGCAAGAAATGTGTGTTCATGCAGTTCCTCCACCTCCACACTGTACGAACACACACAAATCACATAAACCCAACCATCACCACCACCAAGCTACTCTGACGCGTTTCGAACTCAACCAGAGCTCATCTTCAGAGTTACCACAACCGTATGCTATGCTACCAAATGCTAAACTCTGTTAATAACGTAACTATTGTAAGGTCGCGGGTGAGCAAAGTAATTGTTTTAGTTCGCATTTAAATAATTGATTGTTTCAGTCGTTACTTTTTGGAGGTCCATATCAGTGAACCTGAACATTTACTTTGCTCCTTCGCTATCAACGGTGGTACGGGGTTTGGTAGCGGAGGAGAAAGGAAACGTAAACTAATTATGTTCGCACAAAATAGTATACAAGATTAAATAATAGATTTAAAAGAAAAAAAACTTAATACTAACTTAATCTATAGGTACTGTCAACGTCATAAATAAGTGATCACTTTTGTACCTTGTCGCTTTGAGTCGTTACATAATTTCGTATAGCTTTTCAAACATCAAGGTACAAAAGTGATCACTTATTTATGACGTTGACCCTACCAAAAAAAGGTGTAGTTCACAGAACAAATTTATTATTAGACACTGTCCCGCCTGTTTCGTTTAAACAACGACTTAGTATATTAATTCCTTGGTTTACATATCAATGGTGAAATCATGATGTTGCGTGATGAGATATCTTGCTTACCTACGCGATACAGACAACTTTGATTAGCAGAATTTAGAGAATATTTTAAATTTTAATCTTATTAGTCCTCGCGTTCTTTAGAAAGTACAAATCCATCGTAAGAATGTCTGCCAAATGTACTAGGTATACGGACTACAAATTTTTCAATAAAATGAGGACTTTAAATTTATAGAGATAATTTCCAAAATCACAAAACTGAGTACTCTCGGCTTGGCCTCTAGCACTATATCAGTTAAAAAAAAGTCAGGACTTTTGAAATTAAGGCGGCAACTGTATAGATATTATTTATCACTTAGCAAAGTTCTTTCGAAATGCAGACGAAGTCCCGAGCGATAGCTAGTTGTTAATAAACCTAGCAATTGCATTTCCGCCCTGCTCGAAATTACACTTTGTATAGCCGGATATCATTTTGGCGGCGTGTACTACATTCAAAATGGAAAAAGAAACACTGTATTGAAATTTATTTAATTTGAATGTAATGACGGGTGAATTTCCCGGTCTCTTTTTATTTGTGCAGTTATTTTCCGCCTCAGTTTTTGGAGAGATCATGTCGTTGCGCAAGAGACTAAACGTTTGGTATTATGCAAGATGATCCAAGCAGCCAGTGAAGCATGACTCCTTTGTCTGCTCCAGCAATGTACGTGTATCTAGAGAAATGTCAGCGCTGATGGGACCACGTAATGACTAATTTTGTCATTATTTTTTGACTAGGTACAAAAATGAAGTAAGTAACTACGAAATTCAAAGTTCGTATCGTGCCATCCCTTTCTTTCACTCATCTGTTCAATACTATTAGTGTAACCTGATATACAAGGGAAATTGTTGGTTTTTTTACGAGCTGTTATGTAAATTCCAATGTTTATCTGTTAGTATGTATGTAGGTTTCGAGTGGCATCCTCGGAACGGAAGACGCAGTGTAGGTAGGCCTCCAACAAGATGGAGCGACGACCTGGTTAAGGTTGCGGGATCACGTTGGATGCGGAGGGCACGGGACCGATATGTTTGGCCAGCCTTAGGGGAGGCCTATGTTCAGCAGTGGACGTCTTTCGGCTGAAATGATGATGATGATGATATATGTAGGATATCTCCAATAATATTGCAAGTCGAATTTCCCCCACCTCTAGTGATCGGATTGTCTTGTAATCTGGTACAGTCAAGTGCTAAAATATGTATTGATTTAATCCTCTCATAACATTTTGTACCAACACCTTAATTCAACGACTTAAAAGCTATGGGACCAATTTATTAGCAACTAGCTGCTGCCCGCGACTCCGTCTGCAAATAATTCGTTTATCGCTATCCAGCGGGAACTGTGCCAAATTTCATCAGGATCCGTCAAACCGTTTTAGCGTGAAAGAGTAACAAACATCCATCCATCCATCCATACTTACAAACTTTCGCGTTTATAATATTAGTAGGATTTGTATGCTCCCATATTTTTACACTTGACTTTGCGAATGACGGTGCAAGTAAAGTTGGCATGAAAATTTGTATTAAAAACTAAATATCCGACTAAATCTTTTTACGTGTACCTACTACCTACTTACTTTTATTTAGTTTCGCCTATCCGGGTGTTTATATATCTGTAATCATATTCTGCGAATTGAATTCGAGTCATTTATAGTAGTCAGGTAGACTTAAAGTTTGGTACCTATTTAAAATAAGGTCTTTATAAAAAAGCTAGCACTAAAAATGTTTTTTTTTATCTAGTTCAGGTTATTTTAGCATGGAACTTACAGCTGTTTATTCGACAAATAGACTTTATTAGTTCGCTGAAAATTTAGTAATAAAACATCCGGCGTATTTTAGGAAACCGAAATATGATAGCAGCTTTTTAGGATTCCGTAGTTAAGAAACCATTATAGTTTCACCATGTCCGTCAGTCTGTCCATCCGTCCGTCTGCGGCTTAGCTACTACTAAGTTACTGCTAGTGCTAGGACACTGTAGGATTTTATTTATTTTGATCAGCCATTTTTGTGGCGTGGTAAAACTAACTATGTAGGTACGCTACTTGCGTATGCCGAAATGTCATACGTATCAAAGAAAACTCGAGTAGGTATTATACACGTACTTATACAAAATTGTAACCCTCAAACCACCGTATGTAATGTATTTAGTTCACATGTTGACATTAACATCCGCTGAGCATCCAATTAAACTCAGTTTTTTGACTCACAACCTTCCTTGACACTAAATTAATATGTAAAACGTTTAATTGGTATTTGTTACGGATATTGTGTAAAGGTTAATTCGGCTTTGCTTGCTCTAATTCTGAGATATTTATTTTATCAATTAAGTTCACCGGATACAAATTAAGCATACAAGTTAATTAGATATACAGGCTTCGTTAAATAATAAACGGTAATGAAGAAGTTTCTGTTATATTACATTTGACGAGTTCAGCATCTAATGATGCTGATGATGATGATAATTATGGAGCGTTGGTGAACTTACAGCAAAACTTAACCTTAACTTTTGTTTATAAGTATCTTGTGAATAAAAAAAATCGCCACTGATTGCGTTCCAATCGATAGACCGGAGAAGGGGCTGGCCATAATGGAGATGGCGGGATGATTTTGATCTTTTTAATTCATATTGGCAAGTTTTTTATGGTGGATGGAGACGGGTGCCAAAGAAAAAAAAATGTTTCCGAGAGGGGTATGATATTTAATTCAGGAAAATGATTTTTACAAGGTAAATACATATCTAAACTTTAGCATTTATAATATTAGTTAGATTGTTAGTCTTGGCAACCAACCTCTACAGTAGGTACCGTGTAGAAATTTGTTCTATGAATTTTCGATCGATTTTGCACTAACTGGCATACTTCAGGTGAATTACGAGCAATCTTACGCCGCGGAGAATGCGACATGCAACGATACATTTTTAAACCTTTTCGCATTCCGGTACAAAGTACTAAGGCTCAGTTCCGATAATTACCCAGTTTTGCACACGATTAATTGATTCAGTAAATGCAAAAATTTATAAACATACGCGCGCGTGCCTGCCGCAATCTGTTTAAAAATATGTTGTTTCCATATTTGCATATTTATAAAATTGGTACTTAACATTTATAAGTGCAGTAGAACGTTACAAATTGTAAATTAGTGAAGAACCTGTGAACGATGTATGACTGACTGTGACTATGTGACTGTGTGTGATGAAGAACTGTTTTTTTTTGGCAGCGCTACATTTGCTCTTATTTTGATATTATACTACCGTACTGACTGAACCGGTTTAGATGAAATTGGGTATGAAAGTAGGATGACGCTCTAGGAAGAACAAAAGAGGAAATTGACTGGCTTTTTGTGAACCACTGCTGTGCGAGTTTGAATGGCATTGCGGAGAAGTGATTCACAAATACAAATAGGCATTATTTTATATTTTTTATTAGCTGTTGCCCGCGACTCCGTCTGTGAACAATAGTGGTATAAAAAATAGCCTACGGCCTATTCTCAGCCATACCAATATGTCAACAAATAAAAAAAAAAATAGGACATTTTGTAGCCCGGAAAATTGTATAGATCCCGTGGTCATAAAGAAATTCTGTCTATTAAAAAATAAATAATTATTCCAGACCCCTTAATGTCTCAAATTACATTTTACGACTATATGTTCACTGCGTAGTAGATAGGTAGGTAGTTCTGATATGTATCTATCACTCATTATTTGCGCGTTTTTTTTCTTCCTAGTTCAAGTAAGCTGTACCAATATCCGGCTCTGTCACTTCATTTTCTGATATTCATTTTAGTAGTTACGTTAAGTAGGTTCCTAATCTTTAAAACATAGTAAACTTACTTAACACAAACTGAACTTAATAATTGTGTCTCGAGAAATACATGCGACACTTATCATAATTTATAGCTCTATACTTACACAAGTGTGTCACATTTTATTGAACAACTAGTGACTCGCCCTGGCTTTGCACGGGTGCAAATGGAGCAATATTTTTGTGTGGTGTCATTCGGAGTCATTTGAAGATCCTCCGAAAAGGCCGAAACGCGAATTGTCCCCTTTACAAAGTGTTAGTAAACTTGAAAAAAAAATATGAATGACATCGGTAAATTAGTTCTTAATTTATAGCGTGACCAAAGGAAAGAGTTAGATATATTATATAGCATCAGTTTTACTTATTTATGCAAAATTAACTATACGTGCATACATATTTTCTATTTAAAAGCGTTTATTTTCACTTTTAAAACAAAGATGATGATTAAGTATTGCATTTTTATCGGAACTCTACATACCTACCAGAATTTTAATCCAACCAATCCGTGATTTTTATCAAACTCAAATTTTTTAAATTCAAATTCAAAACATTTATTTGTAAGAATACAGTAGTTAATATGATCTTTTCAAGGTTGATTTGAGCGGAAAGCCAACCATGAACTCAACCACCAAGAATCTCGGATTAGTTCGAAACAGTCGGACGTATGTACCTCGACTAACATTAAAATACGTGAGTGACCTGTGTTCCTTATAAGTATTAGTAATTATTTCTGAGTCTCACGGTACTTTTAATATAGTGAAATTTTTATTGTAATGTTGATTTCCATTTGGTTACAAGTGAAGCTACTTTACCTCTACAATTTTTAAATTACAAAATTACAAAAATTGATGCGAAAAGACGCCCTTTAGAAAAGATGGCTAAACTTGGGCTGAGTGTGAATAAACTTAAGTACGCAATTTACATAGTAATATGCATATTCAATTGACAAATAAATTGAGTTTGCACTTTTACTTATAGTAGTTACCTAAACATTGTATTAACATTCAAATAGATCTAATCTAATTTTAAGTTTAGAATGGATAATAAATTAGATCATTGGTTTAGAACCTTTTTTGACTACAGTCCAAGTATTGGTTTCTCGCTTAATGGTTATACTGTACATACATAAAAGAGCAGAATGTAATGAATTAGTGGTATTCAAAATTATCTAAGTATACATAACTATAGGTATTGCAAACGTAAATTGTAAATTGATCAATAGTCATTTTGAGCACTAAGACCGCTCAGTCTGCACCACGGGACAATCCAGCCCCATGATAGGCATAACATAAGAGAAAAAGAGAGAGGAGAGAGAAGTTTTTTACTGCTTAAAAAAAGAAGAAGGTTCCCTTACCAATCTATTGAAATTATTTTACGTGAGTGTATGTTCGTTGATATTTGCCGAATGAGAATTGAATTAAATTTTTTCCGTTAGCATTATGTCTGAAATTCGATTACAAATGAAATCGTTTGGCAATTGTAATGATTGAAAAATAAAATAAGTTATTTATGTAACCTATGTAACTAGTTACTAGGATTATTCTGAGCTTCAGGTCCCCCGGTCCTAATATCTCGGCAGTACCTAATACCCCCCCCGTCGCACAATAACCTATTTTACGAACACAAAATGACCTAAACGCAAAATGCCCTAAACGCAAAATGCTCTAAACGCAAAATGCTCTAAACGCAAAATGCCCTAAGCGTATCATACACGGTATCACTAGTACCTAATAAACACTGGTTGAGTACCCCTGCTTTAATTATCCTATTGGTTCACATAATACCTATAACTTTTGTTCTTATCGCAGTAGACGTGGACAGGGCAGGACATACGTTTTGATATGTTATGTGCAATATCTAGATTGGTTTGACAGTTTCATGAAGTTATGACTTACCTACTTCCTCGAGCGTTAACTTTTCCTCACGGTTATGTTATACTTTGCTTAATGTTAGCGGATATTGCTTGAGCGAAGCTAAGAGGTGCAAAACGGTTTAGATATGTATAAATTAGAGATGTACTAAGTGTTATGTCGTTATGGCAACATTCTACAGTCATTTCTTTGATTTTTTCCTTTTCATTTATCACTCTATGAGCATCATGTCATTTGTTATCGTTGATGGGTGATAGCTGTGATTTTCAGAAGAAAAACGAAGATGAGTAATAATGAAAATGTTATCTTTTAATTTCATGTAAAGGTACTTATATACTTTGGTACTACTGGTTTGCATATTTCTTGTATGTGCTATTTTTTTAGTGAATAATGCCTTGTGAAGATGTTTCGTGAGAAACGTGTATCCACAATTCCACACGTCTCGTGCATTTTGACTCAAAGTAAAGACTCCTACATAAAAAATTGAGTTCAGAAATTAAGTTTGGTGACCACTTTTAGATTAATCTGGTAAAACAAAATTATATTATATGTATCGTAATTACTGACTACGCCTGTCACCATATACGGTCGTGTCGGGGGTAAGCCCAGATTTATAATCCATAGGACGATAATTTTGTATAATTTTGTAGTTTAAAAGTAAGTCAATAAATCTATATTTGTGTGAGTGAGATAAGTACATAGAACAGGTTCAGACAGGATTTCGGTAGGTACTCAAATATGTATGTAGATATAATGGTAACATCGAGAAGCAGAAAAATAAGTACCTACTTCAAAAGAAATGTTTGCTTGGAGAAATAAATGGCCTCACTGTGAAATGTTACATGGATTTGTCGTCTATTTATTTAAATTATAGGATACATATTGATAGAACATTTAATTTCAAATAGGTACTCGTACGACCTTACCTGATTATAAATGCTAATATTAATATTTAAACATGGTTCATGAGAAAACGGTCGAACTTGCCAAATGTCAATAAACTTTAATGAATTATGGAGCGAGATAATTAGTTTCAGAGGCCGAACGGTCTCTATTGTTATTTGTGTTCAATAATAAATACTAGTCATTCATTTTTGCATCCTGAGATTGTGCCAATATTGTAATTGTTGGTCACCACTCTATAACCGCTTTCAAACATCGATCTATTGTCTCGCCATTTAATTTTTTTTTTCTGGTTTCAACATAATGATCTGTAACTCTATTCCGTTTTCGGATTTTAGTATTTCAAATGTGATTGAAAATTGGTCTTAGGTAAGTTGCGACAAAATCACGAATAGTTCATCGGACGTCCAAATTCGAGACGAATCCGTTGAGGTAATAGAGCATTAATAAAACAGGACTTTTTGCATAAAGATAATTTAGAAGTTGCACCAGAGGTTTCACCCAATCGCCGTGTTTCATCGACCGCAAAAACTCTTCAATTGGCCGCACTGCTTGACCCTGTTTGCTAATCGCAAAAAACTCTATATTCATCAGAATTCCTTCCTCTGTGTTTGGAAATCTAGATTGCCTGATTCAGATCTACGACATAACTTATTCTTTTAATTGGTTCCAGCTTATTTATGTAATTTTATAAGGTGTCAGGTAAGATAGATATTGTAAAGTTGCTTATAGAATAGAATAGAAATACGTTTATTCACAGCAAAAAATAATTAACAAAATGAGAAAGAATACAAAAACATGGATATAAATACCTAACTATTTACGAAGAGAGCAGAACAAATTATATTTAATTATCATACTATCCCTTTTACACAGATTATCAAATTATTCATAAATTTATTTCCAGCACATAACATGTCGTTTATATAATCTAAATTTCTATCCTTGGAATGTCCGTAATTTCGTTTAAATGTTTTTAATACTCATAACTACCCTGTGTAAACTGTGGTAATCTGTTAAGCTTGGTGGTGGTATTTCTTACCCAAAAGAATTTCAAACCAGAAGAGAAACGAAACATCGCAACTTCCAAAAAACGTTTGTGTCTTCGGCAACGCCTAGAGCGTGAAGAAACATAATCAAGAAAGATGCGATCAATTTGGTTCATTAAGTTGTACGAAAGCGTTAGATAAGCGGTTGAAGGGCATTTGGCAGCGTTGCGTTGCGTTGCGTTGCGTACGGGATGTGCACGTGAGAAGTGGATCAGTGTGCGGCCGCAGCGGAGAGAATACAGTGGGCTAGCATCATCATCGAGTCACCTCACATGTCTCGGGGTGGGAAGGGCTAATCACTTTCAGGCTTAGCCGACGCCGACCTAATGAAGTCGGCATCTTCGTGTGGGCTAACAAAGATTCCCAATCCATACTAATATTATAAATGCGAAAGTGTGTCTGTCTGTCTGCTGTTACCTCTTCACGCATAAACCGCGGAACCGATTTAGATAAAATTTGTTATAGAGATAATTTGAGTCCCAGGTAAGGACTTACCGTAGACCGTTCTGTCCACGTACTCACGATCACGTAGATTGAAATAAAATTGCAAACAATATTATTCAAAGTCAAAATCATAGTCAAAATATTTTTATTCAATTTAGGCTATGTTCTTATGAAAGTCGATGAATCTATCACCGGTTCGGAAAAACCCTGTTGAGGATAATCCGGGAAGAAACTCAACAAGGTGTTTATTTGCTTAGTAAGTAATAATATTAAAGAGGTACAATAAATACCTAAATAAATAAATATCACGGGGCAATTCACACCAATTGACCTAGTCCCAAAGTAAGCAAAGCTTGTGTTATGGGTACCTGCTCGGCAAAGGATAAAAAAACTTCTATAGATAGATACGTACTTAAATTCATTATTAAACACCCAAGACTCGAGGACAAAATATTCGTATTTTGCATGCAGTTATTTGCCCCGAAGCGCGAATCGAACCCTGGACCTCAAGCTTCGTAGTCACGTTCTCTGACCACAAGGCCTACATTTATTCCTAAACATAAATAAACAATTACTGCGAGTGTGTGCTGTATTGTATCCGCTGTGGGGTGATGCTGCAGTCATGTGACTTGGAGAAGGTCGCGTTAGAAGGGGGGTGCAGGTGTGAGCGCTTACCGCCGGCCATACATAAAACATAATGCTACGCGCCGACTGACTATTGCGTGCATGGACGCTGCACAGTCAACACGCAGAACTTAATTTGTTGCTGATTAATTTGTAAGTTTAAAAAAATATCGCTGTACATTGGAGGATAATTTTGACAATGTGAAAGGCAGCAGATAATTTAAAAAAATTTGACCGACTCCAAAAATCTACGATATGTACCTAATCATTTTCTTCGGATCTGTTTGAAGTCGGTTCCTCAGCATAAGCTAACAATACCTGTCCAAAAAAATCAAATCGGTTTATAAACGACGTAGTTCCGAAGTATCTAACATAAAAAAACATACAACCAAATTTTATAACCACTTCTTTTTTAAATCAACTTAATACATATACATACAGCTAAAAGAATACATACAAAATTCCGGGTTATTTTAAAGCCATCGGTCAATGAATATTCCATCTTAATTCATTCTTAACGTCGTAGCATTTTAAAACGTACTCACCGAAATAGACATTAATTATGACATTTACATCACTTGATTACTTAATCATGTCATGTAGGGTAGGTAAATAATATAAGTACCTAAGAGATATTGTATTAAGCATAACGTATACCACTAATGAATAGGTATAATCGAATCAGATGTCTGATTAAATGACAAAGTAATATCACAAGGAGTGAAAATTAAATTCCTGGGCCCCAAGATACAGGCTCAGCCTAGTTTGGGGACCACTGTATACTGCTAAAAATGTAATATTGCTTTATGTGTAATAAAAATTTTATGAAAGAAACGTACGAGTAGGTATCGCCTTGTAAGTATGCGAGTTTCTGCTCATCTTCATTAGAAGTAGGTACAGCAGAGTTAATAATCATTCATAGCTTAAATATTTCTCAATTTTAATTTTGAAAGGAATGAGAAGGATAATTATTTTTTTATTAACATGTACATACTTATTTACTGTGAAAACGTTCTACAGTAGGTTGATTATGTATTTTAACTGGTTTATGTGACATACTTTTACACAAACAATGATCCATTATGGTTGGTAGATTTAGTGCGAAATATTATTTAAATTACTCGATATTTTGGCCATATCACAGCAGTGGTGGTTAAGACTCGACTGGAGTATAGGGGTAGGGTGTCACGTTCGTTTAAGAAGGGATTTTTCTTAAATTCCTCCGGAGCAGGCCTATTTTTGTTGTTCCACGGGAGAAAAATAACGAGCTAATAAAATAAAATTTCCCTGTCATATTGTCCAAATTTAAGGTTGTAATATAAATAATACGAAGGCTGCTGTTATGATAAGACAATTTAAGGCACGCTAATGATCGTGACAATTTCACTCAGCCCATTTTCCATGGCCGGCCGCTGTTGCAGCATGATCGACAATAACCATAAAATGGGTAATGTAATTTTTGCCCTAATTACATCACGACAAATTAACTTCACAATCATCGACTGGTTCAGAGCCTACTAAAAGATTACAGCATAAAAAATCTCGGAAATTTAGGTATCCTTCTGTGACCAAATCAGTATTCAGCGCGTAACATCATTGGCAACTACGAAAACAAAAACAGCACATTAATTTCTTTGGATTGTTGGGTAAATTTTTAGATGGTAACTATTTATTTATTCACAATGCACATGTATTGTTGCTAATGGTAGATTTTATTTTATTCCTTAACTGGGGGATAAACATATACAGACTTAATTTTATATAGCCTACGAGTAGGTACATCCTAATTTAATCCCCAAGTTACCGGTAGATGTGGCAATGCAACAAGAAATGGTAACCTAAAACTAACACTCAGTACATTAGGTACATCAAACAATCCTAATCAAAAATACCATTCTTCAAAGGAAGAGGATTGTCCTTTCCTTATATACATTAACATTAGTGTCGTGAAAATTGTAAATTGAAGTCCGTGAGAAACTACTTAATTACTTTTGCTAATGTCGACTGCGCTAGTATTTTATTAATCATCTTTTCCATCGATCTTCCTCTCGATGCGCCGAATTGTTACTTTTTACGCAATTCAAACCATTATTTTAATCGAAATTGTAGCGAATAACATGATCTGTGGCCTTGTACGTTGATGAGGCAAACCGCCATGGTCAATCATGAACATCATGTAACGATCTTCTCATGATGATGGCACAATAGGTAAGGAAGTTCCGCGTTAAACGATTCGAATTCGAACAATGCGGTCCTAAGGTTTGTTTACTTTCAAAAGTGAACTGTAGAGTTAGCCACATTCCATTGCGAATTCCAAAGAAATGAATAGGTATGTAAGTTTCATTGTTAGCTTTGAGTCCTTGTGGCTTCTTGAAACGTTCCATTTCGAAACCTTTGATTTTTGGCTAGACAGCGAACATTACTTGCCTTTATTTTGGCAACTAATTGTTATTTCGGCGTACGAGTGGGTACACAATCATTGCGACAGAGACCATACGTATATGGGTAGGTACTTAAGATTCGTCTGTCTGTTATTGCGTAATGGGTAAAAAGGAAAGTAAACAAAATAAAATATATGTAAATTCAAAACAAATTGAATAAAACCGATTGTTGCAGACCTACACCGTTTTTTTACAGTTTGGCAAATTTATATAATATAAATAAATTATATAATAAATATGTAAATTTATGATAATTACGTAAATTTATATAATAATTATGTAATAATTATGTCAATTTATATTATATTTATTGTAATTGTTATGTTGAGATAAATAAAAAAAATAATGCATAGTGGCAGTACACATACTTATTGATATTAATCAATATTAATGAACTTATACCTTTTACCTTTTTATTCTGCTACCAACGCTTGTTTTGGCAGGCAGAGTAGCAAGATAAAAGATTCTAAGTATCATGGATATAGACTTCCGCAAAGTAACGCCTGAATCAATTAATCCCGATTATAGAAGGGCATTTCCTTGTACTCTATTAAGAAATTGTTAATAGGGAGTTAAAATTAGTCCGTTTGGTACGCACTTTTCAAGCTTTTACAATAATAAAAAGTAACAAACCGGACAATTCTTCACTTCTTGTTTAACATTGTTAAACTTGTCCGATTTGTTACGTTTTTTTTACTGTAAAGGCTTAAAAATTGCGTAACCAAACGGACTAATTTTAATTCCCTATTAACAATTTCTTAATTGGGTACAAGGAAAAATACAAATGCCCAGAAACGAGCCCACAACCTCTAGCTTTGTAGTTTGAGTCACAGCTTCTCCACTGTATGGTTCATAGTATCTGATAGTCTTGAGCTAATTAACTATTTTATGGCCTAATATTTAGTCCCCGGCATGTCCATTGTCCAATAAAAGGACATTATTTATGGACTAACCAATCTGTACTGCTCTGGTTGAAATATGTATTGTCAGTGTATCAGATACGTATGTGTCCACCATAGAACTAACAATAAGAGACTAGAAATGTTATCACTTGTAACTATTTTTTTACAAGCGAAGGTGTATAAGGGAAATGCTAATTTATAAACAATAATAATCAGCTAAGCACTAAGCATATTACAAAAAAACGAGTCTTGCACACTTAAAAAAAAATTGCCGAGTGGTTTTAATGACATGAACGTACCTACGAAATTTTAAGAAAATGATCCACAAATGGCAGTTAGAATTTTTTTTATTCAGTGTACTTTTAAGATGGGATGCTGATGAATCTTCCGTCTACATTTTAACAACATTTTATTAAAAAAAAAATTGTAAAATGCCTCTCTCGCTCTCACTGTCATTGGGACACATTTTAAAAGCTTTTTTCACTTCTCATGCTCTTAAAATGTTACTTTAGTCTCTGCATATCGGGACTAAAGCTCTTTTTCGATCTCAAGGGATTAAAGTAAAATTTTTTTAATTGACTATGGAAACCCCTAAACTGCCAATCACGGTGTTTGTGAATGGAGGATTATTGCCATTTTCAGTAACTGGGTATAGACAATTTTATAGCTTTCCACAGACCGAAGCGCGCTGCGAACGCACTGTAGCGCCCTGCGCTTCGGTCTGTGGAAGCCTTTAGGGCGTGGAAATAACCTCAAAATGACAACTGTATAAAAAATATTTAAAAAATAATAATTTCGTGAAACACGTTGAATAATTACGAATATTAATCTATTTAATTATAAAATATTAAAGATGAATTCATTTTATTTTGCACGTAAAGAAAGATTTCCTTTAGCTTAGGTGTTTTTAATTTGTTTTTTTTTAAAAACGCTGTCGGCAAAGCAGTTCCCTGCTCTGTCGATAAAATAGCAATCCGCACTGTCGGCAAAGCAGTGCTGGAGTGTACGGTAGATAGAGCAGTTACGTTTGAATGTTAATATGGCGTGACTTCAAAATAATGCGATGTCAGTTGCATTTAATAGTAAATAGAAAGTATAATTAGATATAATTTAACAAAGAATTGGCATATAGAAAATAAACTTAAAAAGTCGTTTCTTTATTCACGGGTAAGTGTTTCAGTTAACAATATATTTTGTGTGTGAACTTAGATCAATTAGGTTAATTTATTTGCCGATTCTAATGAATGAACAATTATCTATCATTCTTACATGCATAGTCCAATTAGTTTTAACATAGTCTTTAAGTTAGAGTCTGTTGGCTAATTATGCAAGCATTTAAAGCGTCACTTTACAAAAAAATATAAAAGAAAAGAAAAGACAGCGGTTATTTTTTTTGCTACCTATTTGAATTTTGAACAGATGTCCATTGCTCGTATTGAGCATACGTTGTAAAAAAGTAATTCTGTACGTCGTTTTTTTCCTCTCATTCAAAGTGAAAAGTAGAGTGTTTAACGCGGGACTTAACTACCATAATGACAACTCGAATTATAGCCTCCCTCGCTATCGCTCGGGTGGCTAAATATCTCGTGTCATTATGGCTTGTTTTAGTCCCTTGTTGAACAATCTACTATTATTAACTTGTAATGAATGTAAGTATGTATGTACGGGTCAAATCATGGAAGTTGAATTTAACCCACTTCCAGTGGTCGGATTTACTTGAAATTTGGTAGGTATACTTATGTAAGTTGGATGTCAGTCAACAAAAAGTAGGTCAGCGAGAAGCTTGCATTGAAAATTAAATTTTTAACAAAAACTATAAAGAATAAGTATCGCTATACAGCGGGGAAATACGGCCAGCCTTCTGGGCACCTTGCCCATTGACGGCGATTTAGGCCAAATTTTTTACTTATAGTTTAAGTTTTATTATGTTTGTGATTATTTTTTAAATGTTATCTATGAAATAAATACACTTAGAGAAATATTATTCAAATTTTACAATGTAAATGTTATAGCTATAGTTATATTGAGTGATGACGGTGGCGCTGGCTGCGTCTAGCGTGATGCATTTAGTCGAATACAGGAATTGTAACAGAGAAAAAAAAAAAAAACTTATTTTTCGTATTTTTTTTTTTACTTTTTTCGGTACTCTCCAATGAAATGTTCAAATTCTTTTTTGAACCACAGTCTCTACAATAACCGTATTTCTTGAGCAATTAAGTTCATTACAAACTGAGCTGGGTAAATAAATATATGGCTTAGCCATACGCGCAGTCGCGCTTTTAGTTCGCGTGTCATTTCTATTCCTTTTATTATTGGTTTATCAGATACGTATGTGTTCACATATGTAGCCCACGCGCAGGCTAGCAGGGCGCGGGCGCGCCTGTGGGCGAATCTGGCGCGCTTGCGCAACCCGCCGCACGACCGCCTAGGGCCTCCATTCAATTTGGCAGACATTTTCGCGAACATTAACTCTGATGAAACGAAGAATCTGCCTTTCAAAAACATGGACGGTAGAATTATAGCATTTTCACAAGCTTTTATTTAACTTGCAATGTTCTTTCGTAAGTTCTCTTCTAGTCTTGGAAGTCGAATTTCACCTACTTCTAATGATCGGATTGATGTGAAATTTGGTATGAATACACAAATAGTTTAGATAAAAATGCAAGTACAGTCAAGAGAAACCGGGCAAGTGCGAGTCGGACCGCGGGCAATGTAGGGTACCGTACTAATATGGAGCAAATATTCAATATTAAATTTTGGTCGAGTATTACTCGTTAAGCCGTGGGAGCCTAGTGGTTTGACCTTGACCTATGGTATCTCAAGCAGAAGGTCGTGGGTTGGAGTCCGGGCTCTCGCACCACTGAGTTTTATCGGAATTTATGTGCGAAATTACATTTGTATTTTACCATGAGCTTTACGGTGAAGGAAAACATCGTAAGGAAACCTGCATACACCTGAGAAGAAATTCAATGGTGTATGTGAAGTTCGCAATCCGCACTGGGCCCGCGTGGGAACTACGGCCCAAGCCCTCTCATTCTGAGAGGAGGCCTGTGTCCTGCAGTTGGACGTATATAGGCTGGGATGATGACTAGCTGTTGCCCGCGACTCCGTTTGCGATGAATAGAGGTATAAAAATAGCCTATGACCTATTCTCCGACCTACCAAGTATAGGTAACGCCACCAGAGTTGAGGCCACGCACACAACCATATCTCATGTAATGGCAGCGGGATTATTGTCGTTAAACGTCAACACAACGTCAAAATCCCGCTGTCATTACATGAGATGTGGTTGTGTGCGTGGCCTCAACTCTGGTGGCGTTACCTATACTGATGTAGAAAAAAGTTTCATAAAAATCGATGGGATGCTGTAGGTAGATTTGCTATCTGATAATGTCATACCCGTAAGCCGTGGTGGCCTAGTTGGTTGGTTTCGGAGGAATTCGTTAACAAACACCATGACACAAGATTTTTATTTGAATATGTAACCATCAAAATTCCTGGCATAGAGTAACCCTGATCTCTTAGGCTTCTGGCGAGGCCGCCTAAACAACGCAGACTAATTGGCTTGTACTAAAGCTATTCATAATAACGCATGCCACAGCCCGCCGTTATTGAAAGCTCGCACCAACATTCTTTGAATAGGTTAATTTGTCTGAGATAATTAATTATTATTATTATTCACGTCGGACAAAACAAAATAACAACTGGACATGGTTTTGGTATCTGGGGTTGTTTTTTTTACATAAAACTGACTCTCCTCCTGGATGAGCATTTCTCAGAAAAAAAGCCACTTTTATTTTTTTATATTCCCAACAATTTTATGTTATTCCTTTTTGTTACGCCATAAAAAGTGTTTGTAATATTTACATAGTAACAAAATAGGAAAAAAACTTAGGGACACTTTTTGTCATATTAAGATTGAAAGAGCTTGTGATTCAACATAAAATTATTAGAATATAATAAAAAAGAAAAAAAGTGGCATTTTTTTGAGAAATGCTCTGATATCACCTGATGAAAAGTGCAGATGAGGTCAAAGGTGTATGTCACTGGTTCAACAACAACCTATTCATATTGTAGCCTTGAAGACTGATTGTATTTTATTGGAAATAGGTACAGACGATGGGAGCGAATGGAATGGATGGGATGCTGTAGGTAGATTTGCTATCATGTAATGTTCATACCCGTAAGCCGTGATGGCCTAGTGGTTAGACCTATAGCCTCTCAAGCAGAGGTCGTGGGTTCGAATCCGGACTCAGGCGGACTCGCACCTTTGAGTTCTTCGGAATTCATGTCCGAAATTGTATTTGTAATTCACCATGAGCTTTACGGTGAAGGAAAACATCGTGAGGGAACCTGCACACAGCTGAGAAGAAATTCAGTGGTGTATGAAATTCCCAATTCGCACTGGGCTCGCGTGGGAACTATGGCCCAAACCCTCGCATTCTGAGAGGACGCCTTTTCCCTGCAGTGAGACGTATATAGATATAGGCTGGGATGAATGTCATACCTAATACTTTCCGTTGGCGTCAAAGTACCTAGTCACAGTGTGTATGTTTTTGTGTTTAGCGTTTAAACATTAGACAAAATATACATATCTACAGAAATATGTTTAAAAAGATGCCACTGAAAAATATTGTTATGGCTTGCCGCGAAGTTATGTTGAGTGGGGCCCAATTTTTACTAAATAGGTGAGACCGAGGACAGTTGACACAGAGGAGAGTAGACACAACGTCGATTTTTTAGAACTTATTAACTGCTAGCGAGCTCGCAATAGCGCGTGTTTGATAGCTCGAGACTTGAACTAAAAAACGCGCGCTATTGCGATCTCTCTAGCAGTTAAGAGGGTTTATACCTGCTGAGCTGGCAACGTTGCATTTTTGTTAGTTTATCTCGATTATTCCATAAAAATTGAATGAAAATTAAAAATGTTTTGAATACAAATTGTTCTAATATATAAGTTGAACAATTTGTATTCAAAACATTTTTAATATTCATTCAATTTTTATGGAATAATCGAGAAAATAGTTTTTCTCGATTATTCCATAAAAATTGAATGAAAATTAAAAATGTTTTGAATACAAATTGTTCTAATATATAAGTTGAACAATTTGTATTCAAAACATTTTTAATATTCATTCAATTTTTATGGAATAATCGAGAAAAACTAACAAAAATGCAACGTTGCCAGCTCAGCAGGTATAAACCCTCTTAATAAGCTCTAAAAAATTGACGTTGTTTCTACTCTCCTCTGTGTTAACTGTCCTCGGTCTCCCCTATTCAATGTTTTATTATTTGTATCTTTTCTTCCAAATATATATATTTTTGTTGTATATTGTATATATGAAAATAAATGCCTCTCTCTCACACACTAATTATATCTTGCGTATGATACCTATTAGATATCCACATTAGTTGTACTTAAGTGAATTATGATATCTAGGTAAATGTAATCGGAGCTGAATGCTTAAAGTGGCGTTTATTAAGCACCTACTCCATCACACATAATGTTTATTGCGTGCGTGGGTAATAAGTAATGGAATTAGAGTTAAATGATTTTCGCCTAAATCTACACTTTGATCTAAGGAATCAATTAATCATAAAAGTAATTCAAACACTTTTAGAGGCTGTTTTTAATTGAATAGCTTACTTTACGACGCATAGTGTTTTCAAATTCTTATATTTAACTCATCTTAACTCTTGCAATATCCGAAATTTAATTTTAGGTTATTATGATGGTTCACGATGCTTACTTTGAACATTGCGAAACCGTACGCTCGGAACATGCGCACAATAAAGATATCGATCGTATAAACCTAATGCTCTTATTGTGCAATGCATGTCAAGTCAACAGTCGCCACATACTCAGAGGTGTTAGGCCAGTTCCCAATTAGACCGTTTCAGCATCAGCTTAAGAGTACCATTGATAAGATCAGACATGAATCGTTCATGAGGAGCTGTCAAAATTGTGTATCCGCCAGGGTCGAAGCGGCGCGTCTTGATATACCGAGTCGATAAGTTTCCTTCACGAGGGATAAGATCGCTTCCATTAACTTCAAAGCCGCAACCTCGGCTCGTCTCCACCATGGGGTCCATAAATCATACTCGTATTGACAAATCTTTCAACGACTTCTGCGGCCACACATCATTATACCCTGTTGGTTTGGCTAGACGCGTTGCGAAATCCAGAACAACGCACGCGCAAAGCTTGACTGACCTAAAACCTTTTTACTGAGCTCTATCTACAGTTAATATAACTGTTATGTAAGTTGAACTAGAGCTAGAGCGATGCTTTTTCAAGAGATTTGTCGCAAATTGCGCATCTATTGATAAGTTTTAATAGGTTACAGCTACTTGAACCGGAGATTACAAATCAAATCAGATTTACACGCTGATGCAACCGGTACAGTTTCGGCATCATCGATCTGAGAAAAGCTGAGATGTTAAGACAGATGTACAAATATATATGTACGTAACAGATATAATCTGCACGATGTGATAGCACGCTTTACTCAATATCACTTGGTATTTCCCGAAAGATTGTGTATAATTGATTGGTAGGAAATACTTAAGTAAAGAAGCCTCAGGCACGGTTAATGTCGGCAGGCAATTAAGTATGTAGCTGTGTAAGATAACAAAATACACTTTTTAAACGACAATTTGCTCTTACAGGGGCTAAATTCAAGAACGTGCCTTTACGGGTTTGGTAGCGGAAATTCAATCGTTTGGGTTGGGTTTGGTTTGAACTGCTATTCAGGAACGCCAAAAATCACTGGTTTGCGAGAGGTTTGGGCTGAGTTTGGGATGAGCCTTATTTATTTGTTTAATTATTTATTGATTTATTTATTTATTTACAAAGCGAATTAACAGGAAAATAAGGCTCATCCCAAGCTCAACCCATTCCTATCCTCTCCCAAACGATTGAATTACCGCTCGCAAACCGTGTTGGCCGTTCCTGCATTTAGCCCCAGGTGGTTGTAACAGTTGAATTGCTTTGTTTTCATTTTACATTCGCATGAACTTTCAGGCGAGGTCTTACTTAAGGTAAGCAAGTCATTTTGTCCGGGTATGTATTACAATACCGAAGTACGAAAGACCGAATGTATTAAAACATCGAATGGGTCAAAAGACCGACACGATTTTTTTCTGAAACCGTTAACTTTTTAAAATTGTTATAAAACAAACCTAACCTAACCTAATGGGTTCTGTACGATGCCGTTTTAATAAATTCTGAAAAGTTTACGGTTTCAGAAAAAAATCGTGTCGGTCTTTTGACCCATTCGATGTTTTAACACATTCGGTCTTTCGTACTTCGGTATTGTAAAACACACCCTTTTGTCCACATATTACGTTTTCGACGTTTAGTTTTTAACCATTATTAATCTGTGTTTGAACGCTGGTTCTGAATGGTAACAGAAATTGCAATAACTTAGGTGTCGTACCATCGCCCCAGACGTCAGATACCCATTTTCAAAACAAATTTGCTTGCAGCCGTTGATGTTTATTGCTATGGATTGTTATGGACAGATGTAAAGCCACTGCACGCAAACCGGGCCTTTAAGGTGGTTATCTGGCGCTTGGGGCGATAGTACATGAGAACCAGCAATGGCCTATGACCCCCGTCTGTGAACGTTCGGGGCGCGGTTAGTCTACGACCCTGTGTTTGTAGACCTAGAATGAACGACAAAAATGCAGGACCTGATTATAATTCAAACCTTTATGGCTATATCATGATATATACAATATTCCGACCGCTCCCAACGTTCGTTATCTTATATATAACAAGCTACCTACAGAGCTCAAAGATCTGCCTCAAATACAATTCAAGAAAAGGTTATATAGGTGGCTATGTGACTTATGCCTATACTCTGTTAAGGAATATTTTGCTTCTTAATAATAATAATAATAACCATTTATTTTTAGATAATTGCATCAATAGAAATGTTAGTATTCCAATTTACAGCTATGTTAGTTATTGATAAACAAAGTTCACTTTAATAAGGAATAAGTGTAATTCAATTACTTAAGTTCAATCGACTCAATTTATTAATTCAATTTATTTCAATCCAATTTAGTCTTAATTCATTTGATTTGATTTGATTTAATTTAATTTACTTGATTCAATTTAATAATTACCTATTCTTTGACTACAATTATGTAATACATTATAATTATTAACTAATGATACGACCAAAATATATATATATATATATATATATTTTTTATGATTGACAAAAATCGCCAAAATGAAAGGTAAGATTTTGCATGCTGACTCAGGCAGATAATGGCGAACTCAAAATATATTTGTAACATTACATCTAACCCATTATCTAGCAAATAAACCATTTCATTTCATTTCATATTTACTCAGAAGATTTTAAACCGTAGCAACCTGCAACAGCGAGATTGTATGTGAGATTAACTAGGAGTTGAGAATGAATTGCGTTTGTAGGGCTGAGTTCAGTATCGTAACACCAGATGGTTTCATTTGATAATCGGGGCGTTGAAACGTTTGCTTAGGCTTGAGATGCAAAAAGAGAAGTATTAATTGTCTACAGACTCTATTCTATTGTTTATTTATTACGTTACGACTATGTTTGGGCCAGATGCGGTTTTCCTTCAAACTAAGACGCGCATACATATTGATCTTTTGGCTTCGTGGGAACAGTGCTACAAGTTCATTCTTAGGCCAATATAAGCTGATGTATCATACAAGGATATTTTTATATTATTAACTATATTTATATATTTTTTTTCTCTATTTAATTGCATGCTGTGTTTACCTGTAAGTGATTGTTACACTTTGCCCATATAAGCTAAGTGAATGTATTTATTGCCATTACTAGTGTAAACAATTGTTGGTGAACCAAATAAATAAATAAATAAAATAAATATATTTACTGTTGCTCGCGACTCCGTCTGCGAAGAATTCATTTTACGCTATCCCGCGGGAACTGTGCAATTTTCCGCGATAAAAGTACGCTATAAATAAGTAAGTATGTTAATCCAGGTTATAAACTATCTGTATACCAAATTTCATCAGAATCCGTTGTAGCGTGAAAGTGTAACAAATATACACACATCCAGCCATCCATCTATCCATCCATACAAACTAATATAAAAAATATAAAGATTTGATGAATGGTTCCTGACTTGAGTGCCTCACTTCAACTAGGCAAGTTAGTATGTACTCTATCTTCCAATACAGACAAAAACTGAAATGCGACCAATCTAGTCACGCTAAACGTTTTGGCAAAGCGCCAAACCCAGCCAACGATTGGAAAATATGCAACATTCAATATACCTATGTGCTTATTGAATGTACATAGTTAATTAACAATTTCAATTATAATTCAGCACACGATAATGTTAGTAAAATGTACATTATTAACTGTGCTTGCGCTAGTTTAAATGCGCAAACGCCGCGCCTGAATTGATCTATGCAGGTTTGTTAATCTGTTATAGAGTTAGTTATGTCTGTACATGTGAATTTTAAGTTGTCCACTGTTAAATATTTTCCTGTTTGCCTATTTGTATGCATGCTTCCATTTTTAATATCTATTCAAAATCATGGCATTAGCTGCAAGTATTTCGTCTAGTTTTTTGCGAATTAAGTAAAAAGGACTTGGTCTAAACATACTCAACGGTCAAATATGTGCTTAGTACTTGTAAATCGTGTTCAAGACCTTAGCGATAGAGATTTAATTGGATGTATGTAACCACGTCCACGTACGTGACTCCGAGAACTGACATTAGGTTATCGAACAGATGTATTCAACATAGAGCTTGTAGATTGCACAATAATTGTAAAATACATGTATGTAAATGGATTAATTCTATTTCGTGAAACGATATTTTACCTGTGGCTTTATATAATTAAATTACACCTCGATAAATACGATTATATCCAAACTAAATTGCATGGTCTAATCTAGTGGGTGGACTAAGATAGAGCCAAATTGTTAATGAGAGGCAGTCCATCTTAGACTTCTACATAGGTTGTCATCGTATCTGTAATAGCTCAATTTAATATGGACATAGACGATTCGACATGAGATATTGACACGGACGTTTAAATTGGCCCATTTACGTATCTCAACATAATGTAAAACCACGACCAATCATTTGTCAACTACAGACATCTTATCGAGATGCAGTAATTAATGCAAGCAAAGCTGCCAAATTAATACTCGTACCTATACTAAACAGGTATTTGTATACTTACTTACAGATCGATATCTGCCTATCGACAATCAAATATTTTGTAACCAGAGGCTAGTCAGCTTATGTGGTACGTGTACTGTGTTACCTTAGCCTAAATTGTGAATTGATCCCTCGAAACAATTGTACCCCATACTGAGAGCAATGTTGTTATGTCGGTGATATTGAAAGGATTTGAAAATTAATGACACTAGTTTCAGATAGGAGGATAAAATACGAGACATCTCAATGTAAACATTTGACGAGTGATTAGTTTAACTAAAACTTTTCTCTCACTTTAATCTCTAGAGGCTTTGATCCTAAGTCTAGCTATCAAATTAGTAAACTAACTCTTTGGTTGTTCTAATTTGTTTTGAGAAAATGTTCTAATGGTTCACACTTAATTACATTACATATTATATGTAACGTATTTTCTACAAGATGGGACCGCCATCACTGCCATATTATGCTAAACGTCAGCATCAATGACAATAGATAGAGTCGAAAATAGATCTTTGCAGTCCTATAATATAACATTTTGGTACTACTGACGCTAACGAATTTCATGTCTAAAGTACATTGTTATCAAACGTCTGACTCATGATTTCCTGAGTGCATTAACTCGTCGATTCTATAGCTGTTTGATCGGCGCCAATCATCTTGCTTTATTTTTAAACATTCAGCAACAATTACATTGTAGTTACAAACTAAATAGATGTCTGCAACCGGTGTTTAAGCGTTACATCGCGTCCGAAAAGTAACTGTGCGAATCAAAATTAGGTAAGGCCTTATGAAACCGTCTTATTAATTACAATACCTCTTTGGTCGGAGCGAATGCAAATTTTCCGCGAAGATAAGGCAACACGAAATAATGCGGAATCGCTCGGTTTTTATGTTTTTTTTCCCACAGTAGCTTATCTTCAAATTTATAAACGTACTTAATCTACATTTAACTATGTTAGGAGGGATAAGGGTGTGCTTCCATTGAAGCGGTTTGGACAGTACAGACTCGACCAATTACATTATTTGAACGTTCATATAGTACGTGGGTCAAACTGAAAGTTTCGGGAATACAAAAAATGGGCCAGCGTAAAGAGTTAAATGTACATTTACTGTTTTTTAAAGTATTCTCTAAGCATATTTATACATTTTTTCATTCGCTTAGACCAATTATTGAAACAGTTATTCCACTCCAAAGATGTAGTCCCCGAAATGGCACTTATGAAGGTGTCCACTGCTGCTTCGAGTAACAGAAATCGCTGAAAGCGTAGCTTATCTTTAATTTTAGGGTAAGTATAGAAATCATTAAGACTACAAGTCGCGTCTGTATGGTGGATGGGTCATTAATTCGGCGTTATAATAGTCCAAATACTCATTTGTTTGACGAGCAGTGAGTGAAGTCGCTAGCGTTGTCGTGATGAGAACGAAGCATCGGTTGGAGTTTTCTATTTTGAGTAGGTATATCAACGATTTCAGGCAGACTATTTGTAGTACATCAGTCTGCATTAACCGTTTTGCGATCCTCAAGTGCAATAGTCGCATCTTGCCCTGATTTCGAGACAAAAGTGGCGACCATCTTTTTCGCCGTGCTTCGGGAGCGAACAATCTTGGTCGGTCGCAGTTTGTTTTCGAACACCCAAACTCGTGATTGGATTTTATTTTCAAGTTTGTAAGCATGTATCCATCGTTTCATCACCCAACACGATTTTATATACTGCGTTGGAAGTTCCTGTGTTAAACCTTTCGAAATTTATTCGGCACCAATTGACCCAGGCCCCCTTTTGTTCAACAGAAAGTTGGTGTGGGACCCAACGGGAAAATAGCTTTCTCACGATCAGTTCTGTTTGCAAGGTAGTTTGGATTTGACTCATTGCAATCCCTAAACATGACCAAATTTCACGATATGTGACATGACGATCTTTGTTGATCAGTTCCCGCACTGCATCGACATTTTCTTGAGTAACCCCAGATTTGGGCCGCCCTTCACGAAAATCATCGCTGAGTTTCACACGATCGCGGTAAAATTCGGATAACCAGCGATACACAGTCGTCTTTTATGTAACTCCCTCCCCAAATGCATAAATCGTCTGATCAAGGCATTATTTTTGAGATAAACCACTCTTAAAATCATAAAAATTCATAGCTCTTAAAATTTTTCGCGTTACTTCAATTTTGGCGGCAACGACTCCGTTTTAAAAAACAATTACTAAAAAGTGTCTACTTTTTTTCCAAACTGCCTGCTGTAATGAGTTGACAAGACCTCTATGGTTATAAAAAGGTTGAATTTGAAACACTATTGTACCATTAAATAATCGATTCCCGAAACTTTCAGTGCAGCCTAGTATGAAGAATTACAAGTGAGTTGCGAGACGTGGATTTCAATATCTGTGATCGGTGGAATTCTCCTCGTCTCCGCTTCAATCAAAGTGTACCCTAAGAAGTTTTAATCGTCATCATCATCATTTCAGCCGAAAGACGTCCACTGCTGAACATAGGCCTCCCCCAAGGCTCGTCAAACAGATCGGCCCTGCGCCATCCGCATCCAGTGCGTTCCAGCTACCTTCACCAGGTCGTCTCTCCATCTTGTTGGAGGCCTACACCTACACTGCGTCTTCCAGTCCGCGGACGCCACTCGAGAACCTTTCGGCCCCATCGGCCGTCAGTTCTACGAGCGATGTGCCCTGCCCACTGCCACTTAAGTCTAGCGATTCTTCGAGCTTAATGTTTAGCTTTATGCTTCGGGCTTAGCTTCGAGCTACCTATAATGTGTGTGTAATTATATGAAATTGGTTAAATGATTAAGAAAACTTTTGGCTTTGAGCTGTCGTTACTTGCATTACTTTCTAATTGTGCACAAAACCGCAGTACTTGTATAAGTAAATAGGTATCACAGAGGTTTTGCCGTGCGCTGGCTGGTACCTAAGTAGAAAAAGTAAAAAATCCAGATTCAGACTAAGAGTTACTATAGTATTTTATGCATCGGTTGTATAAGTGAGGTCTTAAAAGGCGAGTGACGTGAGTTGCGATACGAGCGAATGCGAGTAACGCAATGGAAGACGGCACGAGCCGTTAAGACCAAATTATACACCGTTGCATACAATATTTTTTCTACGACTCGACTCTACTGTACCCGACTGTACCCTACGTAGGGTACAGTCGGGTACAGAAGGGTAAAATAGGGTACAGTAGGGTACAGTCGGGTACAGAAGGGTAAAATAGGGTACAGTAGGGTACAGTCGGGTACAGTAGGGTAAAATAGGGTACAGTCGGGTAAAGTAGGGTACAGTCGGGTGAAATAGGGTACAGTAGGGCACAGTCGGGTACAGTAGGGTACAGTCGGGTACAGTTGGGTACAGTATGGTAAAATAGGGTACAGTAGGGTACAGTCTGGTACAGTAGGGTACAGTCGGGTACAGTAGAGTACAGTCGGGTAGAGTAGGGTACAGTCGGGTACAGTAAGGTAAAAAAGGGTATAGTCAGGTACAGTAGGGTACAGTCGGGTACAGTAGGGTAAAATAGGGTACAGTCGGTTACAGTAGGGTAAAATAGGGTACAGTAGGGTACAGTCGGGTACAGTAGGGTACAGTAGGGTACAGTCGGGTACAGTAGGGTAAAATAGGGTACAGTCGGGTACAGTAGGGTAAAATAGGGTACAGTAGAATACAGTCGGGTAGAGTAGGGTAAAATAGGGTACAGTAGGGTGCATTCGGGTACAGTCGGGTAAAGTAGGGTAAAATACCCTATTTTACCCTACTGTACCCTATTTTACCCTATTGTACCCGACTGTACCCTATTTCACCCTTCTGTACCCGACTGTACCCAACTGTACCCTATTTTACCCTACTGTACCTGACTGTACCCAACTGTACCCTACTGTACCCTATTTTACCCTACTGTACCTGACTGTACTCTACTGTACCCTATTTTACCCTACTATACCCGAATGTACCCTACTGTACCCTATTTTACCCTACTGTACCCTATTTTACCCTACTGTACCCGACTGTACCCAACTGTACCCTATTTTACCTACTGTACCCGACTGTACCCTATTTTACCCTACTGTACCCGACTGTACCCTACTGTACCCTATTTTACCCTACTGTACCCGACTGTACCCTACTGTACCCTATTTTACCCTACTGTACCCGACTGTACTCTATTTTACCCTACTGTTTCCGACTGTACCCTACTGTACCCGACTGTACCCAACTGTACCCTATTTTACCCTAATGTACCCGACTGTACTCCACTGTACCCTATTTTACCCTACTGTACCCGACTGTACTCTATTTTACCCTACTGTACCCGACTGTACCCGACTGTACCCGACTGTACCCAACTGTACCCTATTTTACCCTACTGTACCCGACTGTACCCTACTGTACCCGACTGTATCCCTTTTTACCCTACTGTACCCGACTGTACCCTATTGTACCCTACTGTACCCGACTGTACTCTACTGTACCCTATTTTACCCCACTATACCCGACTATACCCTACTGTACCCTATTTTACCCTACTGTACCCAACTGTACCCTACTGTACCCTATTTTACCCTACTGTACCCGACTGTACCCTATTTTACCTACTGTACCCGACTGTACCCTATTTTACCCTACTGTACCCTATTTTACCCTACTGTACCCGACTGTACCCTACTGTACCCTACTGTACTCGACTGTACCCTACTGTATCCTATTTTACCCTACTGTACCCTATTTTACCCTACTGTACCCGACTGTACTCTATTTTACCCTACTGTACCCTATTTTACCCTACTGTACCCGACTGTACTCTATTTTACCCTACTGTACCCGACTGTACCCTACTGTACTCTATTTTACCCTACTGTACCCGACTGTACCCTACTCTACTCAACTCAGCAGGTCTAAACTGGGCTTTAGTGTTGAGTGTACCCTACATTTAATATTATGTGGCAGCTGCTAGGTGTATCGTAATAACGACATTACGACACAAGTGTTGTTATGGCGAATAGATTAAGTATAGACTTTCTGAAGTCATATTATCTATGTTCTTATATATTTGTTCGCGACCATGTAAAAAACAGATAAAAGTACAGGAGTAGGAAAAAGTTACTATGTAACTAAATAGTAGTTATATAGTTTTATTTGAAGAACAAACAGAAATAGACGTACAATAATAGCTCTTATGTTCTAAATTCTTATAAATGACATGCATCTACCTCCTCGACAGCTCTCACTGAGAATTACATATAATTAGGTACTTAATGTAATTCGACACTGACAGTGTGTGCTACAAAGATAGTAGGTAAGTAGTCGGTAGGGTCGTAATCCGATTAACTAATCGAATTAAGTATCTACCCACCCGGTACCTACCTACTTACTTAGCTAAAGCACACACTCCAGCACTAATTTGCATTTGTATGTTTGGTTAAGTTGCACTTTTTCGTGTTTTATACTTAGGAGACGCAGGTACCGTCAGGTAGATAGGATAGGTATTAAGTACCTTAAATCATCGCATCGCGTCAGTCTACGATCAAGTCCTTCCTTTTACTACTGGTAGGTATCGTAAGAAGGAAGGAGACGCGATCTAGGTATATTAGGTATATATAAAGCACAAAAATGTTTCTACCTATGTCTGTTATACAGTTTGAAACCATTCATTACACCGATGTGCCCCAAACTATTTTCATTTGGCAAGGCATATTCGTTCCATTCATGAGTCAACTACGCGGACGAATTTACGGGCAAAAGGTATAAATGAGCCAACGACATATCGGTTAGCAGTTTTGAATTGCAGTTTGAGATCTCTAGGACCCGTGTCGCAATGAAACACATGCCGCTAGTATGCTAGCCTTACAAGGAGCATTATAAAGTAGATTGGACAGTCATTCGAGTGACCCTTTCAAACAATTAAATTGAACTGAATTCGATGGAAAATTTATTGCTGTAAAGGCATGCTAGGTATTGAAATGTATCAATTGGACCGTATTTAGAGTAATAACTATAATAACGAGCGTATAAACGTTGTAAATTTATCGAAAATGCACAGAATGAACTTGGCAATTACCAGCGGTGTGCCGAGCTATGTCGTAATGTTATTTCTTACGCCCGAACTGATGGCAACATATCCGTCGATGCTAAGAGATGGCTAAACGAGATCAAACATTTTTATTAGGACTTGTCGAGCGGCTGGCGCGTCAAATACGCCCTTTAAGCCGACAGTGTCAATTTATTTTCCATCTACGGTAAGAAAGAATTCACAGGTTACTTCCATTCCTCAATCAAGCTAAATAATATTAGAAATCAATACGAATTGCGTCAATGTAATGCGTGAAGACATAAGGGCAAGTAGGTACATAGTTATTCGATGAAATTCATTTAATAAAGTAAGCAAGTACCTAAGTAAATAGATCGTTTTATGAGAATGTGGCGAATATATTGAAACAAACATTATAGGGCAGATACCCCGGTTCTGGCCACTGGGCCGGTTTTGGCCATTTTCAACTTTAAGTTGAGTTTACTAAGGTACAGGCACTTGAATAGACAATCAGTCTTAAAGTGGCCAGAACTGGGGCATCTGCCCTACTTTATAGTGTTACTAGCTGTGTGTTACTAGCTGTTGCCCGCGACTCCGTCAGTCCGTTCGCGAAGAATAGGGGTATAAAAAATAGCCTACGACCTACCGAATATAGACCTACCGAATATAGAGAAAAAAAAATCATAAAAATCGGTCTAGCCGTTTCGGAGGAGTTCGAGAACAAACACAGTGACACGAGATTTTTATATATTACACGTTTTTTCTTATTTTTTTTGTATAATAAAGAGTTTGCAATATACATATACATACTTATAATAGATAAATGCATACCTACTAACTTACCTAAATAGATATTTATTAAACATCCAAGACTCGAACACAACCACAACTCACGTGAACTAAATTTATATTTCGTATTTGATTACAGTAGCTAAATGAATATAATTGTGTGTTGATTGAATTAGTTTCGCTCGTAACGTCTTTACACAAGAACTTACTGACAGTCGCGGCGTTCCGAACTACTTGTCACTACTTAGAATACTTTGTCTGGTTTTGTAAGACGAGATGAGTTTTTAGATGAGTTTTGTGAAAGAGCTTTCGATCGAATTGAATTTTTTGGAACCCAAATCGATTAAAAAATAGCATTGCATGCACAAATTTAATTTAACTTTTTCAGAAACCGACTGCAGCGAAGTCAAAAGCGAGAGTACCTAACATATTTTGTATCTTAACGGCACGGTAATTGTGTTGAATTTAAAATACGAATAGGTACAAGTGGTCGAATACTTAATTTGAGCTGTTGTATTGTGGTAAATACAATACCTGCACAGATTTCTGCCACTTTCGAAAGGTATTTTCGAATAATATGATTTCAAAAAGCTGTTATAACGCACACACTAGTATAAGTATATGTATATTCTTTTCTGAAATTTAGTAAGGTGTCGATTAAACTCGTATAATCGAACTCGTTCTATGAGGTGTTTGTGATATTGGAGTCTGTGTGACATGTCTTTTTATTTATGTGGAAGTTGAGGAGGGCGTGTTTTTTCGCATGAAAACACGTCGTGCAAACGTGGCGCGTAACTACCTATCTTGCTCGTGTTGTAGCGAAAGAGCATGGCAAAAGTTGTCTAGTTCATCCACAAAGTAACGCCCGAATAAATCGATTAGTTAACAGTTTTTACTGATTCACGATTAACATTAGATATAAATATAACTTATTTGCTACGGGATGTAGTTCTCTCAAACTAAAAATCAAAAGTTAATTTCTATAAGTAGGCCGTTCAGCGCTCTTTTACAAGTCTTTTTTTGAGTACCTGCGCTTTCGGAAATACCATGATTGCCAGGAAGAATGCGCCGCAAGAAACTTGGCACTATGTAATTTTTTCTCTCGCTGTGAGTCTACGTATTCTTGGGCAACGCTCCTGTAATAAGTAGATAGGTACCAACCTAGAGTCGAATACCGTGAAATTGGCGTAACCGTCCGCGGCCGCAAATCATTGCCAATCGATAATCCTCACTATGTTATAACACGATTTATTGGTTTGTTTGTTGCTTATTGCTTAAGGTGTAATTCCGATGTTGGCGACCCGCGCGATCCACTGCTTTGTGTTAATTTAGTCGCTCGAAGCGGTCGCTTACAATCATACCAATGCTTCATCATAATATCAATTCATACAAACCCGACCCGATACCATATGTTAAGGCGAGGGCACTCGTGATCGCTTTCGCCGTCTATTTCTATGCTCATCCTATACCGTATGACAGAGAGAAATAGTGAAAACAATCGTAATGCCGAGTGCGTTAGACAATAAAGGCATTGGTCACGGTCGTATGTCGCGGTCGCCATAATCAGACAGAACTGTAATAGTAAAATTGAATTTAGAATAATGAAAGAGAAATATACTTGTATAGAATCCTGCAGATATATCCCATCTTCACCTACCACCTATCTTCGTATATCACCTACTAGGCTACTAGCTGTTTTTTGGGACGTCTGTGTAGAATTCGTATATCGCTATCGTGTTTTCTGGGATAAAATCTATCCTGTGTTGTGTTCTTCCCAGGGACTATAACTATCGCCATACCGAATTTCATCTAAATCGGTTCAGTCTTTTAAGGTAACAGACAGACAGAGTTACTTTCACATTAGGCGGGCATAAGAAAATTAAACGTGTATCAATTTAAGTCATGATTACAACCTAGTGAAGATACCTGCCCCTAAGTAGAGAATCAGTTTAAACACGCGCGTAAAACATTTAAAACCCGATTTCAACAGTCGATTTAAATCGACATGGAATGTATACAAACTGAATCGCGCGGCGTGAAGAAACGTGTATTTGTATAATAGACAGACATACTATCGTCCGTGGTAGGGCATGAAAAAATGCACGCTTTACTTTTTTTCAAATGAGGAAATTTTGGGATTTTCTCGCTCAGTATCAAGAATGCTATTGATTTTGATGATAAAAAAACGTCCCAAATTTTGGGGTCAAATTTTGTGACTTTTTTTTATGGCACAAAACTGACAAAAAATGCCCGGTATTGTATTGCTCTATATTTGTATTTAATTGCTGCGTAATTTAAACTAGAGTCTAATAAATGTGTATCAGGTGATGATTAAATTAACAAGGTCCAAGTTTCGATTAGAAAAATAAAAACAGAAAATTGCATTTGACTTATATTTTAAAAACATATTAATATTCGAACAGTCTTGTTTGAACAATCAAACAATAAGGCACAATAAGCAGACATTTCATATCGACTTTGGCTAACATTTTATGTCAATTAAGTAGTAAAACTGATTATTTTAAAAAACTCAAAAAAAAAAGTATGTAGTTCCTCAAGGAAACTCAATTTGAACTTAAACCTATTTTTTTATTGGAGACAATGCAGTGCATACGCACACAAGCTCAACAAATAAGGTATATCGGGGCGGGGCCTGTTTATCAAAAGATATGAAACTTGTATTACAAACGATTTTTCTTTAAAATGCTTGTAATATTATACAAGTTCAAACAAGTTTCGTATCTTTTGAAAATAGGTCCCAGGTCGAATGGAACTAATAGAAAAATATGACTACAATGACTCCAAACATAAAAACACTAATTCTATTTCGCCATTACAGAGTCTCGAGGATATGTAAAATCAGACAGTGACGCGGCGTTACTATTACTATCATCTGTGTGAAAGCTACACACTTCAATAGGAAATTAATTCCATTTTTAACCGCTGGGCGTTTTCCTATTACCCGAGAAAGACATAGCCCATAAAATCGATTTGGATGAGTCGAACCTTGAAGGTTATTTACAGTGAACTTGTCTCGTTGGCTTTTATAAACCCTTAGACAAGACGCGTGTTAGCATAAATGCTTCGCAGGACTTATCGTTTACGATAGTAATCGTCTTGGCTAGGGCCACTAAACATTAACTCGTGCGCCGTTTTCTCGCTTGTCACTCAGTGCGTCCCTTTCTTATCTGGTGAGTAGGAAAGGGTGGACTTTCGTAGAATGGGGCAGAGCCAAGACTTGCAGAATGCGCCCAATGACATTACGATCCACGATTCCTTGTACCCCGTTTGTAAAGTGCCAACCAGGAAAAAGAAACTACAATCCTTGATTGTTTCTCCGCTGCTATTTGTACACGTTCAAATACATATTACGTTGCAGTACATCATTTATTTGGACACCCGGAAAGCAGTAGGTAGCGGATTCACACATTTGACTATTTTTCAAAAAGTTGTCCATTTTCAAGTTGTTACCATATTAAAAAAGAAAAATTATTTCCTGACGCTATTTCAACACAAAAAATAAGTAATATTGTGTTTAAATGTATACAAAACCTTGTGGTAAGGGTGATAAAAAGTCAGATAAAATCTTTGTTGTTGGATCCAATAGAAAGTTTTGATGTAGTTACAAAATTACGATTTTTTCCTCACAAGATTTCGTGAAGTTTTCCTGACGTCAAGAAATTTTGGATGTTTTATGCAGTTTAGTAGATCTTGTCCTTAGTGTTGATAATTTTTTGACAAAACTGATTTCTTGGCAATTTCGTGTCAGGACAACATTTTGAGAAATACTCATTTGCCGCCAGAAAGATATTTAAATTTTGCCGCCACTAACCTCTGCAATTGGGATGTCTCAATTTTTGACAACGTATAATAAATCGAAAACCGTTTGGAGAAATAGGCTTTGTGAATCGTTTTCAGAAATCAGATTCCAGAAATATGATAAATTGAATAAAGAAAATTTAAGTAATGACCTTCATTTGACCCCTGCAGTGAATCGTCACATAGGCAGATATAAAGCAGGTCTACACTCCAAAGCAAATTGACAGTTTGAAATGTTGCTGTCCTGCTTATAATAGTAAAAAGTGACAAAGACAGAACTTTAATCACATGATGCGCACCTGGCTTTAAACAGTTGTCATTTATCATAAAGTCCGAAATGTACACAAAACTCGCAATGTATTTTTACAAATTTCATTATTAAATTACTACGTTACAAGTAAATATGAAAGAATTTAAATATCAGATTTTAGTAAAAAAAATCTATTTACTATCACACCATTAAACAAACAGGAATAATCGAAGCTAAAAGAAGATAAATAAATAAAACTATTTGTCATGGTTCATTTAGGACCCTAAGCCGTGCTTGTATTATTGACAGTGACAAGACAAATCAGTAGTGCCACAGATTATGTTATGTACGGCTTGAATTTTTGTAGGCAATGGAACGTGGCTCTCTCACTGTGACGTCAT
The DNA here is from genome assembly GCA_947563465.1 of Archips xylosteana. Classification (NCBI taxonomy): domain Eukaryota; kingdom Metazoa; phylum Arthropoda; class Insecta; order Lepidoptera; family Tortricidae; genus Archips; species Archips xylosteana. The sequence continues at coordinate 15,884,232 of OX387351.1, forward strand.
CCAACGTATTTCTTAAAAAAATTATAAAAAATTAAATACTCAACCAAATTCAAAATCGATGAAAATGGTAGGTATCTTAAAATATCGTATTCTTTCCAAAAAAAAATATAAAAACTATAGGTTATTTTTTTGGTACATCCCAATTCGATACCCTAAATATTGAAACGAAACGATATTGGAATATTTTAAAAATACATGTTCACAAAAGTATAATTTACAAAGCGCTTAATAATTTTTCACATACAGAGTATTGGGTATACTACAATATTATAATTTTTTGTAGAACTTTCGAGATTTATTTTCTCGTGAATATTGTTTTTTTTTTAAAAAAAAATTACTATCCTTTCCTACGCGGGAAGTAAAAAACCCGTGTTCTAGTCTCGTTTGCCTCAAATAATACCAATATAATCAAAATGAAAATACAAAAATATAGGCTTAAATCTGGGACAAAAAATAACCAAATTTTCGCCAGCCTGCTGATAAATCTGCCACTGCCGTAAAATGACGCCTGAATTCAACAGGACTAAAGGACACACTGAGCGCCAACTTGAAAATGACGCACGTATTAGATGCTTGGTCAGGTCAGTCATCAAACATTACATATGGCCTGGTAAGCCTCGATATGACTGTCACTAGCAGGTGTGAGCGTCAGTTGGCGACTAGCCTTCAGGAATATCACGACGCCGGGCCGAGCGGCCACAGGCTCCGTGTCACAGGCCTCTCCAGACCCTGAGATAATGATGATGAGGCTGGGACTCGGCCGGATCGCTGTGTTGTAGCTGTCGCCTGTTTCCACCTGTGAAAAAAAAGTAATTAATATAAATACCATTGGGGTATTTAGGCCGATTGACGTAGTTAACTAGAAAAAGGCTGTACTGACACGATCTCATGCCAGAGATCGGAATGTTTACGGCGAAACATAAGACTGTCACAATCCTAACGATGTCAACAGTTACGAAAAAAATGCATCACGTAAAAAAAATCTAGTGGTAACTCTTATTACCTACATGAAGTTAAAAGTCCTGACTGAGCTATCAATGCAAAGACTTGAAATTTGACACACCTTGAGTGTCATAGAGGTATCTACACTAAGAAGGGATTTTTCGAAACTCCCACGGGATAGGGAATATATTTTGGAAAATATATTTTCACTTCAAAGTGGCATTATCTCCACAACTGTAATTATTAGAGAGTTCAAATTTAGCATGCAGCAGGTAGGTGACTGTAGCAGTAAAAACTAATGTTAGGATTTTAGGGAAATCACACGGGATAAGGAAAAAAACGGGATTTATAGATTCAATTCAATGGGATTATTAAAAGCGAAAAAGTTTTTCGGGTGCGCCGGTGGGATTCGAACCCACGTCTCCTGGGTATGTGGTTCAATTGGTAGAACACCCGTTGGGGCGCATACTCAGGAGACGTGGGTTCGAATCCCACCGGCGCACCCGAAAAACTTTTTCGCTTTTAATAATCTTAGATTCGGTGAGCAGCCGTACTGCTAATAAAATAAATAATAATTCAATTCAATTGGACCCTATCTCCGCAAAAAGGGCGCAGAAAAAGGGGATTTTTAGAATTTCCCGCGGGATAGAGACCGGAAATATTTGTGCGCGGACGAAGTCGCGGGCAAAAGCTAGTTATCTAATAAAATATCGACAATTTACCGACACGAACTTTCTTCTTTTTCACTATCGGTGTAGGTATACGTACAAACTTCACGCTCACCCTAATCTTGACAACAGCGAAGTCGGGCACCGGCGGGCGCCAAATGCAACTGTTGGAGTCCTCCATTTGCGGGCAGAAGAGCAGCTGGTCCAATGTGTAACTGCTGTAGTCCAGCATCTCCACTAACGTCGGGACGTCGATCAGCTTGGGCGTGAGTCCGGCTCGCACCACGTTGTCGGAGCACGCCATGCATTCTACGCAGTCTGAAAAAAGTTTTGATGTGACGACTGGTTAGACGACTAGATGGCCTAGTGGTTAGAGACCCTGACTATGAAGCTTGAGGTCCCGGGTTCAATTCCCGTGTCGGGGCAGATATTTGTATGAAAAATACGAATGTTTGTTCTCGGGTCTTGGGTGTTTAATATGTGTTTAAGTATGTATCAGTCTATATAAGTATGTTTATCCGTTGCCTAGTACCCATAACACAAGCTTTGCCTAGCTTAATTTGGGACTAGGTCAATTGGTGTGAATTGTTCTGTGATATTTAGATCAATTTGCCAGAATCGCTATTTGCTAGTAACAAAATTTCCATTCGCATTTTCCCAGATGCTTTTTTTCTCACTTATGGTTTTTTACTGAAGCTTATTTTCACAGTAATTTTTTTTCCCAATTTTAATGGACACAGAAATAAACAGTGTCGTTCTTCTGTGTTTTTGGCCCTTCGCGCCGATGCAAACTTGACATAACCTAAACCTACCGTAAAACTACACAACTATTAGTCCTAGCCTGCAACAATAGTCCAATTTACTGCTATTATTTCTGGGTATTAAATTATGTTGCTAGGCCTAAAATAACTTGCTTTACAGTCTAGACATATAGCTATCATATTTTAAGGATAATGTAAGGATGAAAATTGGACTATTGTTGCAGGCTAGGACTATAGTTATGTAGTTTTACGGTACGTTTTTGTCCCGATTAAAATTAGGAAAAAACGCGGCTCAGTGCGAATTGAGAACTTTCACACCATTGAATTTCTTCGCAGGTGTGTACAGGTTTCCTTCACCGTGAAGCTTATGGTAAATTTCGCACATAAATTCCGAAAAATACAAGAGATGTGGGACGGGGGCGCGAAACAGTCGCGGCGCCCCTCGAATCAATTTTCATACTAAATGTATACTTCAGACGCTTCAGTTTCGTTACAAATGCAATGGTGTTATATGCAAAGACATTCCAAACTCACGCTTCTTTCACTCTCCAGACTACCTAACATTGTCATGAGACATTTTTGTTGATTTAAGTCAAACTCGAGTCGACTTCGAGTCAGTAGGGTTTTGCATAAAAACCGGTTGTCTGTAAAGTCGGTTTACGGACGATAGTTTAACGTGACAACGTCATAACAAAACATTGATGAAATGATTACATACTTTTGCCGATTGTGCCTTTCGCTCGCTCGTGCCGCGCTCTCGCTCCGATCGTTCATAGGCTCGAGCGTAACGGGACGCGTAACAGGACAATGCGTTATGTACGTTACACTGAGTCATCCTTTTTCGTGTCACGTCAAACATATACATTTTTCGCAAAGACGTAGCTTTCTTCGGCAAAGTAACACCTAATTCAATTAATTACCTCCACTTAAGTAAGCATGCGGCAAGTTAGCGTTGAGGAATATTGCCTGCCCGGGGCGAAGTTGCAGGTAGTTCATGAAGTACAAAGCGAAGCATCCCACGTCGCCGGGGAACTGCGAATGTAGTCGACGAAGCAGCGGGAAGTGAAGGGCCGACTGGGTTGCCTCTTCTGGAAACAAGGGGATTTTTACAAGCTTTTATATAACTTGCAATGTATGTTTGTTCTCAAGTGGTAGTGGGCAGGGCACATCACTCGTAGAACTGATGGCCGATATGTCGACAATAAATCGGGTTGACAATTTTAACTGGGCTCCGCATGTCGATCATTGTATATAACAACCTCAGATAATTTTATGAAAATTTTCCATACTTAAAAATAAGTTGCCTTATAGAGCACACTGAGATTGCTTTATGTGGCTCTAGCCGACTCTGTTATAAGTTATGGTTTATCTAGTTATGGCCGGACTTTGTAAGACTTATTTGAATACAAATAAGGTTACTAAAAACCATTGTACCATTAAAGATAGAATAAATGTACAGGAATAACTATGAAACTTTATTCAAATAAAACTAGTACTAACAGTCTCTGAGCTTAGCCGCGGACGGACAGACAGACAGACAGACGGACAGGCATGGCGAAACTATAAGGGTTCCTAGTTGGCTACGGAACCCTAAAAATAACAGTTGGTGAACATAGCTAGATTCATTGAAATCTTTAAAAAATAAGATTAGAGTTTAGGCAGAAGTTTGTAGACGTTTTTGGGGTTCTGGAGCCAAAATGACAAATACGGAACCCTTATAGTTTCGCCATGTCTGTCTGTCTGTCCATCCGTGGCTTAGCTCAGAGTCTATTAGGGCTAGAAAGCTGTAGTTTTGCATGGGCATGTGTAGCAATTATCCGGACAAAGTGAAAAAAAATGTAGCAAAAATATTTTTTTTTAGTGTGACGTAAAGTGGGTGTGTTTTTTTTTTCTCGTCTAACCTTATAATATGGGGTATCGTTAGATAGGTCTTTTAAAAGCATTTCAAGGTTGTGAAAACGATTTTTCGATATATTGATTCGTTTGCGAAATATTAAACTTTAAAGTGCAATTTATTGTTAAAATCAGTAAAAGTCAGAATGGGAGGAAATATGTCAAATTAAAAAGGAAAACTATAACGACTAGGTTTGCTTGAGAATTATTAGTACATAGTTTAAGAGTAAATAGCAGTCTGACCTATAAAATACTGCTTTTTTAATATGGACAGTATAATTAATAGTAAAACTAATAAGATATGCAAGGGTTTTTTCGTAACGGCTGCGGAACCCTAACCTGGGCGTGTCCGACACGCTCTTGGCCTGTTTTTTATTTTTTGAAATAACAGATTAATTTTTTTTTAATACATAATCGATGAAAATTTACTTTACTCCTCCCCCTCCCCCCTCCCTCCTCCTCCTCCCTCAGGACCCTATTACTGAGACAGTGAAGTCTCAGTAATAGGGTCCTGTTGGCTCCCTTTGGGTATGAAACCCTAAAAACCATTGCATTTTCACTTGTAAAAACTAGTAAAGGAAGGAGGTTGATGCACATTAGAAGTATCCTTAACCCTAATGCTATCTCTGCGGCCTCATCTGCACTTACCATCAGGTGAGACAAATAAATAAACCGGCCAAGAGCGTGTCGGACACGCCCAAGGTAGGGTTCCGTAGCCATTACGAAAAAATCAAGTAATATTTTTCTAAGGATTTCGTATGTGTACGGAATCATCCAAGTTTAGGTATGTTTTATACTTTAGGCTACTATTTACTCTTAAACTACAAATAATTTCCAAGTAATCTTAGCCGCTATAATTTTCCTAGTAAATTTGATATATTTACTACCATTCTGAATTTTTTCAAATTTTTCCACCCAACAATTTAGATTTTAGAGGGGGGGGGGACGGTCGATTTTAATGAAATTTTTCACTTTAAAGTTGAATATTTCGCAAACAGATCACTGAATAGAAAAATCATGTCAGCAACTCCGCAATGGTTTTAAAAGACCTATCCAACGATACCCCACACTATAGGGTTAGCCGAGAAAAAAAAATCACCCCCACTTTACGTGTATGGGAAGTACCCTAAAAAAATTTTTTTTAGTTTTTTTTATTCAATCACTTTGTCGGCGTGACTGATATATATATTCATGCCAAATTACATCTTTCTAGTACTAACAGTCTCTGAGCTTAGCCGCGGACGGACAGACAGACAGACAGACGGACAGACATGGCGAAACTATAAGGGTTCCTAGTTGACTACGGAACCCTAAAAATACCTTCTTTTTCCAACCGTTCAAGCAAGGTGTTTAAACTGGCAGCAATCACAGTTTTATCACAGGTCATCAGAGAGCTGAACACCTGTTTCAGAGGTATGCCGCTGTCCCCATGCTCTTTGTGAGCTAGGAAAGCATTGACACAGTTTTCTGGTAATATCTTGGTTAGCTCTGGCAATTCTGTAAATAAAAAATAGTTTGTTATTGTTGTGTTACTTTATATTTCTACAGTGAAATTTTTACATGCATGTATGACTTGGTGATAGGGTTTAAGAAAAACTTTGCTACCCATATCACAGATGTTTAAAAATTGTATTCAAACTTACTTTGAAGATGATTTTGAATCTCTTGGAGTGGTCGGAATCCACACAGGGCCTCAAATGGTGTCAACGCTATGGCTAATTCAGGCTTATGGTTTGGGTCTTTGTATAAATCTGGGAACCTTGCGTGGAGCTCCTCAGCATGTGCCTATAAAACCAACCATCCATATTTTACACTAGCTTTTGCCCGCGACTCCGTCCGCGTGGAATTAGTAATTTGGGCAGCTTGTTTTTTAGATCCAATTTGCTTTTTCATCAATTATGGCTCTCCTTAGTTCCTCGATATAAAAAATACCCCCCCGCAACCCCCCCCACCCCTGCACCCCGCTCCCAACCCCCCCACACACATTCACCACCGTACTCCCAGCATGATGATATTATAGCCTATTCGCCTTCCTCGATAAATGGGCTATCTAACACTGAAAGTATCGTATCTTTCTTATTTGTCAACCGATTCAAATGAAACAAACACTAAATGTTAATCCAAGAAAATACCAACATATCAGTGAAAACCGCATCCTTCTAGGTTAAGCCGTTTCTGAGATTAGCGCGCACAAACGCACAGACAAACAGATAAACAGACAAACAGACAATAATTCTAAAAATCATTGTTTTGGGTTCTATTGCGCTAATAAGTTTTTCTCAAATATCTTCAATGTACAGACACCGACTTGTTTCAGATTTATTATATGTATATAGGCCTTTGCTATATGTATAGATATAGATTTTAATTTAAATGAGTCATTGTGTCATAGATGAAGTTGAAGACAAATTTAATTTTATACTTGAATTATTTTTCAAACACATACTCAAATAAGTTTTTGTTAAAAAATTAATTTTTATTGCAAGCTTTTTCGCCGACTGTACTTGCATTGTCATCCAACTTACATAAGTATACCAAATTTCAAATGAATCCGACCACTGGAAGTGGGACAAATTCGACTTCTAAGATTTGACCCGTACATACATATGTAGGTACATAGATACATTGCAAGTTAAAAAATAAAAGCTTGTAAAATAGATGCACCCTAGGTAAGTATTATTCTTCATTCCCATTGATTCATTAGCACTACTTTTGTATTTGTGGAGTTGCTTTAGCTATAATAATGATTTTTAGAATTTCTAGTTAAGAAAGATGTAATGGCAAAAAAAGGATTCATCATCATCACACCAGCCTATATATATGTCCCACTTCAAGGCACAGGCCTCCTGTCAAAAAGGATTACAGTAAGGGTTTTATTAATATTACTTAATCTAAGTTAGACACCCACATTTACAAGTCTATGTGTTTAGTTAGAGCTAGCTTATCAGTCCATGTAAGAATTATTACAGATAATGAGTATTGTTTAGTCATTTAACTATGGATGTATTATTATTTAATTATATTTTTGTTATTACATTCATGGAATATAAACTTCAATCATCACAAGCCAATTAGCTCCCCATTAAAAATAATGAAAACAAGCAAAGAAATAAGCTAATAATAAAATCAAGGTGTCCCCCGTAGTCTCAAAACCCATTTATATATAACAAAAAATACATACAAATGTTGTCCTGATTACGTACTTTGAAATCTAAAGAATGAACGTGTGTACTGCCATCCATCCAACCATGCCAAAAGCGGTATCTCAAAAAAAATCGTAAAGTTGATTTTTATAAGGCAAATAGCAGTACCTTATTTAAAACCTGTGACAAAAACTCTTAAAAGTTTTCTTTGTCCCAGTTTTTCCTGAAATCACTAAGAAAATTAGAGGTATATCAATAATATGTCGGTGAATAGCCATATATTTTCTCCCTCTACAACTTTTAAAATAGCAACGGATTTTCGTTGCAATAAATAAAAATCTGTAAATTAAAAACTTTTCATTGAGATACCACTTTTGCGCTTAGCATGGCAGTGTATTCTCATTAGACTTGCATAAAATTTTGCCTACTGAGTTTTAAACCTAATGACACTGAAGAAAAATTGACATGCTTGCATTAACATACATACTAAATTTAGCACATTGGACCTAACAAGGGTATTTAAAAAATACAGGGTTATTTTTAATTCACTGACATCCTCTTAACCCTGAATTCCTATCACTCAAACAAATGTTTTTTTTTACGACTTTTTAAAATGAAGCACTTTTTTTCCCATACAAATACACAGAGTATTGTAAAAATAAGAGGAAATCTCAAATTTTCAAAACTTTATTACACCAAAAATATTAAGTTATGACAAAAGCCGTAAAACAAAAAACATTTGTTTAAGTGGTAGGAGTTTAGGGTTAAAAGGATGCTAGTGAATTACAAATAACCCTGTATAGAGCCAACAATATATTTTGGATACCTTATTTGGATGTGCCTGAACAGACAAAGCTTTGCCTATAGACAAGATCTTGAATAAAAATGGCACTGCAACTCCAAACCTCTTCTTAACCGCTGGCCCGATGGCATCCAAATTGTCTTGGATATACTCTGACAAGAATACATTCCGTTCAATAATGAGTGAAGGTCCGTTTGGATGGGTTCCCATCCACAACTCGGCGTATGGCTTGTCAGGTTCAATACTGATGCTAGGGTCTGCACTGGAAAGTAATTGGGCTACCATGCTGTCTTTGCCCAGTTTTCCCCAATCATAGTTTTGTACCTTGTACTGGAGTTCCATACTATCCTGTAACGCGATAAAAGTTATTTTTATAGCATTAAAATAAAACTTCGAAAGCTATGATTACTTCGGATTACCTAATAAAATTAAATAATGACGGTTTAAGATTTTAAGCTAGCTGAGTGTGAGAGGCAATAAGTAACAACAATTAACTTACTTTGTATCAAATTCCTAATTTTATCAGTTAAAAAAAAGTAATGCAGCACCTACTAATAAACTTTTTAAACAATCGACAAATAGACAAGACACTGTGAAATCGTTGGTTGATTCTTTCAATTGGCTAGATTGGTTGGCAATTGATGAGTGATCAGTGGTGTGTCTGTTCTATTTGAAATAAATATGATAAGGTAGTGTTTAGCAAAAAATTAGACCAACAGCCGGACAACATTCGTTCACGACTCTGTCTGTTCTGTCACTGTCAGAAGTGTCAGACAGACGACAGACAGGGCAGGCCCTATACTACGAAACGCGAAATTCGAACTTCGTTTCATGCCGTTCCCCTCACGCTAATGGTATTTATTACGAGAGTGAGAGGGACCACACGATCCGAACTTCGAACTTCAAATTTCGTAGTAAACCCCCTGTCTCATACGGACATAATGGAAGTTTAAATTAAACCTCAAGCTGATCTGAACTGCTTTTAATATACAAATCAACTTTACAAATAAAAAAAGGAAATATAATTAAAACGGGCTTCTAATTGGTAGCTTTAAGTTTTTAGGCAAAGCTCTTTGGTCCACGGAGATAAAGCGAATGTACGTGGCTTCCACGGCTTCTCGTTGACGCTAGAGGGCGCTGCAGTCGATAGGTTATCGACCAATCTTGTGTCGGCACGTTCATGCAATTGCATTTTGGGATGTTCGTGTTGTCCCTTGATTGGCTGAGCTAAGCGCAGACATGCTCCCCCCCTTGAAGCATCTGGATGTCTTCAAGACTCCTCATCAGGAAGCAAGGGGCAGATGCGAGTAAGTGGGCGACGAACGCAGCCTCGCATTGTATCTATGTCCGCCACTCGAGATATCCCGTCGGTCCCAGGGAAGAGACGAGAGATGCGACCCATGCGCCAGTGCATTGGGGCAGTATTGTCCTCTTGGATTAGGACGAGATCTCCAACGCGTAAAGAGCCCTTGTTTACGCGCCACTTGGAGCGCTGTTGTAACTCGCAGACATATTCCTTCTGCCAGCGGCGCCAGAAGTGCTGGCGGAGTTGCTCCAGTCTAGCGTGTCGCTGCAGATTGCTGGAGTTGGAATCTTCATAGGTCGGAGCCGGTAGCGACGTGAGGGGCCGGCCCACCAGAAAATGCCCTGGAGTGAGAGAAAGGAGGTCTTGAGGAGAGGAAGACAAAGGGCACAGGGGTCGGCTGTTTAAAATAGCTTCAACCTGTGCAAACAGAGTGGACAACTCTTCGAAGGTTAGATTGGTGTTGCCCATTACTCTTTTTAGGTGAAATTTGGCGGATTTAATACCTGCCTCCCACAGACCACCGAAATGAGGAGCGTAAGTTGGAATAAAGTTAAATTTAATTTTTTGATCAGTTGCAAAGTCAGAGATAGGAGTTGTGTTTGATTTAATAAAGGCGCCTATCTCCTTTGCAGCGGCGACAAAATTACGCCCGTTGTCACAGAATATCTCGGCAGGTGCTCCTCGACGAGATATGAAACGCCTCAGTGACAAAATAAATGCATCTTTTGTTAACTGGCTGACTATTTCTAAATGAACGCATTTGTATCGAAAGCAAATAAAAATACACAAATATGCCTTTACGGGTCTGACGCCGCGGCCTCGTCTATTTAAAACAAAAAAAGGTCCAGCAAAATCTAGGCCTACCGTCTGAAAGGGAAACGCGGGTACAATGCGCTGTGTGGGTAGATTTCCCATCAGAGGAGCTAGCGTTTGACCTTGCAACCGTCGACATTTGACGCATTTTCGGACAATACTTCGTGCAAGATTACGACCGTTCATAGTCCAAACATAATCGCGAGTCACATATAGCAATGTTTGTGGACCAGCGTGCAGATGGCGCCTGTGCTCATAAAGAAATATCAATGTAGCTAAATGGTGTTTTGCGTGAATAATGGCGGGATGCCTTTTTTCATAGTGGTAGTACGACAATGATATTCTACCCTTTGATCGAATGACGCCAGTTTCATCGATAAACGGTGACAGTGATAAAAGTGGACATGTAGGTTTAAGTGATTTGCCTTGATTTAAGGTCTGGTACTCGACAGGAAAAGACTCAATTTGCGAGTGTTTTAATAACAATGAAAATGACCCATTAAGTTCGTCGACCGTTAGTTGACCTACTTTCTTTGAGCTTGGATTTTTGATGTTGGAAGCAAAACGTAGGACATAAGCAAAGGTACGTCTCAATTTTGTAAAACTCGAATAATTAGCGAATTGAATAAGAGGTTCTGTTATAGTAACAGTGTTTGCTTTTGTTTCAGTAAGGTCCTCGTTAAAGTTTGGCCTTGGCTGAGGCCACTTTGATTCATTTTCCGTCAAAAAAATGGGTCCTGCCCACCAGTGGGCTGTATCAGCAATTTTGCTGGGGGGTACACCGCGGGATATTAAATCAGCTGGATTTAAATTAGTAGGTACATGTCGCCATGAAGAAGTTTTAGTGGTTTCGCTAATTTCGACTACTCTATTTGCCACGAAGGTTTTAAGCTTGCTGGGGCAAGTGTTGAGCCAGCCTAGAACCACAGTGGAGTCGCACCAGTGCACACATCGCGCTATTGGGCAGCGAAGGGACTCAAGAACACATTTAGTCAGTCGCGCGGCTAGCAAGGCCCCCGCCAGTTCTAACCGGGGTATTGTAGTGGGCCGAATGGGCGCGAGCTTAGATTTAGCGCAGAGTAACTTCGCGATGACGTTTCCTTGAGCGTCAATGGAACGTAAATATATGCAGCTGCCAAAGGCGAGAATCGAAGCGTCACAGAAAGAGTGAAGCTCTATGGACACTGGTGAATCACACAACACGCGCCGGGGTACCTCCAAGGTGAGTAAATGACTTAATTCCTTTTGATAATTTTCCCAATCTCGTCTTATTTCCATTGGTACAGGCTCGTCCCAGCCTACGTTTTGTTTCCACAATTGTTGTATAAGAATTTTGGGCTGGACGGTACAAGGACAGAGAATACCGAGTGGGTCATAAGTTTTGAAAGTGGCTGATAAAATGGACCGTTTAGTTAATTTTAAATTTATGTTTATGTCATGTTCGGAAGGTACATCAATCGTATAATATAAATTATCATTTTTTGGATTCCAGCCCAACCCGAGGGCGCTAGCAGAGTCACTAAGACTCAGATTTTCCTGCAAGTTAACATTGGACGATTGAAAAATATCTGGTATGTTGGATTTGAACTTGCGCAAATTGAAACAACCGGAGCTAAACAAGGCAGTGACGGAGTTTAGGATGTGAAGAAGCTTCTTCTCGCTGTCGGCTCCAGTCAGAAGATCATCACAATATAGATCATGTTGGGTGATGGTTTTGATCTCATCATCAGAACATTCCTCCCCTAGCTGCCAAAGACACTTGGTACTCAGGTAGCTAGCACTGGCAAATCCGTAGGTGACTGTGTTCAGTCTGAGCGTTTTAAGAGGTAGTGACTCGTCTTCCCTCCATAAAATCAGCTGCAGGTTTCGATCGTCTTCGTGAATGGCAATCTGCCTAAACATTTTCTCTATATCGCCTGTGAGAACAAATTTGTGTTGACGAAACCTTAGCAGTATGGAGAAAAGAGAGTCTTGTATTGTAGGTCCTACCATTTGTAGTTGATTAATAGACGTGCCGGAGCTTGTCGGTGCCGAACCGTCAAACACGACACGGAGGTTAGTAGATTCGCTGTTGGCGCGAAAAACAGGATGATGAGGCAGAAAATAATTAGGTTCTGGCCGTTTTTGCGGCGTCTCAGAACAGTGCCCCAAGTGAAGGTACTCATTTATAAATTTTGAATATTGCTCCTTGAGCTCTGGTTGCTTCCTAAATCGTTTCTCTAAATTCAGAAATCGACGTTTAGCAAGGTTATAGGAATCACCAAGTGAGTTAGGAGTATCCTTGAGCGGTAGCCGGACACAAAAACGGCCAGAATTTAGGCGAACAGTGTTTTGTAAAAAGTGCTGTTCACATGCCTTCTCAGTTGGGCTTAAAAGTGATTTTGAAGGAATTTCCTCAAGCTGCCAAAATTTAGCTATTTGTTGTTCAATATTATTTGACGAGTCAAGATCGGAGGAAAAATTACATTGTAGGATTTCTGTATTATTTTTTTTATAATTTAGTTCACGATTCAAAAGGATAGGACCGGATATAACCCAGCCGAACTGTGAATTAATTAGATAAGGTTTATTTTCACCTAAAGATTTGCGACTGCTGCCGATGATTTCCCAGTACAAGTCAGCTCCAATGAGCATGTCTATAGGACCTGGACAGTTAAACTTCGGATCAGCTAAAATAATGTCGGTCGGTAAATCAAAGTGGCCTTTTTTAACAAAGGACTTAGGTATAGTACCGGTAAGTTCAGGTAATACCGAGCATGTTGATTGCAATTTAAAGTTTGAATGAATAGAATTAAGTTGCACAACGCAGCGCTCCTTGACTATGTTACAAGTAGTATTGCCTATGCCTACAATTTTTATAGCGTTAGTAGGTAGTGATTCAAGCTGTAATTTTGCCTTAAGACTTAGTGTCATGAAGCTAGATTGGCTGCCGCTGTCTAAAAGAACCCTTGCGATCTCGGTTTTATTTGTGTAAGGGTTGCACACTTCAATTATGGCAGTCGACAAAAAAACGAGATCAGCTGACTGACCGGAAGAAAAGTTGTTAACTGACACTTCCGGTTTAGCATTTGTGGCCGGGGCTTTACTGCCCACCGGCTGCTCACATGTAGGAGTGACCCTATGCAAAAGTGTGTTATGTCGCTTATTGCACTCGCGACAGGGACCATAGCGACACATTTTTATATGGTGTCCCGTTCGTAAACAATTTAAACAAAGCCTTGATTTTGTTGCCTTATCAGTCCGCTGTTCCACAGACAAGGCTAGAAATTTAGAACAATCATAAACGCGATGGTTCCCCCGACAAACACTACAAACCAGCTGATTTGAATTGTTAGTGGTTACTAATTCGTCGGCAGTTAGCGAATATAATTTTGATTTTACGTGGTGTGGAGCAGCACTAGAGGTAGACGGCGACGTGAATAATCGTTTAATTTTATCATTTTTGTTGCGATTGTGACTTTCAAGGACATTTGCACGATCGCTCAGAAATTTGTTAAATTGTTCCAAAGTTGGCAGATCACCTAGCGAGTTACGATGCTCCTCCCACTTAAGGTTCGTCTGGCTATCTAATTTGGAAGCGACTATATGTATGATGAGGGTGTCCCAATGCTCCGTAGGTTGCCCTAGACTGGATAAAGCACGAAGGTTTTTATTCACGTGATCAATTAAGTGACGAAGTGCCTTATCCGATTCACGAAGTATTGCCTCAATATTAAATAATGAGTTTAGGTGATTATTTATGAGCTGCCGTTTGTTGTCGTAACGCTCACACAACAAATCCCATGCCTTAGAATAGTTAGAACCCGACATCTCTAGATTACTTATAACGCGAGAGGCGTCGCCCTCAAGATACGAGTTCAAGTAATGAAACTTATGCACGGATGGTATTCGAGTGTTGTCATGAATCAGCGAGGTAAAAGTGTCGCGAAACTCAATCCATCGGTAATAAGTGCCATCGAATTTGCTTATTTGTATTTGCGGCAGCTTAAATCCGGGGTGGTCTTGAGCTTCGTGATTGCAATGTGAGCTATTGTTCAGCATGGTGCCGTCATAAGCCAAGCTAGCAGAGTGTTGCTGAACCAATTCTTGCGCTGTTGCTAAGCTAATAATGAAGTCTTGCTCGACGGCCTCACGCTCGTTAAGCAAGACCTCTAACTGATCTGGATTTAGCACCTCGATCTGACTTTGCAACTCATCGTACCGACATGACAATCCCTCAATAGCGGAAATTTTCAATTTTAACTCCGTTACTTGAATAGACGTGAGCTGTTGATCTAAAGTGTCAAGATAATTTTTGAATTTCGTCAAGCGGCCCTTTACAGATGCACGCTTGGTAATTAAGGTTTTTAGATCACTCATTTTGATATAAACAAGTTATAGTATTGAATATTTAGTATTTAAGTTAATTAATAGGTTAAGTATAGACAAGTAGAAGTCAGTTATAATTTTAAGTGAAATACAACTGTTTCGGAATGCGGAATAGGTATATTGTGTCGTCTATTCAAGTAAACAAGTTATTAGCAAACGGTGTTTGGAATCTCTCGCTCCTCACTCTCGCCGGTCAGTAGGTGGCGAGCACTCCGGCAGACGGCCGGCCTGCGGCAGCACCACGCGCGGGGCTGACGCTGCACCAGCAAAGATAATTGTTCGTTCTTGTGACCTAGTTACTCGTGATCAGCTGTTGCAAAGATCTGAAATGCAGGGGGCGAACAATTATCTACTGTTGTGACAATGGGAGCGATGCGATATAGGCGTGGGCGATAACAAAGTGGGATGTACTTAAATAAGGTTTTTTAGTGAAGTGCAGTTTAGCAAATAGTTTTAATAGATAGCAAATGTTGTGGTAATTAGGCTGAAATTTGTAATTGAATTGCTAACCTATGCTTAGCAAAGATGTGTGCAACTTTAGCAAAGCGTTACGTTGCGTTATGTATTTGATTTTGAGGTTAACAATAAGTGCAGTGCTCAATACCTAGTGGAGTTTTGCATTTGTGAACCAAAGGAAAAATATTGCTAAGGTAAGATGTAGTGATAGTTAACTTTAACTTAACCAAATATGGGTACGTTATGTACAGAAGCCACAACGGTGATTGATAGTCCGTGGTCACGGAACGGACTTATAAGACGTTCCGTGCGTTTTAAGAAAATAAGTTGATACACTGAATTGCACAAGCTGAGAGCTACGCTTTCTGGATGGAAGCTCAGGTAGGGAGTAGAATCGGTTAGGAAATAGGACACTTAGCTGGATAGGCCTGGCCGCGGTGCGGGTTGCTGACCGACGACGACGATTCCAGAGGTCTTGATTCTTGAGCTCCTTAGCAAGTAATTAGCTTGCCTGCTTACTTGCTGCTTTATTGTAGATTTAGTTTAGCAGAAAATGTCCTGTCACGGTCGCCAATTTTTATGTCTCATACGGACATAATGGAAGTTTAAATTAAACCTCAAGCTGATCTGAACTGCTTTTAATATACAAATCAACTTTACAAATAAAAAAAGGAAATATAATTAAAACGGGCTTCTAATTGGTAGCTTTAAGTTTTTAGGCAAAGCTCTTTGGTCCACGGAGATAAAGCGAATGTACGTGGCTTCCACGGCTTCTCGTTGACGCTAGAGGGCGCTGCAGTCGATAGGTTATCGACCAATCTTGTGTCGGCACGTTCATGCAATTGCATTTTGGGATGTTCGTGTTGTCCCTTGATTGGCTGAGCTAAGCGCAGACACCCCCAGATGTTACGTCAATGTCAGCTAAGCTGTCAGAACCATGGACTTCATACCTAACTAGGACTGAGTACTAACTATTATTTGTCCTTTAACTTTTATCAAAAGTGACCCATATTACTAAGCCATACAGTTTAATAATGGCAACTAGAGACAGCGGTCCGAGAGATTACATACAAACTAGAGAAACTAGTGTATTGTGTCCCACTCGCACCATTACTTGATCAACCTAATTAGAACGAGATGCAAACCACTAGTTATTTTTTTTTACGGCCTCACCTTTTTGTCGCAGTACTCAGTCCTGGTTAGGTATTAAGTCCATGGTCAGAACCAATTTGTGTTAAAGCCACCACAGACCGTAGCAAGGGGCGTGCGCGCGGTGCGACGCCGACGGAGCGGGCCCAACGCGTTGCATAACAGTGAATTATATATACAATGACACACGCTGGCAGCTTGGCGCAGCGTATATGATTCAGTGTTATACAACGCGCTGGGCCCGCTCCGTCGGCGTCGTACGCACACCTCGTGCTGCGGTCTAAGGTGGCCTTTATACTGAGACCCACTTTATTTATTCATCAATAAAAATTACAGCATTACAGTAATATAGTGGTAGGTATTTAAATAATTTTGTAATAGCCAATAAGTAGTCAACGAATCCTACCTGCTTTCCTTTAAAGAGTATAAAGTTTCCGCCGAAAGTCGAATCTCGATGAATGGCATTCTACCACTGTTACGGTTTCTTCGGCACTTCCTGCCACATACGGTGAAACTGTGGAACCAGCTTCCGGCAGCGGTGTTTCCAGATAACTATGGCATCAGGGCTTTCAAAAAAAGGGTTTTATAAGTACTTCCATTAAAGGCCGGCAACAAATTGGTGACTCTTTTTGAGTTGTTTGATATTAATAGGCGGTGGTTCTTAGGCGGTGGTGATCATTTTGCATCAGATGACCCGCTTACTCGTTTTCCTATGGTTTTCCTCCCTCGCATAATAAAAAAAAACAAAAGTCGATGAACTCGCCATGTCACCGTGCAGTGTTGTTGCGATAGCGATAGTTTCGCTATCGATAGTTGACCTTGAAAATCAGTCATACTATCGATAGTCCTATCGAAACCATCGACCCTTGACGATACTATCGATAGTATCGATACTGAAAATTGGGCCATACTATTAAACGTAATCTATCGATCATCGATAGCATCGAGTCAAGACAGTCGATACTATCGATAGTTGAAAATAAAGTAATCGATCTTTAGCAATTATTACTTATTAATTTCTAGAGCTCGCTCCAAATAGTGCCAAAATAGAGGCAATCATTTGTGTTGCCGCGGTAAGGGTATGCGCGCACGAGCAACTTAGTCGCAAGGCGATTTATTTGTGTTATGTGTATTTGTATCCTGGGAGTCGCGGCGCTAACCCATAGACTTGATTAAATAGTTGCGGAGACAAAAGTTGCTCGTGCGCGCTTACCCTAAAGCTACAAGCGTAGTAGGTATACGTTACGTATGTGGAGGTTAGGTTGCATTAGGGTATGCGCGCACGAGCAACTTTGTCTCCGCGACTATTTTATCAAGTCTGTGTATTTGTACCCTGGGAGTCGCGGCGCTACGTGTGCGCACTTCCATACTAACCCATAGACTTGATAAAATAGTCGCGGAGACAAAGTTGCTCGTGCGCGCATACTCTTAGAGAGATAGATCCTCCCCTCCAGCGGTCCGGCGGTGCCTGATGTTATGCCTGGATCGAAGTCCGATGGAAGAATGTAGGAAATAACTATGCAGCCGAGAAACTACATGCTAGATGGCGCTAGGAGTCGCTACACGTATTTACTGCAAAAGGATATTGCAGCTGATGGAGCTCGTCCTGTAGGAACCCTAGCAAAAGGAAACAGAATTATTATTATTATTTTTACTACTCTTGAATGTAAAGTTACAGTTGAGTGAAATCCGAATTTATTAACATCGGAAAAACACTATACATTTCTTGTATTTCTTATCCATGCCTATATAATACTTTTCGATGGATCTAGCAACTAAGTTTAAGCTTCCTAATGGTAAGTGTAGAAGACGCCGAATAATTATAGCTGTTTCAGTAACAGCCCATTAACTCGGACGAATATAAAAGATGAAGCGAAGCGCTTTGTGCATACATGCCTAGTAAATTGATAGAAACGCAAGGAATAGAGTTCTGTTAGCCTTTACCCTCGCTATGCGTGATAATGATAACTAAACTTATGTATACCTAACTTCACTTATGTATTACTAATGTAGGGTTTTATGTAGATATGACTTTATTTACATAAATTACATTGGTAATCAATCATGTAGCACTAATTTTGCTTTTCTTCGTTTCAAACTGTTTAATATCATCTCTGAGGCTGTCGAAAATACGTGAGGACTTCTTCGCCAACTTTAAGAAGTCTTCAGTGTGCCTCGTATCGGCTATTTTCTTGGCGTCGATGACTCCCTGTCCTTGCTTCGATGGTTGAGGAATAGCGAAGCCAGAGAGCCCTCGGTTGTGTATTTCCACATTGAGACCTTCGTCTATCGACTCGCAAATTCCAGGCTCGCCAGCGCCCAATTCTGGTTCAGGCGCGAACCTTGGATTCTGCCGGACATTTTTCCCCGATGACGGGTGATATTTCAATTCTAGCTCCTTTAAATCCAAGTAGGGATACTTCTTCATGATAACCAACTGCTCGTATTGTCGAAGGTCAGCGTCGCTCAGTTTGTTCTTCTTTGTAGATTTGGTGTTGGTGTACAAAGCGGTGTAATTCTGCAACGCATTGGTTTCGCTGTTTTCGGTTGGATCGTTTAGAGTCAATTTTTCGCCCCGCTCTGTGGTTCCACCATAGTTGGAATCACATTTCAATGAACCTGTGGATATTAAATTTATTTTATAAATAAAAATAAAAAATATATATATTAGGGGACAATTTTACACAAATCGACCTAGCCCCAAACTAAGCAAAGCTTGTACTATGGGTACTAGACGACGATAAACATACTTATATAGATAAATAAATACTTAAATACATAGAAAACATCCGTAACTCAGGAACAAATATTCATGCTCACCACACAAATAAATGCCCTTACCGGGATTTGAACCCAGGACCTCTTGCTTCGTAGGCAGGGTCACTACCAACTAGGCTAATACGGTCGTATAATTAAAACAAACGTAAGTATTACTCAAGTTAAAACCCTTCAAAGTCTAAAAATGGTAAATAATGTTGACGTTTAAAATTAGGCCCTCAAGTTTAGAATCATTGTCATTTCTGGACCACGGCTTGCTGGAGTAGGAGTATGTATTAGCTAGCCTATATCAAGACTAGGTATTGATTGATATGTAATCATCTCCCAAGTTATGATCTAATCGTAAATATCAGCTACACATTTGGGTAGGTATACCTGTACAAATACATCCTAACAACCTTGGTTGATTTGAAGCTTCAACCTAAAATATCTTCGAGCTCTGGTAGATACTAATAGCAAGGATGATAATAGACTGCATTGGCAGTCGCCATAGTACGGATCGGCCGCGGTTTTTGTAGTTCAATTATTAAATCTAGATGGCGCTGAAATATAGCCAGAGGCTTTGAAGGCAAAAAAATAAGACTAGGTGCAGATGTTTCATATTACTACAAATGTATTATTTTTCAAAAATATTGCATAACTAGCTTTTACCCGCGACTCCGTCTGCGAAGAATTCGTTTATCGCTATCCCGCGGGAACTGTGCAATTTTCCGGGATAAAAACTATCCTATGTCCTTTCCCGGGTCTCAAACTATCTCTATACCGAATTTCACCTTAATCGGTTCAGCGGTTTAAGCGTGAAGTGGTAACAGACAGACAGACACACTTTCGCATTTATAATAATTAGTATAGTATGGAAGTATGGATAATACGTTTGCAGTGATATGTAATATCTTTAGTCTTATTGTTTTGCCTTCAAAGCCTCTCCATCTAGATTTAATAATAATAATAATAATAATAATATGTTTATTTATTTAGACTTTTCAATCCATTATTGTTAGTAATACATAATCACTTATTAGGTAATGTTAGTAGTTCTCTAAAATAATTTAACTTAGAATAATCATAGAATAATCATAATAATAATAATAATAATAACAACACAATATAATAAAATCAATTCAATTCATTTGTTACGTGTCACATGTCACGTCTAAAAGGAGGCACTGGAGAGTGCAACGAATGCCAGTGCCTCATGAAAGGGCCGTCAAGCCTCTCGGCCACCACCGCCAGCAGCCTGTTGCCGCTGTCCCGAGCTCTGCGCGCCATCGAGGCGGCGCGCTTGCGCATCGTGGCGTGGAAGCAGTCCACGCGCGCTGAGGCGAACATGCCCGACGCACTACAGAACCGGGGCAGCCGCAACAAAGCTCTAAGCGCGTTATTGTACTGAACGCGGAGAGCGCTGTAGGCTTTCTTGCTATAATTAACCCACAGGCTGCTCGTATAGAATGTCATACAATAGGCTCTAAATAATGTAAGTTTGACAGTACGAGAACAGCGAGCAAACCTGCGAGCCATCATATTGATTCTTACCGACAACGCTCTCCGCTCCCTGTCCATATCGTCGTCGTCCTTCATGTCCTCGGTAACTATGTGACCTAAATATTTAAACCGTGTTACCCTTTTTAAAGGTTCACCATTTAGCCTGATGGGCGGGACTTTGGTTGGACATTTTGAACCCGATTTAAAAACCAAAAATTCACTTTTAACCGTGTTATATTTTAGTCCGTGGTCAAAAGCGTATTTCTCACATATGGCCAACAATTGACGAAGACCCCCGACTGACGCACTCAGCAATGCCATATCATCCGCGTAACTGATATTATTAAAACACACTCCGTCCACATGACACCCGACATGGCAACTGCTGAGCGCAACAATCAGTTCGTTCATGTAAATGTTGAAGAGCGTAGGCGAGCTTAGACCCCCCTGTCGCACCCCGCACTCCAACCTGAAATCGTCCGACAGTGTTTCCGACCACCTCACATTATTGACCTGGTTTGCGTACCAATACTGAAAAGTACGAATAAGTTCAGCAGGTAAGTTTATTTGTGCAAGTTTGCTCCACAAGATGTTATAAGAGACAAGGTCAAATGCTTTCGAGAGGTCGAGGAAACAAGCGTACACGGGCGTGTGACGATCCGTGTAGTATCTAACGGCATGCTTTAAACACGCAATAGCACTCTCTGTTGAGATTTTTGGTCTGAAACCAAACTGATTTTGATGAATATTTACGTACTTATTGAGTTGAGTGTTCAGCATACCATCAAAAACTCGCGCTATGGCCGTAGCCAGCGAGATAGGCCGGTAGTTACTTTTATCTCCAATGTCGCCTGTTTTATTTTTAACAATGGGTACCACGACCGATCTCACCAGCTCCTTCGGCATGTATGAGTGACCTACGCAAAATGTAAAAAGCATTGCCAGGATACGTGGCAAATGCGGGCCTGCATGCTGAAGATGCTCCGCGCTGAGACAGTCATGACCTGGGGACTTGCCTTTTGTTGATGAGTTTATGGCCTTGGCCACTTCCTTAGCTGTGAATGTAACACCCAAACCGTCACCACTGGTCGCAACGCCGAACTCCCCAGCTTTACAACTGGCAAGTGATTTGACAGTAAAATGGTCTCTAAACAAGTTAGCAATCTCTTTCAAATCACTAACGCCATTAACACTCACAGGAAGTCCAGGCCTACCATTCAGACCGTTAGTATTTTTCCAAAATCCCCTAAAATCTTGTTTCGAGTGAAGCTCGGCTAGTCTATCCATTTTTATTTGATCGGCATTGTTTTGACACCACCTCAATTTCGACTTGAAAATTCGTCTTGAACTACGCATTAAATCATAGACCGCACCAGACGTAGGCCTACCATGAAACAACCATGATTGAAAAGCAGACCTGGCATCCCCATGAGCGCCCTTGACGTGTCTGTTCCAGCCCATTATGTACCTTTTTCGTTTACGCCCATTACAACAGCTTATGACGGCAGACTCAGTAAGCGCCGTAACTATATCATTATAAAATTGGTCAATAATAAGACTATGGGTCGAGTCGTTACAAAAACTAGCACAGCAGTTAGAAAGCTCTGCCGGAAAATCAAGAAGTTTTAATCTATTGTTACACTCAAAAGAATACATTTCAATTTCTTCAACACTCTTATTGCCCCAAATTATCTTATTTGCCTCGTTTTTTCTAATCGTACATTTCGGCTTTACTATGCTTAAGCTACATTTCACAATCAAGGGGAAATGATCCGAACCTAAAATATCATAATTTACATGTACATCAGTGACAGAACACAAAGCTGCACTTGTCACAATACAGTGATCAAGCCACCGCGTAGATCCATGCGCCTCACTAATGAAAGTGAAATTATTCGAATCCAGACCCAATTTATCAGTGTCCACGCATGTCCACCCACGCTCCACACAATAACTGTTTAATTCATGATAAAATGGTGCATTAATGTGAGCATTAAAATCTCCCATTACAAATATTGCTTCTGCATCGCAATCGTCCACAATAGCGCTTACCGTACTAAGACAGTCCGTAAACTCAGGCAAATTGATAGCCGCGTCCGTTGGCATGTAAACGCTAAACACAAGAATAGGACGATTGAATGTCACTATTTTCACTGCACACACTCTCGAATTATGACACGGAATTACTCTGACGTCACCCATCACACTCCGTCTCCAGAGAAGCGCGACGCCACCGTAAGGTCGGCCATGAAGCACACCAGATGTGGTATCTACAGCTGAATTCGTCGCTTATTGTGTTGAGATAACTTAGATCTTCCGGCAACAACCACGTCTCCTGCAGAGCAATTAAATCTGCAGACTGACACAAGAGACGGATATCATCAACTGCATTTTTAACGTTCTTACAATTATAGCTAACAAATGTATAACTTTGATCATTCATTTCTTATTCACTTTTATACCGCTTCCAGAGTCTTTTCTGGTCGATATTCTGGGCTTGAAATGCACAAAACGTCTAAATAATACCCCTCGAGGCCAGAGTTCATCATTCAGAAATAAGGGTACTTTTTCTTCAGATACAAAGAATTTATATGAGTCATATTCTGCTAACGGATTCTTGCACATAACTTTTTGAAGTTCGACTACTTGCTTTGTTTCTTTAAAGATATGTGACACGATGTCTTGTTCTTGAGTATTTTTGTGAATGTTTGAAATGAAAATTGCAATTTTTCTTTCCGCAGCTTTGAAATTATCTATAGATCCATTATTTCTGCCCCGGTCTCCTAAATACCTATACTTATTTCGTTTCGGTTTACGTTTAACTACTTCAATCCATTTTGATTCGGAATCAACTCCCTCATTGTCATTACCAATAAAGTTCATATTGTTATCATTACGAGACGAGCCGGCCAGCTGACGAGTCAATATACCCTCCTGTGTATCGATATTGAGTGTCGGTCGCTCCGCTGAACCGGTTTTCTGCAATAACAAACTATCGGGATGTTGGTCACTCCCGCTATTCATATCGTCGCATGTTTGTTTATTATTACTGTTTTGCGAGTTTATACTGGAATTACCAATACAATTATTTATTAACATGGACTGGGGGGGCAAATTTTGATCAATTTCGGGATTTTTTTGTTGGTAAGACAAACCGTCTAAGTATGAAAGTCCAAACGGTCCACTATCCCGATATGTACCTCCTCCACCGCGTTTAATATTCACGTATCCATCTTGACGTAAAGAGGCAAACTTCATGTTGTTTATTTCCATTTTAACACCGTCAAGCTCACTTTGATTAACATAGTTTGCTTTAATGTTAATGATTTCATTTTTAAGAATAGTCAATTCCTTCAAAAGCGTCGTTGTATCCAAATGATCCCACAAGATTGGGGGTAGTTTCTCCAACTGACGAGCCACAAAAACCGGTGTTAAATCGGGATCAGCCACTTTAATCAGCTCGATAATATCCGCAAGGTCACGATTCTCTTTACCCTGTTGTTTACGTTTAATATTTCGTTTTTCATTTGGGACCGATTCAAAAAGTAACTGCTTTGACTTTTTGATTTCATCACTTTTAAACGCTGATACACAAATTCGAGTTAAATAGTCATCATCGATGACTGACAGTTTGTTTTGAATAAAACATAACATTTCATCAATCACAATATTACACTGATTACATTTCAATGTCATTTTAACGGTCGTAAATACAACGGTCGTAAGCAAAGCGAAGCTGCGCTTCCGGCTGCGCGCACAAGACTTAATAATCGAACTACAAAAACCGCGGCCGATCCGTACTATGGCGTCTGCCAATTCAGTCTATATCATCCTTGCTAATAGTTACCCTAACTGTCACAACTGTTTTAAAAAAGTATCTATAAGTAGAACGGGTCCATTTTACTAGTCTGTATGCCGTGGAGATTGAACCCAACTCAGATTGAATTAGTAGTGTAGAATAACGTAACGAAAGTTTTAAATAAACATTTCCTTCCTATAATGAATTGGGTTGGATGGACCTGCCAAGATAATGCGAAAAATCCTACTGCCATTCGACTTAGTGAATTTAAGGCAAATTATTTCAGAATCTTGAATAGGTACAAAACTTACGATTACGATTAGAACTCAAACCAACCGAGTACCACTCCTTAGTTTCCCGATGAAGAGGGAACGTGTAATTGAAAGACAAACACAACAAGATACAAACTACGATGAAAGCTGGAGCATATTGGTGCATAATGTTAACTACAAAACACTTGAACATTTATCTTTTTTTAAATAATATTTGCGACTTTATTATGCTCTGACTCATCACGAATGTGTGTGACATTTGTTTGACAGGATGAAAAAAAAAGAGTTTTATAATCATAAACTTAGAAATAAAAAAAAACTCAGTAGTCCGGCCTTTTTGGGGCGGGGCTGAAACGAGTATTTATTTGATTGGGCCGTTTCACCCCTTTCCTGTTATCAAGAGTGAGATAGGGTGTCAGGGGGCGTGGCGTGTTCCTGAGGGATGACGGGAATTTGCACCTGACGCGAGAAACACTCGGTCAATCCACGTGTCCGGGGTGCTCGAATAGCACGTGTGAAGTGCTTTCCTTTGTTACCTATAATGATATCGTCAATGATGTGGTGAAAAAAACATTACGAAAAAATCTCAGCTGTATTTTAACTGAGATTTTTAACGCCGCAATTCGAAAGAACTGTAACAAAATTTTAATTGTCCTCGTATCTTACAGACTGTACATTAAAAAAAAAAATTTTAGCTCTTTATACTTACCTATTTAACCATGTCATCCAATTTGAACACATTAAAAAGTTAGAAACATCGAAATATTTTAATAAAAAAAATAAAAAGTGAGTTCAGTGATCC
Source organism: Archips xylosteana (assembly GCA_947563465.1). Lineage (NCBI taxonomy): Eukaryota > Metazoa > Arthropoda > Insecta > Lepidoptera > Tortricidae > Archips > Archips xylosteana. The sequence goes on from OX387351.1 coordinate 15,909,666, forward strand.
AAAAAAGTTTAAATGTCAGGCGAAGCAAAAGAACCCGAGACCACAATTCGGACCCCGCGACCGTCATCGCCGCGCGAATTTTTCGCGCGCATTTACGGCCATCTTGAAGAGCCTAAAGCTGGTGAGGCGAAGGTCAGCAGTGTTAGCAGCCGGGGTAGCGAGTCGGGGTCCGATGTGGAAGTTGGTAGCGATAGGCAGGAAGGCCCGCTGTGGCCGCCGGCACTGCCGCTGTGCCCGCGGCCACTGTTACTGCCGCACCAGCAGTTGGCGTTCGGAGCTGGGTTGGCTGCTTTTTGTGAGTATCATCCCACTAATATTATAAACGTGAAAGTTTGCAAGGATGAATGGATGTGTAGATGTTCGTCAGTCTTTCACGCTAAAACGGTTTGACGGATTTTGTTGAAATTCGGCACACAGGTATGTATGTAACTAAATACTTTATTATACATAAACATAAAACACAAAACAACAAAACAAAAACCGGCCAAGAGCGTGTCGGACACGCCCAAAATAGGGTTCCGTAGCCATTACGAAAAAATCAAGCAATATTTTTCTAAGGATTTCGGATGTGTACGGAATCTTCCAAGTTTAGGTATGTTTTTTACCTTAGGCTACTATTTACTCTTAAACTACAAATAATTCCCATGCAATCTTAGCCGCTATAATTTTCCTTGTAAATTTAATATATTTACTACCTACTTTTTCAAATTTTTCCACCCAACAGTTTAGATTTTAGAGGGGGGGACGCTCGATTTTAATGATAATTTTCAATTTAAAGTTGAATATTTCGCAAACAGATCACTGAATAGAAAAATCATGTTAGCAACCCCCCAATGGTTTTAAAAGACCTATCCAACGATACCCCACACTATAGGGTTAGTCGAGAAAAAAAAATCACCCTCACTTTACGTCTATGCTATGGGAGGTACCCTAAAAAAAAATTTTTTATTTTTGTTATTTTACGACTTTGTCGGCGTTACTGATATGTATATTCATGCCAAATTACAGCTTTCTAGTACTAACGATCTCTGAGCTTAGCCGCGGACGGACAGACAGACAGACATGGCGAAACTATAAGGGTTCCTAGTTGGCTACGGAACCCTAAATAAAGAGTAAAAAGGCGAACTTATCCCTAAAAGGGATCTTTCACAGGTAGAATATATGTATAGATAACTCTGCATTTAACATATTATATAATACTTATTATCCCGGAAAATTGCATAGTGCCCACGAATTCTTCGCAGACGCGTCGCGGGCAATAGCTTAGTCTTTAATAAATAGGTACAGTCGGAACATTTAATTCCTGACTATGACTGTAGAGCGTTTTCGCAATACCCATATGGTTTTCCTTGTCGGGGAATGTGATGTCACTGTGACATTTTCTGTGAAAAGATTTTACAATGGAACACCGAGTTGGTTCGACAATACCTAGTTAACTAATTACCACCAGCACAAAATTGAGGTTGAAAATAGCCTGAATTTCTTCGAGAAAAGGATGGTACGGCCGTGCCTTTTTTTTGCTTGACTTGGCAACGATGGGCCTCATAAGAAAGCTCAAAGTCACTCAGAGGGCGATGAAGAGGGCTATGCTCGGAGTTTCCCTGCGGGATCGCATTAGCAGATGATGAAATCCGCGCAAGAACTAAAGTCACCGACATAGCTCGAAGAATCGTCAGACTCAAGTGGCAGTGGGCAGGGCACATCGCTCGTAGAACTAATGGGCGATGGGGCAAAAAGGTTCTCGAGTGGCGTCCACGGACCGGAAGACGCAGTGTTGGTAGGCCTCCAACAAGATGGAGCGACGACCTGGTTAATGTTGCGGGATCGCGTTGGATGCGGATGGCACGGGACTGATCTGTTTGGCGAGCCTTGGGGGAGGCCTATGTTCAGCAGTGGACGTCTTTCGAGTGAAATGATGATGATGATGATGATGTATAAACAATATGAAGTCACGCCTTCTACGCGGTAAACTGTGAACATTGACCAACCAACATGTGGAAACATTTTCGCCAAACTCAACTAAAAAAAAAAAATAGGTACCTACTGAAAAACTTTTACAGGGGCTTGTTTGCATTACAAATAGATTTGACCTTTCTTTTCGCTTTTTAAAAATTAATGGCGTACTGTCAACCATTTTAATTCCTAGGCCACTATAGAACCTTGTCGCATTAACTACATGATTACAACGTCAGTGAGGGTCAAAAGATTACCAACTTTTCGATCACAACATGCAATAAACCTAATTACTTATAGGTAAAAGGTAGGTTTTTTTTAGTTTATAAACGTTTTCGCTCCATGACATGAGAAGAAATAGAAGTTTTGACAGACAGACAGTGATAATTCAAGTAGGTACCTAATTAATACACATAAACTCCTTTTCTATTAATTATTGTTGACACATGTTCGCAAAGATTGAAATGTCATCATGACATACCTACCTACAGAAGATAAACAAATTGATTCATTATGACATGGTTCTATAGTGGTATAGGAATCAAATTGGTTGAATGTACCTACACTAGAAACTATACTAATATAATTTGACTATGAGGTACATATAATCATATCACTGTTAGGGTAACTAGTTACCTGTTGGTGCTTATACTTTGTAAAATTATTTTCAACAAAAAGACATAAAATTTGCTCATCTTCCCCTAATGCTAAAAAAACGAAGTAGGTAGGTATGTAAATAAAATAAAAACAAGCGCCACGTAATTTTTATTTGTATTTTTTGAATTGATACGATGCTATATACAGGGTGTGTCCTGTAACTGAGACAATAAATTAAAATATACACCCTTTGACTAATCAGTAATTAACCTTTTCAACGCCAACGACACATTATATAGGTCACAAAGTACAGTGTCAAAGTGACCTTGACACAATGACATAAGATTCAAAGCAGGTTTACGTTTTGTCGAGGCGCGGCGGTGAAAGGGTTATATTCAAGTGGTTTAAATTATTTTTAATGAAAAAAATATTTATTTTCTATTCTAACAACATTAATCGGGCCAGCAATATGCTGCAGACCCTCATATCTAAGTGCCAAATAATTTTTATTTGTATTTTTTGAAATGATACGATCCTATTATACAGGGTGTGTCCTGTAACTGAGACACATACATACACCCTTTGACTAATCAGTTAAGTCCAAGTGGTTTAAATTTTTTTAGTGAAAAAATTATTTATTTTCTTTTTTAACAATATCAATCGGGCCAGCAATGTGCTGCAGACCCTTGTGTCTAGTCGGAATACCTACTTGTATATATGTAAATAAATGTACTAAGTAGTTCAATATTTTGCTTAATAAACATGTGCAGTTCTTAATTAAATGATCAGTTCTTTCAAATTACGTAACAGTTTCCTCATTAAGTACCTAGGTGTGGGCGAAATGATTAAAACACTAAAATACTTAATTTTATTCTGTTTATTTAATGTTTCCAACAAAAAAGTGCACTATGATAAAATCACGTATTGACAATTGACAACCTTTCATTTTTTTAACACCTGAAAATTACTACAGGAATCGAAAGAGTTTCGCCTCCTGAACACGCAAAAATATTTATTTTGAATTTCGGGCCTAGAGCGTGCCGTTCCACCTTAACGTCAAATTTACGTCATCACTTTTTTTTATAGAGACTAGACAAAAGTAATGGATCTATTCTATCGTTACGCTCTTTTAGAATAAGCACATCTTTAAAAAATTGTTATAAATTAATTAATAATCCTAGTGAAAATTAAAAACTATCAGCGTCTTTCTCTTTCCAAACAGAATACAGAGAACGAATCAAATTATAGTCTTAGAAATATGAAATGTTGTCAATGGTAAAATTATGCGAATCTCACCAGGTAAGTTCTTAGTAGTCGGGAAGGGTAAGCCGTGGCGGCCTAGTGAGGTTTGACCTATGGCCTCTCAATCAGAGGGTCGTGGGTTCGAATCCCGGCTCAAACCACTGAGTTTTTCGGAATTTAAAATTACTTTAGAAATTTACCATGAGCTTAAAGATGTAGGAAAACATCACGAGGAAACCTGCATATACCTGCGAAGAAATTCAATGGTGTGTGTGATGATCCCAATCCGCACTGGGCCCGCGTGGGAACTACGGCCCATTCCCACTCATTCTGAGAGGAGGCCTGTGCCCTGCATTGGAACGTATATGTATGGGCTGGGATGATGAAGTTCTTTTCAAGATAAATTGCACTTTCACAACGAAAACGCCCATGTATACCGTATGCTGGCTGCACACCCGCGGTCACAATCAGAACCACATTCGGTAATCCCACATTCGTGCTTTCGGTTGACAACGACGCGAATATTATCAATCTGAGGATCCTAGTGGACATCGCGCCTATTAATTGTCCTTCGGGCATCTATAGATACCTAACCTACCTACTTTTGCGGAATGAAAATGATTTCTGACTAATTTCCGACGAAAGCGAAAGGATATAAGTCTACTCTATAGTAGTGTGACAACCTGTATGCTTAGTATAAGTTTTACTTCACCAAAATACTTCTCGATCGCGTTTACGTAAAAATTTCAATTCTATGGAAACATGGACGCGCGCGCGCGGAGGCGCTGTCCATGTTTCCCTAGTAATTGATTTTTTTACGTAAACGCGATCGAGAAGTATTTAGGTGAAGTTAAACTTATACTAAGCATACTGGTGTGGCAACGACTGCCCCTGAGCGGGATATTAAGTCCTAAATTTACAAAATATTATCAAAAAAATTATATTTTCCGGGTGGTCATAAAAAAATAACTAACACCAAAGGCTCTACAAGTTCGCTCCGCTACGCTCCGCTACGCTCCCGCATTAGCCTTTGAACCTAACCAAACCGAGTCGCTTCCGCCCTGCACCGCCTTGGTCGCTCGCTTCGCTCGCTCGCCGAGTGCTTGTCGTTTACATTAAAGAAATTTATAAAAAGGTTAAAAGTGTTAAAACATAGGTATACTGAATAGTATTATAAATAATAATAAATATTAAGTTCCTAAATTTACAAACTGTTATCAAACAAATTACCTGTATTTTCCGGGTGGTCATAAAAAAAACAACTAACACCAAAGGCTAATGCGGAGCTTCGGGCAATGATTTTTAGTGTTTCAGATAGGTTACCACTTTAGATGTTTGTAATTTAATAAAAAAAAAACCTAGTGGGTAGAGCAAAAGTTGGATTTGTTTTACAAGTTTTACAACTAGTACGTAAATAGGGCAAATCGATCTGTTTTCCTCCAATTTAGTTAAATTGGCTCTATCGCTAAAACTTGTAGAGCAAATTGGAGGAAAATGTCCAATTTGCTATACTTACAAACGTAGATACAAATCGTAGAGCATAGTGGATAGATTCAGACTAACTCGTCTGAAAGAAAACTATTATAGGATAGTTTGTAAGTTGGGGCCTTCAAGAAAAGTGTCTCTTCTAAAAAAGTCGATATCCAGTGGCTACCACGGGGTTGCGAGTGTGTGTACACTCGCCTATGGGGGTGGCAGAGACTGCTTACTAGTTGTATTGTAGGTGACCTGCTAGTTGTCTACTATGCTGCTACGAGTAGGTACAATAATGTGGCTGCAAAAATAGCGAAATCTGCAGTGATATTATATAACTATTTTAATACCCTCGGATTTTCTTAGCCGCCCTCGTTAGAGCTCAGACACCAACCATCTCGGCTTTATTATTCCGCTGAGTTTTTTACTCTTTCTCGATATTAAATTATTTCGCCTACTCTTCAATCCAAAATCTTAACGGGATTGGCCGTTTCATAAGTTGTATGTATCACTTTGAATAACATTAACCATTTTACACATTTTTATTTTAATGAAGATTCTCATTTGAAAACATAATACCTCTATGGATTCGCAATTCAGGCAGCCCTCAAACCAAGATCAAAGATACCTTTATGTTGACGGACCATCTTATCCGCGAAAATAAAATATTCTGTAGAAAAATATTGTGAATATAAAAGAGCGTGTTTGTGGAGATAATCCGTGGTAAGCTTGTGGACGCCCGAGATACACAATCACAAATTCACAACCCTTTGCTGGTCCTTCAAAGATATTGAATAGAGCATAAATGCCTGTATGATATTATCATTATTTAATTTTGACATCTGAATTTGTATGTATTTTTATTCTTTTTGTTTTTATTGTTATTATTTATTGATTATTTGGTCTTATGACATCTTCACATTATGTGAATTAATATTATTCATTTAATATTTTTATGTTGTAGTTTTTAAATTTTTTTTTTTGACATTCACACATTATGTGATTTAATATTTTATTGACATTTTTGTTTTATCTCACTTTTATTGTTTTTAATATTATTATCTTTGTGACATTTTAAATTAATATATTATCCATTTATGTTTTTCAAATTCTGTTGACGATCTTTTTGTGAATTCTTTATATTTGTGACATTTCGAATGCTGGATATAATTGTAATTTTCAATCAGAAATAAATGAATCTATCTATCTATCTATCTATATTCTTTATAAGTATTTTTATACAGATTATCAGATAAATTGAGCGACGTTCGAGGTTGTTAATTGAACTGCGGTGCTGATAAAATTCTGTTTAAAACTACAAGACTTTAACTTAACAGCTCTCTGAAATATCAGTACAAAAATGTACCATATTTCAAAAGAGTTAGGAAGCGTGGCTCTATATGAGATCTGATAACTTTTTGACAGTGCAAGAAATATGGGTTGTGGGGGTATTAAAGGAGGGATGAAAATTTCATTGATTTTGCCGTAGGATGCACCGTTTTCAAGATATTTGAACGGGGGGGAGGGGAGGGGGGGGAGGGTGCGGGGGAGGGGTGCGTGAGTTTTAAGGGGGGACGAAAATTTCATTGATCTTGCCGTAGGATGCACCGTTTTCAAGATATTTGACAAAAACACTGAGGGGTGGGGGGGGGGGGGGGGGGTTGGGGGGTGAGGGTGCGGGGGAAGGGATGTGGGGGTATTAAAAAGGGGGATGGAAATTTCATAGATTTTGCCGTAGGATACACCGTTTTCAAGATATTTGACAAAAACTCCGGGGGGGTGGGGATGGGGGGTAAGGGGGAAGGTGCGGGGGTTTTAGAAGTAAAACTTCTATAGGCACGCTTGACTTGGGACAAACGTGGGTGTGCGGGGGGTGCTGTGTTGGGGGGCGTGCGGGGGGTGCGGGATTGCTGTGCGGGCGGGGGAGCGGGTTGGAGGGTGCGGGGGGGGGGCGGGTAATTTTTTTTTATATCGAGGAACTAAGGAGAGTCATAATTGATGAAAAAGCAAATTGGATAAAAAAAATAACCTGCCCAAATTACTAATTCCACGCGGACGGAGTCGCGGGCAAAAGCTAGTTTATTATAAATGCAAAAGTTTGTCTGTCTATCTGTATTTCTCATTGTTTGTTTGTTACCTCTTCACGCTTAATTCGCAGAACCAATTTAGATGAAATTTGGTACGGAGATAGTTTGAGACTCTGGGAAGGACATAGGATAATTTTTATCCCGGAAAATTGCGTAGTTCCCGCGGGATAGTGATAATGATAATAATAAATGAATTATTTGCAGACGGAGTCGCGGGTAACAGCTAGTTCCCACCCACCAAGCTAGTACCCACAATCTTTTATATAAAGTAGAAACTTACCTACTAAATTAATGGTAGGTACCTACTAGTTAAGAGTGCCTACGGTTACAGTAGCTATTACAATCGCCACTATCCTTAACTGACCGACCACGTTGTGTTAAGGTTCGCGAATGTTCAGCAAAGTATGTTGCCCGCTACACTTTAACGTCACTGTAAAAAAAATCAACTCTTTCCTTCGGGCAATCGTGTAGTAAAATTATTCGTCAAATACAACAGAACATATTCCTCTTCACAGCACACCGAAATATTTCTACGAAGCTGGACGTTATAAATACCGTGCCGACAACAATGCTTGCGCAAACAATATTCCGTTAAGCTGCTTATTTGAATGAAAATCGTTTCCATCAACAGCGATTCTTATTGCTATGAAAATAGTATCATAATGGTTTGTCGCGTGGTTGAAAAACGTTCCGCTACATCGTTCGGCTACTCCGTTTAAACGTGGAGTGGAATGGGAGCAAGTGGGAGAGAGTGAGGGAGTTTGACGTAGTGTGAGGAAGTTGAGGGAGTGTGACAGCTCGCTTGGCGCCGCGCTGATGCGATTACGACACCACGACTCGGCGAGCGGCAATGGCTCCAACGTCGTCCCATTCGGACCCACTCTCACGTGAAAATTGTCGGCACTGTTCTACTCTGCTATAAAATCTGCCCATTGTTCGCGGTTAATAACTATTACGAAACAACAATCCGTGAAACTGAATAGACGCCCACTGTATATCAAATTAAATTAGGGATCTTTGAGTATCAGAATCATGATTAAGATGAAATTTGAGAAAATTAGGACGGGTATTGATACTTATTTAGTTTTTGTGGACAGGAAAGTTCCGGAAAGGTACTCGAATATAAAAAACAGAGACAACTACGCCGATAAAGTTGCCAGATCATGCGAAATAATAAGTTAATAAAAAACATAGCCCTGTCCTTGCAGTCGGGTAAAAAGACCAACCTACCTTCAGCCTTGATTTTTCGTGCATTCAACATAATGGCTGCCACTGTTGCTGCTGCTATGGTAGACCAGTGACTTGACTTAGGGTCTCAGGATTTCAGTCCAATAGAGGGTCGTAGATTCGATCTACCCTCGGCACCGCAGACCGCACCTCTGATTTTTCGTAATTTAACTGAGCATGAGCTTTTGGCAAAGGAAAATATCACGGGGCACTTGCACATACTTACCTGTTAAATAGTTCGATGCAGTTTGTGAATACTCTAATCTATACCGGACCCTCGTGAGACCCCAGCCCAGCCTTCACTTCTGAGAGCAACATGTGCCCAACAGTTTGACAGAAGTATGAGAAATAAATTTCCTCCAATCTATATTGGAAAGTAGTACCTACATCTAGCTTCCCAGTGCCTTTATTCTTTGTCCCCACAGGTCAAAACTATGATACACAAGCCGTGGGAGTGCGCATATGGAGCGATTAGGCGAGCTCGCTTGGAAACAGCATTAATAATAAATAAATAAATAAATATTAGGGGACAATCTTACACAAATCGACCTAGTCCCAAACTAAGCAAAGCTTGTACTATGGGTACTAGACGACGATAAACATAATTATATGTATAGACATACATAATTACATAGCATTGTGATTTACATTAGCCGCAATTTGTATGAACCTCATTAGTTTAGGTACACATTGGATTTGGTTGACGATCAATGTCATTGTCTGCCCATGTAGTTTGATCTTTTATTCGACCCTATCATATCATTATTCATCACCAACTTGCAACTTCGAGCAAGTGAAGGTACCTTGCTTTTGCTTTCCTTCGATTCGGTACCTACCTTCGAGCACCTACCTTTCATAGGCCATCAGGCCCCTATTTCACCAACGTGATAATTGTCACACTTTAATTCATCATCATCATTTCAGCCGAAAGACGTCCACTGCTGAACATAGGCCTCCCCCAAGGCTCGCCAAACAGATCGGCCCTGCGCCATCCGCATCCAATGCGTTCCAGCTACCTTCACCAGGTCGTCGCTCCATCTTGTTGGAGGCCTACCTACACTGCGTCTTCCGGTACGCGGACGCCACTCGAGAACCTTTCGGCCCCATCGGCCGTCAGTTCTACGGGCGATGTGCCCTGCCCACTGCCACTTAAGTCTAGCGATTCTTCGAGCTATGTCCGTGACTTTAGTTCTCGCGCGGATTTCATCATTACACTTTAATTACATACGAATAATTAAGACATTACGTGTAGGTATGTTCACGACAAAATACTACAATTGCAACGCAAGACCGACACAGCTTTGATCTCATGTCAAGATTTACCGACAAATCTACCATGATGTAGACTAGAAAATTCTCGTTTCACAACCTACTTAATTGTTATTTTATTACTTAACACATTCAGTGCTAAGAACCCGCTATTGGTACAATAGTCTCTCGACATATGTCACTGATAATTGTCACGTCGGTGAAATAGGGGCCAGTTCTACGTATGTACAGTCACCTAATTTGATTTCTAGGCCACTATAGAACCATGTCAAAATAAATAAAATAAATAAATAAATATCACGGGACAATTCACACCAATTGACCTAGTCCCAAAGTAAGCTAAGGAAAGCTTGTGTTATGTGTACTAGGCAACGGATAAACATACTTACATATACATATTAATAGATACATAACACCCAAGGCCCGAGAACAAACATTCGTATTTTCATACAAATATTTGCCCCGACGCGGGAATCGAACCCGGGACCTCAAGCTTCGTAGTCAGGTTCTCTAACCACTAGGCCATCTGGTCGTCAAATGAATCAATTTGTTTATCTTCTACGACAGTGATTATTGCGTGATGTACATGTCATGATGGCAAACTCGATCTTTGCGAACGTGTATCAACGATAATGAATAGGAAAGGAGTTTGCTTGTGTATTAATAACTTGAATTGTCACTGGCCGCCTGTCAAAACTTCTTTTCCTTCTCATGTCATGGAGCGAAAACGTTTAAATAAACTCTTTACGATTATTGCAAGTTGTGTTCGGAAAATTGATAATGCTTTGACGCACACTGATGTTGGAAGTAATTGTCTTGTAGTTAATGCGACAAGGTTCTATAGTGGCCTAGGAATCAAATTGGTTGACTGTGCGAGCGATGTGCCCTGCCCAGTGGCACTTACGCCTGGAAATATTCCGGATTAATGTCGAGACACCTTGTATACATCTCCCCTACAAGTCCACTAATAAAAAAAGAAAAGATCCTGATTTCGATGAGGTTGATTGTTCAATTGAAGCCCGGTCAAGCGCAAGCCGCAATATCAATATCTGCAGATTAAAACAGAGATATAAATGTAAACAAGTCAGGTGTGCATTCTCATTCTCTGACTGTCGTGGTCGAGTGGACTCGTAATTAGGGATCAACTAATGAATATTAAGGGTAGCCACCCTAATTCTCTATTGTTAGTAGAGCCTATTGTCCAGTAATCGCAGTTTTTTATCCCAAACAAAACAAACAGGACGGATGATGATCGCAACGAAATGATTGCTTGTGAGGATTTTGTGTTTTGCTTAACGTGCTTGCGTTTCACCCTAGATCTGATGAAGTGACGATTAGGTTGGGCTTACTGAGAGTGCTATTCCCTCCGTTTTAAAAATATAAAATATTATTTTTATTTTCAACTTAAATTAGGTAGGTACTTAAGTACAAATGTAACTAACCCTCCCCTATTCATGTAAAAGTATAAAAGCTTATTCACACATAAGCGATATCGCTGTCGCGCTCGATAGGTAGCGATGCCGAATCGGTACGCGATATGGTTATTTTCTTAATATTACCTAGTGCTAGTATTAATATCGCGTAATAAATCTACCGATTCGATATCGCTACCGAGCGCGACCGCGATATCGCTTATGTCTGAATAAGCCTTTAACCAGTTAAATCAAAATATGGTGTGCTGTAAAGACATTTAACCTTTTCGACGCCAACGACTGATATATCAGTCACGGCGTGCAGAGCGATATCTACCTACATGCATTTCTGTAGGGTTCAACTTCGCGTTTGTCATTCCGATGTCATGGCGTATTAGTGAGAGCTGTTGTGTATGACAGAGCGTTGAAAAGGTTAAAAATGACAAAGAAAGACAAATGGAAAATTAATGTTATATTTACGAAGCAGTGGTAGCCTAGCTCTAGGCTCTCAAGTAGAGGGCTGTGGGTTCGAGCTTGGCCGCTCGCACCTTTGAGTTGTAAGTTATATTATAACGCCGGCATAACGTTTGCCTGGAGATAGATCTATTGAGGCCTATCTCTACAATAATCTATTGTACCATGAGCTTTATGGTAAAGGAAAACATCGTGAGGAAACCTGCACACACCTGAGATGAAATTCAATGTTGTGTGTGAAGTTCTCAATCCGCTGGGGCTCGCGCTGAAACTACGGCCCAAGCTTTCTCATTCTCAGAGGAGGCTTGTGCCATGTTGTGGGACGTACCTAGCCTATGCTGGGATGATGATGATAACCGTTACATTAAAATAAGCTTAACAAGCAAGTATTTATGGTTATGAATACTGTATGTACTTATAGGTACTTATTTGTATTTTACACGCACCTACTTATGCATATTTCATTTCATTAGTACCTACCTAATAAGTATTAATAGGTAATTAAGTGTAAATCACCTAATATTACTATTTTTTACGCCGTACCTATGCAAAATAAATTTGTATTAATAAACATTTCAGTTATTTCTCTAAAATTATAGAACACTAGCATTCCGTCCGCAGCTTCGCCCGCGATAAATTAATTTTCCCGTAGGAAAAGGTATTTTCCCGCGGTAAAAAGTAGCCTATGCACTCAGTGATAGATAATGTACCTAGCTCTCTAACGGCAAAAGAATTTTTGAAATCAGTCCAGTAGTTTCGGAGCCTATTCAATGCAAACAAACAAACAAACAATCAAATCTTTCCTCTTTATAATATTAGTATAGATTTAATGATTTTTTACCTGTTCAAAACTGTTGGTAACTAAAAGGCAATCAAGCTTGATTGTTGTCTAAATTTACTTAAGTACCAGGTTTAATTTACGTGTTCTTCCAATCACCTATAAAAACGCCTAAGTACAATAAACCAATTTGATTCCCAGGTCACCATAGAACCTTATCGTAGTAACAAATTTTTATTTACTTATCATGACATTGCCATTGTAGACGTAGGTATATGTCATTACCTATGAAAAAGTTCTGTGGTGGCCTAGGAATCAAATTGCCTAACTGTAGGTACTTATGTAAATATAAATTTTAACGAGATTATAGACATGCACGTGCTAAGTGTTATAAATTATTAGCCCTAAATGTGGTCCAGATAGTCACCCCTGTTTTAACCCACTTACAAGTCTATTGAGCGGATGACAATCTAATGTGACAACATTGAAATAAAGTCCGCATTGTGCACCAATTACAAAGGGTTGGACACAGCTGACGGATCCCACAACACCCTCTATTAGTTAAGTATACGGAAAAAATCCGGTAAGTGCGAATCGGACTCCCGCACCGAGAGATTCGTACTGAAAGTAAATACTTAACACAGTTTTAGTGTTATAATGTCATCATAAGTTTTGGTTGCCTATTGGTTTGATATGTGGCCTCTCATGCAAGGGGCATGAGTTTGAACCCGGACTTTCATCACTGACTTTTGAGATTATATTTTACTTATGTAGGTGTGAAAATACAGTAAATATGAAATTTGATATGAGCTTTTTGGAGATTATTTAATGATACCTAACGTTAACTTTGTAAACAGCTTATAATGTTAGGTACCATTTTTATACCGGTAATAAATACCTTACCTACGGTACATTATTTAACGATAATTGCGATGTAACGTTAAATCTGTTTGACCACGGTAACGTTACCAACTTTTTAACGGTAAGGTAAATGTACACTATGCCGGGGTAGTACATTATGCCGTGTCATTTTGGTTTTTGTCGTATAATAAGAAAACTATCAGTAAAGTCATGATTTAATACAATGCTTCATCAACTATAGTTTCATTGCAACCAAAAAACACTATTTTTGAATAACCGTAATAAGTTCTAACAGCAGTATCGCATTTCCAAACTCATCAGTCGTAACCACGCAGTAGTTCCATACGTCGTGTTGTCTGTGAGCACAAGGTGACAATGGTAACTTCGTAAGGATTTGTTAAGATGCCGATAAGTATATTTAATCTAAATTTGTAAAATTATTGTACAGTGGTTATTAACTGAAGGTTTTATAACGATTTCAAGTTAATATAAAGCATATTTTAAGGGAAATTGACGAATTTATGACTGCCGTAATTATGTTCACAGATCTGACGCGATGAATCTAATTGCGGGAGTATCACGGAATAAGAGAAACTCAGTATGAAATGTTTTAATCGTTGAATTATAGCTGGGGCTAAATTTATTCATAAATTTGATGTAAATAAGTTTATTAATGACTGTAGATTATTATGACGTAATTACGGTATATGTTTTTTTTTAACCTGAGCCTTATAATTGAGTCTGAAATGATAACTCGTTATGTTATTATGTACGAAAGAGTGGAGTACGGCATCGAAATTAAATTATATTTTTTTTATAAAATCATAACACAATTTTTTTTATATCAATGTCCAAATGTTTCTTTCATTGAAATGATTAAGTGGAATTATAAATTTTGATTTTTAATTTTGTACTTTGTATTATATTTAATACATTTATACGATAAATTTGTAATTTTATTTCATGATTAAAATAATTTAAAACCATTTAAGTAATTTTTTAAAGAAATATTTTTTGGGGTTACCTAATATAGTGTGAACTTTGAAGCTAGCACGGAATTACGTGCAACGATTCCCGGGATTAGATCAAGAGCCAAATTTTAGCACGGAATTACGGACAAAGTAAGGGTTTAGAAAAATAACAATTATTTCTTTAAATTAAAAGCTACGAGGCCAAATAATATCCTATATCCATCTTTTAAGAACAGTCTCCAAAATAAAACAATTTCCACTTCTAGTACCTTCGTATTTTTTTTAAAATTGTGACGGTTCAGATTCTGAAAACCGTCTTATTCACAAATATATGTTTATATATAATATTTTCAGACCCGTAAAATGGTCTAGAAAAAAAGCATTAATTATATGTATTAAGGTATTTATATGTACCTTGGTAGGGACCCAAGCTATTACCTTATAATTCGTTGAATTATATTATCGGTATTTATATGTACCTTGGTAAGGACCCAAGCTATTACCTTATAATTCTTTGGATTATTTAATTGGTATCCTTATGTACCTTGGTAAGGACCTAAGCTTTTACCTCATGATTCGTTGAACTATTTTATTGGTATTTATATGTACCTTGGTAAGGACCCAAGCTACTACTTTATGATTCGTTGGATTATTTGATTTCACCTAGTTGTATTAATCGGATCTGAGTTTAACAGTCCCTTTTTATATACTAGTACAGCCAGTTTCATATAGATGAACTCAGTTTATGCCTATGTTCGGTATTGGGGGGGGTCTCGGCTGGGATGATGATGATGATGTTAAAATATTTTATTTGCTAAAATGTTCAAATAGGAGCACGATGCACGGGCTGACCAACTTACCTGCGAGTCGGGTTAGGCAATACTGCACCTTATGTGAACGTCATAAAGACCCTGGAGATTTAGAAATGAATTCTGTACCACCAACACTGTCTGGCGGGTAGCCTGCGCGTGAGATACGGGGTTCTCAAGCAGTTTCATGCCGATAGATCTGGGGCATAGTGAATGACCAGTAGATTAGCTTCATACAAACGGCCGGAACGCGAGAAGTACCTATGTGCCACGAATTCTCAGCATAGCTCGGCTAGCATCGATCTGGTTTGATACGCGGATATTTACGTTCGGTCGGCGCGGGATCGCACATTTATTGCGTACGGTGGCAATTGATATGCTACAGATTTGTAGTGTAACCTTTTTTTATTGGTATTGTGTGTCGTGTCAATGTCAGTTTTAATTTGAATCGAGACATGTAAAAACGCATCTAAGAAGTTATTTAGCAGAATGAGGATTTCTACTCTATTAATGTAACAATAAAACCTTTCGCACATCCCAGAAGAGGCGTAAATACTTCTCCATAGCTAATTTGTAGGTAGCAAATATACGTAGCTAAGAAACTAAATAAAACCATTCAAAGACATAATACGTTTTGTGGTCTATTTAGAGGGACAATCTAATTTGGGTGCAGTCGATCAAAAGTTATGCGCGTACGATGGGTTCGGTGGATCAGTTATATACATATATATATATATATATATATGTCATATCATAATTACAAATCTCACCTCCTAATCTTAATTTAGTGTTAAAGATTATGATGATGATGATGACGCTGCCGAGACATGCTACTGGATCAATAGTTATACTGTGACAAAGTGTTTCGGTGGGTACCGTCGAGGCGAGGCTATAAAAGCGCGCGCGCAGATGAGGAGGGACTTTTTTCGCATTTGACTACGGGTCTGGTAAGGTTCTCCTTGGGTTATTACGTTCTCATTTTTATTGTGATTTTGCTGTGTTTTACCTTTATTATGTGCTGATTTATTTCTTGTGTTAATTAATGGGGGGGGGGGGTTCTCTGTGTGATTGCCTGGCTCTGGGTATCTATCGCCGAACATGGTTATAGAATACTCACTGTTGGGAGATTACATAGTGATTGGATAGTTAAATTGGAGTTTAGTGGGGAGTGACGGGGCTGTGTTTTACTTTATTATGTGTTGATTTATTCCTTGTGTTAATTATTGGGAGGGTTTTCCGTGTGATTGCCTGGCTCTGGGTATC
Organism: Archips xylosteana; assembly: GCA_947563465.1. NCBI lineage: Eukaryota > Metazoa > Arthropoda > Insecta > Lepidoptera > Tortricidae > Archips > Archips xylosteana. The sequence goes on from OX387351.1 coordinate 15,926,082, forward strand.
TATCGCCAAACATGGTTATAGTATATTCACTGTTGGGAGATTTCACGGTAGTTTGATAGCTAAAATGGAGTTTAGTGGGATTTGGTGGGGTCTATGTCTGGGAGTGTTATATTAGTGTATTGGAGAACTCATCTAGACCTCAGCTAAGTAAGAGCTGACCTCTGAGAAGGGATAGTCGGGTTACCTAGCGGTGTTAACTTACAGATTAGCCCTTCTTGGAGGCGTTTTAGTGTAAATTTACCACCTCTTGGAGATGGGTGGGGGTCTGTATTATAACTCAAGAGTCGGACCTAAGTTCTCCCTGGGTGTTGAAGGGTTTGGAGCGCCATAACCGGTGTTTCAAACTCATCATCTACCTAGTCCGCTTATCTATTTATATATATATTACACACTGGTATTCTTCTATCCCAATCCCCTCAGAAGGGTACCAGTAAGCACACGGGTATAGAAAGTAGGACTTGAGCCAACCCACTCAACGTAGGCATTAGCTCAGGATAGGCCCTCTCTTATCAGTTGGAGAGGGGCCCCGCGGTAGTTGTAAATGTGGAATCCGGATTCCTAGCTTTTCAATCTCGTGTAGAATAGATGGATAGTTTAGCTGTTAGGATAGGTTCATCGGAGCTAGGTGTTATTATCATTAACTATCTTCAGTTCTTCATTATACTGTAGTGTGTTGGGGGGCTGGAATATGCCACCTGACATACTTATTATTATTACCATTAACTATCTTCAGTCCTTCATTATACTGTAGTGTGTTGGAGGGCTGGAATATGCCACCTGACATACTTATTATTATTGCCATTAACTATCTTCAGTTCTTCATTATACTGTAGTGTGTTGGAGGGCTGGAAAATGCCACCTGACATACTTATTATTATTATCATTAACTATCTTCAGTTCTTCATTATACTATAATATGTTGGGGGGGGGGGCTGAGATATGCCATCTGACATATTTAATACTGTTACTGTTAACTAAATATTACTGCTCATCGATATACTGTTTGATGTTGGAGGCGAGGGTTATACTATCTGACTTATATATTGAAGTCTGAGACTTCAATGACCTTACTGACTAATACTTACTTTGACAGACTTAAGTACTTACCGACGGATGAAAGATTTCGGAGTTTATTTTCATCCATATGTCCTACGTTACAAACTCTAGCAGAAGCAATTGAGTGAGACAAAATGAATTCAATAACTCACCATGAATAATACTTATTTGTTGAAAAAAAGTAGAATCTCCATTGAAGTCGGTGGTCGTCCCTGGTAAAGCAACCTTGGGTTATATGGTCCTGTAGTGGCTAGTTATACCAACTAAATTTAACGGTGAAAGTTGTACCAAATGCTTATCTTTATTAACTGACAATGGAAGTCACTCTGACTAAAACTAAGGCAGAAGCAAGTTAGTGGTATACCGGTACCAGGGGACCCGGTAGCTACTCTTTAGTCATTATGATAAACCAAAGAAGCCTACAATTACCACTGAGTTGGTTTGCTAATGCAGGAGCATTATGATCACAGGATTGACCCAGGGACAGCCGCGGGCTATAACTGACATTCCCTTTGATTGCCCTCTTTTAATATACAATATTATAATGTAATATTCTAATTACCTGCAAGGAAAAGGTAGTATACTCCATCAGAGTTCATGCGGAGGAGGATTGAGCCCTAGTACGGAGTCGAAAACCACTTTTGAGAGCGGGGCGGGGCTCTCAAACATAGCCGCAATATAAAATTCCTTGCCTACAAGTACATGACACAGACTATTGACAAATGACCTTATAAACCTGAAACTACCTCTTACATTTAACTATCTTTACCTCTTCTTCAATACTACTTAAGTTATCTATAACCTGAATCAAATATGGGCAACCATATATCTTCATTACCATAATAGATAGAATATTATTAAGTTAGAATACCATCTTTCGGTCTATGAATCTATTTAATAGCCTAGAGTCTTAGGTGAAACATAATATCTACTCCAAACACTTCTGATTTACTTGTCTAGGCTATAATCTATTTTAGGACTTATTTACCCATCCTAGTACATAGATAAAACTCTATAACTGACTGCCTTCTCTCATGCGATTCAGTATCAACCTTTTTCTCCATATAAAATTAGCACAGAGTTACTAGCCGCTGTATAATAAATATTTATAGGTAGTCCGATCTTTATTCCTCACTAAACGTTCCAAGGGTTACTTAGGCACGGACACAACGAAGGGTTCTCTTAGGTACTAGACGATCACATGGCCATATCACGTATCACGACCAATAGAAATAATCCTAGGTTTCTACGCTGCTTAGATTTCAGTATATAAATTCATTATTTATTTGGTTCAGAGCTTTAGAGCCGGACAGCTTTATTAAGATGGATAGGTAATTTAGTTAAATATTTAGTTAAATATTTAGTGCAATATTTCAGTATTTAATTCAGCAAATTAATTCAGCTTTTTCTCAGAGTTCCTAGCTCGATAGGAACTATATATATACGTGTAGGATAGCTAGGTATGCGGGGGATTTTTAAACAAGGGGGGGGGGAGGTACCGTTACAAAATCTTACCTTAAAGTAGAAAGTTCCTTAATATGCCGTAATATGGTACATTTACCTTAAGTATTTGAAGCCCTGCCTCACGATACTAACGCCATCTAGTGAATTTCACCTGTCAGAAAACTCTCATTGTTTGCCCATAACGAGCACAATAAAATTGAGAACAAAACGAGAATCCTACACGCAGCCTCGGTTAACGATAGTCATCAGGGCGCAATCTTTCTTTTCTTCATAACATAACAATACAATAAAAGTGTTTTCTACCATTTTAGGCGCACAAGTTGCTGCTACATTAGAAACAAAGACTCTATTGAATGATTGTGTTATGCAATGCAATACCTAATAAACGACGAATAGCCATACTGTACCTAATCCCATACTATAGTACATACAGGTATATATTATAAACGCGATAGTATTATAAACGCGTAAGCTTGTATGGATGGCTGTTTGTTACTCTTTCACGCTAAAACGGTTTGACGGATTCTTATGAAATTTGGCACACAGATAGCTAATAACCTAGATCAACAATAGGATACTTTCATCCCGGAAAATTTCATAGTTCCTGCGGGATAGCAATAATCGAATTCTTCGCAGGCGGAGTCGCGGACAGTAGTATTTTATACAATCATAACAATAATAGGGCTTCTTAAAGTCGAGTACCGTGATTACTGTTCAGATCACGAGGCTTTGCCAAGTAGGCCAAAACTATAAGGTACGTACGAGATTTTAAGACCTAATTATGTAATGACTAGAATAGGATGGATATTTCTTTGAAAAAAGTAAGATCAGATGCGGATGAGATGACATTGGTGGGGCATAAGCAAACAACATAAAAAATATCCATCAATTAGAATATCGAAAGAACAAAAACAAAAACGGGAGTACCTACCTATGATCAGTAGCGAACGGAATCAACGGCTAATTGGTGCGTCGAGTGCTGTGACAGCTTTGTAACATACACCGGGGCGCCATATGTCGCGACAAAGTGCTTCAATCTTGTCCGGTCTTCCTGTCGTTGATTTTTATGGGCCATTAAGTTCGGACCCTGTCGTATCAAACTTAGTATCTCAGTCACCTTGGGAGTGAAAGCGACAGCGTGCGAAATGATCTAAATTCCTGGAAAATAAATTAAATTTTACCTACATAATGTTAACTGTTTAAGATGCATATAATCTAGACCACTACTGCCATTTTACTCGATAATTCTGCCGCCAAGCAGCGAGGCTTGGTTCTAGCGTGGGCTAAGACAATTAGTAAGTATAGGTAACCAGGCCCCTCTTTCCCATTGGGCACTATGGGCACGTGCCCAGGGCCCCAGGGATGATGAGGCATCCTAGTGACAGATCCTGGGGCCCCTTATTCTAAAGTGCCCATGGCCACTAATAAGTTAAAGACGGCCCTGTAGGTAACATGGTAGCAGATGAGACACTCCTCTAGGCCAGGAATCGATCATCTTTTGAGACGGTAGACCCATAAGTTACAATTTAAGTAAGTATGTTACCTACAGTGGCGTAACTATAGGGTGGCAGAGCGGACAAATTGCCACCGGCCCCCGGCCAGAGGGGGCCCCGCGGGTCGAGAAGAGCCGCGGACCGGACCGAGAGGCCCCACGGCAAGAGAGGAACCCTGGTCTAAGGGGGCTCCATCCAATGATTTTGCCACGGGCCCACTATGGTCTAGTTACGCCACTGGTTACCTACAAAGCTTCCCAGTTTTAATAGAACCACAAATTTTTTTTTCGTTTGTATGTTAATTCTTAACCCTTTCAACGCCAACGACACATATACAGGGTTATTTTTAATTCACTGACATCCTATTAACCCTGAATTCCTACCACTCAAACAAATGTTTTTTGTTTTACGACTTTTTAAAATGAAGCACTTTTTTCCCATACAAATACACAGAGTATCGTAAAAATAAGAGGAAATCTCAAATTTTCAAAACGTTATTACACCAAAAATATTAAGTTATGACAAAAGCCGTAAAACAAAAAACATTTGTTTAAGTGGTAGGAGTTTAGGGTTAAAAGGATGCTAGTGAATTACAAATAACCCTGTAGATGTCACAAAGTACAGTGTCAAAGTGATCTTGACACAATGACATAAGATTCAAAGCAGGTTTACGTTTTGTCGAGGCGTGGCGTTGAAAGGGTAATAATACAATACCGTTATGATATTGTATTTTTTGCGTATGAAACTGGAGAGCCGTAATTTTACTACGAGGTAGGTTGCCGCCCTTTCTTGGCAACGCATGTAAAATTCTATCTCCAGTATCGCGAGCTTCCATAGCGTAGTGATCCTTAATTGGGATTGTTCATTTTTCCTAACCCCCCCTTTTTATTTTTTTTTATCGAAAATATAGAGCATTTTAAGAAACTAATTTGAATATTTCAGCAATTCATTACTCCAATGTTTTTTTATAATTTATTAAAAATTTGAGATACGACTTCTCGTAAATTACATGCCGGGGCTGAATCTGTGTATAAACCACAGACATAATGACAAAAAAAATGTGTCATAATCGATGGTTAGTTGTCATCTGACAATGTCACCTTACATTACAATAACAATAACACTAAAGTTGCCGATTCTTCCAAGAGAATAGGTAAAAAAACGATTTACGGCTATAGTATTTTTTATACGTATAAAATAAAATGGTCAGAAGTGTTCCCTTGAAAGTTCTTTGGCGGATTTAATCCATACTTATATTAAAATGATCCTCGCAACAATAAGTACATCTTGTAAACTTTGAATTAACTTTGCGGCACCACTTCTCTTGTAAATCTTCTCTAATGCGAACAATTAATTTGTTTGGGCTATTGACAGAATCATTTCCACAAGTAGGAATGAAACACTTCCTGTATAAATCCATTATTAAAATATGAAAAACGCGAAGAATGTTTTTCAAAATAGTATCCTTAAACTGACAGATGATAACTACGTCGAAGTGACAGATAATAACTATAGAGAAACTAGACGGACGGCTTTTTTTTTCTTGTTGCAAAGAATTTCAAAGTTAATGCCCACAGAAAGGTCAAACAAAGGTCAAACATTATTTTGCAAAAATACACACGATCATTTAATATTTTTTTACTACAATGTTATAAAATGATTTAATAAACCTATTCCTCGAAATGGTTTTGGAATTAGACCACATTGCAAAAAAGTGATCAATGCCAATTATCTACTTTTATCTACTTACCTATGTCTTAAAAAAATTGGAGCAACTCTTGGTAGTTAAATAATATCTACCTACTGTGAAATTTTCCGGAAGTCATATTTGTTTAAGTAAATTAATTTATGTCAATACAATTAAGTATACAAAAATCGAATATAAGTAGGCATGACGAGCCGTTGGACTCATGTTTCTGCCCAACGCGAACCTGAAATCCGATAGCATAGATTAAAATTATCGACATTACCGTGATTAACCCTAGCGCGGGGTTTCCGCGCTTCCGCAATATGGCAGAGCTCTTACAAGCTCCTTTTTCTCATGCCTCAATCACCGGCAGGAACTATGAATCCTTACTTAAGTTCGAAGACCTTTTCCAACTCTATTATAGAGGTCACAAGAATGTGGTTTTCCGTAGTGTTGTTGCGGTTTGTTCACACGGCTTTGGAAGTTGCTAAAAATCGGCTAAGTGAGAGCGCGATTAGAACTTTTATTTTTAAGAGGGTTTATACCTGCTGAGCTGGCAACGTTGCATTTTTGTTAGTTTTTCTCGATTATTCCATAAAAATTGAATGAAAATTAAAAATGTTTTGAATACAAATTGTTCTAATATACAATATGTATAAGTTAATGTGTCTACTGCAATAATAATTCGTGATAAGACTTATTTTCTTTAAAAACCGTTAGGTAATAATTTGTTCGTTTTTAAAGAAAATAAAAGTCTATCACGAATTATTATTGCAGTAGACACATTAACTTATAGTACCTGGGCGACCGAGCTCTGCTCGGGCAGAAACTCGGTACCAAGCGTTTTCCCAGAGATAAGACCAAGATAGATCAATTTTTCATCCCCGAAAACCCCCAAATACCAAATTTCATCGAAATCGTTGGAACCGTTTCCGAGATCCTGATTATATACACCGGAGGGGTGGGGGGGGGGGGGGGTTGTGAGGGGGGGAGGGGATGCGGGGGAGGGAGCGCGGGGGAATTAAAGGGGGGATGAAAATTTCATTGATTTTGCCGTAGGATGCACCGTTTTCAAGATATTTGACAAAAACACCGGAGGGGGTGGAGGGGTGAGTCACGTTAAACTATCGTCCGTAAACCGACTTTACAGACAACCGGCTTTTCCTGTTCTGTGCTCCCAATAGGGAACGTGCACATAGACGGTGCTGCCAACTGGTGCCATAAGGGTGCCATCAATTTGAATGTTTTACCTTGATAAGTTTGTTTTACTGTCCGCATAGTGTCTCTTCTGTCGCATTAGTGCTGCCGCCTATAGTTACTGCACGTTCCCTATAATACTTTTTCTAACAAAAAAGTAACTTTTTCTCGCAAAAAATAACTTTTTCTCACAAAAAAGAAACTTTTTCTCACAAAAGAAGAAACTTGACGTTTTCTCATAAAAAATAAACTTAAAAAAAAAAACTAAAAATTTTGAAAAAAACGTGGTATCGAACCGAGGTCGGCTGGATCCGCGACCACCCGATTTCTAATGTGCCATTATGATCTGCTCGAAGTCGGCGAAATTTAGCTTTTTATTCTAATGCAAACAAAAATAGCCGGAAAACACGAGTAAAAGCGATTTTCTGAAAATGAAACATAGCTAGATCAGTTTTTCATCCCCGAAAACCCCCACATACCAAATTTCATCGAAATCGTTGGAGCCGTTTCCGAGATCCTGATTATATATATATACAAGAATTGCTCGTTTAAAGGTATTAGATATTAGAACAATTTGTATTCAAAACATTTTTAATTTTCATTCAATTTTTATGGAATAATCGAGAAAACTAACAAAAATGCAACGTTGCCAGCTCAGCAGGTATAAACCCTCTTAACTTTGATTTTGAGTATAGACTCCATCAAATACGATCATTCGTGGCATAAAATTTCAAGTTAGGTAGGTAGGTAGGTACAATGTTCCAAATTTTCGCGGATTATTTAACAAAGACTATCGGCTGGCCGTTGTTCCTAATAATTTATTATTATATTCTAGGTCTTCAAGTAAAATACCCTCTTATATCTAACTTGCCTTTAAAATTACCTCGACGTGTCGCTTTAACTTTCGTGTCTTAAACCAACCGACTAGAGTGTCTAGAGGACCTGAGTACAAAGCTTGAGGGTTGTTGGGGTTGCGGGTTTTATACCCAGTTGGGGCAGATATTTGTATGAATAATAAGAGTTCTCGAGTCTTAGTTGTTTAGTAAATAATAGTATTATCTATTTGGGTCGTGGGTTCAAATCCCGGCTCGCACTTCTGAGTTTTTCGGAATTTATGTGCGAAATTACATTTGAAATTTACCATAAGCTTTACGGTGAAGGAAAACATCGTGAGGAAACCTGCATACATCTGCGGAGAAATTCAATGGTGTGTGTGAAGTTCCCAATCCGCACTGGGCCCGCGTGGGAACTACGGCCAAAGCCCTCTAAATTCTGAGAGGAGGCCTGTGCCCTGCAGTGGAACGTATATTTAGGCTGGGATTATGATGAAGTACTTAGATATAATTTAGCCGTTGACTAGTAGGTTAGGTGTACCTTACCTTTAACACAAGCTTTTCTTACTTTTTTTACTCAACGAGGATAGTTAAATTTGTATGAAAATATGGAAGATAGAACTTTTGCTGTATGGGGGTAAGGGGGCTTAACGCCCATGAGGTCTAACTTTTTGGTCTCCACTCATTAACGTGCTACCATAAGTTTCAGTCTACATGGAACTGCAGCACATAGCCGCTATAATATTGATCAAACCCAAACATTTTACGTAATTAAGACCCGAGTACAATAGATGATGAGATTGAGTAATGATAAGTGTGATATACACGGATAATGAGACAGTGGAAATTATAATCTAGTTGTTGATTGAAGTGGCCCGCCGACGGCGCAAGGAGAGTCGACCGCGACGGCAGCGCACCACTTTCTCGGCTCACCAGACCCTGAGGCTCGAGCTGGAATACGCGCGGGGAGAATACGTGGCACGAGCGCGGAGGTACAGTAAAATTACATAAAGTTTACCACTGACAGATGGTTTGCCTTCGGTTACCTATCATATTCTCGAAAAGCTCATTTCCGAATATTAAAATTCCGAAAACGAAACTCCTTTTTTTCATTTTCCAAATTATTGTTTGTCCGAAATTTTATTTACCATATTTTCTTTTGCCAAATGTTTTAAAATCCATTTTTTTATTTGCCAAATGATTCAAAGTCCAACTGCATGAAATTCCGTAGGATCATTTGCCAAATATATATTTATTCCGCAAATTATTATTCCGCAAAAGTCAGGGGTACAAAAGGCGACCATACAATTATGTGTGGAGCGTAATATTCATTTTGTTGTAATGTTGCCCAAATAAAGAAATTTGAATTTGAATTTGAATATTTTATTGAGTTTGCTATGTGGGTAGGGGGTTTTGTAGGTGGTTATAAAATCCGCTCCGCTTCGCTCCCGCATTAGCCTTTGAACCTAATCTATCCGAGTCGCTTCCGCTCCGAACCGTCTTGCTCGCTCGCTTCGCTCACTCGCTAAAAATTAAGCAATGTTGTCTTACTCTGACATTACTCTGATGTTAGGTTAGGTAGATAATGAAAACTTAGTTTCGGCTTTTCGTTACATTTAGATTATGAAAATATGGCAACTGATTAGGTTGGCAAATAAAAAAATGGATTATTGTAATTCGGGATTTTGAATTTGTTGGCAAATAAAACTGTGATTAAATGGATCCGTGGCATTGTGAAGTTGTGGAAAAAAAAAACATATGGATTTTAAAAAGTCGGAGAACCGTTTTCGGATAAATGAAATTCGAGTAAGTTTCTAAACATCGATAGGTTCCCTTTGCCTTCATTTCATATTCAACTTTAACGACCTACAAATAAAGCCAATTTTAGAATACTGTTACCCACGTTTACAGATTTTGTAACAGCTACTTTATTTGTATAGTGTTAAAGTTGGAAATGAAATGAAGGCAAGCCATCTATTTGTCAGTGGTAAACTAAAAGTAAACGTATTGTAACGGATTGATGACACCATCAACCAGTAATTCCAAGGCACATAAAAAACACCGATTTAGTCCTGAACATTAGATTAATTTTAAATTAACTGTAAATTTCATTTTTAGTTCTTTTAGTCGATTGAACTGGCAAATATTCTGTGATAATATCTATATATTAAAATTAACAAACATTAATAATAACAGGACAAAATAAAGCCACAGTGTCCACTGTATGTGAAAATTTGGTGAAAATCCACTGTGTCAGAGCGTCCCATGTCAAATAGTCAGTCAGAATGTCCACTGTCTCAGAACGTCCGCTGTATTAGAATACTCAATTTATCAAAATGTTCACTGTACCAGAACAACCACCGCATCAGAAAAGAACAACCACCATATCAGAAAGCCTACTGTGTCAGAGCATTCACTATGTCAAATTGCCCACTATACTAGGACGAACGTTAACTATGGCAGAAAGTCCACTGTGTCAGAACACCGTGTGGACCCAAAGACTAATAAACGCGGTCTCTATGGAAATACTCAGGAAATAGGACGAAGGCGGCCTAAACTGCTAAATAGATTGTATCTGGACTACACGGATGACGCTTGAGGAAACTTTGTTTTAAATTCCAGATGCGAGTTAGCAACCGCCTTGTCGCTGAGCGAAACCCAAGTCAAGATATGGTTCCAAAACAGAAGAGCTAAAGACAAAAGAATCGAAAAAGCCCAACTGGATCAACAGTACAGGTAAGATTAATACCTACCTACTTGATAAAACAATAAAGTACAGTCGAGGAAACTGAATCACGTACCAGGGTGGAACCTTTGACCTACTAATGGCGTGTTGACATTTCATACATTTGCAAAAGAAATCGTAGCGATATTGAATACGAAAAGGTTCCATCCTGGTACGTGATTCAGTTCCCTTGACTGTACCTACCAAGTACTTACTGACATTCTGAAATTTTGAACCGCCACGTACGAGTCGCCATAATGAACATCGGAGGAGCAGTCAAGGTGCTCAAAAATATATGAACACGCACGTACGCGATTGACAATACGGTCGTGTTCAGATATTTTTCACCACCTAGCATGCTCCGATGTTTATGGTGGCCACTGTACCACACTTATAAAAAGTGATCTTCACACTGTAACGTTTTTGTGGTGCAATTTTATATACACCTTTGCTACCTTTTACCTGCCAAAGCCTCAATGATCGAAACTCCATAGTCGGGGATCGTTCTTAGGGACATACATAGTAGGGAAAAACTTTCAGCTTTTATAAAATAACGAAGGTTTGTCCGTTGCGAGCTCTTGCTCTATTAAAGGCACTGGGTAATAATTATCTTTGAAACTTTTATGCTATTGTTGAAAGAACTGACGAATGTTTGAAAAAATATGCTGGACGTGCATGCGTTATAAATAGTAAAGGCTTAATTGTCCATATACCTTTAACGCTAGAACACGTTGTCAAATTGAAACTGTAACTCATGTTCCCTTTTGTATCCTTTTCCAGGCAGCTAGCAGCAGCATCAGGGATGTTCCCGACGGTGCTCGCTCCTCCATACTGCCCCCCGCCCTGCCCCTGCCTGCCGCCACCGTCGTCTCAAACACTTCACAAGTAGATAATATTTTATGTAGATATCTCCAGGTAAAAGATAATTCTGAAATTAGGCCTATTGTTCCATTAGTTCTATTATCATTTCCATTAAGAGGGTTTATACCTGCTGAGCTGGCAACGTTGCATTTTTGTTAGTTTTTCTCGATTATTCCATAAAAATTGAATGAAAATTAAAAATGTTTTGAATACAAATTGTTCTAATATATAAGTTGAACAATTTGTATTCAAAACATTTTTAATATTCATTCAATTTTTATGGAATAATCGAGAAAAACTAACAAAAATGCAACGTTGCCAGCTCAGCAGGTATAAACCCTCTTAATGGAATTACTTGCAATTTTTTGTCCCAGTAGTTTCATTGGACTAATGTTTTTAGTCAATTGAGCTCATTTAGATCCATTAAATGAAACCCACAGTTTTAATGTAACTAGGTACTGGCACAAAAAATTCCAACTAGTACCTACCATCAATGGAACTGATAATAGAATCAATGGGAATAGACCTGAACTAGGGCTTATTAGGCAGATACTTCATTTTGGTTTGTTTTACCAAGGATGATATAGACTGGATTGACAGTCGCCATAGTACGGATCGGCCGCGGTTTTTGTAGTTCGATTATTAAATCTAGATGGCGCTGAAATATAGCCAGAGGCTTTGAAGGCAAATCAATAAGACTACAGATATTTCATATCACTGCAAAATGTTAATTATGCAATATTTTTGAAAAATAATGCATTTGTAGTAATATGAAACATCTGTAGTCTTATTGTTTTGCCTTCAAAACCTCTGGCTATATTTCAGCGCCATCTAGATTTAATAATCGAACTACAAAAACCGCGGCCGATCCGTACTATGGCGACTGCCAATCCAGTCTATATCATCCTTGGTTTTACGAACAGTTTAGTAAAGTAATTTATTAGCGAGTTGAAAACCTTCCATACCTAAGGTTTGTTTAGTTCAGTACCTATGAAATGAATATCATTGTCACATCAAGGTATTTATATTAATATCATACTTGCATAAGGCTATCATACTTGTGTTCATCAATTTTAAGCATGATTTAACCTTTCGTAAACTTGGGTACTGATATGTGCAAATTTAAGCTTCCTTAGCCCTAACAAGGAACCTTTAGCTTCACCATGGCAGTCTTTAAAAGGAAAACAGCGCTTAGTAGGCTTTACAAGTTTAGATAGCGAGTAAAAGTCGATCAAAACCTAATACCGTAAAAACTTACAACTTTGCCTTTTCATTATAGCTTTGCCCACCGCATCACATTTCAGTAATAGCGAAATGTACCAAAATTAGTTACAAATACACTTACATTATAATCTGTGGCTTATAGCTAAACATATTGCTGGCAACACTGGCCTATCGGTTGACGCGTATCTATCTTCTGTCACGCGTGAGCTGGCTTGGAGTGCGGACGTGTTTTTTGGCGGGCCAATTAGGACGAAAAAACTTCGAGTGTATTTTAAGCCAGGAAAGTCCCACAAGTATTTAATTTTAACTGTAACTAATATTCAGTTTAAAAACGATGTAGACAAAATATCAACACCTTATCTCTATTAATTTTGTAATTATGGTATTGGGCAATGTCATGAACGTTTTTTCGTATAACTTTCTTCAACTTTGCCCAGCAAAATTTTACCCTTAGGGTTGTCACTAGTATGTTATATAAAATCATCATCATCATCATCCCAGCCTATATACGTCCCACTGCAGGGCACAGGCCTCCTCTCAGAATGAGAGGGGTTGGGCCGTAGTTCCCACGCGGGATATTTTGAAATGATATGCAATAATACGTATTTAATTTTCTTTTACTGAATATAAACAAGCCTAATAAATTCTTAATATTTTTTTTCGGTATGCAACGTTCAACAAAAAAAAAAGGTAAAAATTAGGTGCCAGGGCCGTTACGACCAAATTAAAATATTAATATCATACTGGACCTTATTTAGTCGTAGTCGGGTAAAAGCAATAAGTAAAAATTGACAACCCTAGCATATCCAGGATTTTGTCTAAAGGATTTCAAATTTTTTTTTACGACTTTGCGCACACGATTTTGGAGGTAAAATATATTAAAGGACTAATAATACGACACAACGTTGCTATGCTATTCTAGATTATTAGACTTTAAGAATCATGACCATAAAATTGATAATCCCGAAGTTATAAAAGTGTAAACAAATGTGGGCAATCTCGAAATTTTTTCAATATTTTGGCCCGCCTGTTTGAGGCCCGTTTTCTAGAGTACGGAAACTCATTTTAAATGTAGTGTTCTCATCGACACAAAGAAAAGTATGTCAATATGTGAGTGCCACAGATAAAGTTGCACAATATGGACCAACTAGCTTTTGCCCGCGGCTTCGCTCACGTGTACCATGAGTATTCCAAAGAACTAAGATATCAAGCAAGCAAGCATGCACGCAAGCAAGCAAGCGTGCAAGAAAGCGTGCAAGTAAGCGTGCAAGCAAGCGTGCAAGCAAGCCCGACTAAACTTCAGGTAGATACGGTCTTTTACAGTATTTCTTTATATACAATGTTTTTCACTAATTCGGAAGCGGGCACTAAAATAACCAGGCTTGTTAATAATATAATACCTATTATTACTTTCCCCTGTCCTGCATTAGGTATAATTCAATGTTTTCTTACCTTCTACGGAAACTTGAGTAACTGGAAGCGCTGTGTACCTACTTAGCATTGATATTATACATATTATAGTATTTTGTAAAGGTGTTGTGTGACCTAACCGCTAAGGAGTTATACCTTCCATCATCAGCTCATCTGAATAACCAGAAAGAATACAGCTAAAGATCTATACGTGCATATGATATTTTAAGAAACTTCCTATAACTCCTAACCGTTAAGGAGTTTAACCTTCCATCATCAGCTCACCCGGATAACCTGAAAAAATACAACAATCGGTCTATACGTACCTATAATATTTGAAAAATTATCCTCAACTCCTAACCGTTAAGGAGATTTACCTTCCATCATCAGCTCATCAACATGAGATGATGTCTACCAGACGCAAACATTTAAATAGCTTGAGAAAATATATGAAAAACGTAATGCGTACCTAAAAAATTTGAGGGTTACCCTCGATTTCCTTAAGATCCCGTCATCAGATCCTGATTTGGTGACAATGGGACCAATCTCAGGAGTATATTGTATTCTTTCGAATAAAAAAATAATTTTTATAATCGGTCCAGAATTGACCGAGAAATCGGTGAACATACCTACACATAGTGGAATGCATAACCTCCTTTTTTTAAGTCTGTTAAAGAGCCCTTTGCGGCCTACTTACAGTATAAACTTATGATTTTTGAAATTTTAGCTTTCTACAACCAGTAAAACGCAAAATCCCGTTTTTTCCCGTTCCCGTAAGAATTTCGGGAAATGCTTTCTTAATGCTCCCCTACACTCTCCAAGGAACCCATGCCAAATTTCAGCTTTCTATGACCAGTAAAACGAAAAATCCCGTTTTTCCCGTTCCCGTGGGAATTTTGGAAAATCCTCTCTCAATGCTCCTCTACACTCCTCAAGCAACCAACATGCCGAATTTCTGCTTTCTACGACCAGTAAAACGAAAAATCCCGTTTTTTCCCATTCCCATGGGAATTTTGGAAAGTCCTCTCTTAATCCTCCTCTACACTTTCCATGCAACCTAGATGCCGAATTTCAGCTTTCTACGACCAGTAAAACGAAAAATCCCGTTTTTTCCCGTTCCCGTGGGAATTTTGGAAAGTCCTCTCTCGATCCTCTACACTTTCCAAGCAACCTAGATGCCGAATTTCAGCTTTCTACGACCAGTAAAACGAAAAATCCCGTTTTTTCCTTATCCCGTGGGAATTTCCAAAAATCCTTAAAACGGTTTTTTACTATTATAACCTACTTCTATGCCAAATTTCAAGAGTCTAGTAAGTATAGTTCATAGGATCCCGTTGAACTGAATATATAAATCCCGTTTTTTCCTTATCCCGTGGGAATTTTGAAAAATCCTGAAATTAATGTTTTAACTAATGTAATACCTACTTGTGTATCAAGTTTGAAGAGTCTAGTTATTATAGTTACTGAGATAGGGTCACTCGGAATCGAATATATAAATCCCGTTTTTTCCCGTCCCCGTGGGAATTCCCAAAAATCCTTCCTTAGTGGATGCCTACATTGTATAAGGTATCTATGTCCAAAATTTCAAGTCTCTAGGTCCAGTGGTTTGGGCTGTGCGTTGATATATCAACAGTCATTTAATTAGACATTTCAATCCCATCGCACCCCATCCAGGGAGATGGTATTTTACGTCCGCCACGTCGGATTTTAAAACCGTTGTTGTTTTCATAACCAGCGACCCGATAAACCATAGAAACAACACCCATGTTGATTTTCAGACTTTGTTACCCCTTTTCCCCCTTTTAGGGGTTGAATTCTCAAAAAACCTGAAACACGTGTTTACTCATTTATCATTAGGAGTACTTCTGTGAAGTTTCGAATAAAATAGTCGAACGAATCTTGTTTCCCCATACAAACTTTGGACCCCCGTTTCACCCCCTTAGGGAGTGAATTTTGAAAAATCCTTTCTTAGTGCACCCCTAGACCTTATAAGGAACCTACATGCCAAATTTGGAATCTCTAGGCCCAGCGGTTTGGGCTGTGCGTTGATATGTCAGTCAGTCAGTCAGTCAGTCAGTCAGTCAGTCAGTCAGTTTCTTCTTTTATATATATAAAAGATTGACTCTAAAAAAAGTAAAAGATCGCAAAAAGCGGGCAAAGTTGTACGTTTCTACGGTATTGAATATTTGTCGCCATGGTTTGCGTACATGGACGTTTTTTTTTTAGTTATCTCTACAATTGGTATTTTTTGTGACAAGCGAGACCCGGCTACGGTATTTTTTACATTCTGCGTACCTACTTACGAAAGGTTAAATCTCCTGGTTTTATTTTCTTATTTATTTTCTAGGATGTAAATATAGTGTAAATAGTAGATAAGTTTAAGTAAAAACCATGAATAAAAATGTAATACGTAATATTTAAACGATAGTTATGAGGTTATGGAAATAAAAGATTGTTTATATTTTTTTGAAATATTTATTTGGGCAAAGTCAACTTACCATGGCCTTTTCCACGCTGGAAAGCTCGCACGCGTATAGAAGAGTCCATGGAAAATAGTTTTTATTTAATATATTGCACACAAGACATGTAAGAGTAAAATCTACATTAACATTGTAGTGAAATTTAGAAAACAAACGAAAATAAATCGGACATATAGAATACAAAAAACTTAACTAATAAATTTGGGATAGTCGTGCGCTAACATGTATGAGTTCGGAAATGTTTGGGCAAATTCATATTTGACTAACTCGTCGAAGTTATTTGTGACCCTTTCGACTCTATTTTTGTATAATCGCCAGCAAATATAGCGCTGCACGCAAAGTGCTCAAAAATATAAGATCAAGACTTAATGTGAAAGGTGTCAGAGCGTGCTCAGATATTTCTGAGAACCTAGCGCGCTCCGTTATAGCTGATGGGATTAAATAAAGATTAATAAAGACTTTTGAGTGTTTAAGACTTATATAACATCATCTTCATAGAACAACAATATAAATAATTTTATAAAAGTCAATTCATTTCAATTACAACTGTATATAATATGTCAAATTTTGAACACACACATTCACATGTTTCAATATGAGTTGTAATTGATTGCACAAAATCTTCATTTATTATAAATTTTTTGGAATGTTATTATACAAGCCCTAGCTTTTGTAGTTTTTAAGTTCAAAAATATTATTATTACCAACTCTGATATAAGTCTAATCAATCTTACTTATGAACTAAGAACGTAAACATTGCTTAAAGCCATAGCTTTTACAAAAAGAGACTTCAAATCAACGGTTCCCGTTCAACGTCTCACTGCGATGCAGCAGGTGCAATACCTGACTAAAATTCCGTGCAGATAACTAAATTTGTGACACGTTAAATGTAAAAACTGTGATTTGAGTGCTAAACGACTATGACAAATCTTAAAATAGGAAAAATGTATCTAATGCCTACACAGTACCTTATAGTGAACCAACCTTACTCGGAGGAGAAAAAAATGTAAAATTACTATAGTTATGTAGTCGCTTCGCTAAGTCCGCTTCCCTCACTAGCTAGCCGACGCGCGGCCTACTCCCTTCTACTCTACCGCCTGCCTGCCTAGCTTCAACTAAGCGCAACTTGACACCTATACATTGAAAAATATAATCATCAGTAAACCGGACAAAAGTCACCTGAAACTATTCACGGCCTAAAAGAAAACCATTTCATTAGTGATCATTTTTAATAATTGTTTCAAGTGTGCCTGAATTGATTGTGTATACAGGGACTGCTGATTTTATGCTTGAGTCTGATCGTCAATACTATGAAAATAAATGTTAAATGACCAAACTAAAGCATGTAGCACAATTAAATCTTAAATATAGAATCAGTCAGAACAAAACATACTGGAGGTCAACAAAATTCAGATCTGAAGTAGGGGAAACTTGGTTGTGTCGATTTTTTTCATGATTGTTTGTGAGTCCCTACTTGTTTAAAAGTATCATTTCAGAAGAAATCACCAATTAGGTAGACCGCCGGTGAGAAAATGTAGGCTCACTAAAAAGCAATCAGGAAAAAACAGCATGGATATAAAGGGCAAAGCTTTTCATTCGCTGTTACTAGTGAGTTACGGAATTTAACCACTTATGATGTCTGCTTTTATAAAATTTTAGCTAAGCACTAAATTGATGAAAACGAAAATTCCTTACACACTGTTATTCTTTTCACTGTAGCATGGTGCGGGTGGCAGGTGTCACAATCACAGACTAGAGAAGTGAAAACTTTAAAACTCGAATTGATAAAACTAATATACACACCCTGTATTAAATTGGCCAGTATGGGAAAGTCTGAAACTGTAAGACATAGGTACGAAGATCTGTTCTTAGGAACCATGTCATCGATTTCAGTGAAAAGAAAAACTGCATTCATAGATTTAAAAAAAACTAGTTCTTAGTTCGGGAATCGCACCCGGGAATTTTGAAAAAAAAAACGTACATTATTTCTATTTAGATATTGATTGTGTAGGTCTTAAGCAGTAAATGTTACTGTGAAACATGATATCTAAAATGAATAAATTGCATTGGTTTTCATATACTTTAATTTAATTTAGTAGGTGTTCGATATGACAACCATTTTTTCGATACAATAAAAAAATTTTTTTTCAAAAATATAAATGCAGTTTTTCTTATCACTAAAATCAATGACATGGTTCCTAAGAACAGATCTTTGTATGTCTTATAGTTTCAGACTTTCCCATACTGACCGATTTACATGAGACACCCTGTATAACTTCAATTATATGTAATTAGTAATATAAATAAATTTACGATAACGATTATTTCATGAAATCATATAAAGTAAACTAAGTAGGTATAGCTTGTCTAATTTAAAATGACGCGCCCCACCACACATGCGGTGGTGGGCGCGTCATTTTAAATCAGACAAGCTCTACCGGAGTTCTACTTTAATGCAAATAATAACTATAAATTAAAAAATTTAAAACCCCCAACGCAATTTGGTCGCACATAAGTATGTTTGAAAATAAAGTATGTAAATGCCCATTACGCGTCTAAGATCCCTTCCGCAGCTAACAAAAGAGCTTATAACTTTGAAACGGCTGAACCGATTTTGATGAAACATGTCTAAGAACCATCGCCAAGAAACCTGCTTTCAAATAAAAAAAACCGCATCCAAATCGGTTCACCCGTTTAAGAGCTATGATGCCACAGACAGACACACACACACACATAGCGGTCAAACTTATAACACCTCTCTTTTTGTGTTGGGGGTTAAAAAACCAGGCTAGTTGAGGGTTCCGTACAAATTTTTAGGTATGTCAAAACCACGCCGATAGATAGACTTCATTATAACCGGCAAGAGACGGGTGTTCAATGATGTCTCTGTGATTTGTTTATTTACTGATAAGGCAAATTTTATTAATACTAATTGTTATTGCTGAAATTAGACTCAAGCCGCAGTAAGGGAGAAGATACTAAATTTACCTGTTCATTAATAGTGTTGTACCTAATTATCAAACACACACATACACACACGTTAACGTAGCATAAACTAGCTGCTTTCCATTGTTATGTAGGAGGTACCAGTGGCGTGCCTAGGGTATCAGGCTATGGCAAGCCAAGAGATATGTTTTAGTATTTTTTTATAATTTAATGTAGGTAAATCCATCTTGTTGCCGCTTTACTCAGTTTGGGCAAGCTTACCAATGCACACTTCATTCTATTACTAGACAGAATTTTAAATTTTACAGACAACAATTTTTCTCACACGCAACGCACTAAAACAAGAATACCTATTTATTTTGTAATTACATACATTCACGCATTTTACAACGCCTTGCATGGTATGGCCCACGATTCGATATAAACAATCGTGAAGTTATTCATCTCGCCCGCGCACTCGCGTTCTAAACCAAACGCAGCAAACTTCACACCGTAAGCCAGATTCAAAATTGCAAAGAAAGCGCTATATATGCAGCTATACATAGATATTTACAAAACTAACGTTTTCCTAAGTATGAAGAGAGCGTTTCGAAGCCCCGTAAAAGCCCACAAGAGCGAGCGAGATGTCATGCTATTTATAACGTCGCTACTATCGCCTATCGCCGCGTCGGCCGCCGTACAGCGCCGCTGGGCCGCGCAGCGGATTTGTTATGCAATTCTTGGTATTTTACGTAAAATAAAGCGCGTTATTATGAAAGTGATTTTATTAGAACTTTTTTCGTTTGGATGAGGTTTGGCTTTTATTTTTAATCTTGATTTGAGATTTATAAGGCAAGCCCGGCTTTTGGGCTTCTATGTAAGGATCGCCACTGGGAGGTACATAGATTGCTAACTGTGCCTCTTTCCTAGGAGCATTTTGATATGTTACTCATAATCACGCAATAAATATTTATTTATTTACCTCCACGTTTCGGCCACATTGGTGCAACCGTGGTCACGAGTTAACCCTTTGACCGCCACAAAACAAACGAAATGACATGCTCTGTACGCCACGGAACAAACCGTCTAGTCGATAAATAGGGCTTTATTACCATTGCAGAAGGATTTTTTTCGAGTTGAATGTTGGTCATCTATAGATGACTGTCACGACTGGTTGGCTCTGGCGTTCAAAGGGTTAACCGGTTGCTGCAATGTGGCCGAAACGTCGAGGTAAATAAATAAATATTTATTGCGTGACAAGTCCCGTTTAGTTTAGTAATTATGAGTGAAAATCACAAAAGTTTAAAACAGTTTTTTCGTAGTTTAAATGTTTAACTCCAGACATTCGGACTGGAATTCAAATAATTCATCATGTATGGACACCGTGTGTCAAGTGTCACCTGCACCGTGCTACAGTGAAAAGAATATAATATAGCGGTTGATAAGGTTTGCAGACATACCCGCATGACCCGTGTCACGTACACAAAATCCGTCAACTCCAGACCTGAGCTTGTTAGCCACAGTATGTAAGTAGTGTATGCAAATGGTACTCACAAGAGCGTGCGACTAGAACCGGCGCTGATTGCCACCGCCCTGGGTGGCCATGTTGTAGTTACCGCCGCCTGTGTTGTACCCGCCGCCAACGCCGCCTTGCCCACCTACAAATAAGAACAGGTTATCTAAAAAACGCTTACCGATTTCTGGCTAGATAGGAACTATTCGTCAATTATTGCTATTACACCTTTTTGTCGTTTGACCGAATTAATGGTCTAAGAGCCGTTGAAGATCGACCTTCACCGATCTGATAACTTGATGAGACATATTTTGTTATCAAATATGCCTATGATAACTTGCCTATCGAAAAGTGTTCATAACTATTTTTTTTTTTGTTTTTTTGTGGAGTGCCTTTAGCCATCTTCCAGCTCCATCATCAGACCCTGGTTACCATCTGGGATCAAAGTACTCGTCAAGACTAAGAATGTTTAATTTTTCAGGATATATTCAAGAGATTTGCTTCAAATTTTGAAATGATGTTCTTTAGATAGATTTGCATCATCACCCAAAAAACTAATACTAGTTATCGTATAAAAAAAGAAAAAAAAGACCAAATAAAAAAAAAAAATTTTTTTATATGGTTGTGAAGTAGTGACACCTCTAGATTTTTTTCTCAAAATAGACCATACATTGGTCTACTACTTGCCTAAATCTTAAAATTTTCCAGGCTGTACTTCCTACAAAAAATCAGCAAAATATGTGACTAAGTTCTGTATTCAATAAGTGTTTTTCAATGTAGTATAACTCTTCGATTATGTTAGCATTTTACTCTTGAATACGACAAACTGATAAGAAAACTCAAACGGATAAGAAAGGCAAGGGATCAAATCCACTTAGGTACAAGAAAAGAAATGAAATTATATTCCAGAGCCATAATCGAAATTCACTTTTCTCTGGGTTCCATCATTTTAGCTTAACTTCGTCCAATTACAATAATGCACTATTTAGTTCTTTATAAGCATGCAGTGTCCAAAATGGTGTTTCACATTGAATAAGTAGTTCGAAAATGGAAGCCTCAGCGAAGCGGGTCGCCAAGTGTGGAATTATTTGATCGAAGATTAACAACAGGCCATAAATCTAGGTCAGTAGATAAATGTAGCTAAGTTCCGTTTGACACGTTATCGACAGTTTAGCAAGCAAATCACCCTTAATGTCACTGGTAATTAAAAACGAAATTACGAACTAATCTTTTGAATGACTAATCACACAACTAGAAATTTATAATTTTGATTTCACCACATTAAAATTGCAATGTTGATAATGACTTATAATATGTATTATTGAATTGATACTTCTCACTCTACCAAAATGTCTCACTTTATCAAGAACAAATAATAAGAAAAGTTTGTAAACGCACAGTAAGCAACAAAATCATCACTTTTGTTTTAAGAAGATTTTCAAGCTCTTTTACTTGTAATGTTATAATAGGTTATAGGTAATAGAGAGCTGGTTTCCACTACGCGTCTCTGTGCTCCTATTTTGACTGTATTAGTTAAATCTTCATTATGCAACTAAATCTGTCTGCTTTAACACCTTCCCAGTCCAGGTGCCCCCAATGTGGGGCCTTGAAACTTTTTTTCATAAGTCCGTGCTTCCAGTATGGGTTCACAACTTCAAAGACAACACCAAAGTAGAAGCACGCTTGGACAGGTGACTTTTTTAACTCATTTTGTATGGGGACAATGAATGATCTTCAGATAGCAAGTTAATATAGAACCGCTTACAGTGGCCAGATTGGCTTGTAATTTGGTACAAATTCATAAATTTGATAACAATGGCTACATCAGCAATAAATTTTTTAAGAAATAAATTACCTTGATTATATGGCTGAGCACGCGAACTGTTGTAATTGGCGCGCATGGGTCCACCAGAGTAGTTTTGCTGGTAGCCACCCCCAAAATTGTCCGATGACTGACCCCAGCCGCCTTGGTCGCCATAACCCTGGTTGCCCCAACCACCACCACCACCACTTTGGTTGTTGGACTCCCATGGGTTTTGGTTGCCCCACCCGCCTTGTCCGTATCCTGCAATAGCATTGTTTTTCTTAAAGTATTTTAAACTACAATAACTACATATGTCAGCATTTTACTATCTTTGAATTAGCAATCCTAAAGCTAGTTGAGTCCACTCAAGTTTTACAATTTAAACCTTTCCTAACTACTATACTAATCCTAACAATAGTTTAGTCCAGTGATACCCAAATCTAGGTCTATATCAACCCCCAAGTATGTGAAAAAAAACCAATAATTAATATTAAGTAACCAGGGGGGTCTACTTAAAATTGAAAAATATGGCTAGGTTATGAGACACAAGTGCATTTTCGGCCGCGCAGACATGAATAAACTATTCTGATGAAGCTGAAGGTATGATTTAAACTTAAAACAGATACAAATAGCGGCACAGGAAAGACGAGCTGTGCATGGAGTATGACAATTAGTCAATGGCATTTCCCGCGCTTTTAAAACGCATCTTTTGCGCGGTACATCAGTGAGTCATATGAGTTGCATACTACTGTAAGTTACTTTAATTGTCCTCCAGACTGACCTATAAACCTATAGAAAATGCAAGGCAAATACAAACCTTGGTTGTTACCCCAATCCTGGTTGTCGTTTCCGCGGCTTCCCCAGCCGCCGCCGCCGCCGCCGCCCCGGCCTCCGCGCCGCCCGCCACCGCCACCCCCTGGGCCGCCTGCCGCCATTTCAGTCTTAGACAAGGCCTTCTTCACATCTAAATGACGCCCTTTCACTTTGTGGTTTTGTTGCACTACAAAATATAAGAAATAAGAAATTTATTTGATTTCTCCACTACCAAGTACAATGTAGGAACTTAAATATTACAATAAAGTTGTAATTGGGAGACTTGAGTGGGGGAGACGGGTGCCCAAACTATGGAGATCCTGTGTGTCAGGTCACCAGGTCTCCTGCCCTCAGATGTCCGCAACTACTGAGTTACAGCTTAAAAATAAAGAAAACAATTTGCGTTACAAATTAAATTAAGAATATGGTATAGATTTTAACCATAGTTCATAAGGATGTGTATGTGTGAGTGTGTGTGTGTGTGTGTTGTGTGTGTGTGTGTGTGTGTGTGTGTGTGTGTGTGTGTGTGTGTAAGGAAATGAACATGTGCTAGAATTTATTTTAACTGCTTGCTGCTCAGCTGATTGCTTTCTTCATTGCGTGTGCTGCCAGGAAACTACTGAGCATGGAGCATCTCATCCAAATGATTGTGCCACAATGCCAGTAGCATGTGTAGCAATGGACAGGTTGTTAAATAATATAAGATAAAGTGAAAAAAGTTAAGTTTGTAACATAGAAACAAATAAAACTTTTGTAAATGTGATATCATACATGCCTCTAAAAATACCTAGCCATAGTCAGGTACAAACATTTCAGCATATGATATGATACAAAAAAGGCCAACTGCAGTACCCTTTGGTAAGTGAACACCATAACAAAGAGGATGTAAAAATCCCTAGTTATGTAAACTGTATCATGTGGTCTATTGCTAACCTCTAATAGTGTAAGAACTATGCTAATGCAACATCAACCTTTTTGAGGAAACTGTATATAAGTAGGTACTTCAGTAAAACATTTTTGAGGCATTCATTATGTTCAGTAATTCCTTTTATATTGCATAGATATTTTCAATGAAACAATACCAACACATTACTGACATATTAATGACTTTACTAATGTCTTTTTAATCATAATGCGATAACTACTCATTGATTATGCATTGATATTATCAAATAATGTGGTGTTACTGCTCAGAAAAATACCTGTTTACAAAATACTTTCAATTGTATTTTGTTACTGAGAAATAAAAATGTGTAAAAACCACAACGCATAAGCTACAACATTGAAATGCTGACTTTAATTGATGCAAATTATAATATTGGTGTATCACAAAAAACAGATAAATATTAAAATACTCACAGCATATTCTGTCTACAGGGTCATAATCTTCAAACTCTATGAAACCAAACCCTCTCTTTTTCCCTGTATCTTTTTCTGTAACCAAGCTAACAGAAACAATATTTCCATAAGAACTAAAGTATTCTCTCAAATCTTCCTCTTCTATGTCCTGCTTTAAGCCACCAACAAACAGCTTCTTAACAGTGGCACTAGCATCAGGCCTTTTGATTTCTTCTCTGGGTACAGCACGTTTAGGTTCAACAACCCTACAATAAAAATAAAGCATTGAGACAAAGTTGAATCCATTTTAGTGGAAATTAATCCCACAAAATAAGAAGTCAAAAGTTAATCTGACCTTCCATCAATCTTATGGGGTCTGTTATTTTGTGCATCATCAAC
Source organism: Archips xylosteana (assembly GCA_947563465.1). Taxonomy (NCBI): domain Eukaryota; kingdom Metazoa; phylum Arthropoda; class Insecta; order Lepidoptera; family Tortricidae; genus Archips; species Archips xylosteana. The sequence goes on from OX387351.1 coordinate 15,951,304, forward strand.
CATTTGCGCCCGGGAATACGTGATGAATCCGAAGCCTCTTGACCGCTTCGTCTGCGGATCTTTCATCACCACCACGTCTACAATTTCGCCCCATTGCTCGTAGAATTCTTTCAAAGACGTATCGGTTGTCCGGTAATCGAGCCCACCGATAAACAGCTTACGCATGTGTTCCGGCTCTTCCTGATAAAAAACAAAATAAAATGCAACATTGAACGAACGTTCTAGAATCAAAAGTTGATTGGGACGCCACAAGGCATGGCAATTAAAAAACTTACGTATTCATCACCACCACCTCCACTAGGCTTCATGTTCATCAGAAGTAATTTAGGTGCTGTAAGAGTTATGCTACAACTGTTTTATTATAGATATAGATACCCTAATATTACTTTATGGTTTCTGCAAGAATTAGCGGCTAGCGACCATAAAATAAAAGAAAACTGATAACGAACGATGACAACAAAATGGTAACGTCGTTCTTTTTTTTTTTTTAAAATGGTCACACTTTTAAATCAATTGTTTCCTGTAGTTGCCCGTTACCGTTACACGAGTGATTTGCTGACTGCGAAATTACGAATTGTGTGGTATTGAAAGGTCTTTGAGAAAGGTATATAAGTTCAATTTTCGTTTGGTTACTGCATTGAGTGACTAGCTTATTTTTCTAGCTATCATCCACAATCATCTAAGGTGGAGCCGGTACGGGTAAATTTTGCTTTGTAATGGCAATAATCAATTGGCGCTTGTCAAGTTGTCAATTGCGTTCTAATTGTTCTTTCTTTCATAAGACACAAAAAAAAAGTATTTCTGATTCATAACAAAAGACTAGTTTTATAATACAAAAATTGAATATAGACATTATTATAACAGGTTAAATGCAAGGATTTTTAAAATATTTATAGCATTGCTTTGAAGTTGATAATGGAACGTGTTTTGGTGTTGCCCATATAAATTTAAGATTTCATAGCCGAAAAACGGGAGACACTCGTTATTTTCTGTGAAATTGTAAATAGATGATTCTAAAAACATATCTTTAAATAAAAAAGACCTTGTAAGAAAATGTTTAAAATGACAAATTAAATCTTTAATCTCTATCGGATACAGGTCTTTTTGATTGACGATGAAAACTTTGTAGTGACTTTAAAGAAAATCTTTAGTTTAGAAGTCATGGAACAACTTCATATTAAAGTAACACAATCACTCCGGCGCATATTCATCCATTTTTTGTCAAAAAGTATGTTTTTCTTTTCTACTTTTTCCTTCTATAATAATTTAAGCCTCTGTCTGGCAACACACACAGCGCCACGCAAGCGTAGCGATCCGATCGATGTGTGAGTGCATCCGACCGACGACCATTTTCTTTCAATTTCTTTTTGGCGTGGCGTCGGTGTCGAACGGTCGTCTTTTGAGCGCTGAAAAGAAAGTTTTTATTTTTTCCCAGGAAAGAACTACGGTTCTCTCAAGTATATTGTTGAATAAAAGTGCTTCCGTGTAGAAGATTAGAAATATGAGGCCGCAACAGAATGGAGATGATGGCTTTGTAAGTATTCTATTTTTGTCTGCGTGTGTCTTGTGCTTGTGAGTCACTTTTCTGTGATTTTATTTTTATTATACAGTCATGAAATAAGTTCATGGCTATTGATTTCTCCAGCAAATATTTGTATCATTTAATTATTTTGACAATTAATGAAAATCCACCCACATTGACTCTGTCGATAAAATACCACGCCATTCCCGTCCGCCATTTTGTTGACTGCAAGTTCTACTTTACTTTTAGGATGAGCCAGAAGTTCATCGCAAGATATTTATCGGTGGTCTGAACTACCGTACCACTGATGATTCTCTGAAAAGTCATTTCGAAAAATGGGGGGAAATCGTAGATGTCGTCGTCATGAAAGATCCCAAGACCAAGCGGTCTCGAGGGTTCGGCTTTATTACCTACTCCAAAGCTCATATGGTTGATGACGCGCAGAACAACAGGCCTCACCGCATCGATGGAAGGTTAGTGCCTTTTTTTAAATTCGAATTTATATACTGCAGTCCAGCTATATAAAAGTTACTTAAAAACTTTTATATCGTTTTAAACTGCAAAAATGATTGAACACCACTTGGTGAATGTCTCATGGAATTATACACGTGGCATTTTCTGTGGGGTCAACAAGCTTGACACCAATGTGTGATTTATTTAGTTAACACGTGTAAGGTTATTGATTAATGTATCTCTCTCAGGGTGGTTGAAACTAAGCGCGCTGTGGCTCGTCAAGACATCAAGAATCCTGAAGCCGGTGCAACTGTTAAAAAATTGTTCATTGGTGGTATTAAGGATGATCATGATGAGGAGCAACTCCGAGAATATTTTTCGAGTTACGGCAGCGTCCAGAATGTTAGCATCGTCACTGACAAAGCTACTGGAAAGAAACGCGGTTTTGGATTCGTGGAATTTGATGATTATGATCCTGTAGACAAGGTTTGCTGTAAGTATAATTTTTTTATTTTATTTTGTGCCACAACCTTGCCCCAGGATAGATTTTGTGTCTAAGTCTGGCTTCTCTAGTTGTGGAGATTAAACTATTGATTTTAGCTATACCTGATTATCAAGAAAATGGTATATCTGGTACGCAAGTCAATGTACATTAACATAAATGTTTTTTCTAAGTTATTGTTAAATCACTAAAAATGTCACTGAAATATTTTACTTCCAGATTTTTTGAATTTATTTTTCAGTTAGCCTACTAAATTTTTTTTATTAATCTTAGCACATTTCAAAAAGCAGAAATGAGTAACTTATCCATTAGAAAAGTTATACTTTTAGTAAGCAAATTAATATTTTGCTTTTTATTTGTTAACAGTGAATGTCCCCCACAAAATCAATGGAAAACAGTTGGATGTTAAGAAAGCTTTACCAAAGGACGGATCAGACCAACGAGGAGGTGGTGGTGGCAGACAAGGCCAGGGAAGAAACGACAGCTGGGGCGGTAATGGAGGTCAGTAGTCTCAAATTGATTTTGTTTTAAACTGTATTTTTTGTTTGTGGCCTAGTTCTAAAAACAATGTTTCACATTTCAGGAGGCTACAGTGGAAACAACCAAGGTAGTTGGAACAATTCTAACCCTTGGGATAATAACCAAGGAGGAGGATGGGGAGGCAACCAGGGAGGTGGTGGATATGGGGGTGGAGGAAACCAGCGTGGAGGTGGAAGTAGCTGGGGTGGTAACCAAGACTTTGGCAATTATGGCCAACAGAGTTACAGTGGAGGTCCCACCAGAAATCAACAATATAGCAACAACCGCGCAGCACCCTACAATATGAACCAGGGTGGCGGTGGCGGCGGTGGTGGCGGCTACAGCGGTGGAAGCTATGGGGGCGGTGGTGGCAGAGGCGGACGTTTTTAAATTGGGTATGTATACTTTTTCTATACTTGCACCATAATTCTTCTTGTCACTTCATATAAAATCATAACAACCATACCGTCTTCTGAATGATAACATAGGAGGTATTTAGTTTTAGATTAATTTCCAGGCTAGATTTCTGATTCTTTATTTAAGCCCTACATAGCATTAACATGAAGCTTAGGTACAGATACTAACTAACATGAATTTTAGCCGACAGTTAAAATGATTAATGCTATGCTGGTAGCACTTAGTGTTAGTGTGTTTACATATACCATGACTTATTAAAGATTTTTTCAATCTCTAGGTTTCGTGCTAAGTACACTAGTAAAGCAGTGTTAACCGTGCTAGTGTAGGCAGTACGCTCCGGAGCACTAGTTACACACCTCATGGTCCACATGCGAGACCACCTAGGAGAAGCCGTCAGGAAAACCCTTAGAAATTAGCTGGAGTTTGTCTCTTTCATAGAAATATGAATTAGATTATTTTAAAATGTGTACTGATCTTTGTAAGTTTTGATCATCTATTTATTGTAGTACTTAGGTACTTACCGTGACATACTTTTAAGGATTATAGCTATGTAAAACAAAAATTAGAGTAACATTTTTTACAGTAATAAAGTACAATTTAGGATAATGATGTAAGAACTCCCCTTTATAGTAGATGCTAGGTGTATGAGATCTATTGATTTTAATGACATAGAATATGGAGAATCATGATTCAGACTATTTTCCTGACTTTTACTCAGTATTAAGTTCTCAATTAGCTGTTATATGAAAATATATAGGCGTATAATTAAAACTGTAGGTTAATTTAAATGTAAAAATAAAATTTAATACAAACTGTAGGGTTGTTTCTTTAGATCTGTAAATATTCCTTTATTTTTTTGTTTGAGAGAAGTAGATGCTAAGGACAAAAGCTGGATTAAGAAATGTGGTTTATACCTAATCCTCTACATCAGTATTAGTGTCTGAGGATATTATTCCACAATTTATAAACGTGTGGAACTATCATAGGTATATATTTTATTTCGTGTCTTAGTTTCCAACAATAACACCTCAACCAAATTGAGGTTATAACAGTATTTGTGGCCGAAATCGAGTGATTGTATGTAACGGTAATGCTATAGCGGCGCCGTTACTTGAGGCTTGTAGCACTATCAAAGATGCTTTGTGCTTTGTCATGTCACGGAAACCAAACAAATTTAAGACTTCTCGTGAAAACTTATGTCAGGTTAAGTTCAACTGTATCTAGGTACTCTTCGTTCTTGCCAGCCATGCACAGAAGTTTGGAACAATCGAACTTTGAAATTTGTTCAGGTGAGGTTAGTCAACGGCTCAGTCTCGTTCGGTCCGTTTCCTAACATGTCTGCTTCTCAAACTGGTCTTCTTCCAAGAAATGACTCTTTCCTATAATGTCAGCAAATGGTTTCCTATCATGCCACTGTCCTAAAATGATCGTTTCCTATTACGTCCGTTTCGAAAATTGACCTGCTTCCTATAATGTCCGTTCCTTTTGTCATGTCCTATTCCTACGATGTATGCTTCCTATAATGCCCACTATTTGTGTTCTAAAGCTCGTTTCCTACAATGTCTGCTTTTCACAATGTTTTCTTTTTTTGTCCCTGAATTCAAGTAGGTAGTTCCCGGAAGTACTTCAAATAAGCATGCCTGGGATACTTCGGGGCATCTATACGAAAGTGAAGTAGCAAAATATTATCGACAAAAAAATATCGCTTCCGGTACATTAGCACCTAAGCTCAAATTACCCTTATACTCAGTACAACCCAATGTCAAAAACACATATTGTCACATAAACATAAATTTAAAATTGCCTAATCTCTAAACACCAGAGTCCCAAATACGAACTTACTGACAGAAGACTGAAACGAAACTATTTCGTTTTGCCATTTTGGCTCCGGAGCCTTCCGGAAATATAATTGAGAATCAGACATTTTGAGAAGTAGACAACATAGGAAACTGACACTGGGAAGAAGACAATTTTAGGAAACGGACCGAACGAGCCGCGACAATGTGGGAAGGTTATTTTGAGAAGCAGATATTTTAGGAAACGGACGTTTTCAAAAGTAGACATCATAGGAAACGGTCAATGTGGGAAGAAGGCCAGTTTAGGAAGCAGATATGGGAAACGGACCGAATGAGCCTGAGCCTAGTCAACATCTGATGAAAAAAGATGCGCTATGTAGATATATATTACGTAGGTAAGGTGAGAAGTACATGTTCAAAAAGAAAGAACAGCGTAAGTTTGAATTACAACTCTATAATTTATGAAGCAAACAAATTTCTTTATATTTTTGAAGCTCTTATCGTCGATTCCGTCAATATCGGCTTGAATACTTTCATTAAAAAGGCCGACCAAATGACACGCAAAGGGTTCCGTATTAACGTACCGAGAAAAAACCTAGAGATACCCTAGCCTAGCCTAGCCTTACTAGCCTTACCCGTGGCTTCCATTAGATTGGCACAAAATTCTCACGGGAACACCCAAAAATTACCTACATCGTGGTCTTCATGTTCTTTTTATAACGACCACTTGTTTGTAACCTATAATTTTTCTAGATTTTGGGACTTAACATGGATCTCGTGAGAATATATATAGTAAAAAGTAGCCTGTGTTAAATACAGACTTCCACAGCTACCTTTTAGCGTGAAGGAGTAACGAACACATAGGTACGCACGCACGGTGTACAACACATCATGCTCATAATCGACACATCTCTAATAGGATTAGATTAGATAGGTACACTGAAAATGTTCAGTACATGTTTTCTAATATTGGTTTACAGACGTTTTCCATACGAAATAAGTCTCAATTGAAAAGAGATCTGCAGAACTACTTAATCAGGAGAGTGCGTGTCCCGCCTGAACTGAATAAAACCCCTCCACCAGACCTCGCATCAAATATCTTCTTTACACTTGTCTCGATTCAAATTGCTGCTGGGAATTTTCGTTCTAAAAGAATTTCAAGTGTTCCATGTGGGGATATTTTATTTCTTTCTCAATTTTATGTTGCGTAGGTATTATATACTTAGCTTAAATCCGGTGCTCTCATAACGCTCAATACGCGCATGGTAGGTACTTTAAATTTGCAAAAAGCATTAGAAAGTTGGCGTCATATTCGAAAACAATTTCATGACATCTGCGGTGGTAAAGAAAACTGGGCTGGTTCCTTATTTCGAATTCCCGAGTATCCGAGTAGTGTAGCTTATGTCATTGTCTGGTCAGGTCAGGGTCAATGGTCTGGAAACTCGGGAACCTGTATAGGTACCTAATGAACTGAAAGTTACACAGAATAATCACAAAACATGCATTGGTTTGGACCGTATCTAAAAAAACCACTACTAAATTTGATAAAACTGCTCAGGGCACGAAAATTACTAGGTATTTAATGGATCAAACAAATTCGTAGCCTGGCCTGAAGTATCGTATTGTTACGAGCCGTAGGGTTCGTTAGATAGATAATACGCCTTTAACGTAAAACTAATTTAATTGAACAAAAAAGGAATCTCTTTCAACACTAAACTTATTCACTTAAATCACTTAGTAATCACTTTGATCTCTCTTCGATGTTTATCTCTCGGTATCTCTTCCAAAACTGACTCTGTCGGCACCTTGTCTGCCTTTATATAGGTCCAGTGAATCGGTCCACAAAGTTCGAGAACATTCCAGCTGGAACTCTCTGGCACATACGTCTAGAATATTCCGGAAACAGGATCATCTGTCTGTCTCTTTCACGAATACGCTATGCTATCCCGCTCGCACACTTTCTAGAATGTTCCGGAACAAGATCGTCTGTCTCTTTCACACATATAGGCTATCCTTGTCACACACCTTCTAGAATGTTCCGGAATCAAGATCGTCTGTCTCTCTCACACATATAGGCTATCCTTGTCACACACCTTCTAGAATGTTCCAGAGACAGGTGGACTGTAACTTGGCCTGAAACGGCCTGAAAACGGGTTTTCAGGAAATGGTGTCATGTGACAGTTAGTGTCCTGAAACGGCCTGAAAACATGTTTCAGCCTGCTGAAAATAATGCTAACTTGGGGTAATTTCTGATTTACCGTTATGTGTTAGGACTTCTTCCAGAACGGCCTGAAAACAGATTTCAGCCTGCTGAAAACGACTGCAAGTGCTACTAATTTCATAAAAATGTTTTTACTGGTTTCCCGTTGACCCATCTCCGTAACACTGCCCCCTCCTTAGACATGCTCGTCCCGAGCATCATTAGATCCATTGAAACGTGCCAATCGATTCACATGCACAATCTTGGGCAGGTTCCTGGCGTTACCCATTTTCTTTATGCGATAAGTTACATCATTAATCTTCGTAATTATTGTGTAAGGACCGTCCCAATCAGCTTGCAGTTTGGGAGATTTTCCTTTACGTCTTACAGGATTATGAAGCCAGACGAGTGAGCCTTCTTCAAAGTTCACGTGATGCATCTTCCTGTCATATCGAGTTTTTGTCCTTTCACTCATTTTGCTTTCTGACATCCTGACATGTTCATGGATTTCGTACAGTTTTTCTCGTAATTCCGCGGCATAGTCTGTTATACTCACTGGTGAATCTGGGACTCTTCCGGTGATTATATCCGCTGGCAATCGAAGCTGCCTACCATACATGGCAAGAGCTGGAGTCACATTCGAGCTCTCATGAACCGCAGATCGATATGACAGTAAAAATAACGGAATATACTTGTCCCAATCCTTCTGATGGCTATCCACTAACTTGGCCAGGTGTCTTTCTAACGTTTGATTAAACCGTTCGACCATTCCATCTGACTGTGGGTGGTAAGGCGTAGTTCTTGTTTTGTGAATTCCCATTATTCGGCACATTTCTTGAAAGAGTTGGGACTCGAAATTTCTTCCTTGATCACTGTGTATCTCTAAGGGTACCCCAACTCTACAGAAAACCTCGTTCACTAGTACTTCGGCTACGGTCGTTGCTTCCTGGTTAGGAATGGCGAACACTTCCGGCCACTTTGTAAAATAGTCCATCACTACCATTATGTACTTGTTTCCTTTTTCAGATACCGGGAAAGGTCCAGCTATGTCAATTGCAATCCTTTCCCAAGGAGCACCAACGTTGTATTGCTTCATCCCAGCTCTACTTCTGGTCTGTGGTCCTTTTACAGCTGCACAAGCTGTACATTTCCGGCACCAGTCTTCTACATCCTCGCGGCAGTGTATCCAATAGAATCTTTCTTTTATTTTCATCAGGGTCCTTTTTATCCCTAAATGTCCTCCCGATGAACCACCATGAAACATTTCTAAGATATCACGGATCTTGGATCTTGGTACAACTAGCTGTAAATGGGATGCATCACCACGAGCATTTTCCCATTTTCGGCATAACACATCGTTGTGAAAAACCAGGCTATCCCATTGAGCCCAATAACTCTTAGTTGTGGTGCTGGTGTTGGCGATGTCATTCCACCGTGGCTTAGTATCGGAAGATTTCATCCAATCCAAAATTGGTTTAATGTCGCTATCTTCTTGTTGTGCCTTTTGTATCGCCTCCCCACACCAATCCGGACTAATGGTGTCTGTCCTGAGTAGCCTCACGTAAGCGAGGTCTTTTCCCTCGTGCCTCACGCAATATTTGCAATCAACATCACATGGCCGTCTGGACAGTGCATCTGCATTTCCGTGAGATTTGCCCTTGCGATGCTCAATCGTAAAGTCATACTCTTGCAGTTGTTCAATCCATCGAGCCACTTGTCCTTCCGGGTTCTTGAATTGTAGTAGCCATTTAAGTGCAGCGTGATCAGTTCTCAGATGGAACTTACGTCCAAGCAGATATTTGCTAAAATGTTGTAGCGTCTTTACAACAGCAAGTAGCTCCCTCCGAGTGACACAGTAGTTCCGTTCTGGTTTCGATAATGCCTTACTGAAGTAGGCTATTACTTCTTCGCGTTCGCCCTTAATTTGGGACAGTACCCCTCCAATGCCAGTCCCACTGGCATCTGTGTCCACTATGAATTTGTGCTCTTGATCAGGATAGCCTAGAATCGGAGTCTCACACAGGCGATTCTTGAGCTCTTCAAATGCAGCTTCACATTCTGCGTCCCACATAAACTGTCTTTTCTCTTCGGTCAATCTGTGCAAAGGTTTCGCGATGTCAGCGAAGTTTTTCACAAATCTGCGGTAATAGGAACACAATCCTAAGAAGGCGCGCACTTCGGTTTTATCTTTAGGAACTCGCCACTCTTTTACGGCAACTATCTTCTCTGGGTCAGTTCGAACTCCATTTTCAGATATAAGGTGACCTAAGTAACAAACTTCCTTTTTAAAGAACGAGCATTTCTTTGGGCTTAGTTTTAGATTAGCTGTGTGCAATCTGGTAAGTACTTGTTGTAGGTTCCTGATATGATCATCAAAATCCTTTCCAATAATGACCACATCATCCAAATACACTAGACATGCTTCTCCAATTAGTCCTGACAGCACTCTTTCCATTAATCGTTCGAAAGTGGCAGGCGCATTACAAAGACCAAATGGCATAACTTTAAACTGCCACAGTCCTTTGCCCGTGGAGAATGCTGTCTTCTCTTTATGACTCGGATCTATTTCCACCTGCCAGTAGCCACTTTTCAAATCTAACGTGGTAAACCATTTTGCCCCGCTAAGTGTGTCCAAAGTGTCATCGATCCTTGGCAGTGGATAACTGTCCTTCTTTGTGATATCGTTCAAACGGCGATAGTCGACACAGAATCTCAGACTGCCATCCTTCTTCTTTACCAAAACCACCGGAGAGCACCAAGGGCTGGATGACGGCTCAATTACCTTGTTTTGCTCCATGTCGGTTACCATTTTCTGTATTTCACTTTCGTACGCGACAGGAACTCTGCGTGGTCGGAGCCTTATGGGTGATTCCGTTCCAGTCTCAATTCTATGTTTGACTATGCCAGTCCTTCCTAAATCTCCATCATTAATTGCAAAAATATCGGAAAATTGCCGCATCAGTTTCCTTGCTTTTACCATTTCTTCCTTTGACAAGGTCTCTCTGCACGTCTCAAGTATAGCAACCAGTTGTTGTTCGCTACTGTCATGGCCTTGTGAGCTTCCTGAAGCAATAGTTCTTTGAAAATCGTAGACACCTTTCGACATTGCACCTTTTAAGGCGATTTCCTCTAAGCCACATTTGAACATGCCGCTTTCTAAGTCAATTTTGCAGCTATGGTTTTTCATAAAATCTAAACCAGTGATGCAGTCATCAACTATGTCTGCAATCACAACTTTGTGTCGGTAGAAGTTTCGACCAATTTTGAAAGTAGCGACACCCTCTCCTCGAACGGTTATGTGCTGGCCAGTAGCTGTCAGGAGTTGAATATTGCCACGTGAGGTTGGGTATCTCTCGCCAAAAGGCTTCAGAAGCTGGTACCTGATTACCGTGCGCGAGGCTCCGGTATCTAAAGTTAACTCGCATTTAGTCCCATTGACTTCGCCTTCGATGACTAAACTGTTCCCATCTTGAGTCTGAGAGATCATGATTTTTGGGGCCGTCCTCACATTACCGGCCAGCACCTGCCCCGCGGTCCTGGCGTTTATTCGTTTCCCTGCCGCGTTTCTGCGGCAGCGCCTGTTACCACATCTGCAGCTCTAAAATCACTGTGATGGGTTTCCACATCACGTCTGGGGTTTTTTTTAGGGCATGAAAATCTCATATGCCCTACCTCCCCGCACGCATAACACGTAGGCCCGCTTCGCGGTTTCGCTTTGTCCGTCACACCTCGGACGCGATAAGACCGATAATCCCTGCGAACTGCCTCTACTTCTAATGCGTGAGCGAGTGCATCTTTTAAGGTCTTGTGATGACCGAGACTCACAGTTGTCTTCACTTCACGGTCTCTAATGCCATCTATAAATGCCTGCACTAGCATGCTGTCCACTAGAGACGGTGAAGACCGGTACGCCTTTCTAACCAACTTCTCAATTTCCAGGCACCATTGCTGCAGGCTCTCATTACCTAGCTGCATTCTGTCCTTCAACTGTGCTCGGTAAACGTGTTCCAGGTGGGAGTCACCATAACGCGACTCTAGGGCATCCTTCAAACGTTCTAAAGTCACTTCTCCCGTCATAGTGTCTAATACTGTCAGGGCTTGATCCCGCAGCCCTAACATAAGGGCGGTTACCGCTTGTTTATCGGTCCAACCGTTCGAATCGGCTACAGTCTCAAACTGGAGCTTGTAGGCCCCCCAAGAAGAAGTACCGTCGAAAGGGGGCGCTTTTAGTTTGCCTGCAGGCGCACTAGAGGTCACAATTCCGTTAGACTTTAAACATTTTAGCTCCTTTTCCACATTTAAAATTTGCTTGTCATGCTTTAAAAGTCTGTCGTCGTGCTCTTCTACTTCTAATTTTAACTTCTCTATTTTCTCCTTGAATTGCACGCCGATTGCCTTCAAGTGCTCTTCTAAGAAAGCACGAGTGTTCTTCTCTTGACGGTTAGCCTGCTCCTCTTGACGGCGAGCCTGCTCCTCTTGACGTCGAGCCTGCTCCTCCATCAAGCTACGAGTTTCCTCTTGACGGCGAGCTTGCTCCTCCATCAAATTCCGAGTTTGCTCCTCTTGACGTCGAGCCTGCTCCTCTTGACGTCGAGCCTGCTCCTCCTGACGGCGAGCCTGCTCCTCCATCAAGCTACGAGTTTCCTCTTTTTGACTTCGAGCCTGCTCCTCCATCATGCGTTGCATGGCCAGTAGCAGACTGGACTGGTCGGTATTTTCGCTTATGGCGCGGTTGTTGTCAAAACTTTGACGACGAGCGGCGTCACGTGCTGCTTGTGCCCGCGTCTGCATCGCTGGCGCTTCTCCGCCGGACTCCTCCTGTTCGTCCCTCGGTGTTATAGGCATTTCTCTATCCCACTTCTGACACCAAATGTTACGAGCCGTAGGGTTCGTTAGATAGATAATACGCCTTTAACGTAAAACTAATTTAATTGAACAAAAAAGGAATCTCTTTCAACACTAAACTTATTCACTTAAATCACTTAGTAATCACTTTGATCTCTCTTCGATGTTTATCTCTCGGTATCTCTTCCAAAACTGACTCTGTCGGCACCTTGTCTGCCTTTATATAGGTCCAGTGAATCGGTCCACAAAGTTCGAGAACATTCCAGCTGGAACTCTCTGGCACATACGTCTAGAATATTCCGGAAACAGGATCATCTGTCTGTCTCTTTCACGAATACGCTATGCTATCCCGCTCGCACACTTTCTAGAATGTTCCGGAACAAGATCGTCTGTCTCTTTCACACATATAGGCTATCCTTGTCACACACCTTCTAGAATGTTCCGGAATCAAGATCGTCTGTCTCTCTCACACATATAGGCTATCCTTGTCACACACCTTCTAGAATGTTCCAGAGACAGGTGGACTGTAACTTGGCCTGAAACGGCCTGAAAACGGGTTTTCAGGAAATGGTGTCATGTGACAGTTAGTGTCCTGAAACGGCCTGAAAACATGTTTCAGCCTGCTGAAAATAATGCTAACTTGGGGTAATTTCTGATTTACCGTTATGTGTTAGGACTTCTTCCAGAACGGCCTGAAAACAGATTTCAGCCTGCTGAAAACGACTGCAAGTGCTACTAATTTCATAAAAATGTTTTTACTGGTTTCCCGTTGACCCATCTCCGTAACAGTATAGTCGACCAAGTAAGTGCTTTACCATTTTTTATGACAGTTCCTACATCAGAAGAAAAACCATAAGGCTGATTGTCACATTGACTAAGTGGAAATGGCCCTTGATGTTTTAAGCCGTAAAACTGACATTGAACTTTAGGGTGGTAAAGGAATTTCTTGGTCGACTATACATCCATTCTTCCAGCTTTTTGACAAGATATAACCAAATTGAGAACCTTCTTTTTTTGAAGTTGGTTTATCAAAGATCATTTATGAATTACGAAGGCATTCCGGATCATCAAATTTACATTACCACATTTTTAGGTTATTTTGGTTCTAATCAGTTTCGTTTTATTTTCCATGACAAACTGCGGGAGGGACTGGGGTCATATCGATCTGCAAAGTTACTATCTATCATCTTCAGGTGAGTACCGTGTTCTTTCCTGTGAAATATACTATCTAAGTAATATTATATTTCCATTATATTTTTTCAAATAAAGTTTTTAAAATAAGCAGTCTTTTTTTACTTTCATCCCAATTATTGTTTCCTAAAAAGGGTCCGTGTAACGGTATAAAGTGAAAGGGAATGGACAGATTATGTTATGACTGTTCTCTTGTATTCAAGATTCCAGGAAAACATAAAACAAAGTTTCCTTTGTTTAAGGGTCCGTTGTTTGATCATTAGTTAAACTAACTAATAGACAAATTTCCTTAGAAATGCGTTAACTATTGTTATTTTTGCCTTACATTTTAACTATTAGTTTGTTTAACTATTGATCGAACAACATGCCCCTGGGTCAAAAGTCAGTGTCAGTCAGTCGGAACGAACACCAATATGATGTGATTAGCATGTTATTTTCAATAAAAGCTTTCTTGTTTACCTATTATCGTCGAACCTATCTAAACTTTAAGTTTATTACATTCAGAAAATCACATTTTTTTTGCTAAAAGAGTGCGGTTAATGCTATATTCTCAAAGGGTTAATGTGCGTCCCGGAATCAACTCTGATAATTCAAGGCCCGCGTACACAAGGGGGATAATTAGTTTCAGGGTAAGCGTTATTGTTTGGTGTTTCATTCTGAGGCTGCAATTATCCGACGTAGACACTTGAGAGTAAACTGGAACCCGGCCGTATACTACGAAATCCGATTTTTGAAGTTCGTTGCGTGCCGTCCCGTTTTTTCTCGCTAATAGTATTAAACAAAAGAGTGAAAGGGACTATAATATGAATTTCGAATTCGGTAGTAGTCTCTTCCCGATGGGTAACCATCGATCGGGTTGAGAACCGAGGGTTATCGGTGGCAATTAAGGCCATAACAAACCGGGAGCGCGGGGCGCTGACTGCCAGACTTTTCGTCACACCATTGCTATTCGACGGGGCAGGGCTCTTATTTTTAGCCTATTTGCCCTTCAGGTATCTAGATACCTAAATTACCTACTTTTGCGGAATGAAAATAATTTCTGAGTATTTTCCGACGAAAGCGAATGGATAAATCTACTGTAAGTAGATAAGATATGTGGTGTGACAACTTGGTGTGGCCACGACTGCCCCTGACGGAGCGGACCCAGCGCGGTTAATAACACTGAATCAAATACGGTGTGCCGCGCTGCCGGTGTGTGACACCGTATATTTGATTCAGTGTTATAGATCGCGCTGGACACGCTCAGTCGGCGCCCCGTGCTCCCGGTTTGTGGTGGCCTTAAGCGCGTACTCAAGTATAATCAGGCCGAGTTTAGAAAGGGATTGGAGTTGACAGTAATTCTCAACATGGAAGTAATAAGTACTACCTCTCAACGCCGTATATAGATTCCAAAAAAACAACCAGTGTGTTGCCAATAAAATTAAAAAGTTTTGCATCGTTAAGTTTTAATTTTTCTAAATACAATACATAAGTAATTTATTTATATGTAATTGTAAAGTTAAAATTAAATGCAACCGCATAAATAAATAATTTAATATCAATATTAATTTCACCTACAGATATTTGGTTGAAACTGTTTTGTAGAAGAAAAGCTCATATTACAGTGGTAATACTTCAGGTTTAAACAACATTTGGATACTATTAATGTTATAATTTGCGTACCTATATACTATTTACAAATATTTTTGATATGCACATAGAAATGTTGACAACAAATCACGTATGTCAAACTTTATGGTAAACATGGCGACCACAGGGCCACCATGACATTTCCAATTGTCACTTCATTCGGCACCTGACGTTTGGATTGATCGAATGCTTTCTGTACTCGTGATAATTTTCGTTGTTGAGTTTTTGTTTCCTGTTAAGTTTTCTGTTATGTTTTGTTCGTGGGTTTTGCATTTACGCAAGTAACATGGAACCAGTACCTGCAGGCTTATTGTTTAACGCTTCTGACGCTTGCCTTTGCAATCACTATTTCTTTCTGTCAAACGGTATAAATTGATGACAGAAAGAGATGGTGAAAGCGAAGGCAAGAGTCAGAAGCGTTAGACAATACGGCCTCAGGTCCCTCTCACAGGGACAAGAATCTTCCTCCTTCTCCACCAAGGAAGCGTCCTAGAAGTCATATGAGTGTCAATTCAAGTCAATTGATTGTGATAAATTTTGGCACATATGGATAGTTCAAAACCAAGGTATTCATGTGCAACACACATTGTACACAATACGGTATGCGTAGGTATACTTATAGAAAAATCAAAAACTTGGGATAATCTACACTTAAATAACAACAAAATATTATTATGACTATTTTTTATTAATGTGCATGGGTTGGTTACATCTGGAAGGTCACAATGACAATGACACTTGTGTCAGTTACGTTCGGCCATCTTTGGTAACTTTTTTGGAACCTATATACGGCGTTGGGAGTACGTCTATGAGTACTACGTACAACGGGAATGAACTGTTGTCGCAAAATTGAACCTGAACGAGAGCTCAGTAACTGTACCTCTTATCCCTCTCTGGCGATGGTTGATTGGTTGGATGGTTCATGTGGGGTTGTCAGTAGCGTTGAAAAAGTCCGGAAAAATTCCCGTTTTTTTCGGATATTTATGGAAAAAACTACGAAACTTTCCGCTCTTACTTTTCCGAAAAAAAACGATTAAAACCGAAAAAAATGAAATGGAAAAAAACGAATGAAGTTTTCTATATGAATGTTGTTAATTATAATTGGTAAGCACATACTTTTTTAAGGTTTTAAATTTTTTTCTTAGTGCCAGCGGGTACATTGACACGTTTAGGTTCATTTTGTCCACATGCCCACTTCGTCCACATTCCCATCTCGTCTACATTCCCATTTCGTCCTTTTCCCACTTCTTCCACATTCCCACTTAGTCAATATTCCCATTTCGTCTACATTCCCGCTTAGTCAACATTCCTAGCTGATTTTAATGCGGCTAAGTAGCTTAATTCTCAGGGAAGATTTTATTTATTTTTGTGATGAAGGTATTCATGTTAAGAAAAATACTTGCTAAGCACGGTGCGGGTCAATACTATTCATCTTACACTACCAATTTCGTTACTGAAATAAATGAGAGTGACAGTGAATAAAAAATAAATAAATTTAATGATTTATTTCTTGTTTTTCTTAAAAAGCCCGAAAAAATCGGAAAAAAACGCTAACTTCCAAAAAAAAAACATTTGATTTTTTCCCGGCTTTTTCAACGCTACAGGTGCCCGTATTTCATACAAATAAAAGAAAACCTATACGACAATCGCAAAATTTTTGCGTTAATAAGGCTTTACACGTAGCAACAAATAATATTGCTTTAACATGTCGGTATTATTATTTATATTTAGAAACAATTTAGAAGTAAATGTTTTTACTTCATTACATTACATCAATCGCATATTGTTCTACAAAAAACGAGAGAATTGAAATCAACTTAACTCTGGCAACTCTAAGTCACTGTTAGAACATGGTTAGAACGGGACACAGCGTTCACTGTTTGCCCTCTCACTCGGCTAAACTCGGCTTCATTTTTATTTTGCGCGCATCAAGACTCTTACGACCTGAGCATAAGGTTTTATTTTCTTTATTTTCGGAGACACTTTTTGTCGCAGTACTTAGTCCAGTTTAGGTAGTAGGTCCATGAGAAAAATACACTACTGCGAATTTATGATAAAAAAGGCGGCAAGGCAAAACAATTCAAACTATTTCGCTGTTCCACGTAAAGTTTTAAATTAGTCCGAAATTAATTGAAATGAAGAGAAAATTAAAAATTAGATCTACCTAGTTACCTACTTAAAATGTGACTTGGCGATGAATAATACAGATCAACACGAATTTTGATTTTGATAAGATAGTGTAACATTTCGATAGATCTATCGGTAATTAAGACAAAGAAAAAATGGCCCGAAAAAGCTTGCTTTTGCATCCAGCCAGCCAGGAGAACGGTTGATCAATATAATTTGAGAAAATTCAATGTAAAAAATTTTTTAAAATCGATTCAATTGCTAACTTTTTAAGGAATATGGGTATTTTTTCTTTATTTAACCCTTTTCCAGGCCCTGTCTGTTTAGATACTACAAAATAAATTATCTATTTAATAAGTAGGTATAGTCGGGGTAAGAAAAGGTTCGTCACTTTTCGACTCTATGTCAACGAGTTAAGGTCGAAAAGTGACGAACCTTTTCTTACCCCGACTAAACATAAAAATCTTGTGTCCCGGTCACGGTGTTTGCTATTAATTTCATAAATTTAATTCTTAATGGACACTTCAGTGTCTCAGAGAAATTAACTATATATATATATATATATATATATATATATATATATATATATATATATATATAGTAACTATATATATATATATAGATAATTTCTCTGAGACACTGAAGTGTCCATTAAGAATTAAATTTCAAAAATCGTGAAAACAGTAGCTACGCTTCTACTATATATTTTATGACAAACGTTGATATAACAAGTTGAATTAAGACAAAATAAATTATGGGAAATCAGGATCCCGCCTGTTATTCAACAGGTTAAATAGGTATATATATATATATATATATATGCCTATTTGTCATAAAATATATAGTAGAAGCGTAGCCACTGTTTTCACGATTTTTGAAATGCAATCTTATGGAATGCAGTAGGTGAGGTTAGTTTTATAACAATTCCGAAGAAAATACCGTTTCAGAAATAAATCACATTTGACCACTGAAAAGAATACTTACCTAGATTACGACATATGAAATTATGGGACACCATTGAGCCCCGTTGAATGCCCCTTTAAAAGTTAGCGAAAAAAACACTATGGAAGTACCTGCCTATTGTCTGTCATTCATTCATTAAAATTGAACGTAGTCAAGGAAACTGAATCGCGTACCAGGGTAGAACCTATTCACAATTAATTTCCCGATGATTTCTTTGGCAGATTTAGAGAATGTCGACATGACATTCGGACCAAAAAATAGTCGTGTAAAAAGGTTCCATCCTGGTACGTAATTTAGTTTCCTCGACTGTACCTACATATTACGTGCAAAGTTTCGTGTCTGCTGTTAACGATAGAGGAGTTCCCTCATGAAGGGACGACCCTGACTGCAGCCTGCAGCATCGGTTCGTGTCTGTCACATACGCGGACCAGCTTTTGCCCGCGACTTCGTCCGCGTAGAATTCAAATTTGTGGTAAGTACTTAAAGCTTCTTATCTCTTTCATTGAATAAAGCAAAAATCCGGCAAAGCAACATCCATAAATCCCTCATCGTCATCATCATCATCGGTATTAGTTAGTGAATATATAAATCCCGTATTTTCCTTATCCCGTGGGAATTTCTAAAAATTCTGAAATCTGCTTTTTCTACAAATTGAGTGTCTGTCTGTCTGTGGCATCATAGCTCTTAAACGGGTGAACCGATTACGATAGGTACTGTTTGTTTTTAGGGTTCCGTACATCGAAAGGAAAAGACGGAACCCTTATAGGATCACTTTGTTGTCCGTCCGTCCGTCTGTCTGTCAAGACCCTTTTTCTCAGGAACGCGTGGAGGTAACAAGATGAAATTTATATCAACTCAAACCTACTCTCAAATCTACTGTCCCTTAAAGCTGTAAAAAAATCAAACATCTAAGCCAACGCAATCAAAAGATACAGCCGTTTATGACGCAAATTTCCGCATATTTTCGAAACTCGCAAGGGAATCAAAACCTACAGGGTACTTCCCGTGAACTCAGAATCTTGAAAATTGGTACGAAGCTAGGTTTTATATCACAGATAAATGAAAAATTGCGAAAAAGCATAAATTTTTTTGTCTGTCTGTCTATATCAGTAGGTAACTAACGCACATTTTCGACACTCGCAAGAGAATCAAAACCTACAGGGTACTTCCCGTGAACTCAGAATCTTGAAATTTGGTGCAAAGCAAGACCTTATAGCACAGATAAAGGAAAAATTGCGAAAAGCATAAATTTTTTTGTCCGTCTGTCTATATCAGTAACCAATCTACAATGATCCCACACTGCGCACATTTTGCTTAGGAGCAGGGGTCTACTAAGACTGGATGTTCATAGATACATATAAATTTGTATGGAACCCTCGGTGCGCGAGTCCGACTCGCACTTGTTTATTTGAAAGTAGGTTTCTTGGCGATGGTTCTTAGACACATTTTATTAAAATTGGTTCAGCCATTTTAAAGTTATCAGCTCTTTTGTTAGCTGTGAAAAGGATCTTAGACGCATAATTGCGTTGGGGTTTTTAATTTTTTTTTAATTTAAGTATAGTTATTGGCTTGAGCCCCTTAACGCTCCCCCTAACGTTACTGATATTATGTAGGTAGGTATTAGGTAAGCCAAGTAAAGAAAGTAAGTTTAGACTTGCAAGATAAATCGTTCGCTTTACAGCCTCGCAATGTAATGCAACTTGCACGATTTTTCTTGCAGGTCTAATCTCGGTTTAACATCAGCCATCGTAACGTTAGTTTTTTATTACCCCGGCGCCACACATAGCACAAATATTTGAACACATTTATTTGATCACATGTGTAGCGCCGGTATTTTCTTATCTAATCTATCTATCTATCTATCTAATCTAATCTATCTATCTAATACCTTTAAACGAGCAATTCTTGTATATATATAATCAGGATCTTGGAAACGGCTCCAACGATTTCGATGAAATTTGGTATGTGGGGGTTTTCGGGGATGAAAAACTGATCTAGCTATGTTTCATTTTCAGAAAACCGCTTTTACTCGTGTTTTCCGGCTATTTTTGTTTGCATTAGAATACAAAGCTAAATTTCGCCGACTTCGAGCAGAACCCAATAGCACATTAGAAATCGGGTGGTCGCGGATCCAGCCGACCTCGGTTCGATTCCACGTTTTCTTTCAAGATTTTTAGTTTTTTTTTAAGTTTATTTTTCATGAGAAAACGTTAAATTTCTTCTTTTGTGAGAAAAAGTTACTTTTTTGTGAGAAAAAGTATTATAGGGAACGTGCAGTAACTATAGGCGGCAGCACTAATGCGACAGAAGAGACACTATGCGGACAGTAAAACAAACTTATCAAGGTAAAACATTCAAATTGATCGCAACCTTATGGCACCAGTTGGCAGCACCGTCTATGTGCACGTTCCCTATTGGGAGCACAGAACAGGAAAAGCCGGTTGTCTGTAAAGTCGGTTTACGGACGATAGTTTAACGTGACTCACCCCCCCCCCCCACCCCCTTCGGTTTTTTTTGTCAAATATCT
The DNA here is from genome assembly GCA_947563465.1 of Archips xylosteana. Classification (NCBI taxonomy): domain Eukaryota; kingdom Metazoa; phylum Arthropoda; class Insecta; order Lepidoptera; family Tortricidae; genus Archips; species Archips xylosteana. The sequence continues at coordinate 15,971,995 of OX387351.1, forward strand.
TGAAAACGGTGCATCCTACGGCAAAATCAGTGAAATTTTCATCCCCCTTTGAAACCCCCTGAACCCCCTGCCCCGCCCCCCCTCCCCCGCACATATACGCATCAGGATCTCGGAAACGGCTCCAACGATTTCGATGAAATTTGGTATTTGGTGGTTTTCGGGGATGAAAAATTGATCTAGCTTGGTTTTATCTCTGGGAAAACGCTTGGTACCGAGTTTCTGCCCGAGCAGAGCTCGGTCGCCCAGGTACTTTGTTTAATAGAACAACCATACAATTAACCATAGATCAAATATGTGTTCAATTATATTATTATGTTGATACATTTGTGCTATGTGTGGCGCCGGGGTTATACATCCAATGTGACAAATCTTTAATTTTTTATTGTTGTGGTTGACTAATGCGTCTAAGTTGCGTTAATCGCGTGACTACATACACAATCCAAAATTTAAGTCGAACCATCGCAACCATCTGATGAAATATACAGGATTGATTTTGAGACACCTTGTATAATAAAATTGTATAATTATTGCCATCCGTTCTATTATACTAGGAGGGCATTCTTTGCTTGCATCATCTACGTTTTAGTAGGTAAGTACTTATCATAATGTTAGTGAAGTGATGGCTAAAGTAGCGGTTAGCTTGGTCGTGTTGCGGAAACGCCATTTCACTTTCATTCAGCTCGCCGGAAAATCCGACATCCGCAGCCCATTGCAGAGCATTCGCCCGCCAACTGTTGTTGTTTGTTTGTTTTAACTTAGCCTGTACTCGACACAAAAGCGAGATTGATCGATAAACAGCGCAAAACAAAGATGCTGTACTTAGGCATTTTAATGTAGTGTTTGGTGAATTGTATTGTATTGATGTCGATTGCAGTGTCTTGTACCTACGTACTTTTAATTAAATGGGATTATTGCTTGAATAAATTATTATTTCACTCTTAGACCCAGTTCTTTTACCGATGCGAGTAATTTTACTTAGGTATACGTACATTTTACAATCGCGCTACTGAAAGTGTCTCATTTGATAATACATTAGGTATAGGTATTATTATATTTAACTCAACCCACTTGCAATATGCGTGGTGGTACAGACAAGTGCAAAAATATGTATCGATTTAATCCTCTATCATTATGTACCGATACCTTACGTAATTCGACGACAAAAAGTGCTATTATGGAATTTATGGACCATATTTATGATTGTGAGCAAGTTGTATGCTCCCATATTTTTACACTTGACTGTACAAAGCAAAAAATGCGAAGGTAGCTAACGATACTGTACAAGATTAAAATTTATGTTTAGTTTACTTACAGAAATCATAAATTAAATGAAACAAAATTTATTTATTCTGCTTTAGACATGGTATTACAAAATATGTTGTAGAGGAAGTGTTACTGTGCCGTGACATAATATGTCTAGCCAGAATATGCAGAATATGCACAATATAATATGCTAGTTTCAAAAACATTCTATCGTGTTATAAGATTATACGGACGGCAATCTTCTTATCTATTTTTAACAGACTTCATCAGTAGCACATCCTATAATCTATTGTATCTTTGCCTGTACAACTCATCAACAATCGCTCTTCAGAGTCAAACCTGTGTGAGCTACTCGAGTATGTTTTGAGTGCAATGGGCCAGAACTTTCAGGTGGATGCAATTTATACCGATTACTCTAAAGCTTTCGATAAGATTTCTCATTCAATATTATTAAGAAAAATAGAAAATTTGGGAATGCATGGTGACTTACTACGTTGGATGACATCCTACTTGAAGGATAGAACCCAAGCTGTAACAGTTAAAGGTTATACTTCTACTTTCGTTCCAATAACTTCTGGCGTCCCTCAGGGGTCCCATTTGGGTCCACTATTGTTTAACGTTTATATTAACGATGTCATGGATTGTTTCTTGAATTCGAGAGTATTGATGTATGCAGATGATAAAAAAAATTTCACCATTGTTAGATCCGAAGATGACTGTAATAGGTTGCAGGATGATTTGAATAGATTGGATAGTTACTGCATAAAGAATAAACTTCATTCAAATGTTGCAAAATGTTCTGTAATTACTTTCACACGCAAACAGCACCCTATAAATTTTAATTATTTGATCGGGAACCAATCACTTAAAAGAGTCAACGAGGTTAAGGACCTAGGCATATTAATTGATAGCGAGATTCAGCTGACATCTCATATCACAAAAATTACTTCTAAAGCGTACAGAATGCTCGGTTTCATTTTTCGACAGAGTAAAGACTTTAAAGACCCTAATACTCTATTTATTTTATATAATGCCTTTGTTAGGTTACACCTAGAATATGCGTCTACGGTTTGGAGTCCACATTTTTCAGTGCATATTGATTCGATTGAACGAATACAAAACAAATTTATTAAACGTATGACATACAAATTTAAGAACCTTGTATTAAGTAATGTTGAGTCTCTCAAATTGCGAAGAGAAAAAAGAGATATTACATTTATATAAAAATTACTTAATAACACTATTGACTCCCAAGATCTTTTAGGCAAAATCTCATTTAGATGTCCGACTTTTCGAACTCGATCCACTCATCTGTTTTCTGTTCCATTCTGTCGCACTAAATATGTAGGAAGTAGATGTCTGGTGAGAGCCTGCAAAGTCTATAATGAAAAATACTCTCATATTGATTTATTTCAATTGAACCCCCGTAATTTTGCTTCTGCAATCAAAGAGAAGGTTGAGGAATAAGTAGGCATTTAATTTGTTTTGTTATAGTATAATTAGTTTTAGTTTTATTTAAGTTCCTAGTAGCCTAATATTTGGTTTTTCACGTTATATTTATTTTTCCAAATTTCAAAGACCTGTTTAATCTTTATTCTATTTTTTTATTCCCCTTCAAGAATATTCCACTTAGTTGAAATTGGCATGTATTAACTTTTGAGCAAAGAATTGTATAATCTATTAGTGGAAACTGTTTTGGCTTATGTTTTAACTTTACGAACTGAATCTTATGTATTATTTATGCTGTATGTGTCCCATGGCAATAAAAAAAAAAACTGCACCTATACTGTTCGTTTCAACTGATTTTCAAGTTACACATTATCATGACAGTACATCGCATTAGTCGCACTAGACACTGCTAATTACTGTAATTACACACATGTTTATGCAAGCAACAATGTAGGTAGGCGCCTAGTGCGAACGGGCTGAGTATAGCAGCGCAGGCGCCGGGCAGTGGGGCTGCGATTTTGGCACGAAGTGAAAGCGCAAGTGGTGTGGCCGAGGGGCGCACAGCGGGCTCGGCGCCGCCGCGGCCGTCCGTCCGCACCACGACGCCTTCACCTAGTCGTTCAGTAATCGAGATGCCGCGCTAATAAATGGTGGCTCTGGTTATTGTAGACGCGCCTTCAGTCCCGGCCCCTCGCGACAATGTGCCCATGGACAACAGTGGCCATCGTGTTTGTGGTTCTTGTTGCCGACGCCGACGCCAGGGAGATCAGTTCGCCGGACATCGCAGCGCTTGATAACCATGTAAGTTTGTATTGCTGGTAGAAGTATCCTTCGACAGAAAATTATTCTCAATTCGAGCCTTTTATGTTATTGTCGATTTAACATTCTGCGGTTTTTTTCGGGACGTGCTCCGTAGTAATTATCATATTTCATGGCGATTTAATTTGGTGAGGATAACAAATAGATTTTATTTTTCGCACACATTTTTAAGGATAGGACTATAAGTTAGCCTTTCCCACAATATGTCAATTAAGAGCCTCTTTTTAGGGTTCCGTAGTCAACTAGGAACCCTTATAGTCTCGCCATGTCTGTCTGTCTGTCTGTCCGTCCGCGGCTAAGCTCAGAGATCGTTAGTACTAGAAAGCTGTAATTTGGCATAAATATACATATCAGTCACGCCAACAAAGTAGTAAAATAAAAAATAAAAAAAAATTTTTTTTAGGGTACCTCCCATAGACGTAAAAGGGGGTGATTTTTTTTTTCTCGACTAACCCTATAGTGTGGGGTATCGTTGGATAGGTCTTTTAAAACCATTGTAGAGTTGCTAACATGATTTTTCTATTCAGTGATCTGTTTGCGAAATATCCAACTTTAAAGTGAAAATTTTCATTAAAATCGACCGTGCCCCCCCTCTAAAATCTAAACTGTTGGGTGAAAAAATTTGAAAAAATTCAGAATGGTAGTAAATATATCAAATTCACTAGGAAAATTATAGCGGCTAAGATTGCTTGGAAATTATTTGTAGTTTTAGAGTAAATAGTAGCCTAAGGTATAAAACATACCTAAACTTGGATGATTCCGTACACATACGAAATCCTTAGAAAAATATTACTTGATTTTTTCGTAATGGCTACGGAACCCTACCTTGGGCGTATCCGACCGCTCTTGGCCGGTTTTTTAGTATCCTATTTTCCTCTTGTATTCTTACATGCTCCAACTTCAACGAACCTTCAATACGGTATGATTAGAATACAGTTTGGAATTTCAATTGAATGGCTGATGATAAGTCCTGAGTTCCTCCGTCAGGCACCTATTTACATGTTTATATTGTCTGTTAACACGTGCATCGCTCAGCCTGCAGTGAATTGCACTCGTGCATTGACACCGGCCATGCACTTTTACTTTCCGACAACCGAGCTACGCTATTTCTTGCTGGTTTGCCCGTTGGGGATCACTGCAGGGCAAGTGGTTCTAAAGAAAATGATTCGCTAAGGATATGCTATTAGGAGTTCATTACCGTGTTAAAGTAGTGTTTATTCAATTATAAATACTTAGATGTACTTATCTACGATGATTTTATTAAGTAAATGTTTTTAATTTTAATGCGTTGATACTTTTTTTTTGTTTGCTTTGATCAATAGATTAGAATAGGTAAGGTAAGTGACATAATGTTTGGCATTTCATAAAACATCCAACGTTTGCTGAAGACGCACACTTTTCATTGTGAAACACAAGACCGCATCGCAAGCTTGTGTTCCACAAGCTTCATTCGCCGAATGGAAGAAAAAAAGTCGTAATATTTATCTTGATCTGATAGATGAAGCGGAAGTGTAACCCAAATAGATGACACTCTGCTGTCACCTCTAATGTTAATGACATAAAATTAATGATGGCAACTACTGGGAATATGATTAATGGGAATTAGCGCTTCCAAAAGGCTAGGATGCACTTTAAAATGATACAGACACTAAGAATGATAATGTGCCGTATTACTTACCTAAGCTGTAGATATACAAGTCCATTATCATATTTTGTATCCTGGAGAATAATTTAATTCTACCTTGTATTCACAAAGCATGAATGTCGACAAGCACTACGGTTTGTAGGCTTCTCTCAAAGAACTAATGGTAGTGTCTTGTGTAAGGTCTGTGCGGATAGCTACTACTACATCGTTAATTTTGCCGTCAAACACTAGAGCTGGCATTGCAATTGAGGAGATTAAGACGGACGGTGGAATTACTGGTAGGTTACTTTTGACTTCTAGTCCGGAAATGCAGAATCAGATGCATTCACCGATTCTGGTGCTAACTTACCAGTTGTTGGTATCCTGACCTAGGCGACCCGCATGTTGTTGTGGCAACCCCATTTCATAAAGTACAAACGGTTGCTGAAGGCGCAGGACAATTTTGATTGTGGAACATTAAGACCACATCGCAATCTGTGGTGGTGTTACACAGGCTTCGTACGCCGATTGGAAAAAATAGAAAGAATCGTAATAACTAGGTCTGATAGATGAAGCGGAAGTGCACCACTTTCGCTGTTACGCGTTGCCTTGTTGTGAAGTTACATAAGAACACGTGGCAGGAATGTTTCCTCACGAAATACTGACCGCATTTGCATGCTTACGCTTAATAGACGCGTAGCGCTAGGCTTTTTTGAGGGTATAAGTTTCAAAAACTCTAAAGTTTATTATTTCTTGCCTGTGGGTACAGTCATACCTATGAAGCTTACTATTGCGTTTTGTGCGACATCTGTCACTTGCATTTTCAGAAATTCGATGATTTGTGGTTAATTATTTTTATTTAAAATAAAACTGGCAAAATTAATTTAAAGTTTAAAATAATTATGGTATCGTATCTAGGATAGCCTGCGGAGTGTGGAAACCCAGTTTGTGCCATTTTCGTCCACTGCAAACTGACATAGGGTCAGTACTTAAAAAAAAGATTTAAAAAAAAAATTAGAATTGATTACATGACTGTTTCCTAGTTCAGATCACTTATGCATGCCTATTAAATAAATTTGTGCCAATTTAGACCACGGTATTTTAAGATTTTCAAATATTTTGTGTTTCCAAGCTACAAAAGATTAAATAAAATATTACAATTATTAGAATTCGCATATTCAATATCATAAGTGCATGAAAAATCGACATTGTAAGTTTGTGCCATTTTCACCCACGATATTTAAATTAATAAAACAAAAAACAATGTTTGTGGCCGAAGCGGGTGACGCGGGCATGCGACAGCGGGCGGGGGGCATACGCACGCACGCTCACTCGCTTCATTCGGTCGAAGCGATCACAAATAAAATTACTAATACCTACGAGTATCATATTGAGTCTTCATGGAGTCTTATCTCATCTACGTAATCAACAAATGTGTTCAAAATTCTTGTACAACTTTTAAACACAACTAATGTAGGTACCTACCTAGTGTCTCGTGAAAAGTATCTTCTATTATTACATCATGTCATGACCTTCTAATAAGACCAACTGGAATGAGGGAATAAGGGAGAGACATCACCGTCAATGACGATTAACGATCTACTTAACGGGGTTAATCATAATCAACATAAAATGATCCTTCGTATGTGAAAAAAAACCGGCCAAGTGCAAGTCGGACTCGCGCACCGAGGGTTCCGTACAAATTTTAAGGAAAAATATACGCCGTAACTATCCAGTGTTACCAAAATTCAGTTGATTTCAATATTATTTTTTTATTTTAAAAAATCTTCGTCAAAAACTGACGTTATTTTTAGGGTTCCGTACCTCAAAAGGAAAAAAAGAACCCTTATAGGATCACCTTGTTGTCCGTCCGTCCGTCCGTCTGTCAAGACCCTTTTTCTCAGGAACACGTGGAGGTATCAAGCTGATATTTATATCAAATACTCAGGTCTACTGTCCCTTGGAGCTGTGATAAAATCAAACTTCCAAGCCAACGCAATCAAAAGATACAGCCGTTTATGACGCAAATTTCCGCAAATTTTCGAAACTCGCAAGGGAATCAAAACCTACAGGGTACTTCCCGTGAACTCAGAATCTTGAAATTTGGTACGAAGCAAGGTCTTATAGCACAAATAAAGTAAAAATTGCGAAAAGCGTAAATTTTTTTGTCTGTCTGTCTATATCAGTAACCAATCTATTTATGCCGCAAATTTTCGACACTCGCAAGGGAATCAAAACCTACAGGGTACTTCCCGTGAACTCAGAATCTTGAAATTTGGTACGCAGCAAGGTCTTATAGCACAGATTTTTTTTTTTTTTTATGTTAGATAGGCTATACAAACGAACTAGTGGGTCACCTGATGTTAAATGAACACCACTGTCCATAGACACCCGCAGCGCTTTACACGATGCCAGTGCGTTGTCGGCCCTAAAGGAGAGGGAATAGGGGAAGGGGGAGAGGGAGGGGGAGAGGGAAGGGGTGAGGTATTGGGCCCCCGGCACTCTCACTGACCGTACGAAACGCAAGCAGGATTACTGCTGCTTCACGCCGGTGTTCTGTGAGAGGGTGGCACTGCCCCGGACGAGCCGGCCCATACGTGATGCAGCGGCTAGCTACAACATGGCTCTACCACTACATCAAAGGAAAAATTGCGAAAAGCATAATTTTTTTTGTCTGTCTGTCTATATCAGTAACCAATCTAAAATGATCCCACACTGCGCACATTTTGCTTAGGAGCAGGGGTCTGCTAAGACTGGATGTTCATAGATACATATAAATTTGTACGGAGCCCTCGGTGCGCGAGTCCGATTCACACTTGGCCGGTTTTTTTGAATGAAGCTCTAAACGCACAGACAGCGGAGGCGTGGCGGTGCGGTGGATATGACTTTTGTAATATTCCAACTTGTATGAACGAGTTCGTTCGCGGTACGGTACCGCACAACCGTTCATACAAGTTTTTTACCACCGTCACCGCCACCGCACCACCACGCCTCGCCTCCTCTGTCTGGGAGTTTGGAGCTTGAAACAAGCGTATGATCTGTGGTAGCGTAGAGATGGGGGAAAACATGACATTTTGAATATCGATTAATCATCGATCGAATAAGCAAAAAATAATTACTTTTACAATTAAAAAATAAGTACAGCTTTTATAATAAAATTGAATAGGCTTTTGTCCGAGGCTTTGTACGCGCAAAATTCAAATTTGTGGTAAATCTTCAACATTATTTTTCGTTGAATAAAGCAAAAATCCTAAATTCACCGTTATCATCATCGCTATCAGTTACTTAATATATAAATCTCGTTTTTATGGTTCCGTCAAGTACCAAATAAACGATTTATTCAATTGGCAATCGATGAAAATTTTAAAAGTGCTTGAATATTTTTATACCGGTAGGAATAACGTTCCTTATTAACAGGAAAAAATTACAGATTTATTGGTTGCGTCGTATAATTATAAAAAATAAAAACAATTTATTAAATCTGGGACAGCTTAATACAGGCACGAACCTTAGTCCGTCGCATATTGAAAAAAGAAACCAGATGTGACATTGACAGCTTGTCATAAACAAACGTACATAACCTTAGCTTGCGATTATGCACCCGCGTCTTTCTCCTAGTTTTCGGTATTTTCCCTGGATATCTTTTAATTTTTCGACTGCTTACCCACACCGGACCTAGGATATTGCCTGCTACGACGACAACTCTTGCTTTGTACCCTGGACCTGACCTTTATAGCTGCTAGGACGACTTGGAACTGATATACTGATTAACTCGAATTTGAAAACTGTGAAATATGAATAGAAACACTGATTTTGTTAGAACGGACTCATCAAATCTGCCAAAAGTAGATATGATTATGCTCATGGAGTTTATGAAGAGTAGTGACAAGTATAATGTCGCTGAAATTTTAGGTGCTAAAGCTTTAGCAAACCTCTTTTTTTAACTAACACTGTATTGGTGTCCAATATAAAACCACATATAACACATTTTTCTGCTTCCATTTTACTCATTCACATGCTTCAAAAGTCCAAATTTTAAATAAAACACTGTTGACATTCCGCTGGGCATAGACTATCGCCAACTCAGCGTGCGCAATCAGATCAACGCAACGAACAAATCTTGAGGCGTTTTTTCATTAGAAAATACATTAAGCACGTTTGCGATTTGTGGTTTGCGAAAGAGATGTCAATAACAATAAAGATTATAGTAGTTCCAATCATTTATTTTCTCGATGACAGATCTAGTTTGAACGTTATAGTGTTGTGACCAAATAAGTGATCAGTAGATTACGATATCGATCCAATTTCCAATTAAAAATTACCTGTTATTATAATTATTTCATTTCATTGTCAATTACCTATCTATACTTATATTACTTATATTATAAAGAGGAAAGGTTTGTATGTTTGTAATGAATAAGCCAAAAACTACTGGACAAATAAAAATTATTTCACTTAAGTAACATAGGCTATTTTATATCCCGGGAAAAAAATTACAACGCGTAGGGTCAACGTCATAAATAAGTGATCACTTTTGTACCTTGTCATGTTTGAAAAGCCATACGAAATTACGAAACGACTGAAAGCGACAAGGTACAAAAGTGATCACTTATTTATGACGTTGACTGTACAAAGTCACGGGAACACATCTAGTTCAACATATACAATACCGATACAATATCGATATTTCAATCATAACATCACTATTTGTATTGCCATAGAATGTAACTTTATTAAAACGTTTATTATCGTACTTTAAAAAAAAAACTACTGCATATATGGACTCAATTTGTCTTAGATGAATATTATAAGGGATCAAGGAACAAAATTAGGCAGTTGTCGTATTTTTTATACCTCGCATTTAAAAGTTAATTTTTGCGTAAAAAACGCAGTTACATTCTACGGGAGCTGTCAACGAGAAAATAAATGATTGGAAATACTATAGGTACTTATAATTATTGAAATGCAAGAAACGTTTTCCACCTTGATTATTTTGGCGTAAGTCAAAAGGGTTGAAGGAACAAAAAGCAACATAGAAATGTCGTTCTTGTTGAAGATTGCACAGGCCTACAGTAAATTAATCCCTATGTCAATCCAATTTGATGAAAGTGTAAACAAACCTATTTCATTAAAATTATTAAAATTTGAACCCTTCACGCGTCCACCATACTAAAATTACTAAAATTAGACTTCAGTAGTAGTCACTAGGACATTTTCCGCAAAAAAAGTTAGGGACTAACGTAGTCCCTAGGACGCGTCACGGGTTAAAACAAGCGCGCGATCTATGGTAGTGTAGATATGGGGGAAAACATGGTCCGATTTATTGGAAAGATTTTATTTTACTATTGGTTTTAGATTTTCACATCACTAAGTAGTCTGTGACCAAATTAAGGGCCGGCGCCCACTGACGGCATGGCACGGCATGGCATTTTATTACTATCAAGTTATTTTGAATCTTATTTAAATGAGTTTAGAATTCATGTTACTTTATTGTTTATGCGTTGCGTCATCCCTCGGCATGCCGCGGCATCGTGGTATCGAAATAAAGAAACATGAATTCTAAAGTCATTGAAATAAGATTCAAAATAACTTGATAGTAATAAAATGCCACGCCGTGCCATGCCGTCAGTGGGCGCCGGCCTTAAAGCTCCAAACGCACAGACAGCGACAGCGGAGGCGTGGCAGTGCGATACCACACCGCGAACTCGTTCATACAAGCTCTAATATTACAACCGTTACCGTCACCCCACCCCACCACGTCTCCGCTGTCTGTGCGTTTGGTGCTTTATTGGAGTCTTTATTTACATCGTCATTAAATTGGATTGACATAGAATATAGTGATGTACGCTATGGAGCTTCAGATCACCAATACTAATGGGAATACATACAAGTTTGCAGGTTTTGAGTACCTAATTAAAGTGTAATTACTAGAAATCTGCAAACTTGTATGCATGCACAAGATATGACATATGTAGGTACTAGCTTTTGCCCGCGGCTTCGCTCGCGTGTACTATGAGTATTACAAAGAACCAAGATATCAAGCAAGCAAGCATACAGGCAAGCAAGCAAGCAGGTCCAAAATTGACCGAGAAATCGGTGAACATACCTACATAGAAAAAAGGTGGAATGCATAACCTCCTCCTTTTTTAGAAGTGAATTAAAGAGCCCTTTGCGGCCTACTTACAGTATAAACTTATTAATTTTGAAATTTTAGCTTTCTACAACCAGTAAAACGCAAAATCTCGTTTTTTCCCGTTCCCGTAAGAATTTCAGGAAATGTTTTCTTAATGCTCCCCTACACTCCCCAAGGAACCCACTTGCTAAATTTCAGCTTTCTATGACCAGTAAAACGAAAAATCCCGTTTTTCCCGTTCCCGTGGGAATTTTGAAAAGTCCTCTCTCATTGCTCCTCTACACTACCCAAACAACCTACATGCCGAATTTCAGCTTTCTACGACCAGTAAAACGAAAAATCCCGTTTTTTCCCGTTCCCGTGGGAATTTGGGAAAGCCCTCTCTCAATGCTCCTCTACACTCCCCACGCAACCTACATGCCAAATTTCAGCTTTCTATAACCAGTAAAACGAAAAATCCCGTTTTTCCCGTTCCCGTGGGAATTTCGGAAAGTCCACTCTCAATGCTCCTCTACACTCCCCAAACAACCTACATGCCGAATTTCAGCTTTCTACGACCAGTAAAACGAAAAATCCCGTTTTTTCCCGTTCCCGTGGGAATTTGGGAAAGTCCTCTCTCAATGCTCCTCTACACTCCCCAAGCAACCTACACGCCGAATTTCAGTTTTCTACGACCAGTAAAACGAAAAATCCTGTTTTTTCCCGTTCCCGTGGGAATTTTGGAAAGTCCTCTCTCGATCCAGCTCTACACTCCCCAAGCAACCTACATGCCGAATTTCAGCTTTCTACGACCAGTAAAACGAAAAATCCCGTTTTTTCCTTATCCCGTGGGTATTTCCGAAAATCCTTAAAACAGTTTTTTACTATTATAATTACCTAGTTCTTTGCCAAATTTGAAGAGTCTAGTAATTATAGTTCATAGGATCCCGTTGAACTGAATATATAAATCCTGTTTTTTCCTTATCCCGTGGGAATTGTGAAAAATCCTGAAATTAATGTTTTAACTAATGTAATACCTACTTGTTTATCAAATTTGAAGAGTCTAGTTATTATAGTTACTGAGATAGGGTCACTCGGAATCGAATATACAAATCCCGTTTTTTCCCGTTCCCGAGGGAATTCCCAAAAATCCTTCCTTAGTGGATGCCTACATTGTATAAGGTATCTATGTGCAAAATTTCAAGTCTCTAGGTCCAGTGGTTTGGGCTGTGCGTTAATATATCAACAGTCATGTAGTTTATTTAGACATTTCAACCCCATCGCACCCCATCCAGGGAGATGGTATTTTACGTCTGCCACGTCGGATTTTAAAACCGTTGTTGTTTTCATAACCAGCGACCCGATAAACCATAGAAACAACACCCATGTTGATTTCAGACTTTGTTACCCCTTTCCCCCCTTTTAGGGGTTGAATTCTCAAAAAACCTGAAACACGTGTTTACTCATTTATTGTCAGGAGTACTTCTGTGAAGTTTCGAATAAAATAGTCGAACTAATCTTGTTTCCCCATACAAACTTTGGACCCCCGTTTCACCCCCTTAGGGAGTGAATTTTGAAAAATCCTTTCTTAGTGCACCCCTGGACCTGATAAGAAACCTACGTGCCAAATTTGGAATCTCTAGGCCCAGCGGTTTGGGCTGTGCGTTGATATGTCAGTCAGTCAGTCAGTCAGTCAGTTTCTTCTTTTATATATATAGATAAGAAAAAATACGTAATACGAATTAGCTTTATTTGGTTTTTGTTTAATAAAAAAAATACTGAGTAACTGTTCTATAAATTGTTTATTTTTTGTCACATTAATTACTAGTTCGTAGTTAGTAGGTAAGTATTTAGAAACCTGGCAATTTGCGAATACGCCATAATAGAGTAAGTAATTCCATCCCAGATATATGTAAGTACAATTATTTTAAAATTTAAAATATTTTTATCAGTTTGGATTTGAATAAAAAGAATCAACGACTAATTATCGAATTGCTAAAATGCAGGTAGGTTGTGACAAAAAACGCAATTATAAGTTGCTTACGTACGACCGTATCGCACAAGCAAGAAATAGCAATTTTAGAGTTTTTGAAACTTATATACCTAACCTCAATATTATCCAACGCTATGGGTCTAATCAAATAAACGCCGACAGCCGCCGGCGCCCGCCACTCACCCGCCCGCCGCCCGCCGCCCGCGCTCTTCCCCGCGCTCGCCCGTAGTGCGAAAAAGACTGTTTTTTTTCCAAATTATGAGATTTCGTGGATAAAAACAGCACAAATTTTGAATAGTGTTTTGTTACACCATAATAATCAAAAACACGTAAACTCTAATAACTTGAATTTTCTTTTGTGGCATTTACAGGGCGTTATATTAAAAAATATATATATCTATAAATGCCGTGGACGAATTTGGCACAAAATATTTTAAACAACAGATATCAGTACTCTAAAACACATAAAACCTTTATAACCAATTGTAATTTTTTTTTAGAGGTAGCTGAGTGACTTTTAGGTACTGGTTTAATTTCAGGATTTCCGTGGACAGAGATGGCACAAAATTCATTTGTAGATCAGTTACTACTTTATTATTATCATGAAAGGAAAATTTTCATCTGTAATATTTTTTTCGTCCTGTACTGATCGAAAGGACAAATACCTAAATTTCTACCTAAGCAAGTACCTAGGATGGCACAAAATAATATATTAGGTTGGGTGAATGGTCTGTAAACTATATGCAAAATTTAAACAACTTTAATATTTTTGAAACCTTAAACCGTAGCGCTACGGGTCTATAAGGATCGAACTTGGACTAGACGACGCCCACTTTCGTGTGTGCCACTTAGCTTGACATTAAAAGTTTTATTTCGTGACGTAACTTTGTTATTCATAAACTTTGCATGCTGTAGTGTAGCAAGCGTATGCTAAATCTGATAAGATACAACTTGTTGAAAGTGTATTTTCATACGAAAATTCGTGGATGTCAAAACCTGCGGGGTATTTCCAGTTGACATAAAATTACGAAATTTGGCAGTCCTAACTCAAGGAAAATTCAAAAAATTATTACTTACTTCGCTTTTTATTAACGTATGCATGTGCTTAGGTAGGTACCTAATGTATCTCATAAGTCATAATAAAGTATTTTTTTATTCGTACATAACCCTCAGTGTATTAGTCCGATTCGCACTTGGCCGGTTTTTTGTAATAAATAACACACGAATCAAACGCGTTAGAATTAATAATTACCAATAAGAATCCAATAAGAATCCAATAAGAATCCAATAACCCATTTCTAGCACTGCAAAATATCTTAATGCATTCAGCAAGTTGTAAACATAATAGCAATTTAACCATTTTCGAAGAATACATACTTAAAACGTTGCAGAGTTGCTTATTTGTTGGGTTCATCAGTTCCTGACTTTACGCAGCACTAGGTCACTAAACGATGCCTGACGTTACGTAAGAACTCTGTTGCAGCTTTGCGTGTTTCCGTATGTGTTGGTATTCGTAATTTGTTTGAATTAGATAACTTACAAACTGTAAACAACTGATTTTATGAGTTAATTGAGTTCCTATTATCTCACCCGGCATACCCACTGAGCCAACGGTATCGAAACAGGTTAAGTTATTTTTAAAAGTTTTTTATTAACTTGCAATGTATGTAAGTATGTATGTAAATAAATGTACGGGTCAAATCTTGGATTGGAAGTTGAATTTAACCCACTGCCAGTGGTCGGATTCACTTGAAATTTGGTACCTATACTTTATGTTGTAGTTTGGATGACAATGCAAGTATAGTCAACAAAAAGTCAGCGAGTTATATCTCACTTGGACACCTCGAATTAAATAAGACTAATTAAAACGACTGAATTAGTGTCTTAAATTGTTCAGAATGAATGAATGAATTAACACTAATTTTATATCACGTTTTAAATTCCATCCTGTATATTATTGAGTAACTACGTAGCTATACATTGTTTGCAGCGTACGATAAAGATCAGATTTTAGAATATTTATATTATTTTGATTGGATAAACCCTGCAAAAATTTAGGACCCCATGCAATTTCTTTTTTGCACTTTGGTCGGTTACTTAACTACGCCACTGCCATTATACTTAGTAGGCACTCTAAGTATAGTGTGGAATATCAATACGCGTACCTATGTTACAATTACAACGATATATATATTATAAAAGAAAACATTTTCTTAAATGAAGGGAATAAAGCTTATTTTTCTTATACACGCGTCGCCAGCTGTAATTTTTTTTTGTTTCGTGTCAGTTCATTCAGGGTCAATTTAATCTGGTGATTAGCCAGGCGAATAGAATATTATCTAGGCTTATAAGTCAAAGAATTAACCAACCGATTAATTAACTGTGTCTGGCTAATAAAAATCCTCTCATCTAACAAATAAAACTACACTAAGTAAGTAAAGATTGATGAAGTCTTAATCAAATCTTTGAAGTAAATTTTAACCTTCTTTCTGTGATCGAATTGACCTGAAATTTGGCAGGTTTAATATGAATATGAATGTGAATATGAATAAATGAATATATATGAATATGAATAAACAATGAGATTGAAATAATGCATTACCGTCAGCAAAAAAGGTATAATAAACGTTTTTTTGATAAAACTTGACTTTGATCAGTGTAAAGTATCTATCCAGAAAAAAATCTGTTTATCACCTTATTTATGTATACTTACCTGTAGCAAAAGGCATAATTAAGTACCTATTTAACTTGTTTCAAAAAAACTAGCAATAATGTAACGAACATGAATCTGAATGAATAAACGAATATGAATACTAATGTAATGTAATGGTTGTAGTAGGTACTTATGTAATCCTGATAATTTACGAAGAATTAAAGTCTAGGCATTTAATATTTCTAATGAGATACCTACTTATAATGATGTGTAGAAAATGTTAAGCATAAATAATTTCGTTCGTCATCTACTTACTTAAGTATTGTACTTAAAGAGTGGTGTTCGACAAGCAAAAGAATCCTTTCATGTCGAGTATAATAGGTTTATTTATCAATTAGATATATCAGAACCTGAAAAGTACGAAAATCAGAATTCTAGTAATGTTCTTTAGGTGATCACTGATCAAGTCTAACTTAACTAATACCGTAAGGTGTCGGTGTAGGTACATACATTGATCCAATGGCAGGTCTGTAACTTGGGCCCAACCAAATGAAAACCACAGAAGAGTCCACAGAAGGGTCGTATAAAAAAACCGGCCAAGAGCGAGTTGAACACGCCCAGGATAGGGTTCCGCAGCAGTTACGAAAAAATCCTTGCAAATCTTATTGATTTTACTATTAATTATACTGCCTGTATTAAACAAGCAATATTTTATAGGTCAAGCAGCTGTTTTACTTTTAAACTACTAATAATTCTACTAATAATTCTCAAGCAAACGTAGCCGCTATAGTTTTCCTTGTTAAATTGAGATATTTCCACCCATCCGGATTTTTTTCAAATTTTTATACCAACAGTTTAGTTTTTAGAGAGGGGACGCTCGATTTTAACAAAAAAATTCACCTTAAAGTTGAATATTTCGCAAACGAACCACTGTATCGAAAAACCGTCTTCACAACCCCGTAATGATTTTAAAAGACCTATCCAACGATACCCCACACTTTAAAGTAAGAGGAGAAAAAAAATCACCCCTAATTTACGACTATCTATGGGAGGTACCCTGAAAAAAAATGAGAGGGCTTAGTAGTAAAATGATTTAGTAGTGAGTAGATAATCAGTGACATGATGTAGTATTGAGATATTTAATAAAAAGGAAAAACTGCATTGTTTTACACATTAAATAAAACGTACCACAGTTTGAACGATTTATGGACTCCATTTACCTACATGGTTTTACGTAAGTGTAAAAAAATAGTATCAGTTTTTTTAAACGATAATGTTGACTTCAAAAATTACGCAACTGGCACCACAAATCTTTCTTATATTATTTTGATCCTCGCGAAACGAAAGCAGATCAACTAATAGGTATAAAACTTTACCTGTGAAAGTCCAATCAAACTTTTGAAAGTATAATCGACTGACCTTTTACGCATTCGGAAAAAACTTACACAACAAAACGAATATGGATAAAATGGGCGCAATCAAGCGTTTCCGCAAAAATAACTGCTGCTTCGCTGTTGCGTGAGACGCAAAATCAAATTAATATGTAATTATTTACGCACAATAGTTAGCCGCAGCTTTGTCATAATATTATTATAAGGTATCAACAAAGAAAGAGTGTAAAACATAAGACAAAATCCGAAACTCGTGTCAAGTCTATCATGATCTAGATCCTAGAAGATTGCACTACACAATTTTACACACTTTTTTGTCCACTATCGGGCACAGGCCTCCTCTCAGAATGAGAGGGCTTGGGCTGTAGTTGACGGATGACGAATTGAAGTATTGACTCCAATTAGAAAGAAAGAAAAATATTTTATTTACGGTTTCAAAAGTAGGTACCACCACCAAACATTAGAAAATAACATCTAAATGGTCAGTGTACATAAGTTCAACACCAGAACCAAGAATAAAATTTATGTGCCTAAATCGAAGTTAAAGAAATCATTTAAACAAGGCTTGCCACTAAAAATATATTTGTATAATTTAATTCCTTTAAGAATAACATCATTAGAGTTGTTAAATGGATTTAAAACATTAAAAATTTTAAAAACTTCCAACGCAATCTTAGATCCTTCCTTCCTCAGCATACAAAAGAGCTGATGATTTTGGAACGGCTGGACCAATTTTGATGAAACATGTCTAAAGAAGAACCATCGCCAAGAAACCTGCTTTCAAATAAAAAAACCGCATCCAAATCTTTTCACCCATTTAAGAGTTATGATGCCATAGACAGACACACACACACACACACATAGCTCATTTTGTGTCGGGGGTTAAATAACTAACAATTTTTTTGAAATGCAACCTTTGTATACCTACATGACCTACAATAAATGAATTTATAGACTTGTTTAGAGGAGAATCAAAAAATCTTATCTTAGAAATGTTTAATTACCTAGATTAAAGTTGTTCGCATGTAGCTATTTAGTATTAATGACTTGGTAAATGTGACTGATGTAACTTGGCAAAATAAATGAATATTGAATCATAAAAGACAAGTTCATCATGGCAGTGACACCAATTGTCACCGAAAAAGGGTCTCCACTCAGCATGTTGTGTTGCTCCACATGGGAGTGCAGCAACGCTGGTTTTCATTTCAGTAGAGTCCAGTTAATTAATATTTCGTTAGCATCTTCGATCAACAATATAGTTGTATTGTTGATCGAAGGTTAGCATATTAAAAAAATGCAAAACGATGACTACTACTCTACTTTATTTTAATTTCGTAATTCATAAACAATGCAGTTATGGCCCACCTCTCTTTTTTAATTAAGTTTAGTTTTAGTTATTTTAATTTAATAGTAGTTTTAGTCTTATATTTACACCTTTAAGTATATGTTTTTATTAATTTAGTATAATAAATACTTCAAATTTATGCAGTTATGGTGTTCGAAATAGATTAAGTATTACCATTTTAATAAATTAGGAAGTAGCACTCAACATAAATACGAAGCAGGTGTACCTACTCTTAAACAATAATTTTATCAATTCATTAATTTCACACAATTAGCCACATTGCTTACCTATCTACATATGAATCAAATGACTTCTTTGTTGTAGCAAATTTGCCAGACGTAGCAATACCCTTAGTTCATTGTATGCAGAGTGTGTGTGGAAAACGCATTGTTCAAATCCTTTACTTACATTGTTATCAAAATTATTTTCAATTGGCCCTGACATGAAGACATTGAACTTCGGCGGCTGGACTAAGTAATAACAATCAATTTTATTGTTGTATTCGATTACAGGGTCGGTGTCGAAATCATCAATCAGGTCACGGTGTTTTTGTCAACAGATGAGGTTCCCGAAAATTCTAGATTTAATTGTCTGGTGACCTTTCAGAGATCTACAATCTTTCAGACATTGACCGCTTTTCATTTGTTATTAAGAAAAAACTTTAGCTGAAAGTCCTTTAAGTAAAGATGCATCGACTTAGACATTTTTTTTTATTAAATAAGAATAAATTATTTTGAGGATAATAAAATTGTTCTTGTATAAAATATTCACAATCCAATAGTTGATTAATAAACTATAATTGACATTGTTAAAAGAATTAATTATTCTAAATATAGGTCGCTATAAAAATGAAGACGGAGCCAATAGGGTGAGCCAGTCGTCACTGTGTTATAAATGTGTCATTCTATTTAGTCCATCAGTTTGATAATGGAAAAATATCGGACACGTATTTTTTGGTTTATCAAATTATTAAAAATCGACAAAGGCATAGATCATCAACCTTCCGGAGTGGGGGCTTGTGTCAACACTCTTAGGTAAAAATTGTACCATATAGTGACGTCACTCGAAACTTTTAAGCACTGTATTCTCGTCATTTTTTGTTTGTCAAACAAAAGAAAAAATACGTGTACAATATTTTTTAATAATCTAAACAGTTTAGTCGTCTAACCTATTCAGACAACACTTATTCCTTTTAAATTTCGTGATTTTCTCTAAACCCGAAACGAAACGTCGAGGTAAATATTGTTTGCGTGATAAGTCCCGTTTAGTACCTACACTAATTATGAACTCTTATTCGCTTTAAATGAAACTATCAACGTAGCAGATTACCTACATAATTTATTGAATCAGGCGTTACTTTGCGGAGGGCCATATTCGTATTAATGAACTGAAACAATTACTTTGCTTACCCGCGACCTACAAACCGCGGATGAGCAAAGAAATTGTTTCAGTTCATTAGCAGATATCAATAATCGTAGTACAGGACAACCCCTTACAAGGCATAGGAAAGCTTAAATCAAAAATCTAATTTGTGTAGGTGTTGTGTTAAAGTATGGGAAAAATTATCATAATTACACTTGTTAAGCGTAACTCGGTATCTTGAGATACCGGACTTATAAGTACTTGACACGGCAGAAATGTGACCTTATTCGTGCTACATACCATGCATAGACACTAAATCGGAAGCAACCAATATTATTGTTTACGTATGTATTTATCACACGTAACTGTTGATTCGTGTTAGAGTTTCAACCTTAGCCTCATTATTGGTGTCATAAGGTGTTGCGTAATGCATATAAGAAGGCGCTGTTTCGTCATATATTACGTGTGAGCATATTGGGGAAAGCGCATGCGTTGCATATTCATGCACTTAGTCGCTTCATGCAGTGAATGCGGCTGACAAAATAATATGACAAGGGCATAAAAATCTACAGTCACAGATTTAAATCAGTCAGCGATACAAAAGAATAATATTATTTCTTTAAAGCGCCGCTAAACCTAAATATATGTTGTGTAAGTATGTTAATGTGTGCCGGGTGCTCCCTGTAACAATAAGTTTTTGTTAAAATTTCCATTTTGAATATTTACAAGCTTTTTGTGCTGACTGTACTTTTGACCCTGGTTACTATCTAGGACCAAAGCACTCGTCAAGACAAATCAAACGAGCTCAAACTAGATGATGAGATTTATTATAGAGTTCCTATGGCCACCTTCCACCTCCATCATCAGATCAGCTCCATGTCATAATAATATTGCATGTTCATCTGATTTACACATGCATGCAAAATTTTAGCTAAATCGGAAACCGGGAAAAACAGTAGGTACATTAAAATAGTGATTGATTGATGTGGAAGGAAAAGTACAGTCGCCATAATTAACATCAGAGCAGTGAAGGTGGTCAAAAATATCTAAACAATAATACATACGGTCGTGTTCTGATATTTTTGACCACCTTGAATGCTCCGATGTTTAGTGATGCCAACTGTAAGTACCATAAATATTCTATACTTTATACTAAGAATATAAATCCATACTAATATTATAAATGCGTAAGTTGTGTCTGTCTGTTATCTCTTCACGCTTAAGATGTGAAACCGGTTTAGATGAAATTTGGTATGGAGATAGTTTGAGACTTTGAGAAGGGCATAATATTAAGGGGATTTTATCCGAGAAAGTTAGACAGTTCCGCAGGTAAGCGATAAATTAATTCTTTGCAGACAAAGTCGGGGGCAACTAGTGAAGTTAAAAAATTTTGAGGACCCTAGTTTTTTTGTTCCATTGTTTCTCTTCTGATTTCATGGCGACTTTGGCAAATCATCAAAAAATCAATAAATGTATTTAAATATCATTTGCACGCCTGCATGCAGGCCGAATGCACTGGACATTATTGCTTTAACATCTTATTGACTGTATTCAAGCAAATAAACATTTCTGATTTCTGATTTCTGAAAGAGTAGATAATTTTAAACAATATACTTAACCATAATAATGAAATTTTTAAAAACCCCCAACGCAATTATAGGTCGAACATAATTATGTTTGAAAATGAAGTAAATGCCCATTACGCAGCTAACAAAAGAGCTTGATAACTTTGAAAGAGCTGAACCAATTTTGATGAAACATGTCTAAGATCCATCGCCAGGAAACCTGCTTTCAAATAAAAATAATCTGGCTAAGTGAACTTTATTACGTGCGTATCAAGGTTCAGTTTTGTTTACATGCTGATTTGAGATACGAGCTTTTTCAAAGTAGTGACGGTATGTTTTATACCTTAGGCTACTATTTACTCTTAAACTACAAATAATTCCCAAGCAATCTTAGCCACTATAATTTTTCTTGTAAATTTAATATTTTTACTACCATTCTGATTTTTTCAAATTTTTCCTCCCAACAGTTTAGATTTTAGAGGGGGGGGGGACGGTCGATTTTAATGAAAATTTTCACTTTAAAGTTGAATATTTCGCAAACAGATCACTAAATACAAAAATCATGTTTTAAAAGACCTTTCGAACGATATCCCACACTATAGGGTTAGTCGAGAAAAAAAAAATCACCCCCACTTTACGTCTATGGGAGGTACCCTAAAAAAAATATTTTTTTATTTTTTATTTTATCACTTTGTTGGCATGACTGATATGTATATTCGTGCCAAATTACAGCTTTTTAGTACTAACAGTCTCTGAGCTTAGCCGCGGACGGACAGACAGACAGACAGACATGGCGAAACTATAAGGGTTCCTAGTTGACTACGGAACCCTAAAAACAGCATCCAACACACACACATATACTCGTACATAGCGGTCAAACTTATAACACCCCTCTTTTTGTGTTGGGGGTTAATTATAGATTAACCTAAATGAAATTTCCTGACAGTTACTCATCAGCGACCAGTGCAAACTCAAAAGTTTACAAATTACCTACTTAGTTACCTTTATGATGTTTACAAAGAATATTTGATTTTGCAAATTTACAGTAAGTATGGAAATGGAGAAGCAAAATTCAAAATGCAGCACAAAAGCAATGCAAGCAGTGAAGGAGACGCGAGCTTTGACACGTTCTTTGGGGAAAAGCGCGGTCAAAGAACAGGAAAATATTTGCTCCTTTCATTAGCTTCCTCCTCGACTCGACCTTCTTATTTTTTTCGTAAGCAGATGAATTTCTCGTTTCTCCATTCTTAAAGTTATTCGATTTCATTCGGTTTAAATATCTTAGTTAAAAAATATTTAGTGATGTAACTACTGACCCACAAGGTTCAAGGTGGCACCACCGGTTTCCTCAACCGGCAGCATTTATGCTGAGCCTGAGCCTATTGCTACGAAGATTTTATTTGTGTGTTTAATTATGTTTTTTTTTGGGTATTTTTATGTCCATTGTATTTATTTTTTGTTTAGTTGTGGCAATAAATGGATTTATTATTATTATATAGGAGTTTAAGCTGAATTACATTACCTATTGTTATTATCATAGATTAGAATTTTTATTTTTTACTAATCCATGTATAAATTATAAAGCTCCTGTGTGATGAAAGAGAGAACATCACTTCAATAGTATCTTGTAATCACTAATTCTATGCAAAAAACCGTTTTACTAAAACAAAAAGGCGAACACAAATTATCTACAATTGAGCAGTTGAATCATCAAATTGCCGACTCGGATGAGAATGAAAGTGTAACAAAAACTACAAAAAAAAGCAAATAACAGCATACCGGATCACCGGAACATGATTGTTAAGATTGTGAAAGCAACATTGACATTACGGGCAATTATCTTGGCATTGCGCAATACGCGGTGGCTGCGCGTGCGCTGCGAAAGTGAAGCCGCACTGAACTTTAAATAAACAATGCTTATGTAAGTGCATTTCCACTGGGAACAGCAGTTATCTCGCCAAATTTATCTGGGTTTCGGTTTTTTACAATTTCTTTATGCTGAGAACATCATGTTAGCGTCAGGTGTGCTATCAGAAATTCTCACAAAATTTACAGAATTGTCTTTTGCATTATCTACCAACCACCTTGTTAAATTATTGAGATTTCTACTTCCTAAACTTAATATGTGTACACACGATACATAGGACACAAGTAAGCATATGGTAAAATAGACGCCCGTCCAGTCCGGACTAAATTTCCCTATAATGAGCTCTTTAAAAGTAAATAATTACGTTCTACATCACGTAAAAACTGTATTTAAATAGATGCCATTATAAAGTGCGTAAACTAGAGTTGTCTGTCTGCTTCAGAACTTAATATTATTTATTATTTACAATATCCTTTAAAAAATTCCAGGTATCATCAGGCAATCGGAGTCAGCGGTTCCTCTTCGACGCCATCTTTGGTTTAGAGGTTCCGCTTCTCGAAGAGCAGAGCGTGGAGGATGAAGATGATGAGACCCAGGTCAAGAATTGCTCCTGCGGCAAGTATTCACCACTCTTCCTTACGAAATTCGCTTTCCTCCCAGTCACCTACATATATAATAAATATTTGTAAATTTTTTTTGCACATTTTTCAAAAATACTTACATAAAGACAATACTGGTAATTCACACATTTGTGTTGACATCTGCATTTGAGACACAGTAAGACAGTTTTATTTCCTTTATGTTTTCTATTGGTCTTAATTTTACCGAAGTAAGTGTGCGTCTTTGTTAATATTCAAACTTTTTAAATAAGATGTATTTAGATGCTAAATTTTGGCCTGCTGTCTCTAATTCTGGTGAAACTTCTGAAAGTACTATATATTTACTATATTTTACTCAAAATTCTATCTTCCAGAATATTAATGAAGAGACAGAAGTAAAAGTTCTTCAGTGGTTTGTGGTTGTGGCCAAAGAAGAGGGATTTTTTCTAGTAGAGTAGCCAAAAGCACTATTTTCTGACATAAATATTAAGAACACTCATATTTTTCGCACCCACAAAAATCTCTAAATTGGCTTGTTTCTTAGTCTTTCAAGTGTTCATGTTATGCGAGATTCACACTCTGTTAAGATGTTCTGCAATTCTAACTGTGCCTTCGAATTCACATTTTAGAATGCGGCAGAGCAAATCCTCTTCCAACTCGTAGAAAGATGGGTAAGTTGTGTTATGCACAGTTGCACAGCACTCGACGTATGTAATGTAGCACCACTTGTCTTGCTAGTATGTGTTTAATACCTAGTGGTTGCACGGTAGAACGTACCCATACCATATTATAATACTAGCTGTAACTATCCCCGTAGTATTTAGTGGTTGTATATGGTACTGTAGTGTAGTGTTACGTTGAAATTGATTTATGTTTGTAATAAGCGCATGGTGACTGTTGTAAATTCACATGTATTCATTACCTGTTATGTTATGATTGCATGTTCTTTCATTTTTATCTGCGGAAATACTAGTGTTAAAATTATTAGTTTATTTTGTTCTGGGCAAGTTAACAATAATACTTATTCCTTGTAATAAGCATTTCTAATGGTTATTATTATTTTTTATATTGTTGAAAAATGTCCTGGGATGTTGAGATCAAACGCGTTTGATTACCTACCTACCTAATCATCTCCAGACTAAAAAGTGTAATAACAACATCCTCCAAACGAATGTGTGTATGTAATGACCCCTATTATTAAGTATCATGTGGTACCTACTCACAGTATTACATATATAGCCTATTCAGAGTATGGGATGCCAGTTTTATGTATTTTATGTAAGTTGTCAACTTTACTAATAAAAACTAACAAGGTAATTGTGTATCGCGTACAATCGTACATATACTGGGTGTCCCATAACTCGACGAAGCCTGGTACTTGGTGAATTGTTAAGCTATACCAGTTCTGGAAAAAATAAGAAAAAAAAATAGTGCAACAATAGTCACATAAAATGTCACTTTTAGTATTAGATATTTTGGAAAAAACTGGCTCTTAAGCTTAACTAAGTGACATAGATTTTTTTGTTTTTTTTCCCCTTAACTGTTATACTTGGCGTCTCGCCCGGTACCAGGTCATCTGTGAGTTACGGAACACCCCGTATTTAATAAGTTGCCAAGATTACTAATAAAAACTAACAAGGTAATTGTCACGTACATAACTATATACTTAAGCTGATATTGTGAGAACAATGTTGTAGACAGCATTGTAGAGTTATTGTAAGAAACTGGTGAAGACAAGTAAACTGTTATTATCGCAAGAGCAGTAGGAACGACCCGATGTGCATTGAACTGCATTCGAGGTGAAAGTGAATGAAGCCGATGGTGAACACCAACACCATTAACCGTTGAGCTCGGTTAATGAAGCAGGAAATATAATCTCAAATTGATTGGGGAAGTCCGACGAGGTAAAAAGTAGAGCGAAAATAGTTCCAAGCTTTCAATCATACCTATAGTTGAAAACCTAGTGTAGGAGTATACACTATTAAGAAGAGATTAAAATCCTTAAATTAGAAGTGTTCACAGTCACTTTTATTCCGAATGCTGTCTTCTACAGTAGTCTTACAACAAATTACCAAATTTGAAAATTTTTATGTACTTAGTTGGGTCTTAAGTAACTTAGACTCTTTGAAAACAAAAAAATGTTTTGGCTTTTCTCGATAGCCCAATGCCTAAGTACTATAACCATCATTAAACAGAAGTAGGTATTAATAGGATTTATGATATGAATTTAATAGAAAAAGATGTTTCGTAGGTGTTTTGTGCATATAGATA
Source organism: Archips xylosteana (assembly GCA_947563465.1). Lineage (NCBI taxonomy): Eukaryota > Metazoa > Arthropoda > Insecta > Lepidoptera > Tortricidae > Archips > Archips xylosteana. The sequence continues at coordinate 15,998,308 of OX387351.1, forward strand.
CTTAGATCTTACTAATAAACTGGTGGGGGGACTATGAAGCATTTTAACCGCCGTATCCCATCTGTTACAAAAATCTAAGGATAATGTCCATGTACTAAAACCAAATGCGATTCTGCGACCATACACCACAATATGTGCCATTGGGATTTTTAGTTGTCAGACATATTTACTCTTATATTAATCGATTTTCGTAATACACGGCATACGGCGGTTGAGCGCTTCAGAGCCCCACCCAAACATTGTATAGGTAACGCCACCAGAGTTGAGGCCACGCACACAACCACATCTCATGTAATGACAGCGGGACTTTGACGTTGTGTTGACGTTTAACGACAACACAACGTCAAAATCCCGCTGTCATTACATGAGATGTGGTTGTGTGCGTGACCTCAACTCTGGTGGCGTTACCTCTATAACCATAAAAACCATTTCCTCTAAGCGTGCACCGACCAAGTTCACGAAGGGCTATCTAGTTATTCTAGATACTACATTTTCCGTCCGTTAGGGTTCAACAAACTGCGTTCACTTTCACAGAGTGCGGCGGTTCGAACCAGGAGAACAGAATCGTGGGCGGTATGCCGGCGGGGGCCAACCGGTACCCGTGGATGGCCAGGATCGTGTATGATGGACAGTTCCATTGCGGCGCCTCGCTGCTGACCAAGGAGTATGTGCTGACTGCCGCGCATTGTGTGAGGAAGTAAGGACAACATGTATTTTATACATAACAAAGCAACCGCCTTAGAAACTCGTCAGAGACATTCCTAAACTTTGAGTGTCATTTTATTTCATTTCCCTATCTCACCTGATGAAAGGTAAAGTAACAGCGCCGTACTTATTCACTTCAGTCTTTAACAGCCCTATGTTGTACCTTTCCGGAAATACTTACAACTTACTACCTAACTTGTGGTAGATACGTACTTGGTCTTGTGAATTGTGTAAATTTGAAATATTTTTCGTGACCATCGGATAAAAAACAATACGTACTTAGGTAATCTAGCTATTTATATAATCAATTACTTACTTACCTTTGTTAATAACTAGGAGCTCACATGTAGAGGTTCTGCTGGTTATACCATTACATAGAAGTGAGAGTGAAATAATAATACGCGCTTAACTCGTTCCTGTTGATACTTCCATAATATTTATTATTTACTTATTGAAGTAACTACTAATATTAAATATAGTAATAAATAATTTTCGAGTTCTTGGTTTTATTAATAAATGCAAACTGCAGTTGCAACAGTTACGATATGCCCATGATTAGTTTTTTTTTGTCCGACATCAGAGCCAAACCTTTTTAATCCTGAGAATTAAGCCTTTTCTGAAATGAAGATAAGACTTAAACTGCAACGTCCTCAAGAGGCTCTAAACACATCGTCATTGCAGGCACAAAAAGTCCAACCTTTTATTTTTTTTTGAATCGAGGCGATTTTTTTCTCGTACATGGGGTGCAAACAACCCAGAACGATGCATTTCCGTGACAATATTATTACGCAAAATAATCTTGCCATAATATGGTTCACCCTGCCACTCGCAGCAATAATATATTGACAGAAATTTTGCTTAAAAATATTAAAGCGTGTAAAAGGTATTTAATTTAAAGTTTTTGCAATTATAAGGAAGTACATAACCCTTAATATTTTTGGCAGAAAATGTTTTGGTAAACTTGAAGCAAAACCAATAAAACAATGCATGATTTATTTGTTTCCAGATTTTTTTAATGAGCGAACCTAACGGAGAAGTTATCGCGTTCTAAATTACCTACAATAAATTTACTCGATCAAACGAAAATTAGTTTTCAGATACAAAATGCCGTAAGCCTTGACAAAAACTCGCATGTTCATTAAACCGGAGTCATAGAACTCGTAGATCATTGTAATACTTGTTTATACATCTCTGTAGCACGATAAATCAAAATCATTCGTTACCGGTATTACAATATTTGCGATCATGCGATATTTCTCGTGTTAGCGTGCAACTCGCATTCAGTTTTGCACTGCTTCGTTCGTCACAAGATTAGTCTATTGTCTCATCACTGGACGACTTTTATTGCGCGTTTTTTTTCTTTGACAAGAAATTTAACGGTCACACCCGGATACGTTTTGAAGTAAAATGAAAACATAATTGAACAGAAACAGTGATAAATATTTATAGGTATTCCACTACAGTTTTCAAACTACTAAAATAACGTGCACGAGTGCGAGTAACGGTCACATTCTCGTTTTTTTGGTGGATATTGAATTGTAATACAGTGCAAGTGCATTACTTAATAAGTAAGGATTGGAGACGGTAATGAGCCTTTCCCTGCGGACATACGGGTGTCTTTCTACCAGAGGTGTGGGTTGTAAAGTTAGTGTAAATGCGTTTGATATCAACCAATCATATTCATTGGTCCACATAGCAGTCACACCAAAATACACTGGTGGAAACAGGTTCAACTAAGCTATGTTTTTATATGGAAAAATGCGTGCTCTAGATGCATGCTCTGGATCTTCCTGGAGCGGCTATATACATAAGTAGCTCAGCATTAGTGGGAATGGTCACATAGATTCATTACGTAGATTTCACATTCTCGCAGCATTGCTGCATTGCATAGAACACCTCTGGGGAAAGGCATCCTACAGCTTATACAGAGACCGCGGAAGTACCTACTCCAAGACGAGGAGAGGGAGTGGGTATAATCACGTTTTCCTTCTATAAATTTATAATACACTAAGGGGCTATTTCACCACCCATTGATTAATTTTAACTGACGGATAAATGTGATGCCGTCTTCGTTTATTTGAACAAAACAAACAGAGACGGCATCACATTTATCCGTCAAATAAATTTGATCAATGGATGGTGAAACAGGGGGTAACTGTATCTTACAACTTCGTCTGCGTTTCACGAAAACTTACACGTTCTAGGGTTCTATAGCCCATGTTAATTGCTGATAATATAGCATTCTAAAAGTGAAACGATTATTGAAACTGAGTTCAGTAGTTTTTAAGCATACCTACCAATCCATTACAAACAAACACAACTCTATACAATATTAATTAAGATTTGTCACAAGGACACGAAAAACATCCAGTGTGACAATTCGAACTAAACGAAGTATAAGTATTTAATCCCGTAATTTCTCCCTTTCAGACTGAAACGTTCCAAAATCCGAGTGATCCTAGGGGACCATGACCAGACAATCACGACGGAAAGCGCGGCCATCATGCGCGCCGTCACCGGCATAGTGCGTCACCGTAGCTTCGACGCAGACTCATACAACAACGACATAGCTCTGCTCAAGCTGCGAAAACCAGTCACCTTTTCCAAGATCATCAAACCCATTTGCCTGCCACCCACCAGTAAGTTAGCCACTGAGTTCATAGACGAAAGGTTGAGGCCCGTGGAGCGTCCCGCTCTAAAAATCCTAACCGCTGTTGTGTGCACAGCCGTGCGCACAAGACGCTCGACGGGTTAACAGGATGATGACGAATATTTCCTCTAGTCCCTCAGCAGACATAGGGCTTACAATAGAGAGTCCATGCGTCACAGTTCCGTGCGGTCTGTGTCTGTAAGACATCGGTTACACGTATGAACGTGTAATTCTGGTCAGAATGACGAGAGAGTGATCGTGTACAATACGTTTACTTTTAGTTTACCACTGATAGATGGCTTGCCTTCATTTCATTTCCAACTTTAGCACCATACAAATAAAGTAGCTATTACAAAATCTGCAAACGTGGGTAACAGTATTCTAAAATTGGCTTTATTTGTAGGTCGTTAAAGTTGAATATGAAATGAAGGCAAACCATCTGTCAGTGGTAAACTTTATGTAATTTTACTGTAACTCTCTCGGACTGACGGACCGATGGCCCGGATTGTTTTTATTCTGATCTAGGAACTGTTATTTATTTTCATTAAAAATGGTAAAGCACTTACTTGGTTAAGTAATTAATTTTCTTTTAAGGTGAATTTATATTTAGACGACCGGAGAGCCTAGTTGTTAGAGAACCTGACTACGAAGCTTGAGGTCCTGGGTTTGATTCCCGATTGGAGCAGATATTTGTGTGAAAAATACGAATGTTTGTGCTCGAGTCTTGGGTGTTTAATATGTATTTAAGTATGTATTTATCTATATAAGTAAGTTTATCCGTAGTCTAGCACCCATAGTACAAGCTTTTCTTAGTTTGGGAACAGGTCAATTGGTGTGAATTGTTCCGTGATATTTATTTTATTACTTATTTATTTTGTGTGTAGAAATAGCACGTTTTACGGAAAAAATCTGTGGTTGTATTTACAGGCATAGATCCTTCAGGCAAAGAAGGCATCGTGGTGGGGTGGGGGCGTACGTCGGAGGGTGGGCAACTACCGGCCGTGGTACAGGAGGTGCGCGTGCCCATTCTCTCGCTCACACAGTGCCGCGGCATGAAGTACCGAGCCTCTCGAATCACTAACAACATGGTAAGCGTTATTGTTTTCTTTTGAATGAGCTCTATCCCCTGACCAAGGGGCCCGTCAGCCGATAACTATATTTATATTCATTTTTTTATTGCATGGTTAGAGTTTTACATAAAGTTCTCGAATGGAGACCACGGAGCGCAGAGTGCAGCGTGGGACGTCCACCAACGAGCTTCCAGCCGTAATGATCGGATAATATTGGGTATCAATGAGAGAGGCTTATGTTTGGACAGTGGACGTCCTACGGCTGGAATGATGAAAAATGATGAGATTTACACAGATGTTAATTACATGTTCAGGACATTAAGTCCTGCCTGGGAAAGGCGTACAATATTCAACCTAATAAATTAATCATAATACTGAATTAAAAATAGTACTAAAATTATAAAATGTAATAAAGTAATAATATACATTCCAATATGCATTCCTTGCTTTCTTTCTTTTTTTAAAGGTTGCCTGGAAGAGATCGCTTCGAAGCGATAAGGCCGCCCATTGCTTACCTTATTTCTTTTTTTTTCATGTACTTGTTTTACTGTATTGTATTATTTGTGGTGTACAATAAAGAGTCATTGTATTGTATTGTATTGTAATATACCAAATAACAACATAATAACACTATATAATTATCTATAAGATTATCATGCATTTAAATGTCATTTTCACCAGTTAATTCAACAATTAATACCTAACTACTCACATATTTCATAGACTTATCCATGTCACAATATTTAATATACCTAATGTAGGTAATATCAATCATTACGTTATTTTGAGGATAAAAATTCAGAGATACAATAGAAACATTAAGTAGAGTAAGTTAAAATATAACTAATAGGATATGTGTGTAGGTAAGTATACAACCAAAGGAACATGAAGCTTTTTCTTTGAACCTCAGATGTAGCTGAGCTAACAAGTTTTGATGTGTTTTCAGATTTTCTCTTAAGTACCTACCTGCTTAACACTTGATCGTTGGATCCTGGTTTGATGCCAGACGTTTTTAGGGTTCCGTACCCATAGGGTAAAAACGGGACCCTATTACTGAGATTTCGCTGTCCGTCCGTCCGTCTGTCGGTCTGTCCGTCTGTCACTAGGCTGTATCTCATGAACCGTGATAGCTAGACAGTTGAAATTTTCACACATGATGTATTTCTGTAGGCGCTATAACAAAAATACTATAAAATATAATAAAATAAATATTTAATGGGGCTCTCATAAAACAGAGGGTGTTTTTTCCCTCGTTCTTGCTCGATATTGATAACGGCAACAGGTAGACGCTTGAAATATTCACAGAATATTTAGTTATATATTCGCTTTAAAAATAAATAATTAAATTAAAATAAAACAAATATTTGAGGGGGGCTCCCATACAACAAACGTGATTTTTTTGCCGTTTTTATAGATAATGGTACGGAACCCTTCGTGCCTGAGTTCGACTCGCACTTGGCCGTTTTTTTGATTATTGTGTTGCTATTATGTTACCTATTTCCTTGTACTCTTTCAGTTATGTGCTGGTCGTGCTTCCACGGATTCGTGTCAAGGCGACAGTGGAGGGCCACTGCTGGTACAAAAAGGAGACAAGTTTCAGATAGTTGGTAAGCTATGCGGCTTTAATATTCAGAACACAAGTTCAAGTTACTTCGTAAGTAGTAGAAAAGGGGGAGCTTTAGGAAACAAGTCTCAAATAGGGCGTGCAAAACCGGTTTTCCGGTTTTGCTGAAAACCGGAAACCGGACAAAATTTACCGATTTTTCAAAACCGGTTTTGAAAGACAAAACCGGTTTTACCTCCGGTTTTTCCATTTTGATTGATGTAGGTACATTTTGATTTAAATCAACTTTTTTCTAACGCTCTAAGAAATATTTAATTTTGAGTCATCGAAAAATATCCGAAATCCGAACGCAACCTATCTATACTACTTACACTTCTCCCTCCGCCCGCGTCGCGCTTCCGCTCTCCCGCTCCGTGATTTGATTTTGATCTCAGTTAAATAATCTTTAGAATAAATATTATTTTAAGTTCATTTTAAAATTGTTTTTAACCAAACTAAGAGAGTTTAGTTTATTAATGTGGTACAGTAAATGATCTGTTTTTTATTTCGACTGCCATCGACTATAACTACAAATACGAACATATTGATTATTGTTTATTTAAATAACTAAAGGTGCCACATACTTACTTGTGTTGTGATTTGATTTTGATCTCTGTTAATTAATCTTTAGGATAAATATTATTTTAAGTTCATTTTAAAATTGTTTGTTAGCCAAACTAAGAGTGTTTATGAATGTGATAAATAAATATCACGGAACAATTCACACCAATTGACCTAGTCCCAAACTAAGCAAAGCTTGTACTATGAGTACTAGACAACGGATAATCATACTTAAAAATACATATTAAACACCCAAGACTTGAGAACAAACATTCGTATTATTCACACAAATGTCTGCCCCGACCGGGAATCGAACCCGGGACCTCAAGCTTCGTAGTCAGGTTCTCTAACAACTAGGCTATCCGGTCGTCCATATCTCTCGTCGTGATCTATCTAATCTAAGGTCTACTTGGTAGGCTAGGCATTAATGGATAATTAAAAACAAGTATTTCATGCAATTTGTTTTATTTGTAGATTTTGTGGGTATATAAACTATCTAAGAATATGATTTTACTGTTCAAATTCTACCATTACTACCATAATAAAAAATATTTAAGAAAATTGCCAAAACCGGGGAAAAAACCGGTTTCCGGTTTTGGGCCCTCAAAACCGCAATTCAAAACCGGTTTTGACAACTTTCCGGTTTTGCACGCCCTAGTCTCAAAGGGGTCGGAGGGTAAAAATTGAAGATCTGTGCATTAGATTTTTACAGTATAATCAATCATGTCGTACGAATCCCGAAAACAAGCAAGATGATGATTACAATATAATTGTGACGTAGGAATCCCGAAAACAAGTCAACAAGTTGACAGTCTGGGTCACATGTTTTACTTTTTGCCTTCATCAAAGATAAATCTTGTGTTTACCCTCCCATACTGCCACTACTGCCTAGTTTGTAGCTCTATGTGCAGTTAGTGTGTAAGCAGCAGAAGTGGATGAGTGGTGGTGGTGCTCAAAATGATGTACACGCGACTTGACTGCCAAAGAAATAAGAGAGTTTGCAGTTTCTTTTGAATGGAACGGATCGAAACGGTATTGCAAAGAATGAATAAAAACTTGGAAGTGATACGTATTATAAAACAGAGGAAACTGTTGTATTTGGGGCATATAATGCGTAATAATAAGTATGGTATGCTTCGGCTTATTATCCAGGGGAAGATACAAGGCCGCAGACTACCTGGCAGAAGACGTACCTCCTGGTTAAGAAACCTAAGAGACTGGTTCGGGATGAGTACCAGATCCCCCTTTCGGGCGGCAGTCTCTAAAGTAAAGATAGCTCTAATGATCGCCGACCTCCGGTAGGAGAGGGCACAAAAAGAAGAAGAAGAGCAGTTTCTTTTGGATGCCACAACTGCTCATCCATTTTTGCTGTTGACTTTATTTAATATCTTTGAAACACTTAGCAGAGTTTTTTTGTGACGATTCCGTATATTTTAAATGATAGCTCTTATGGATAGATAGTGTATTTTTAGACGGAACTTTACCTGGTTACTGTGACGAAGGCCATCTTAAAACGATTACCGTAGATCATGAATTCGTTAGAATTTTTTAAGTAGCCTGTGAATCGCTTAGGGTCTCCTCAAATCTATCGACGCGGAATTGGCTTCGTTGATCGACGTCTTTTTCGCTCTTATTGCGTTGACATAAAGGTTTTCCGATCGGCTGAAGCCGATTCCGCGTCGATAGATTTGAGGAGACTCTTAGATGGTGCAGGTACATTTGACAGCTGGGAGGGAGTAGCCAGCTGGAAATCCTAAAGTGGCTGTGATTTGAGACTCTGACTTAAATTCTGTTTCAGGCATAGTATCCTGGGGAGTTGGATGCGGACGACCGGGGTACCCTGGCGTTTACACCAGAGTCACTAGATACCTACCGTGGCTGAAAGCCAACTTAAAGGATTCCTGCCTTTGCGCAAATTAGTTAGACTAACGAATTAAACTGTCACCCTTTGAGATCGAAAAAAAATTTAAATAATGAAGAAGGAAGATAGAAAGTTTTGTGTTTTTTTACATGAGCTTGATCAAATTTCATCCATTGTAAGAATCAAATTAGCTAGGCAGACTGTTTCCACGAAATTATAAAAGCATCAATAGTCCAACAGAAATAAAAAAGGTGTAATGTAATACTTAGTACCTACTAAATATTAGAAAATATTCAATTCGTCTAATACTAAAACGGACAATAAATACGGAAACGATAAAATTTATGCAGGTACCTAAATATATTAGATCTTTCTATATTCTTAATGAATTCAAAATATGATTATGATGGTCATACCAAATTTGACAAAATCCCTTAAGTCAAGATACTATTTATTTTAGATAATTTGTATTATTTTCAAATGTAAATAGTTTTTTGTAAGTTATGTATTATAAAAGTTATCAAGTGGGTATCTACTTGAATGTTTATCTAATTGTTAGTATTTTAGATAAGTTATACACGATTTGAAGATAATGTTTACACGCCTAATTTATATGCAATAATTATTTTATAATATTAACTGTAAATACTAACATTCATGATTAAATCAACGCATATCATTTCATTCATCAAGCCGCTGTACGATTCCAAACTCATGAAATCATTACACTTAATTCATCCATTTTAATTAACTGGTCATTAAACTGATATGGTACAAATCATACATAATTTGGACGCACAAATTATACATATGTAGGAACAAAAGAAACTCTAGCGCACCTTTTAATTTGTTAAAAAATATTCAGTTGACTATTTTGTTTTGATTTTCTTCCTTTCTCTTTTTTATTCTTTTCAATTCACTATCTTTTTAAATAACAAGAGCGGGTTTATTTATTATTTCGGGGCTATTTCATTTCCATTGAAAATAATTTAATTAAGTATTCAACATTCTCGACTTTTAGTCATGTACTTTACTTCGTTTAGTGCTCTTTTAAGCTATACGCAGAAAAAAAATTACCGTCACTGATTTCTTACAGAAGATGGAGTTTGCTATATACACAGCTACAGCTTTTACATATACAGTTTGAATAGCTTTATTTATGATTTGTACCTACCGCATAAAAGTATTAATAATGATATAATTTATAAACCATAATCATTTCATTTTATTTTTCATTAACGTAAAAAGAATAACTAACATAATGATATAATTTATAACCAATAACCAGTTCATTTCCTTTTTCATTAGCATCAAAAGAAAGACTAACATAGCGAAATAAAGGGAGCGAACGAATTAAACTAACTTCAAGGGTAAATTAATAACTTTTATTCAGGTTTTATCCTCAAACGTTTACAACTATTATACCCTAATATCAGGATAGAAGTAACTACCTTTATAATCATCTTTTTAGTCTTTCTAATCATTTTCATTATCATAAAAACTAATATTAATGAACTAAAATTCTTAATTTAATTATTCGACATAAGTCAGGCCGGTGGTGCAGATTACCAATAGAATATAAGAGAAAGAAACTACCTAAGTGTTCATTTTACTACTTGTACATATTGAATTGGAAAGTTATGTATAATTAATTAATTTATTTTAATTTGATAATGTTGATTTTTTTTTAAAAAATATTTGATTTGTTCATATTATTATACAGTCAAGGAATTTAATTCCCTACTCATTTCGTAAAAATTTCGTTAAACATTTGCAATGCATTAAGGTGGAAAAGTCAAATGTAACACGTCAAAGCAACATCGTAGCTAGGTAGCTAGCTCTCATGGAAACAGTTTGCTGTACGATATTCAAACTTAGGTGGATTGGAAATTAAATTCCTTGACTGTAGATAAATCAGAAAATTTCATCTTTCTTAATTTATGTTTTAAGATTGTTTTAAAGTAGATTAATATCCTTTCAATGTCTATTAATGGCCACGATCATTGCAGTCTTTTATCCACAACATGGTCTTCAAATTTACACGCTAATTTTAGACAACTTCACCTGCCAGTGCTATTACAAAATGAAACAATCGATTAACAAATGATACCTAAGTATGATTACGAACATAATGTACTTATTCTATTGTTTTCAACTGTCATAAAAGAGTAGCAATAAATTAATTTTGACAATTGTATACGACTGCATTTGAAATAAAACATGTTGTGTTCAATAGTGAAAGTATCGTATTTATGTCGATATTATCATGTTAACTAATAATCATCGTTAATTGTTACTTAGTCATGTTATTAACTGTTTTAATTAATTAAGACTTAGAATTAGGAATAAAAATGCTCTTTAGGCTGTACCTGTGATCCCTATCACGATAAAATTGTATTGTTTTATTGTATTTATAACTTGTTGTTTTTGTTTAGACTTTTAATGTGTAGATATAGAAAATTATTTTTAACTCCTGCCAAAAAACTGGTGTACCAAGCTTGATATTAGTTTGTCTGTTTGTAGATTTGAGTGTCAATGGCATGTTATGGTCTACACCAATTAATGTGTCGAATTCAGTGTGAATGTTTATAATCAAAAGTCTTCCAAGATTCTAGGTTGATAGATGGTAAGTACGTTGGTAGATAGCGTGGCCATTCGGAGTGTTCCGGAATGGATTGATCTATCTATGAGTAGACTTAGAGGCGTATTCCACATAAATAAAATAAAATAGTGTACATTTTCGCCATTGACGAGCTTCCCTGAGACTCGCATCTAAGGACGCGGAATCGACTTTAGCCGATTAAAAAAAAAGCTTTAAGAGCGAAAAATACGTCGATTACCGAACCGATCAAGTATTTTTCGCTCTTATTGCGAGGACATAGAGGTTTTTCGATCGATTTAAGACGATTCCGTGTCGATAGAATAGATGTCTAGATAGAAGCGTCATCTGAGAGAGACTTTAAAGTTGTAGAAAGCAGGGGATTATTATTACTTGTAATTAAATCACTTAAAATTAATAATGTTTAAAAAGTTTTAATCTATTCAAGTGTTATGTTTGTTTCATATTTGGTGCTATGTAATTAAAGTTATGATTAAAGTGTACTAAAAATGAAGTCTCATTTTATAGTAAGTGGTAAACCTCATTCATTACATTACTAATTATTATATAGATTTAAATTAGGTGTCGACATAATAATTCCGTTAATATGTGTAATCAATCAGCATAGTATCATTATGCTTGCTTAGGTCCATAAAATTACGTTCCTGTTTTTTTTAATATAAAATTACATCACAATTTAAATTAATTATCCTAAAAAAAATAGAAATACACAACAAAAAAAATCTAAACTGAAATAAACATAACATGTTCAATAAAGTTAAAAGTGGTAAAATCTTCTAAAGCTTTCCCAAAATACCACATATTTCAAAATACTACATTACCTATTTACCATATTTCTAGCTTACCTGATTCTCGTTGCACCACATTACAAAATCGAAGATTACTAAGTATTTCTAGGCTGACAATTTATAGTCACATTAGGTGTACTCATGACTCGTTAAATTATTAGATAAAAAAAAGATTACTCGAGGAAGTGGTTTTTTTGGTGGAATGTCTTATTTTGGATATCAAGTATATTGGGAATGTTATAAAAAGGTAATGTAGTTCAAAAATCTGGTATTTGGGACTGTGCTATTTTGGGCACGAGCGACAAAATCAGTCATTTTGCAGTAGAGTACCTAATCATGTGGTGTGATCCTCGTGACCAGCGCCACTGCAATGTTTCCTAAACTTCGTTTTAATTATAATCGTGAAGTTCCGGGTGTGACACTAATTATAATACTTACTTTAAAAACAAATCACTGGACAATTTTATTGACACCAATTGAGCAAGTTTCAAAGTAAGCAAAGCTTGTACTACGAGTACTAGATAACAGATTGACATACTGTATAGATATAGGTATACAAACAAATATTTATTTTTCATACATAATATCTGCCCTGACCGGAGTGTGTAAGTGTTAAGCTGCGTACGGACTGCGCGCACATTACGCGTACCCTACGTGAGCCCGGGTACGCGTGTCCTGGAACGCCATGTCCGTACGCTATGTACGCGTAGATGCAAGTACGGACATGGCGTTCCAGGACACGCGTACCCGGTTACGCGTACCCGAGCTCGCGTAGGGTACGCGTAATGTGCGCGCAGTCCGTACGCAGCTTTAAATCCAGCGTTTGCAGAGCCTAGCTTCTAAGCTAATAAGAAGGCAATGTGTGGTCATTTTATATAAGTTCGTCAGACTTCTTAATTACGTGTTAACAGTAAGTAACATTCAAGCAGCTGTTTAGAAAAACCGAAAGTGCCAGTTTGAGTGAACGAGTCAGTTCCAACCAGTGGAGGATAAGGAAAAGCAGGCTCAAGGAAAGTTCAGACAAAGGCGCTTTTCCTAAGACTAAAAATTGATCACGATTTCTAAGAGAATGATTAGAGACTATACTAATGTTTATTTCAATTTAGCCTTACGCCGCTCATTAAAAAACTTCTCACATCACATCCAGCAACATCATTAAAATCAATACCACAAAGAACAGGGTCTCTCTAAGACCCCATCCAAAACCTCACACAAGGCCGCATCCATTAAACAATAATTTCAATAATAATAGGTATGTATTTTATGAACCTGAGATTAACTTAGGCTATGGTCTCTTATGGTATTATAACATCGGCTGCTTAAAGCGTCACATCGTTCAAACGTCGATCGGAACTTTGATGCTAACCTTTAGTCCCATCTCGTAGCCAGATTTGGTAGCTGGCTTCCGAATCTATACTAATATTATAAAGCTGAAGAGTTTGTTTGTTTGTTTGTTTGAACGCGCTAATCTCAGGAACTACTGCTCAGATTTGAAAAATTCTTTCAGTGTTAGATAGCCCATTTATCGAGGAAGGCTATAGGCTATATTTCATCACGCTAACACCAATAGAAGCGGAGCGGAGCGGAAGAATGTTTCAAAATCGGGGGTTTTTGAGGTAAAACTTCTTTCTACAATCTCAGGAACTACTACTCCGATTTGAAAAATTCTTTCAGTGTTAGATAGCCCAGTTAGATAGGGTGGGTTGGGGGCGGGTTGAGAGCGGGTTGGGGCGGGTTGAGAGCGAGTTGGGGCAGATTGGGAGCGGGTTGGATGTGGGTTGGGGGCGGGTTGGGTGCGGATTGGGAGCTGGTTGGGAGCGGGTTGGGGGCGGGTTGGGAGCGGGTTGGGGGTGGGGTGAGAGCGAGTTGGGGGCAGGTTGGGGGCGGGATGGGAGCTGGTTGGGGGCGGGTTGCGAGCAAGTTGGGGGCGGGTTGAGAGCGGTTTGGGGGCGGGTTGGGAGCGGATGGGGGGCGAGTTGGGAGCGGGTTGGGGGCGGATTGGGAGTGGGTTGAGAGCGAGTTGGAGGCGGATTAGGAGCGGGCTGGGGGCGGATTAGGAGCGGGTTGGTTTATTATGAAGTTTCGCTTCTTCCGGAAGGAACTAAGGAGAGCCATAATTGATGAAAAAGCAAATTGGATAAAAAAAATAAGCTGCCCAAATTACTAATTCCACGCGGACAAAGTCGCGGGCAAAAGCTAGTGGGAAAATAATCCCGATTCGAAGCTGGCTACGAAACGGGAATTCAATACACTAGTACATTAGTAACACTAGTAGTACACTAGTAACATTTAGATGTTGCCGGCAATTTCGTTAGCGTGGATTTTCTTTTCAACCTAAAAATGAGATGGAAAAATCGTTCCCATTTCGTAGCTAGATACCAACTCTGGCTACGAAAGGCGAAAATCGTTCCCATTGGGTATCTAGCTACAATACGGGAAATATACTTTACCAGTTTGTAGCTAGCTACCAAATCTGGCTACGAGATGGGACTAAAGGGGCGCTGACGTCAGACGCCGCGTATAGCATAAATTAGTGACCATAGCCTTAATGCCCGTGTCACACGCAAAATATTGGACTGGGTAGTAGTTCTACTAGCGTGTCATCTGCTGTCAGTTTCCTATTTCATGTATCGAAGAAACCAGTTACCTAACAAACAACACATTTTGATAAATAGAAATTGTACGGCAGAAACACTACCTATATATATACATAATATGATTTTATGAAAATTTTCGGCTCGGTGTGGCTCATTTCTTCAATACATGCGACAGGATATACTGATGGCGCTTGAAACGCCAGTAGAACTAACCACCAAGGTTCAGAAAAACATCCTTCATTAAAAAAACCTAACCGTGTTTTATACAGTACCTAGGTATAGATTTCTTTACAATATTACAATAGGCTCCAATGATATTCGTAGACTATAAATGAACTGTTTCGACTTATAAATGGGTCATAAATTGTAATCGTTACGCACTCAAAAGCAAAATGTCCAAGTAGACTTCGCGGAAATGTAAAAAAATACTCAAGAATGATAATAATTATACTGTTTTCATAGAAACGTACCTAGATATAATAAACAGCGCCTTACAAGATGTTGTGTTTATTTTATCGTTAACCACCATAGCATTATTGCGGTCGTGGTTACGTACGAGGCTTCTATTCTACATACTTTAACCGTTTTGAAATTGAGTGATTTAAATAATTGGGACGACACAAACAATTTTTGTTTTTTTTGTGATAAATAAACTCAGTTCTGCCAATAATATTCAAAATGGTCAACAATTGTCAAAAACAAGTCAGCTCGTAATATTATGTGTCTGCGCAATAAATCGTTGTGCTGCAAAACGTCTAGAAGTAGTTTAACTGAGAGGAACGCATTGAGTTAGAAATGTTTCCTAGCCATTGCTAACTAATTAGCCAATTGGGCTGTCCGAATAATTGCCTGATCGCAAAAAATACGAATACTTACCTACTGTTTTTAATTTTCACAAAAAGTTAACACTGAGCGTCGTCTTTTGTTTTAAATATTTGCTGAAACGGTAATGACAAACAAAAAAATTCCGATGAATTGAGAATCTCCTCCTTTTTTTAAGTCGGATAAAAAGAAAACGCCGTATAAACGCTGAACCCATCTCTAATGAAGTTCTTTTAGCGTTACCGCTGTTTATTCTTAAGTAATACTACATGAAATACTACTTAGGTATTACGTAGTTAGGACAGCGCACAAAATTGCTATTCTCAGCTCGCCACGTGAGTTAAACAAAAATGCAGAAATTGCATAGATTACGACGTCGTCGTTGGAAAGTGACACTTTCGAACGCCGTCAACGGGTCGCCCAAAGGACGTACACTTGACTCGCTACAATCGTCTGTTGATCTGTCATGTGTCATATGGGGCATATACTTAAAAAAAGACTATCTTATTCACCAAATTAAAACCAGATTATTTCGGAAGCAGAAATTTTCAAGGAGAAACTACCCTACTTCCGCGCGAAGATACTTATTATTAGAAATTTTACAAAAAATGAATTTAAAGACAGTTGTTATGAGATTACCTACCAAAAAATACCTGTTAAATAAATACACTTTTCAATGACATAATTTAATTTTTTGCGAGCATGGGTTTGACAAACTTAAAGAAAAACCAATAAAACAGTCCATGATTTATCTGTTTTCGCATTTTGTTTGGATCGAGTCAGGTTAGTTTATTTTTTTTTAACCGTTTAATAATCAAGAACACTTTTAAAACCGCAACATATATTTTAGTACATCAAAAAGAAGAAAATTTAAATGTAAAAAATTTAGCCAAAAATTTGTTGACTTCAAATAGCCTGTCCTTAAAAAAATCAAAGCTTTCCAAAAATGGTCTTACATTTTACATGTTCTTACATTTAGTACTTACTATTTACTATTGTAAGTACTAAATGTAAGAACATGTAAAATGTAAGACCATTTTTGGAAAGCTTTGATTTTTTTAAGGACAGGCTATTTGAAGTCAACAAATTTTTGGCTAAATTTTTTACATTTAAATTTTCTTCTTTTTGATGTACTAAAATATATGTTGCGGTTTTAAAAGTGTTCTTGATTATTAAACGGTTAAAAAAAAATAAACTAACCTGACTCGATCCAAACAAAATGCGAAAACAGATAAATCATGGACTGTTTTATTGGTTTTTCTTTAAGTTTGTCAAACCCATGCTACAACAGGCTACTACTACTATTGTAAGTACTAAATTGTACCATAAAAGTCAAAAAAGAAATAGTCTAAGCAAGCCCGCCGCTGGTTTCTTATAATAAATTACACTAAAAATCTCCACCCCGACTCCCCTTCCCCAATCCACGAATCCAAATCTGGGTTTTTGGGAACAGTCGTGATTTAAATATAAGCTTCTTTCTAAATACCTATCTACACTTACATCGCTAACTATAGTTACTCTAATTTGAGTAAGTCGGCTGCCCCATTTCAAAACCTAGTAGGTAACTCTCAAAAACAATTTTGTGATTTTTGCATAAAACGTGGTTGCTAGCAAGTGCGTACAGGATACAAAAACGTTTAGAGGCCTATTTCGTACCTCTTAACCTAGAAAGTACACAAAAAAACGGGCTTGATCATTTCAAAACTTGGTATGGTACAAAACTATGTCAAAAACCTAGTATGCGGCATGCACTTACCTTACCTACTAGGTTTTGAAAAAGTCAGAGGGGCTCACTTTAGTAGGTTCCATTGTGCTGCAAATTGCAAACAATGCCTTTGATGATACAACTTCGTTTCCTTCTGAGGGTGGATTTTTGAAATCACAACTGCAAAAATACCATTCGAAATTGACGACAAACTGAGTTTAAATTTAAAACAAGTTTTTGTTAAGAAATCCATTTTAAAGGAAGCTTTTTGGCTGACTGTACTTTTTGTTGATTGTACTTGTCATCCAACTTGCATAAACTGTATACCAAATTTCAAGTGAATCCGACTACTGGAAGTGGGTCTAATTCGACTTCCAAGATTTGACCCGTACATACTTACATAGATACATTATTGCAAGTTATTAAAAAGCTTTTAAATGAGATTAATTGGAACAAAAAATTACCGCTTTGGTTTGTTTTCACAGCTATGATTTCAAAAATTTAAAAGACTTTAATTTTTCTTCTTGGTAAGGTACCGACTTAGGTATAGTTAAGACAAGCCACGAATTTAACTTCTGTATTCAGAGACGTGCGGTGCTAACTAGAAGGGTATACTTAGCGAAAGTCAAATTCGCTTTTAAGCATTAACATAAGGCTAATAAACAAGAGGAGGAAACAGCACTGGAAGCAATGTTTTTTTGAAAACAGATCGCTTTTATTAACAATACCTACTGAAATGGAGATGCTACACGAGAAGAAAAATTAGTTTAATTTCCAACTGGGGCTTAGAACTATAGAACTACTTGGTTCTCTGAGTATCTTAGTCGAATGATAAAAAGGACACTGCTAATCGGTGAAGATTTTAAGTATAATGACGGCATCAAATGATGCCTTTATTTCGTCTCTTCTTTAAAGACAAGAGTTTTAGTGGGGCTGTTTATACTGTCGTACCCAAAACACGTTCGGCGAACGTCAGTGTTCGTCCGTTGCCGAACGCGCCAAGTTCAAGAACGAAAGCGCCCGCTGAGCGCGAATACCGTTCCAAATTAGAATTTATAATATTTTTTATTGTTTATTTTTTTACAGTAACAATGTGGAAGTATATTTTCATTTTAGTGTGTGTAATCTCCACTTTTACAAGTTCAGAGGTGAGAAAAATATTCGTAATTTTTGTTTTTTTTTGTTTTGTCTTAGGGAGGAGAAACAATGCAAAATATACCAAAGTTATTTTTTGAATATTTACGACTTTTGATTCAATGGCTCTTAAATTAGGGTACCACTACGTACCTACTAATACATGTTATTTTACAGTATTGTATAATAACACATATTACCTAATCATTATAAATTTTCTCTTACCATGTATCCTAGTTTTTCATACAGGTTTATAAGTTAAAATTCAACAAGTATTAAATTAAAAAACAATCAGGCATGTCCATTCACTAACTAACTTGTATATTATGCCACCTGTTGTCTACTCTGCTAAAATTCCTAACTGTTCTGTGCCAATTTCCATAGAGTGATGTGCCAAAATAATAATGTTTGGTGAAGTCAATTTAAAATTGAGCATGAGTTAGGTAATAAATAAGATCTCTGGGAAAAAATATTTTTCGGATATTTGGTTGACCTTGACGGTACATAAAGCTTTCGCTTTATGAGAAGAGGCCTGCACCCAGCGGTGGCTGATGATAGCGTATAAGTGGAGTTCATCAACAACCTCTATTATTTCCAAGAGAGTAACACATGTGAATAGATCTACACTCTTTGCCCCACTGCTTGGTTGGTATCTTGTTGGTATACTTAGTCCTAGTTTATATAAAGGCAGGAGTACAGTCTACAATCAGAAGAGCGAAAGCTTTTGTCACCAAAAGTAAACATGTGATCAATTACGATTTGATACAGGATGCTCTATCACGCGACACTAGAGGAGTCTTCACGAAGAATTTCTTCGGAGGCGTGTGGGGCAACCGCCCCCCGCTAATGGAAGTTAACGAGCCTCGAGCCTTTTGCACTTGTAGTGAGTATGCGAAACATTATCCAGAATCCTCTCCAATTAGGGCTTTACTCTAATATACGAGTAGGTAGTCTAATGATAAGGTTTTTCGAACACAGAAATTTTCAAGGGAAACGAGCGAGCGAACATATTGACAGAATTTTACAGTACCTCTACCATGAGTTACACTAGTTTACATTGACCGTACTCGCTAGCGACGGCGTAAATGATTTGTATAGAGAATTGTGTACAGTACGCTTAGTATAAGTTTTACTTCACCAAAATACTTCTCGATCGCGTTTACGTAAAAAAATCAATTACTAGGGAAACATGTGCAGCGCCTCCGCGGCCGCGCGTCCATGTTTCCATAGAATTGAAATTTTTACGTAAACGCGATCGAGAAGTATTTTGGTGAAGTAAAACTTATACTAAGCGTACAGCGCCTCTAGCGGTCACTTACGGAAGTACAATTCTCCATACAAATCATTTACGCCGTCGCTAGCGAGTACGGTCACGTAAACTAGTGTAACTCATGGTAGAGGTACCGAAATTATTTAAAACCATTTTTATGAGATTATGCAAAAATAACTTACTTAATAATCTTTTAAATGTCATTAATGGTCATTATATCTACTTTTCGATATATATTTTCATGAAAAGGTTATACTTTGATACCTTTGATAAAAGGTTATGAACTGAAAGAAAAACCAATAAAATAGTCAGTGGGTTAATTATTCTCAGTTTTTTAAAATAATGAATTTGTGAATCGTGTTTTGATCTTTTAATCAAGAACACTTGTTACACTAGGACAAATATTTATACTAGACCAAAAAGAAGAAGGTTTGAGAAGTTCCATCAAAAATCGTTTAATTTCGGATAAAAAAGTCAAAGTCAAAGTATTTTATTTGTAAAACATAGGTATAACTGACTAACGTGGCCTCAAAAGAGCACTTATAAGTATTTTATAAGTATTTTAGTATGTAATCAGGCAATGATTTAATTAATCACTCTACTGAGACCAAGAAGGACATTCCATGATCAGATTGGGGATGTCTTGAAGAAGGGTCAGGTCAAGAGTACCCGAAACCGGCGAGCATGTATGAAAAGACTAATGAATGAGTGATTGCTGAAGCGAGAGATATATGTCAGGATCGCAGCAGGTGGAAACAAATAGTCTCTGCCTATCCCTTTAATGGAAAGGAGGCGTGATTGTATGTATGTATGGATATATATAGACGAATTTTCAGTAAAGTATCGTATGGATGTACGAAACCACATACATAAGTACGCTTTGTTTACGGCCATGGTCACGGGTATACCCATTAAGTTACTTACTTATAAGAGGCGTGATTACGTCTCGAGTGATTAAAAAATTATAAATTTGCGTTGCATTTTTGTTTCATACTCAGTCGTTGCTATCACATCATAGTCTATACCTAGGTATAAAACAGTACCGTGACTGACAGACTGACTGAATGACTGACTGACTGACAGACAACGCACAGCCTAAACCACTGGGGCTAGAGACTTGAAATTTGGCACACATGTACCTTGAGTATTGTAGAGGTGCACTAAGGAAGTATTTTTCGAAATTCCCACGGGATAGGGAAATATCTCAACTTTCTTTGTTTATTTGTTTGTAGCGGAATCTCTGAAACTATTGAGCCGATTTTAAAAATTATTTCAGAATTAGAAAGCTACACTATCCATAATTGACATAGGTTACTTTTTATCCGGGAAAATGCAAAATTCCCACGGGATAGAAATAAATTAACTCAATTTCGGGGCTGATTTTAAAAATTCTTACACACTATGTGATATGACTATCCCCGATTGACAAAGACTACCTTTTATTCGGGAAAATTCAAAATTCCCACGGGATAGAAATTTTTTAAATCATCTTTGGGGCTGATTTTAAAAATTCTTTCATCAATAGTAAGCTACAGTATCCCTCATTAACATAAAAAGTACTTTTTCCGGGAAAATGCAAAATTCCCGCGGGATAAAAATAAGTAAATTCAACTTAGGGGCTGATTTTTAAAAATATTTTTTAATTTGAAAGCTACAATATCCCTAATTGACATAGGCTACTTTTCTACGGGAAAACGCAAATTTCCCGCGGGATCGAAATAAGTAAATTCAACTTTGGGGCTGATTTTAAAAAATATTTTACAATTCGAAAGCTACAATATCCCTGATTGGCATAGGCTACTTTTTTACGGGAAAATGCAAAATTCCCACGGGATAGAATTAAGTGAATTGAACGTAGGGGCTGATTTTTAAAATTATTTCACTAATAAAAAGCTACACTGTTTCTGATTTTCAAAATTTTTTGACTGTTATTTCTATCCCGCGGTATGCTGTACACTTTCCCGGGATAGAATGTTGTTGTTTCAATCAGACCTCCTCCCAGAACGAGAATTCTTGGGCCTTAGTTCCCACTTGGGCCCAGTGCGATTTGTACAGTGCGGGTGTATACCATTGAATTTCTTCTCAGGTGTGTGCAGCTTTTCTCGCGATGTTTTCCTTCACTGTAAAGCTCATGGTAAACTTCAAACGTAATTTAGCACACGAATTCGGAATAACTCAAGAGGTCCAAGCCCGGGCTCAACCCCATTCAAACCACTAGACCACCGCGGCTTACCGGCTTTAGAATTCACTTATTCAAATTCCGCGGGAACTTTACATTTTCCTGGCATTACCCTATGTGTTATTCCATGTAATAAACTACCTGTGTGCCAAATTTCATATAAACAACTCTAACGTTATTGTCTTCGCGTACGAAGTCGCGGGAAAAAGCTAGTTGTTTATAAGTCTCAATGAACTCTATCGTTTGTAATACTTGCTGATTTTCAAATGTTTTCGAATTTTTGTATTCTCATATTAGAAATGTTAGCTCCTCTTATTTTGGACCTCTCTCCATCATAATATTTGTATTTCGACGAAAAGAATAATATTTTGTACGATACCAGTGCGACAAAAGGCATTTGTTTGCTTCAAAATGTAATGATTAGCCTTAATCTCTCGTCTCTCGATCTTTGTTCCCAAGTGGTGTTTCAAAAATTACTTTTAACTAACTAACTAACTAGTTTGGCTCAGTGACCCAAAATGAGTCTTGGCCTCCGAAACGAGAGCACGCCACTTAGCCCGATCCTGCGCAGTTTCACGCCAATTAGCGGATTGAAGCTGCCGCAGATCCGTCTCCACAGCATCAGCCCAGCGATACTTCGGCCGACCAACCGGACGACGTCCAGTTGGGCGTCCCAAATACGCCCTCTTGACCCCTCGATCCTCCCCCATTCTCAGCAAGTGGCCGAGCCACCGAAGCCTGTGAGATTTAAATTCGCCGATAATATTAGGCTCAGCCACTAGCTCCTCAATCTCGGCATTCGGTCATCGTCTCTTCTGACAGGTCTCAAGATCTTCCGAAAAAATGTTTTATTTTGTTAATTAATGGCACCTGAATAGAAAAAACAAATATAAGTTTAAATTATTAACACTAGTTTAAACTTGGCAGTTTAACGCATTTTAACACTACTAAATTGACCTTAACACTAAATCAAGATTTTAAGACGAACTTTTGGCTTTTCATAAGATAGTCTTGCTAAGCGCTAACCTGGGCCACAGAATAACTAATAATAGTACTTACCTAGGTTATTGTCACGTAATAATGTTTTTTTTTTATTTACCCAGAATGTGGCGAAAGGAATGAGGCATCCCGTATAGTGCAGGGGGTAGAGGCGGGACCCAACGAATTCCCCTGGATGGCCCGTCTGACGTACATCAAGCGGTTCTACTGCGGTGGCATGCTAATCAACGACCGATATGTGCTCACGGCTGCTCACTGCGTTAAAGGGTAAGCTGCCTAATTATCCTAGCCTATCTTTAACTGCATCAGGACACGGACATAGCTCGTAGAATCGCCAGACTTAAGTGGAGTGAGCAGGTCACATTGCTCGTAGAATTGACGGCCGATGGGGCCGAAAGGTTCTCGAGAGGCGTCCGCGGACCGGAAGACGCGGTGTAGGTAGGCCTCCAATAAGATGGACCGACAACCTGGTTATGGTTGCGGGAACGCGTTGGATGCGGATGGCGCGGGATCGATCTGTTTGGCGAGCCTTGGGGAAGGCCTATGTTCAACAGTGGACGTCTTTCGGCTGAAATAATAATGATGATGAACTGCAACAGTAAAATCGTCCTCTTGAATGGACCATTTTGAATTGTAACCAAAAATAATACCGTTCAAAATTAAATTTGACAAAATGTAACCTTTTTTTACGTCATAAATGCATTAAGCCTGAAATTAATTACTAATTAATTGAATTGGTCATTATTTCTTTCGGCCTAAATCAATTGTAACAATTTTTCCATGTAGCATTTATTAAATTAATGTTTTTAATTGTATTTCTGATTTGACGTTGTTGAAAAATTTGTTTCAAGGCTACTACAGACTACAGCTAGGGGCGTACGCGCAACGCAACGGAGCGGGCCCAGCGCGTTGTATAACACTGAGTCATTTATACGGTGACACATTCCGGCAGCGCGGCGCAGCGTATATGATTCAGTTTTATACAACGCGCTGGGCCCGCTGTCAGCGTCGCGCGCACGCCTAGCGCTGCGGTCTGTGGTAGCCTTAACTTCTTCGTACTTAGTTTCATTCAGTGGACTGTTCACACATTCATGCTTGTCGTAAGCAAACTGTACTTGTCACGTCCAACGCGCGAACGCATCGACAAGAGGCATCGAGTGTTTGTACTAGTGTATTGACGTACACTCAACCATTACCCGGACATTTACACCAGCATATTCCTTTAAAAGTTAAGGAGCCATTCTAAAGCCAAGTTTAGACCTGCAAGAAAATTCGTGCAAGTTGCATTAGGTACATTGCGCGGCAATAAATCGCACAAGTTTGAAATGGACAGTCGAGCGCCGCAATGTAGTTCGATTTGTACAATTTTTCTTGCAGGTCTCAACATCATCATCATCATTTCAGCCGAAAGACGTCCACTGCTGAACATAGGCCTCCTCAAGGCTCGCCAAACAGATCGGCCCTGTGCCATCTGCATCCAATGCGTTCCCACCACCTTCACCAGGTCGTCGCTCCATCTTGTTGGAGGCTTACCTACACTGCGTCTTCCGGTCCGCGGACGCCACTCGAGAACCTGCCCACTGCCACTGCCACTTAAGTCTAGCGATTTTTCAAGCTATGTCCGTGACTTTAGTTCTTGCGCGGATTTCATCTTGCAGGTCTAAACTGGGCTTAATAGTAGGTATATACCTATACTGATAATATTGATTTTATTGATGAATAATTTATTAAGATTAATATTGCTTACTTGCGTTTACCTACGGAACCAATGAATTCCTATGGGCATGAAGAATACTCGTCCTAGAATTCATGTGTCTAGTTAGACAAACGGTAGAGATATTTTTCGGATTTTACGTGAGTAAATCCCGATCGCGTAGAAATATTGAGATAAAAATTAAGTACCGTAAATCGGGGTACCTTTGATCAAATTGGGGCAACTTTGATAGTTTTAAAATCGCTATAAAGTCGACATTGTCCATATGAGGTAAATGGTTGACGTGTAGACAATAAGAAGATCGATGAAGACATTGAGAAGGAATAGCAAATGCTAACATAAATGCGTCAGTTGGTCAGCAAACTACTGTTTAAAGTCGCCCCGCAGTTCATAGTCACCTCGGTTTACGGTACCTTATATAATATAATACAATCTGGCCGTTTTCGAGTCTAGCGTGCATGAGCGTTTACTACGTAAGCATGCTCCATTGTATGTAGACCTCGGGCTAAATTCAGGAACGGGCCTTCAAGGGTTTGGTAGCGGTAATTCAATCGTTTGGGTTGGGTTTGGTTTGAACTGCTATTCAGGAATGCCAAAAATCACTGGTTTGCGAGAGGTTTGGGCCGGGTTTGGGATGATCCTTATTTATTTATTTACAAAGCGAATTAACAGGAAAATAAGGCTCATCCCAAGCTCAACCCATTCCTATCCTCTCCCAAACGTAATTCAACCGCTCGCAAACCGTTTTGGGGCGTTCCTGAATTTAACCCCTGATCGTCGCTTTCCGTCAGGCGTGATTGAGATCAAACGCAAGCCTGTATTTTATATACATATTTTCCCTTTATAGTATTAGTTTCTTTCAAAAATTTAATTCCAACTGTTGGAGATCGTTCTGACAGTAAATATAACTATCACGGTACAATTCACACCAAATGACCTAGTCCCAAAGTAAGTAAAGCTTGTGTTGTGAGTACTAAGCAACGGATGTTTTATATGTGTTGTATACTTATATAGATAGATACATTCTTAAATACATATTAAACACCCAGAACCCGAGAGCAAATATTCGTATTTTTCATACAAATATCTGCCCCGATGCGGAAATCGAACCCGGGACCTCAAGCTTCATAGTCAGGTTTTTAAAACCACTAACACGATTTAGTTGTTTTGATAGTACCTAAAACATGCTTTTGGTAGAGTACTTCTATCTTACGAAACATTTTTGGTGAGGTTGGGTGTAGCTGGCGTATCAGGAGTTGCCAGTATTTATTTTAAGAATCTGTATAGTTAAATACAGTATTGTAAGAAATTAATGTTGAAAATGCACAAAAACATAATTATGTCAATGTTAAACAAAAGATTAAGTTCGTACCTACTTATAATTTAAAAATTATCATTTTCCGGCGTTTTCCTGCCTTTGTCATCCGTCATTTTCGGTAGTCGTTATTGTATTTAAATCATATATTATGCAATCGTTTTGGATATATCCGCAAAACACCCTTTCACAGAACACCGGCGTGAAGCAGCAGTAATCCTGCTTGCGTTTCGTACGGTCAGTGAGAGTGCCGGGGGCCCAATACCTCACCCCTTCCCTCTCCCCCTTCCCCTATTCCCTCTCCTTTAGGGCCGACAACGCACTGGCATCGTGTAAAGCGCTGCGGGTGTCTATGGACAGTGGTGTTTATTTAACATCAGGTGACCCACTAGTTCGTTTGTCTGACCTATCTAACACATAAAAACGCGTATTAAAAAGTTATATCCAATTTTAATTAAGTTTTCAATCATTATTATAGCTCTGGTACTGGTATGGCATTTATATGATAGGTACTGTTCTTTTGGATAGCTTTTACGGAAAAATTCTACTCGTGAGTCATTTCATACATCTGATGCTGGTAGGTACTTAATTATTTTAAAACTATTAAGATAAAAAAACCGGCCAAGTGCGAGTCAGACTCACGCACGAAGAGTTCCGTACCATTATCTATAAAAACGACAAAAAAACACGTTTTTTGTATGGGAGCCCCACTTAAATATTTGTTTTATTTTAATTTAATTATTTATTTTTAAAGTGAATATATAACTAAATATTCTGTGAATATTTCAAGCACAACTGTTGCCGTTATCAATATCGAGCAA
Organism: Archips xylosteana; assembly: GCA_947563465.1. Taxonomy (NCBI): domain Eukaryota; kingdom Metazoa; phylum Arthropoda; class Insecta; order Lepidoptera; family Tortricidae; genus Archips; species Archips xylosteana. The sequence goes on from OX387351.1 coordinate 16,024,722, forward strand.
AAACGAGCAAAAAAATCAAGTTGGTTGTATGGGAGCCAACTTAAATATTTATTTTATTCTACTTTTTAGTATTTGTTGTTATAGCGGTAACCGATACACATCATTTGTAAAAATTTCAACTGTCTAGCTATCACGGTTCGTGAGATACAGCCTGGTGACAGACTTACAGACGGACAGACGGACATACGGGGATTGCAATCCAGCAGCATTTTCAATCCAGCTGGATTTTTGCAAGATTAGCCTGAATCCAGCTGGATCCAGCGCGGATCCAGCAAACTATGGAATCAAAATAAATACATGATTTTTATATTTCTATTTGTTTATTTATCGTTTAAAGCTTTACTACAAACTAATAAAATAATCATTTGGTCGTAACCATATCAATGTTGCCGTTCAATCGCACTTGTGGCACGTGCTCCCTGCTAGTGCGATAGAACGGCAACGTCGCCGACTCGCGATTTTGAAAACGCTAACGTTTTCGTAACGCTCGGCTCTCGTCATGCATTCACCAGCTTACTCCCCAAGTCAAGCGTGCGTATAGAAGTTTTTATTTCAAAAAGCGGCTAATAATGAAGACATAAAGTAACTCTTTTTGAATTTGATAAGTTTGCGGATCCGTGCTGCTGGATCCAGCATGGCTTGCTGGATCCAGCATGTCAAAAAAAGCGCTGGATCCAGCTGGATTGCTGGATGCTGGATCCAGCAATTGCAATCCCTAATACGGACGGACAGCGAAGTCTCAATAATAGGGTCCCGTTTTTACCCTTTGGGTTCGGAACCCTAAAAAGACGACGACTGTTAGTTTGGTAGCGTATTTATTTATGTGTTTTGAAGTTGTTGTTTAATAGGTTAACGATAATCTTAAAGACGAAATGACATTTGATTCTCGTTTACCTACTTCATTGATGTTTTTAAATGAGATGAACTTGTAGTTATCTACCTATGTATTAAACTATTACGATGCTAAAGGTTTCTAGGTTAAAGGTCTTTTGCCATTGAAAGTTGCCTTTTATTCGTTGACTTCCTAATTACAGTAACTCTAAAAAAATAATTATCTTCTGTTTTGAAAATTAAATATTTTGTGAATTTAAAAAGAGCATGTCGGACAATCCCAGGATAGGGTTCCGCAGCTGTTACGAAAAAATCCATGCATATCTTATTAATTTTACTAATAATTGTACTGTCCGTGTTAAACAAGCAATATTTTATAGGTCAGGCTGATATTTACTGTTGTTAATTATATATTATTTCTCATCCTAATTTTTTCCAAAATTTTTACACCAACAGTTTAGCTTTTAGAGGGGGGGGGGGGGGGGAGACGCTCGAATTTAACAAAAAATTGCACTTTAATGTTGAATATTTCGCAAACGAATTACTATATCGAAAAACACTAGGTCTTCACAACCTTGAAATGATCTTGAAGGACCTAGCAATAACAGCTTTCTAGCCCAAATACTCTTTAAGCTAAGCCGCGGACGGACGGACGGACGGACAAACGGAAGGACGGATGGACGACAGACACGGTGAAACTATAAGGGTTCCGTTTTTGCCATTTTGGCTCCGGAACCCTAAAAAAGTCTTTGCTGAATAAAGGCTTAACATCATAATTTATATAGACGACTGCAGAGGACCTTTTACTTTTTTAAGTCGGTGATAAAAGGTTGAGTAGTGTGGAAAGGTAGCTGCATATCGCAAAGGCTGTATATATTTTTGATCTTGCGAATTGCGTGTTAACTTAAAAGTCCGATAACCCGAAGACCAAACGGGTCCAAAAAAATTGGTTGGTACCAAATTTGTGAATTCCAATCAGTGGCATCGGGACATTCACCTTAAACCGGCCGGGGGCGCCAAAAGTTCAATATCCCCGCTGTGGTCACTCTGTATTGTTTACGCTAAATTCGGCTAAAAGCCTTTGCGATTTTCACTGTAAATTACTAATTCTTATTTTATTTTCGGAAAATAGGCATGCATGCACGTATAAACGTGGGTGGAGTTCCAAATGTTAGACCATGTTAACCGGCAGTTAACCATAAAACGTTTAAATGTATCATTTTCGTGCGTCAGTGGAATTACTCATACTGAATTTTTTCATTATTATTTTTTAACTATTGGTGTTAAAGTTTTTAACTTTTTGATCACCACCCACAAACAATACAATGGGTATGTACAATAATTTTTTATTGTAGGTACACCACATAATAAACTATTTAGAGTAATGTAATGATACATTAAGAAGATTTACACACTAAGCAATAGGTGGTCTTATTGCTGCACAATGATCTATTCCAGGCTACTTTTGACAACAGGTGGTGCAATTATCAACATAATATGAAATAACATAAAATAAAAATAAACATAATAATCATATTTAGTAAATATAAAGGTTTATAAATGGGTACATACATTATTAAGATAATTAAAAAACTTAGGTAGGTACAATACGACAGAGAGTGGTTCATAAGCATCTACGAAAAAAAGGCAGAGACTTAGCTCGCTTTAAATTATTTATAGATTCCCACAACCATATAGCCTGGACAGTGCAGGAATAAACATAAAATTTAGAATTGGAAAGAGGCAAAGTAAGGAGAAAGTTCTTAGAGCATCTTATGGAAGTGACATAGCTCATACACACAGGTATACGTATAGTTTAGCACATAGGTATCGCAGGTACGATTTATGTTTAACCTACTTAGGTATCACTTCACTTGATGTGGAGGTAAAGTAATTGTGTGTTTATTTTACTGACTCCAAAATGTTTGTCAATTGCATCTTAGTTCATAAAAAAAACCGGATTTTGTTGCGGTTTTCCTTCACGTCATTAAAACCACCATCCAAATGCATCGTAAAAGTTGTAAATACGCTTACATATGAATACAGTAAGTGAAAGCGTAAATAAGAGACATTAATAGTATTCATGTCCGAAATGCGCTGTTTGTCACTTTCGCTAACCGATACCTACTCGGCTACCGTTCCCATTGAGGCACCAAAGAAATGGATCGGTTGTAAAACTGAGTTGGCATTTGCTAACTATTTAGTTGCACATTAAATAAGGTTAAAAATAAATCTTGAGGTGATATTATTATTGTATCTATTGGCTGTGCCTATTTATTCATCGTTAGTTTTACTTACTTTTTGATATATCCTGTTCCACTTTTCTGGAATCTACATTTTAAGCAAATCATTACCATCACCATCCAGTTAAAAAATATACTGTCTCTCACCGAGAAAGCTTGGGCTGCTGTATTTCGATTTTCGACGCGGCTTCATGATACCGGCAATTCCACGAAGATCATTTAATTGCCTTGCAATCGCAAGATTCTTAGACTAACATTCAGAAACCCTTTGAGCAAATTCGAATCCACGATGTATCAATTTGAGACGTAGGTTCCCAAACTATTATTATATGCTCCTCTTCTATCTGCTTTCTATAATCACTACCCCCTTGCGTGTTAGCGTAAAACTATAAGGACCTGTACGTCAGCCACTAGCGCTCATTTAGGTGACATAGTTTAGTGCGATGGGCCGAAAGGTTTTCGAGTGGCGTCTGCGGACCGGAAGACGCAGTGTAGGTAGGCCTCCAACAAGATGGAGCAACGACCTGTTTAAGGTGGCGGGAACGCGCTGGATGCGGGTGGCCCAGGTCCGATCTATTTGGCGAGCCTTGGGGAGGCCTATTTCAGCAGTGGACGTCTTTCGGCTGAAATGATGATGATGTTTAGTGCGGGAACGTTAGCTACTTCGCCTCCTATCCTGCCGTTAGTGCACTGGTCCCATAACACGCATAAATATAAATATGAATCACTTTGTTAACTAACCAATTTTTTAAAATTTTCAGCTTCATGTGGTTCATGATAAAGGTGACGTTTGGTGAGCACGACCGCTGCAACTCCACGACGCGGCCGGAGACCCGCTTCGTGCTGCGCGCCATAGTCCAGAAGTTCAGCCTGACCAACTTTGACAATGATATCGCGCTGCTGCGGCTGAATGAGCGGGTGCCAATGTCTGAAGCTATCAAGCCTATCTGCTTGCCTTCTAATGACAGTGAGTATCTGTCACAATCATTTATGCATCTACGAATTATGTGATTGCCATTAATTTTGCAGATAATAACAAGGAATAAGTACAGGTCGATTCATAGAGCTGGCGCGAATGGATCGAATGAGCGAATGAAAGTATCTATGTGTTACCTATGAATACACTTTACACAATTATGAAAATGACATGCATCAGTCATTTTCCTACAAAAGTGTCAAAGTGACACACAAGAGGAGATCTAAGTTAGCTCTTATGAATCGATCTGTACGTCTGTAAGTTCATCTGTCGCGGGTGTAATTGTTTAAGAAATAAAAATCAATTATTGATACTTAACTTCATCAGGATTAAGAACAAACCAAATATTATTATTATAAATATTCGATAGTTATTTGTATGTTATACTATTGTAGGTTCGCCATTTTTTTTAAATCCTGTAAGAGTGCGTGAGTGAAACAAATAAGAAATAAATTTCAAAATGTTTTTGTATTATACTTTTGTCAACTCAGAGCAATAAATTTTCTCATTTTAACGAACAAAACAAGGCTGATTTAACCCTTTCAACGCTACCGACGGATACATCATCGTCGTCACAAAATACAACGTCAAAATGGTCTTCAGGCAATGGCATAAGGTTCAAAGTAGCTTTACGTTTTGGTTAGGCTTGGCGTTGAAAAGGTTAAAGGTCGAATAAATTTATTCGATGCTTCATTCTCCGTTAACAGAGGAGCTCTACGTTGGTGTGACCGCCGTTGCGGCTGGCTGGGGCACGGTGACCGAGGAAGGCAAAGTGTCATGCACCCTCCAGGAGGTGGAGGTGCCGGTGTTGAGCAACCAGAAATGCCGGAAAACTAAGTACACCGCTTCCATGATCAGCGACAATATGATGTGCGCTGGCTTCCCAGAGACTGGAGGAAAGGACTCCTGTCAGGTAATTTTTAATCTTCTCTTTTACTAAAGCTAAGGCGGTGGTAACATTTTAGTACCTAATGAATACAAGATTTGGTTTGTCATGAGCTTGATCCCGTTGAGGATATTATATCAAGTGAGGATTCTGATGCTTTTGGTAAGAGCTTGAACCCTTTACCTTCTCCTAGATCAGTCTCTGGGATGTGCTATGAATGCTGATGAAGGTAGAGGTGTCTGTAATAGCAACTTTATTTTGTTTCACACACCAACTTCAGCGTCTATGATAGGTAACAGCGAAGCAAAAATAAAAATAAGCACATCATCTCCATAAAGTACAAATAAACTTGATCATGGTCATAAATGTAAGAAATAATCATGAATGTAAGAAAGCAATTCCTAAAGTTACTAAAGTTGGTGTTAAGACTTTTTCCAGGTAGTTTTAGTTTTGTAGGTAATTATTTTGACTAGTATCATGGCAAATTTTCAACTTCTCATAAGAAAACTAAATAACAACATCAGTTAGATATTTAACCGAAACAAGAGGAATTGTTAATTGGTTTCCATTAACCATTGCAAACAGAATCACCATAACTCGTTAAACTGCGCTATTTAGGCCTTAAAAATTAGAGAGCATTAAATTATTGGCAAAACGAGCTAATCCACTCGCTAAAAGCCTCGAGCTCGATTTAATCTGTTTTTTCACTTTTAACATTTTGTAAAGGTACTTTCTCCCATTTTTCAGGGTGACAGCGGCGGCCCACTTATAACGCAGAGGTCGGACAAACGCTACGAGCTGATCGGTAATGCATATTGATGTTAACATTACACGTAGGAGACCCGCGAACTTTTCCTTGAGCCTTTCACTTATTACTAACGTAGGTACTCCCTTAGTTTAGGAATTAGCTACGAAACAATAGTAGTTGCCATGAGATCAATGAGTTTCGCACAGAACTCATGAAGTATGCATGACCTCATTTTATCTGATTGATTTATTAAATTAAGTGCATACCGATATTATTTATTCATCCATGACTTTCGAGATTTAATATTTGCAAACTTTTTAACTTTCGCGTTCGTCAATCAAATGTAATTACAAAATTGTTAATAAAAAAAATTATTTGTTGTGTTGTGTGTTATAAGTTGTTTCTTAAATGGCTCGGAAAACACTCATTTCTTGAAATTTCCAAGTTTATTAGAAAAAAGTTTTTGGTGAAACAACCACTCCGTACCGCTTTACTTCAATACTAGAATCGCACTTTTATAGTTGTTGATTAAGAAATTAATGTAGGATGGTCTGAACTAAATTTAGCCTTATCCATTTAAAAGTAAGTCCCTATTTCTACGATTGTTTTCTCTGTAATCCCTATTAGAACGTAGTGCTTGAATTCTTGTGTTCCAGCATGAAAGGTACCAAAAGACGCCCTTCTATTTGAGGCAGAGTGGAGGTTAAGAATCGACCAATATCATTATTTGAAGTCTACCTACATGTATGTATGTAGCGTCCCCTTGTGACGTCAGATCTTCGCTCCGCAAATTAAAGTGATCGGCTTTCTACGGAAAGCTTTTTCAGAAGAATGATGCGTTCGGAGTCATCATCATCATCATCCCAGCCTATATACGTCCCAGTGCAGGGCACAGGCCTCCTCTCAAAATGAGAGGGCTTGGGCTGTAGTTCCCACACGGGCCCAGTACGGATTGGGAACTGCACACACACCATTGAATTTCTTCTCGGGTGTGTGAAGGTTTCCTCACGATGTTTTTGCTTCACGGTAAAGCTCATGGTAAATTTCAAATGTAATTTCGCACTTAAATTCCGCAAAGTCAACCACTACACATGGCGAAATTTTGGGCCTACGCTCGCTGGCGCAGATTACCCGGAACGGACTCCCGTCGTGCGCGCGTCTAATAAGAAATTGTATGAACAGCGCTAAGTGGCGCGGGCGCGTGCGTCGGATTTCAGGTAGATTTTTTACGGAGCGAGACCCGCGAGCGTGCGCACGCGGCGGGCGTCCGCGTCAGCTAGCGTAGGCGCTTTAAGCCTGATACAAAATATGTGACATAACATCTGTCTAGAGAAATATTTCTCTATTGTAGCATAAGGCTACCACGGCTTTCGAAGTGCGGAGAATGATTTTAATTTTTATAATTGTCGTGTTCCAGGTGTGGTGTCGTGGGGCAACGGCTGCGCCCGCGTCGGCTACCCGGGCGTCTACACACGCGTAACAAACTACCTCGAATGGATCCGGGAGAACACGCGGGACGCTTGCTATTGCTCGGACTAGTATCTTATAAAGACATGGTGCCCTGGTACAGCAGCCGGGCCAGCTAAACAATAGTGCTCAAAAACATCTACATAAGTTGATCGCACGATTTTGCACATACATAATAATTTATTAAATCAGTTTTTTGTGGAGGTCCATATTAATGAATTGAAACTATTACTTTGCTCACCCGCGACCTTATTATAGCTACGTTTATGTGAAAAATGCGTGTTCATAAAGTTCCTCCACCTCCACTCCGTATGAACGAACACACACAAATCATACAAAACCAACTATTACCACCACCAAACTACATTGACTATCTCTATTACGTAGCTATCGTATGGTCACGGGTGAGCAATGTATTTGTTTCATTTAATTTACTTACATAATAGTACTAGTACAGTCGCGGGATGAAAATGTTCGTCACTTTTCGATCTTAACTCGTTGACATAGAGTCGAAAATTGACCAACCTTTTCATTCCGCTTCCGCTACTGTACTTATGCGACCGAGCTTCACTTGTCTCAAGTTTAACTGCTGATTTTTTTATGGAAAATACAGTTTCGCGTTAAATCTAATCTAGATCAACTCTGAAGACAAAACTTTGTCCATGTAAAATATGTTACTAGTTTCCAAATGATCAATTACATATAAGGTAAATGTACCAATGCTCGACACCTCAACGCCCAATAGATGACACCCATCTGTCACCTCTCTTACTCTGACATAAGATTGAAGGTGCCATGTATTGGGTCAGTGTCGAGCACAGGGACGTTTACCTTACTTATGTTTTACAAGAAGCGTTCGTTTTTTGTTTGGTCTGACTGTGATTTTTACTGCATGATTGTACTGAAATCTTCTCCTTAAGTACCTACTTAAGTCTAAATGACCTGAGTAGCTTTGAATGGTTGCTTGCGGTTATGTTTTGATAGCCACGTCAGAGGATACATATTTCTCAACTTCATGCTACCCACAGGTGGGCACAGATCTATCATGATAAACTTTTGTTGGATTGGTTTTTGAAAACCGTCCAGTCAAATTTTAGTCTACTAGTGTGTAGATCTTCTTGAGCCGATTGTTTTGTACTAGCTGCTTCTGCCATATTAACATAACACAGGACGAGTTAATAACAAAAAATAATAAAATATACAGATATGCGATGAGTGTAAACTAGTGAATGGGTAGATTAAGAAAAATCCTAAAAGTAAACCTGTAAACGTGACTAGCGACAAGTGACTATGACAATTCGTATCCTTCATGAACTGATGAGTTCCATGACAAATCGGTGGCTGTATTGTCTAAAGCGCCGCGATCGGATTCACCATCACTTTCTACCCTTATCCTATACCTTGTGACAGAAAGAGGCGGTGACAACGATCGTGATTCCAAGTGCGGTAGGCTTCCAACAACATGGAGCGACGACCTGCATAAGGCCATGTTCAGATGACAAGCGCTCAACGCGCGTTTACAACTAGGTACATACATTTTGTTCTGGTCGTATACCTGATAACGCGCGTTGGCCAGAACAAAATGTATGTAGTTGTAAACGCGCTTTATCAAAACGCGCGTTGAGCGCTTGCTTGTCATCTGAACATGGCCTTAGACAATGGCCCGGCCACGACTTCGCGCGACCGGTGGCAGCGTGCAGCGGCGAGCGTTTTCTCCTTTCATTGCGCCGCCGAGTCGCTCCCCGCACAGTGATCATCTGGCGGCGTACGCAATGAACTGATAAAACGCTCGTCGCTGCCTCCTCTCGCTGTCGCCTCTGGGTTCACATCGGCAACGAAATTTAGACTGAATGAATCTTCAGTATCACCAGTTACTTGTCACGTTTATGAAATGAGCCCGATATTATTTCAAAAGATGAACATCACTATGACATGTAACTATAAAACGATAAGTCTGAAATAATCTTTGTAAATATCTATTTTGTACTTTTCATGACAAAGTAGAGTAACTGTAACTGTAAGTAAACTATTGGTAAATAAAATATAAAAAATAATTTGCCTTTTTATTTTATTGTAATAGAGATGTTGACGCCATTAAAAAATAATTCGAAGACACGACTCAAGTAAAAAACGCTTTATCTTAGACCTGAAAACCAGATTTATTTTAGATTTACTGCAAAATTAGATTTTTTGTTGTTTTAATAAATAGTTAGTTGAGTGAGTATGCAAACAAGTGAAGTCATATGTTGCTTTGCTATTGCCATTCAAACTCTATGGGAGAATTTTGTTTTGACAGCTCATAAAAAGTACGTCAGTTGATTGGTGGTGTCAACATCTCTATTGTGTTTCTGTGTAGCTTATTCTCTGGTAATGGCAAGCAGTGCTGGTGATGACGTAAAGATGAACCGAAGCCACGGGTTCACCTCACCACTCCTGCCCCTGAGTCGTATATCAGCCAACGACTAACTAATTTATTTATTTATTTATAAACTAGCTGTTGTCCGCGACTAAGAAGAATTATCCCGCGGGAACTTTAAAAATTTCCGGGATAAAAGTATCCTACATGTTAATCCAAGTTATAAACTGTGTGCCAAATTTCATCAGAATCCGTCAAACCGTTTTAGGGTGAGAGAATCAAACATCAATAGATTTATACAAATCCATTACACTTGTGCCTGGTGCACCTTGGGCAACATCAGCTAACTAACCCTACTAATATTATAAATACGAAAGCTGTTGTTGCCCAGGGTGCACCAGGCACAGGCGTAACTCTTCCCTATTCCCTACCCCTCGTGAGGGCTATGTATGTTAGGTACGCCTCAGGTAGAAGGGAGTTCTAACACCCCAGCATTGAAAGGATCTAGCGCACAGAGTGACAAAGTGACGGCCACTCGTGCCAGCTGTGCGTGGTTCCATGACTAATTAACATTACTAGCACGTGTTGTGACAAAAACAATAGGAGAGAGAAGCACGAACAACAAAACTGGGGCTAAATTCAGGAACGGGCCTTCACAGGTTTGGTATAGTACAAATCTTCTCAGGTGAACTTTTCGCTTCGAGCTTTTATCTTTCAAAACAAACGGTATCGTCATAGTATTAAGGTTCAAATTAAATGTAATGGCTCGAAGCGAAAAATTCACCTGGGAAGATTTATACTATAGCGGTAATTCAATCGTTTGGGTTGGGTTTGGTTTGAACTGCTATTCAGGAACGCCAAAAATCACTGGTTTGCGAGATGTTTGGGCTGAGTTTGGGATGAGCTTTATTTATTTGTTTATTTATTTATTTATTTACAAAGCGAATTAACAGGAAAATAAGGCTCATCCCAAGCTCAACCCATTTCTATACTCTCCCAAACGATTGAATTACTGCTTGCAAACCGTGTTGGGTGGGCCGTTTCTAAATTATTTAGACCCTGGTGCACGAGCTAACGACTCGAAGAATTCGTTTTTCCCCGTCGTACGTCTTTCCCCGGGTTTCAAACTACCTGTTTATCAAATTTCATCTAAATAGGTTCAGCGGTTTAAGCGTGTACTTAGAGGTAAAGACAGACACATTTTCGCATTTGTACTATTAGTGGATTGAGATTATTACCTGAGAACAGCTCGACCAAAGTGGCTATTTCTATTTTTACATGAGAAAGAAAATTTTGTAGAGAAAAAATTGCTTTGGGAGTGGGCCGTAGGTGTAAGCTAGTAACAATAAAACGTAAGGTAAGTTGACTGCATAATTATCATCATCATGATCATTTCAGCCGAAAGACGTCCGCTGCTAAACATAGGCCTTCCCAAGGCTCGCCAAACAGAGGAACTTAAAACCGTGTTCATGATTTTTATATTTCTTGCCATACATCTTTTAGATTTTTAATTCCATTTACGTTATTTTATGATCGTTTAAGTCGGCCCGTTTACGTCCTACTGCAGGGCACAGCCTCTCAGAATGAGAAAGATTGGGCTCTAGTTCCCACGCGGGCCCAGTACGGATTGAGAACTTCACATACACCATTGAATTTCTTCGCAAGTGTGTGCAGGTTGCCTCACGATGGTAACCTTCACCGTAAAGCTCATGGTAAAATAAAAAAAATATAAAAAATTTCCACATAAATTCTAAAAAACGCAGAGGCGCGAACCCGGGTTCGAACCCATGACCCTCTGCTTGATAGGCCATAGGTCAAACCACTAAACTACGAGGACTTCATTGTCCTTTAACATATAAAACAATAGTAAACAGTTAGTCATATCATAGCTTACTATAAGAATAAAATTATTAACGTTTCTTCAATACTTGTCGAAATCGTAAATCCAAAAATTTACTGTACCTATTTAGCTGCTCACGCGCATTTCTATAATTTTGACTTCTATTCATCAGGGAAAAGGTTCAAATTAGGTGTTCTATTGATTGCAGTTCGAGATGTTGAGAGTTCATTGATCCGCGAGGTCATTGCCAAATAAACATGTCGTACAGCCTCTGAGGGACTAAAATGGCGCACGAGATATTAAATTATATTCCTAAGTAAAAGTTATTCATTGCTAACTTCGTGTTGTAGCCTTTATTCTATAGAAAACTAGTCAGCAGTGTAGCTTACTGCGTAGTAGTCGAGAATACATAAGTACATACACATATTTTTATTGTTTTTCTTAGCTGATTGTTATTATATAAGTAAATAAAATAAAAGAGCCCCTGGTACGTGAAAATAAATAACTTAAGTTACCCTTTTCCTTCTCTATTTAAAATGTTTTATTTCTTTTCCAGTACATTTTAGAATTCGTAACGCAAAAAAACGGAATCCAAAAAAAAAAAATTTTCCTGTCCGTCCGCCTGTATATTAATATGATAGATAGATAATATCTGTTTGTCCAAGAACGGGTAAAATAATCAAGATGAAATGAATATAATTAATTATAAGGTATAAGTTGGGAGCCGACTCCACGCAGCAGCAGCAGACGACGTGTCGCTAGCTACGCGATCGTATACCTTATTTCTATGAAATTCCCTCCGTAGCTAGCGTAGCTAGCGACACGTCGTCTGCTGCTGCTGGGTGGAGTCAGCTGCCAACTTATACCTTTATACAAAACCTAATATGTAGGTGATTTTATTTTTTGTTTGCTTCTAAATTAAAACGGGACATTCACTGCTCGAGTTCGACTTGCACTTTGACCCACATCGGTTTTGACAGAAAAAATGCTTCCTTAATGCTACGAAGTTAGTTGAAAGCGATAATGCCACAGCTATCATATGTTACATATACGGCTATTAAGCAGCATTTTAGGGCACTTCTTGTAACCATACTGAGAGATCAAAGACACGACTTAGTACACATTTAAACCTGACCACATGATCTCGTGGTACATAACAATTATTTAAAAAAAAATCGTAACGCAGAAAATGTTGCGTATATTTGTGTTTTTCGTTTTAACTGCAACTTTAGGTAGTGCGTTTCCCCAGGTGAGCGATATTAATATCATTAATTATATGAGCTTTTTGTAAATAAATTAATTTGAGTGAATAAACAGTCGAAGACAAAGAATCGCGTGCCAGTGTACAACTTCTTGCTACAAACGTTATGTTGACATTTTAGCTATATACATCTGCCATAGAAATAATCTTCACGATTATTTCTATGACAGATTAAGATAATGTTGCACCTCGGAACGCGATTTAGTTTCTTCGGCTGTGGTCAAGTTTAAGTTAGGTACTGTCGAAGTGTAAAAATGTGGGTGCCTACAACTTGCTCATAACTCATAAATATGTCCAATAGCCCTTATGTCGCCGAATTATGGTATTGTTTCATAATCATAGGTACATATGCACTTGACCGTACCGTACTATATTTTATGCAACATGGTCGCTCGATTGGTTTTATAATTGTCATACTCCTGTCGTAACTACCTATGTGGTGCTCATTCATAATATTTTTACGGGATGAAACTCATCTCGAGTGCGGTCTACATTACGATCACTCGTGGCGTATCTACTGTGTTTAAAAAATTAGTTGTATTAAATACTTTAGACGTATGTGTGTAATTTAATAACAATGTAGATCTGTTTGAAAAAAAAAATATACCTTGTTGTGCCGGTTTCTTCTTAACAGGGATTTTCCAAAACGGTGGTGGATTCTTCGACGTTCATGGAGCATCATTTGGTCATTGTATATCCCATAGAAAATACACGCACGCGTAAACCATTCGAAACGGTATTTGAATTGAAATTCCGAGGTTTTGCTAAATTTTGATTCGAATTCCCAAAAATTACATCGTGGTCTTTATTTATATTGTAAGATTAAAACTCTTGTAAAATTTCCTGTATCTATACTGAGCGGTTAAGATTTTGGGATTTAAACTCGTGTGAATAATGGGTAAAAAAGTAGCGTATGTGTTGTTCCAGATATTCAGTTTTCTGCATACCAAATTTTATCCAAATATGTTCAGACGTATTAGCGTTAAAGAGTCATAAACACACGTACGCATTATATTCAGAAACTCTAGCATTTATAATATTACAGGCCTAACGCTTCTGAGGTATGGGAGCGATACGAGAGGGGTGACAAGTGACGCCCGCGGGGCGTGTTTACGGAACGTTAAACGACGCGTATAGGTAACGCCACCAGAGTTGAGGCCACGCACACAACCACATCTCATGTAAAGACAGCGGAATTTTGACGTTGTGTTGACGTTTAACGACAACACAACGTCAAAATCCCGCTGTCATTACAAGAGATGTGGTTGTGTGCGTGGCCTCAACTCTGGTGGCGTTACCTATAACTTCAGTCGGGCGTCACTTGTGACCCCTCCCGTACCGCTCCCATACCTCAGAAACAGACTCACTTACCTAAGCGTTAGACCTGTTGTAGGATGTATTTTTATTTTTGTAACTAACCGTATTTTACATGAGGGTTCCCTTTTTTAGGGGGTGATCCATTGGCGAGCAAAACCGCGCGTACGCCAACGAACTCGCGAGCCAAAGGTCTAAAACCGCCAATGGAGCACTTAAAAGTCTGCGGACTTTAGAATTTCAAGTATGCAACAGCGAGCCAGCGAGCAAATCCGACGGTTTTTAAGTCCGCAAATGGATCACCCCCTATAGATACGACAGTTAACTGGGAAGGGAATATACCTAAGTATGTGTTGACTTTTACCCTATGAAACGATCCTATTGCATTTGAGTAGCTCTACTTGTGTTCCAATTGCTACCGCTTTCCTGTCGCATTTATTGAAGACATGAGCTAGATATTTTAATAAATTTAAATTGTACCGCACAAGAGCGGGCACGAATGGATCGAACGAAAGTAAGGTTACTTTGACAATTTTGTAGGAAAATGACTGATGCATGTCATTTTCATATTTGTGTGAAGTGTAGTATTCAAATTGGTATTGATATGATGTTACTCCCGAAAGCGCTAGTAGAATAAAAATATACACGTAAAATAGTCCTTTGCCTATGATTATGATTTAGATATTGACTATGATTTAGACTTTGTTTGTCTACAGGAATCACTTACAATATCGGAAGATGCGTTTATAAACACGCGCGCTGTTTTCCAAGAAAGATATGCACCAGCTTGCAGCTCATGCAGTAAGTATCGTTACTTATTTTACTACCAATTACTTCAACGTTTATCATCTTTTGTTGCAATGTAAGTAGGTGTTTTAGGTCATATAACCAGCACTGATAGCTCCGAGCAAAACTCTGTTTGAATTAGTATTAGGGTAAGATCCCACCATAAAATTCTGCCCCTATCAGTTAGTGTGACTTAAATTAAAGGCTATAAGTTGGGCTATACATATGTACTTATAGTCCATCATCATTCATCATTTCAGCCGAAAGACGTCCACTGCTGAACATAGGCCTCTCCCAAGGCTCGCCAGACAGATCGGCCCTGTGCCATCCGCATCCAATGCGTTCCCGCCACCTTTACCAGGTCGTCGCTCCATCTTGTTGGAGGACTATCTATACTGGGTCTTCCGGTTCGCGGACGCCACTCAAGAACCTTTTGGCCCCATCGGCCGTCAGTTCTACGAGCGATGTGCCCTGCCCACTGCCACTTTCTAGCGATTCTTCGAGCTAACATCTGCCAAGAGAAATATTTCTCTATTGTGGCTTATAGTCCATACGCCGCTCCAAATACGCTGACAAACATGTAAAGGCAGTGACGTGACTACCTGTACGCTTAGTATACGTTTTACCTCACCAAAATACTTCTCGATCGCGTTTACGTAAAAAATTCAATTACTAGGGAAACATGGACAGCGTCTCCGCGCGCGCGCTTCCATGTTTCCATAGAATTGAAATTTTTACGTAAACGCGATCGAGAAGTATTGAAGTGAAGGAAAACTTATACTAAGCATACTGTATGCTTAGTATAAGTTATACTTCACCAAATATTTTTCGACCGCGTTTACGTAAAAATTCCAATACTATGGAAACATGGACGCGCGCTCGCGGAGGCACTGTCCATATGTTTCCATGGTAATTGATTTTTTTACATAAACGCAATCGAGAAGTATTTGGTGAAGTAAAACTTATACTAAGCATACTGTTTTTGTCACGTACTGTCCATACTGCTGCTGAAAAAATTCTAACGTACCGTATATAAGGGTGCAGCCAGACGAGCATAATTTTTTTGAGTTGTGGTTTCATGTAAAAGTCCTTACTAAAACTTATTTTGCGCCGCCGTGTGAACGAAACAGAAGTTTTGTATAAAACCGAATGTAGCAGAAACTACGCGACCGAAATTACGCCGCTCACGACTCAAAAAATTAGGCTCGTCTGGCTTAACCCTAAATTAATGCGTGTTTTAAGATTGGTTTGGATGGAGTCACTCGTCAAAAAGTGACACATGAGTCATGTCACTGTGTGTACGGTGCGTCAGTATTAAAAAACGCTCTTCAAGCCAGCAGGAGTGTGGACGGTACGTGTTAGAAACGTGACGCAGGAGGCACGTCCTTGCGTTTACGGTGCGTAAAGCGTATTTTAAGGACGGTGTGGCCGATCCTTAAAAGTATAAAACAGGTTCGATTGGCCATATATTACAAATGCGTGCAGTAATACTGATTTGTAGGTATATTGCCAATGCAATTACCGTTATGACCTCGATTCAAAAGCAACGGGTACTTTTATTACACGAGTCGGGTCGTGGTCGTTTTCATGATCTGTAGGTAAAAATATACAAGGTATTTTAAATTTGATTCCAAATATTTCATTACGTGGCTGAATTAGCTTTACTGAACACCGAACAAAAAAAAAGTACCTACCTATTGGTAGCTTATTGGTTTGACCTATGGTTTCTCAAGCAGAGGGTCGTGAGTTCGAGCCCCAGCTCACACCCCTGATATTTTCAAAATTTATGTGCGAAAGTACATTATTTTGAAATTTACTATGAGCTATACGGTGAAGGTAAATATTGTGAGGGAAGCTGCACACACCTGCAAAGATTCCACGGTGTGTGTGTAGTTCCCAATCCGTAGGTACTGAGACCGCGCCATTGTGAGAGGAGGCCTGTGCCCTGCAGTGGGATGAACACAGACTGGGGTGATTTATTTATTTATTTATTTATTTATTTCAAAAAACAATTTTACAGCATAACAGTATTACCCAAAGCGCTATAAAATTTACAAAAAAAAAAAAAAAATAAAAACAAAAGCAAGAGAACACAAGAAAAAATACAGTATATAATAAGATAAATAACATAACCATAAAAACAAACAAAAATAAGCTGTGGAATATCAAGTAGG
Organism: Archips xylosteana; assembly: GCA_947563465.1. Lineage (NCBI taxonomy): Eukaryota > Metazoa > Arthropoda > Insecta > Lepidoptera > Tortricidae > Archips > Archips xylosteana. The sequence continues at coordinate 16,041,604 of OX387351.1, forward strand.
AACCGTAGTCAGCCTGTCATCCCTCTTCTCGCAAAAAATCAGTACTTGCTGAGACACTGCCGCCCACCGCCCCGCCAGCAAGTCGCACTCCGGTGTCGACACCAGGAGTGAGTTCAGCAGCGCCAGGGCTCGGGGCAGCGGCGATTGCCTACGCGCCGCGGTGCGCGCAGCCGGCACACACAGCAGGGGACGCATACGCGGTCTCAGGGTAATTCTGGGCACGTCCGGGACGGACAACCTGACTAGTTGCTCCACGAGCTTGGGACAGTCAGCATCCCCTCGCAGAACACGACACACAAATAGAAGAAGGCCGAGGTTCCGCCTCACCTCCAAAGAATTAAAGCCTAGAGCGCCAAGAAGAAACTTTGTTGGATATAAATACGGGTAATATCCATGCAATTTTTTGTACAACATTCTTAAAAAGGCCTTTTGTACCTTTTCCAATAGTAGGATGTACGTTGACTCATACGGGTTCCATACAATGGCAGAAGCTTCCAACCTACTTCTCACTAAGGCGTTAAAAAGCAGTTTTATCGCCACAGGATCTTGAAAATCTCTGGCGTTGCGAAAAACAAAGCCAAGTCTACGAAAACTAGTAGCAGCCAACGCCCTTATATGATCGTGGAAAGTTAGACGCGTATCAAATATAACGCCCAGATCTTTTACTGAGAAGAGTCTGTTTATGGGCTCGACTCCCAGCACATACTGATTGAGTATGGGAAAACAAGCTCGACTGAAAGAGCACACTCCACACTTGGCCGTATTGAAAGACAACTTGTTTTCAACACTCCACCGCCACACAGAGTCAATATCCTCCTGCAGTGAGATGCAATCCGCAGCTTGCTCCACACCGTAAACCAGCTTCAGGTCGTCAGCATAAAGAAGGCATTCTGCACTTCTGACGACCAATTCAAGATCATTCACCATTACTCCGAATAGAAAAGGACCCAGTATAGATCCCTGGCTTACGCCGGATCGGGTATGGTAAGGAGTCGAGATGAAATGACCATGTTGCACGTATTGCTGACGATCGCGTAGATAACTTGCAAAAAATTTAAGCAGGTTTGAAGCGAATCCAATAGTGTCTAGCTTTTGTAGCAACACATCGTTATCCACGCGATCGAAAGCTTTCTGGAAATCAAAATACAGTACGTCAACTTGTTTACCCTTATCAAGGTGTTCAGAGATAATATCGGTCAAGATTATAAGGTTCGTGTTGACAGACCGATTCGCTCTAAAACCATGTTGTGCATCACTCAAGAAAGGTTTCAACTGTACAGAAAGCGCTCGGTGAAGTATAGATTCAAAAAGCTTTGCAGGGGTTGACAAAATTGCGATGGGTCTATGACTTTCCACATTAATAGCATCACTCGTCTTTGGGATAGGCCGAACCCTAGAAGTCTTCCATTGTTGAGGATACGATCCAGAAGAGAGAGCCAGATTAAACAAAAAGCAAAGAGGTTCCGCAATGTATTCAATACATCCCTTCACTACATATGCCGGGATCTTATCGGGCCCAACAGCGCTGCTGGGTTTCAAATGTTTAATAGCCGTCACGACCTCCCGCAGGGTTACCTCATTGACGTCAATATAACGGGCAGACTTTTTCCGCCCACTATCCTTGCAGTCGTTAGGGTCAAGACGTGGAACAGTAGGCAAAAACACGCTAGAAAAAAACCCAGCAAATGCTTCAGCTGTCTCAGGTCCGACAAACTGTCTTCCCTCGTAAGCAACTTGTGACAAGAAACCTCCCTTAGACTTAAGGCCATCAATATGCCGCCAGAAAGCGCGCGGGTTTGTCTTTACTTCAGCCTGTATTTGGTGAATGTAAACATTGTAGGCAGAGGAAACCCGTTTCTTAATATCTGCTCTAAGTCTAGAGAAGGTGGAATATATATTACTATTTTTAGTCGCTTTCCATTGTCGATGTACATCCGCTTTAGTTTTTAAATCACTAATAAGATCTGCAGTAAACCACACCGGATATCGTCTAGCTCGTCTTTTGTTGCGATTCTTACTTGGAATACAGACATCAAAAATACCGTACATAACTCTATAAAAGGAGTCCACCGCTAAGTCAATGTCCTGAGTCTGAAACTCCTCCTGCCAGTTTACTTCAGAGACCAGTTTATACAACAGCTGGTAGTCCCCCTTTGCAAAGTTCCAATCTTTTTGCAAGTTAAAGTTACTGGGATCTATTCGCTCCGTGAAGGAGCGCCGCAGGTCTTCACGCAGAGGAACGGAAACCTCCAGCGGAGGATGATATGCGTCACGTCGAGGGACGAGCCCGCCTCCCTCAATCTCACCAACATGAACCCCGCGTATGCGCTCCGATGCCAGGACCACATCGAGCTTCCCGCCATGAGCATTCATTATATCATTCATCTCACTCAGACCACATATAGATAAAAAGTAACCATAATAACATAAAACACTCTGAGACGTATAACGAGGGTTCAAATTTAAGTCACCGACCACAATTACGACACCATCTAAAGAAATCATCACAGATTCGACTGCTTGGAACCATCTCATGTATACATCATCCGAAGTACCCGGGGGTATATACACCACACAAAAGAAACACTTAATGTCATTTATAGTACAAACGACCCATAGGTCCTCCACAAACAGCGACTCTAATTCACGCCGCCGCCGCAGCACGAGTCCTGGCCTCGCCGCGAGCAGCACGCCGCCTCCACGCAAGCCGCCGGCGCGGTCCCGTCGCTCCACGCTCCACTCATTACCAACAAGTTCAGGATTTTCAACAGCATCCGTTAAAAACGACTCGGTTACAGCTATTAAATCACTGTCCATACATAATAGGTTAAGTCTGAAAAAATTAAGTTTGGTATTCAGGCCCCTGACGTTCTGATAAATTAATAGTAGGTCAGCGGCGATCTTTGGACCCGACATTAAATTAGGACCGGGGCCCCCCAGGATGTGGTTTTCGAAATAACCAAGGGCGAACACGAGCATTAGCCGGCCAGGTAGCAGCAGACAAACATCTTTCATATTGCGTAGCTGAAACTCCGATTTTATAAGACCTGTATTCACCCTTAGGCTTCAGTTCGACTACTGTACACGCACTCTCCGGGCTAAGCGACTGCAAATAAGCGCGTATTTCATCGGCTCCCGAAACCATGTTCCAGAGATGAATATATTTGCGGTACTCGACTGCCCTGAGCGTCGTCACCTCGGGACCAGCCGTGCAGCGCACCGAAGAGTAGCGCTTCTTCCGGTAGCGCACTTCGTGCCAGCCTCCTGCCACCGTGTCCTCATTCTCTTCACCATCCGAAGAGTTCACCAGGCCTGCATCCATATCAACATCATTCGACACCCACTGTTCTTGAGGGTCAGCCTCCACACCACTCACTGGAATCTGCACAGTTTCATCCGACGGGCGGTCCCCACGAACTGTGGATTTAGGCTTCCGCTTGGGTTTGAGCTCACGGGCCGCTACATCATGATCCGGTCCGCATGCCACCGATACTCTACATACGCTAGAATGAGCCATAGCTAGTTCCATCTTGGTGAACCTATCGTGGAGAGCCTCAAACTTCGCAGCAAAATCAGTAAGAGCAAACTGATACTGTGCAATTGTGGATAACGCATTCGATAACTGTCTAGATAATTGAACCATTTGATCTGACATCAATCGCATCTCGGGCGTCACAGATGATAACTCCCCAGGAAGACACGAGGGCATGACGGGGGTTCCACTCTTATTACGGCTTACTATATTCTTAAGAGTAACTGGTGTTCCGACGGGGGTGTCGCAATTACGTCCACCTTTCTTCAGCTCGATATAGCATTCAGGGCACACCCAAGTGTCCAATTCCTCCATAGTGAGCTTAAGACCAGTACACAAACGGTGGTACAGCTTACCGCAAGTCTCCACCCTACACTGCAGATACTCCTCCCCCACAGCCAGCTCCCCCGTACATGCATGGCAAATTAGTTCGGCACTGTTGCCTCTATGCATTGCGCAGTCCAAGGTAAACAAAACAGCTAAGTGAGGCCGCAAGCCGCAGCACCAAACGTAGCCCAGCGCAGCAGCACAGGTCCGTTGCACACCCCGTCGTCAGGTTTCGCAGCGCGCAGCACAAGCGGTTCGGCGACGTCCGACAGTCGTCGGGAAGGTAACACGCGTAAGCGAGAGGTAAATTATGCAAAAGCTCTCTTACCCCCGAGGTGTAGTGCGGGGGGATCGCCTGTTAACGTCGCTCTGCAGATGAAAACAGCGAAAGGAATTTCAATTTGTGGTTATTTGTTACACGCAGAGCAGTATCGAAACGCAGCGTCAACATTAGCAGCAGATTTCTGAACGAAGCCGAATCACGATACGTCAGCTGTCAACTGTCACTTAGGCTGACACCGACTCCAATCAGCTGGTATGAGTACCGTTGTTTCTCAGAGAAAAAATATTAATTAATTCCGTTAATTCTGTGATTTGAATCAAATTTGTTAATAACGGATATAGTGGAGTTCTCACCGATGCGCCGTATGACTGATTTTAGTTATATTTCCTGCGTTTTCAAGCCGCCAATGTACCGCAGGTTAGTTGATACACTCTCCAGAGCACTAGGACTCAGCTTAAGCCCGAATACGCACACTTTAGCGAATAAATAAGCAAATAAATAAGCAACAGGTCACTAGATAGGTGTTTACTTGGCCGGGGTTGCCAGATAACTCTCACGCGCCTGTGCTGGGTACGCTTTGAACATCGACCTCTGTAGGGAAACATTTGCTGACCACAAAAAAAAACCCTGAAAAACATTTATACTGAGATGTTTTGTCAAACTAATGGCTCATACACATTTTTTTGTTCGCGTGTCTCTTGTGGACGTGGCAAAAGTTAACGCATTCACTGCCACCGACGCATATATGCGTTTTCGGGACTTCGCCCAGTGCCGCTGTCATAATTATTCATACATTTTGAACGCACATGTGCGTCGGTGGCACCTGTGGAAGTCAGGTGGCAGTGAATGCGTTAAGGGTCTGTACTTTATACCCAATTTTTTAGTCAATTCTACATTGGCGTGTGGCCGCCTGCCCAGCTTTCGTCTCATTTAACCCTTTCAACGCCAACGACACATATAGGAGTTGTGAAGTACAGTGTCAAAGTGATCTTGACACAATGACATAAGATTCAAAGCAGGTTTACGTTATGTAGAGGCGTGGCGTTGAAAGGGTCAAATAAATCTTACGTTTGCCGACTCGGTGTCAGCTAATTTTATGTCTACAGGAAAGACAAATTTTGTTTCTTACGTCGTGTAGGCTGTGTAAGATCCTAATCCAATAACCTGTTGAAATACTTATTCCGAATTAATTTTAAAACCCCTCGGAGAAGTACCTCTAAATCTTTATCATTTGTACAAAGTAAATATATCGTCACTGGAAAGCAAGAATGCTGTAAGCCGGTTCATCCACCAAAATCGTTTTTTTGAATATTCTAGATAAAAAAAAAATCTGCGTCGATTGGTCTATATCTCCAGTTTCCACGATTAAAAAAAAAATTTACACCATAAGTAATTTGTCATAATATGTTTTTTATGAGAGAAAGGCAAACGAGCAAGCGGGTCATCAGATGGAAAATGATCACCACCGCCCATAAATATCAACAACTCAATAACCCAAATGTAACTGTATGTCCATGAGTCGTTCCTTTAATTAGTTAATCCATCAATTGATAGCCAGGGTAGCTATTGGCTTAAATATTTCTATGCTTCGTTTCAGTTTATCTAATTTCTGTTGATGGATTATTCTATTAGACTTCGGCCCTACACTTAGCACCTACTCTTATAACGACTAAGCGATTAAAATTCATTCTAATCAACTCTACATGCGTTTTGGACTAATAAATCCTAAACGCGAGTTTGAAACGCTTTAGGGTGTCTTCCCAACAGAGCTGTGCTATTACAGTTATGCTGCGAGGATAAGATTTGAAAGCTAAGTTACGAAACTAAGTGACCGTTTCCACTAATGCTAAGTTATGTAGTCGCTCGAGGGAGATCCAGAGCATGCATCCACAGCACGCATTCAGAGTTCTTTGATGCCATATTAAATAATAAAAACCGGCCAAGAGCGTGTTGGACACGCCCACGGTAGGGTTCCGTAGCCATTACGAAAAAATCAAGTAATATTTTTCTAAGGATTTCGTATGTGTACGGAATCTTTCAAGTTTAGGTATGTTTTATACCTTAGGCTACTATTTACTCTTAAACTACAAATAATTCCCAAGCAATCTTAGCCGCTATAATTTTCCTAGTAAAATTGATATATTTACTACCATTCTGAATTTTTTCTAATTTTTCCACCCAACAGTTTAGATTTTAGAGGGGGGGGACGGTCGATTTTAATGAAAATTTTCACTTTAAAGTTGGATATTTCGCAAACGGATCACTGAATAGAAAAATCATGTTTGCAACCCCGCAATGGTTTTAAAAGACCTATCCAACGATACCCCACACTATAGGGTTTGTCGAGAAAAAAAAATCACCCCCCTTTACGTCTATGGGAGGTACCCTAAAATAAATTTATTTTTTATATTTTATTTTACCACTTTGTTGGCGTGACTGATATGTATATTCATGCCAAATTACAGCTTTCTAGTACTAACGATCTTTGAGCTTAGCCGCGGACGGACAGACAGACAGACAGACATGGCGAAACTATAAGGGTTCCTAGTTGACTACGGAACCCTAAAAAAATAGCTTAGTTGATCCCTGTTTCCATCATTGCTATGCTGTGCACCAATGAATTTGACTGGTGATCATATCAATTGCATCCATAGTGACGTTGAAAGACACCCTTATTGGGATTTTTTAAAAGTACGAACAAAAGGATGCGGACTACTGGAAACATTAGGGGAGAGATGGCATAAAGGGATATTGAAAGGGATAATTAAAAGGCCGTGCCAAGATAAGCTAAGTGATTCCGCCCCCCTTGAGTTTGGGCTTGTAATTTTTATGGACGGTGTGGCTCTACATTAGTAATTAATGTGCAAAATTTGAGCTAGGGATTTTGTTTAAAAAAAAAAACTGGCCAAGAGCGTGACGGACACGCCCAAGATAGGGTTCCGTAGCCATTACGAAAAAAAAAAGTAATATTTTTCTAAGGATTTCGTATGTGTACGGAATCTTCCAAGTTTAGGTATACAATACAATACAATACAATGACTCTTTATTGTACACCAGGAATAGTAAGCAATACAGAAAACAGGTACACAGAGAGAAAGATACAAGGTAAGCAATAGGCGGCCTTATCGCTTAAGAGCGATCTCTTCCAGGCAACCCTTTACCAGAAAGAAGGAAGGACTAGTTTACAGCAGGTGGTGCATCAACAGTGGATCAGAAAATTAAAACGCAACAAAAATAGTACATCTACCTATGCATAAATAGTACTTACATTATAATAGGTACACGTCTAAAACAAATATAAGCAGTGGGATAAACAGACACATATAAATAAATAAATAAACTATAACAAAGCTAATTATTACAAGATGACAGATAATACACCTTAAGCATAGATTTAAAGATTGACAGAGATTTTGCCCGTCGTAAGTCAATCGGTAAGGCATTCCACAACCGTATAGCCTGGACAGTATAAGAATAGACATAAAATTTGGAGTTAGAGAGAGGCACGGTAAGGAGAAAGTTCTGAGAGCATCGAATAGAAGTTACGTAGCTAAACCGCTCTTTGAGGTAGCGAGGAGTTGCAGGGTTAAAGAGAATGCCGTAAAGAAGGTGGAGAATGTGAGAGTTACGGCGAAGGCGGATTGGGAGCCACTTGAGCTGTGATCGAAAAATAGAGACATGATCGAACTTACGCAGACCAAAAATAAACCGAATGCATAGATTTTGAATTCGCTCAAGTTTATTAAGCTGCTCTTCTAGGAGATCGGGATAACAAATGTCAGCATAGTCGAATATAGGATGCAGTAAAGTTTGAGCAAGCGCAACCTTGGTAGCAAAAGGTAGGAAATTCTGAAGCCGTCTTAAAGATCCCACCGCAGCAAACACCTTCCTGCTCACCTCGCACACATGAGGAGACCATGAGAGAGTGCGGTCTAAAATAACACCCAGGCTCTTGACCTGATGTGCAAACGGTATTAGTACTCCGTCGAAAAGCACCGGTGGCAGAGATGCAAAGTCGACTCTTGGGACAAGTTTCGAGCTACCAATAACAATGACCTGGGTCTTTGTCGGATTAACAATCAGGCCAAATCGTTGGCTCCATTTCAAAATCTTTTTTAGATCCAAGTTAACAGACTCGATAACCAACGGAAGATCGCCAATCACGCCCTGAGAGTAGATTTGTAGGTCATCAGCATAAAGGTGATACGAAGAAAGAAGATTACGAGAAATAGAATCTATAAAAATAGAGAATAATAATGGAGATAGCACTCCACCTTGTGGCACACCAGCAAGAGTGTTGCACCAGGAAGATCGAGAATCTTCCACCTTTATTCTTTGCCGACGACCCACTAAGTAACTACGAAACCATTCAATAACCGCAGGAGATATGTTAAGAGAGCGTAAAATTCCAAGCATAATGTCGAAATCAACAGTGTTGAAAGCATTGCTGAAATCCAATAGAGTTAAAACAGTGAGTTTTCTATTATCCATACCCATTCGGATGTCATCGGTGATCTTCGCAAGTGCGGTTGCCGTACTAGGACCAGGACGGAAACCTGACTGAAAGGGATTGAGGAGGTCGTTTCTGGTTAGATACGATGATAACTGTTGATGCACTAGACGCTCCAAAACTTTGGATAGGAAAGGGAGAATAGAAATCGGTCTGTAGTCAGAAAAGGATGATGGACTGGACTTTTTAGGTAGGGGAATAATTTCAGCATCCTTCCATACAAAAGGAAAAATATTCGATGTAATAGAATTATTAAGTATAGAAGTGATGACGGGGACAACTATATCAAGGAGAGGGAGGATCATAGCACGACTTACACTATCGACACCAACAGCGTTTGAAGCGATGGATAATATGCTCTTCTTAACATCACTGTCGGTAAATTGATTGAAATAAAAAGGAGTAGTATCAGAAGTTGGTAATGTTGAAAGATAAGTTAGTGTTTTGTCTTTTTCAGATCCGCTGAAAATAGCCGAAGAAGAGAAATGCTGGTTGAGCTGATCAATATCAATACCAGCTGAAGTAGATTTTTGCTGAGATTTACCAACTCCAATTGATTTAAGAAATTTCCAAACTTTAGCAGGGTCTCCGTTTTCAACTGCCTCGTGGATATGGCGTCTTTGAGCGTCTCTACAGATAGTGCTACAGCGATTCCGCAAGGCACGATATTTGTCCCTGTTTCTGTCCGAAGAGTCAACCTTGTACCTTGCTTTAGCTTGATTCTTCCTTCGAATCAGGGTCTTGATATCATCAGTTAGCCAGGGAGCAGGAAGATGCTTCACCTTGATCGGTTTAACCGGAGCGTGCACGTCATAAAGTTTAGTGAGAAGTGAGTTGAAAAGAGCGATTTGATCATCAACCGCACCAGCTCCGGAGACGGATCTCCAATCGATCTTCATTGCGTCCTCACGAAGCAAGTCAATATTCATTCGACCAAAGTTGCGCTGCAAAAGAACTTTACGTTTAATCCTAGGAGGACGAATTTTATATGAGAGGTAAATCAAATCATGATAAGAGAAAGCATCTGCAGAACACTGGCCAGCTTTAGCAACATGACCAGGAGAAGAAGTGATAGATAGGTCTAGAAGAGACGGGGAACAGTTCGGGAAATGATGAGTTGCATTGGATGGGAGAATACTTAGGTTGCAAGCCTCAACAACAGACCTAAGGGATCTAGAGCGTGAATCGTTTTTAAGTAGGCACGTATTAAAATCACCCATTATAATATGGTGCTGAAACGCTGGCATAACATCTTCAAAGAGCTTTTCAAGGGATGCAAAATAATTTACTTGAATGGAGGGGGAATAAAAAACTCCAAGAAGTACCTTCGCGTATGTCAAGGTAATATTAAGAAAAAGATATTCAGGGGTGTCGGATGATGAAGACTGAGGTGACATACTGACAATGGAATAGGGGATACAAGAACGAAGATAAATGGCAACTCCCCCACCACCCCTACCAGAGCGATCATTACGGATGAGACGGAAACCAGGTATGGAATAAGATGTAGATGGAAGACACGGTTTAAGCCAAGATTCAGAAACAAGTATAGCGTGAAGATTTTTTAAATTAAAACTTAGTAACATGTCGCTGAAATGGGCTGGAATACTTTGCGCGTTAACATGAACTACATTAAAATTGCTCGGAACACTAGAAAACTCTAAATTAATGTTAATGTTTTATACCTTAGGCTACTATTTACTCTTAAACTACAAATAATTCCCAAGCAATCTTAGCCGCTATAATTTTCCTTGTAAATTTAATATATTTACTACCATTCTGAATTTTTTCAAATTTTTCCACCCCACAGTTTAGATTTTAGAGGGGGGGGGGACGGTCGATTTTAATGAAAATTTTCACTTTAAAGTTGAATATTTCGCAAACAGATCACTGTATAGAAAAATCATGTTAGCAACCCCCTAATGGTTTTAAAAGACCTATCCAACGATACCCCGCACTATAGGGTTAGTCGAGAAAAAAAAATCACCCCCACTTTACGTCTATGGGAGGTACCCTAGAAAAAAATATTTTTTATTTTTTTATTTTACCACTTTGTTGACGTAACTGATATGTATATTCATGCCAAATTACAGCTTTTTAGTACTAACAGTCTCTGAGCTTAGCCGTGGACAGACAGACAGACGGACAGACATGGCGAAACTATAAGGGTTCCTAGTTGACTACGGAACCCTAAAAAACGAAATATGATTTTTCTTCGATATTTTTTTTCCTAGCCACTCCGCTTCTAATACGATTGCAAATCGACAGTGTGATAATGGCTCTTATACCTATTGCTGGTATGACATAATATATGAAAACTTCCAGGTTGCGGTGAAAGGAACGAGGAGCCTCGTATCGTGGGCGGGACCATGGCGAGTATGAACGCGTTTCCTTGGCTCGCGAGGCTGATTTACCATAACTCTTTTGGGTGTGGAGCCTCGCTGATCAACGACAGATATGTGGTGTCGGCTGCGCATTGCATAAAAGGGTACGTATCAGTGATAGTTATAGTTTTTGTTGTTTTTGGCGCCATAATAAGTATATCTAGGGTTATTTCTCGGGAGCGGTCAAGTACTTACAACCTGTAATTGTCGACCCGGAGTTAATAATGCGCTGCCTACCTGATAATCTTAATCCCCATGTCATTTCAATAAGGGTCTGAATTATCATATCAGTAGACTTATTGTCTAACGCTTTGGGGCCTAGCCGCATTAAAAAAAAAGACTAAGGCAAAACGAGGTTAACGAAGGTAAAGGCAAATTGGCCATTATTATTAATATTTAATCTACCGTAAAAAAATACAAGTACTCACCGATGTAACAGCGAGTCACAGTTTTAATAGTTCCCTATTATAACCCATTCTAGCTTCATGTGGTTCATGTTTCGAGTGACGTTTGGCGAGCACGACCGGTGCGACAGGTCGCAGCAGCCGCTCACTCGTTACATCACCAAAGTGATTGCTCAGGACTTCACCCTGAACGATCTGACGGGCGACATCGCTTTGCTGAAGATCAGCTCGCCTGTGACCTTCTCGCATGTTGTGAGGCCTGTGTGCTTGCCAAAGGATCCAGGTACGGACAGGTTTTTTATGACATAATCGCACCTGTTATATTTATTTTTTACCGATATTTTTGCACTCTGGCAATAGTATTTGTCTATGTAGTTTCGAGTTATCAATTGTTTTGTACTATCAATAGTAGCTCGCTTTCGATAGCTTTCGATACAAAAAACAATCGATAACATCGATAGTATGACGTTCTATGTATAGTTCGTACTCCACTATAGTATTATCATGACTTGCGCTACCAATAGGATGGGTACTATCGATAGGACTATCAATAGCGTGGTAATACAAATGTTGAGTAAATTAATCCAATCCTTCGGCGGTTACAGAAAAATTATATGTAAACACTAAAGCGGTTGTGGCGGGTTGGGGAGCGACAGGCGAGACCAAAAACTGGTCTTGCATACTCCTAGAAGCCGAGTTACCAGTGCTTAGCAACGAGCAGTGCCGTAATACTAAGTATAACGCATCAAGGATCAAGGAGACGATGCTCTGTGCCGGGTTCCCTGCGACTGCGCATAAGGATGCTTGCACTGTAAGTGCTTAATATTTTTTTAGTTTCATTCAACAATATCTGCCTTGTCTGCACGATTGAAGAAACTGAATCGTTTACCAGGGTGGAACTTCTTCTCCTGCAAATGTCATGTTTGCATTTTATACATCTGCAGAAGAATTCAACGTGAAATTACTTAATTGAAAAAAGGTTTCTCCCTGAAGGCAGGTTTATACAGGGTCAGTAACTGACTTCGAATTCGACACAAGTCGGCGCTGACCCGAGAAATACCCAATGTAAATTGATTTGAAGTCAGTACAGCGGTGGGGGTCAGCGCTGACTTTCAATTTACATTGGGTATTTCTCGGGTCAGCGCTGACTTGTCTCGAATTCGAAGTCAGTTACTGACCCTTTATAAACCTGCCTTGATACGCGATCAGTTGCCTCGACCATACCTATCACATGTCTTTTAATTTTGTCTCGTATGCAATTAAGTACCTATACATAATTTTTTTTTTTTTTTTTTTTTTTTTAATAAATAAATAAATATTAGGGGACAATCTTACACAAATCGACCTAGTCCCAAACTAAGCAAAGCTTGTACTATGGGTACTAGACGACGATAAACATACTTATATAGATAAATAAATACTTAAATACATAGAAAACATCCATAACTCAGGAACAAATATCCGTGCTCATCACACAAATAAATGCCCTTACCGGGATTTGAACCCAGGACCTCTTGCTTCGTAGGCAGGGTCACTACCAACTAGGCTAAGGCGGTCGTTTAGAGTCCTAAGTATTTCTCGTTTTTTGCTACGTTAATATTAAATTTAAATTAAAAAAAAATACATAACACAACATTAGCGACTCCGAGTCAGCAAACTTAAGATTTATTTAAATGGTCCGAAAATTGGCCAGGCATCCCACACATCGATGTAGAATTGAGTAAAAAATATTGGCTATAGACCCTTAACTTTTGCCATGGCCACAGGAGAGCCGCGAACAAAAAATGTGTATGACTGAAATACGTAATTTGTAGACAATTTGTTCTGACATTCATGTAGGTACTTCGGTTTTAATAATTCAATGTCAATCACGTTAAATCCATTAGTAATGCGTATTACCTATGAGTTATGATTTAGGTCAATAAAAGTATAGTTTGTTGGCATAAAAATGTTTACTTCAGAATTTTAAATTTTACGGTGGTTTCAGGGTGACAGTGGAGGACCCCTTGTCTCTGAAACTCCGGATCATGTGTATGAATTAATTGGTGAGTACAAATTGGCCATTTGCTATCAGTACCCAATAAATCCTAATGGTCTAATCAGAGTCACTCAACGAGCTATGGAGAGGGCTAGCATGCTTGGGGTTTCTCTACGGGATCGAATCAGGATTGAGGAGATTCGTAGAAGAACAAGGGTCACCGACATAGCCAAACGGATTAACTCGTTGAAATGGCAATGCAGCACGCAGAGGAGATGCCCGTTGGGGCCGAAAATTTCTCGAATGGAGACTACGGACGACTGGCAAGCGCAGCGTGGCACGTCCACCAACGAGAGGGACGGATGATCTGGTAAAGGTCACGGTGGATGCAAGCCGCTTCCAACTGTAATGATTGGATATCAATGAGGGAGGCCTACGTCCAGCGCTGTGGACTTCCTACGGCTGAAATGATGATGATGATAACCCAATAAATCCAACTTTCCAACGCTTAGGTAGATGTCGTTAATATTTTGGGTTATGGACGGTTCGCAGTCAAACTAACTTTTTCTTTGAATGTTGTTGCATGCTTTGTCGAAATTTCAAATAATAATACTCCCCGAAAAATGTGCTGTATCATCACCATCCATTCCGCATGCACCTAATACCCAATTTCGAGTCAATCCGATTACGGGAACTGGGTTGAATTTGATTTTCAACATTTGACCCATACTAATACGTCTAGTTAGATAAAAGTTGGTAATATCAGGAATTAAAGCTCTCAATGAACTGAACCCACAAACATTAATGAACTTTAATCGCGACAACAAAATGCATCAGTGTAGTTTGGTGGTGTGGTGGTGATAGTTGGGTTTGTGTGATTTGTGTGTGTTCGTTCGTACAGTGTGGTGGAGGAACTGCATACACACATTTGTGGCATAAACGTAGCTATCATAAGGTGGCGGGTGAGCAAAGTAGAATTGTTTCAGTTCATGGAATGGATCTCCGCAAAGTAACGCCTGATTCAATAAATTATTTAAAGCTCACTAAGGTCACTTATTATTGGTCCAGGTGTTGTTTCCTGGGGCTATGGCTGCGCAAGAATCGGGTATCCAGGAGTCTACACAAGAGTCACCAAATACCTGGACTGGATCCGAGACAACACAGACGACGCTTGCTATTGTAGAGACGAGTAGACTGAGTAGACTACCTATAAATATTAGTTTAGTGTATAAAGAAACCTCGCTTTGGCCCTGATAGTAAGGGTGTTTTAAAGTTAAGTATTATAATTATAACCCTGCAAGTTAGTAAAATAGTTATTGTATTTGTACCTACTATTTGATGATGTAACATTTTTTGAAAGCTACGTTTTATTATTTTAAAAATGTAACAGGGTAGGTGAAAAAAGTGATAAAATAGATTGTAAAAAAATATTTACTACCGTAATAAAAGTTTTAAGTCAATTATATTTTATTATTTATTGTTTGTATGAGAAGAAAACTGATTGAATCAGTCTGAATTGTTTTGTGGGTATTGCAATATTTCTTTATTTTATTCATATACAAGAAGAAGCGAACTAAAACTTCAACTGAGGGCGCGTCTAAAATGAGGGCCCTCGAGATCGCATTCCTCATGTTTTTCTACCCTTATCCTATCCTAAAGGTTTGTACCTTGTGACCGAAAGAAGTGATGAAAACGACTGTGATTCCAAGTGCCGTACGAAGACCAGTGTTCCGAAAACTTTTTGTGTTCAAGGTACAACAAACAAAACGAAAATTTTTGGAGGTACACCATAAATGAAAAATCATGTGAATCAGCGTGAATTACATCTGTTTAAGTATTTTTCCGGTCCGCGGACGCCACTCGAGAACCTTTCGGCCCCATCGGCCGTCAGTTCTACGGGCGATGTGCCCTGCCCACTGCCACTTAAGTCTAGCGATTCTTCGAGCTATATGTCCGTGACTTTAGTTCTTGCGGGGATTTCATCATTTCTGATGCGATCCCGCAGAGAAACTCCAAGCATGGCCCTCTCCATCGCCCTCTGAGTGACCTTGAGCTTCCTTATAAGACCCATCGTTAGCGGCCACGTCTCAGTGCCATAAGACGCAGTGTAGACGCAGTGTAGGTAGGCCTCCAACAAGATGGAGCGACGACCTGGTGAAGATAGCGGGAACGCATTGGATGCGGATGGCGCAGGGCCGATCTGTTTGGCGAGCCTTGGGGGAGGCCTATGTTCAGCAGTGGACGTCTTTCGGCTGAAATGATGAAGTATTTTTCGTCCGTCCGTCTATTTAGGTTTATGAGATAACCTTATTTTTCCAAGGCACACCAACTAATGACCACGGTACACCAGTGTGCCGCGGCACACTCTTTGCGGAACACTGTCGTTGACAATAAGGCCTCAGATTGAATTGTATTCTTCGTTCGTCATTTGACAGTTCATTCTTATTGCGTAAGATTTTTGAAGTTTTATTAATTTTTACAAGTTTTTATTTCACTGACACTGTTAGTATGTGTAAGTAAGTATTAAGTAACTAGCTGTTGCCTGCGACCCCGTCTGCGAATAATTCGTGCGGGAACTATGCCATTTTGTTGGATAAAACATAGTGCATGAAGTGGTAACAGACAAACAGAGTTACTTCCGCATTATAATTTTAGGATTATGTAGGTAAGTTGTCCGCTTCAAAATGAGCAACAAATTTTCCAACCATTTTTTTGGGTTCCGGAGCCAAAATGGCAAAACGGAACCCTTATAGTTTCGAACAGAAACAATTACTTTGCTCACCCGCATCATTACAGTAAAAAAATGTTCATTCAGTTCCTCCACCTCTACACTGTATGAACACACAAATCACACAAACCCAATTATCACCACCACCAAACTATACTGACACGTTTCGTACTCACCCAGAGCTCATCTTCAGAGTACCGCAACCGTACACTGTGTTACCAAATGTTAATGTGTGTTAGACTCTGGGATGTTAGGGTCTAAAATTTGGTAGCACAGTGAACGGTTGCGGTAGGTACTCTGAAAATGAGCTCTGGTTGAGTTCGAAATGCGTCAGTGTAGTTTGGTGGTGGTGATGCTTGGGTTTGTTCATACAGTGTGCATGCACAGTCAACAAAAAGTACAGTCAGCAAAAAAAGCTTGTATCAAAAATTACGTATTTAACAAAAACTTACTTTATCTATTTATTCAGTTGAAACTTTTCACAGTGGGAACTGTATCACCCTACAAGTCTATTTTAGAACCCAACTGCTACCTTCTAACACTTGTTTGACCTGCTTAAAGGCAACTATAATGTGCTGGCTCTATTGCATAGTCAGTGCACCGGGAGCAATGCCCTCGACCCTGCGCGAACGCAGGACTCAGCCTCCGCTCGGGACGACCGCTCGTCTAACGCCCTTAGCAATTCTTAGAAAACCTCACCAGTTTCCTTAAACTTTTACTTGATTTTTCTGTTTGATATAGCGCGGACTTAGGACGAAGTTAGTGGCACTGTGTCAGAATGTGGAAGTGGATTGTAGTTTTTTTAAGTGTGTGTGCGGTTGGATTTATGGTAATAAGAATAAGAATAAGAAATTTATTTGAATTCTCCACCACCAAGTACAATGTAGGAACAATTTAAATATTACAATAAAAATTGTAATTGGGAGACTTGAGTGGGGGAGACTGGTGCCCGAACTAGGGAGATCCTGTATGTCATATTTTATTTGTACGCTTCTCTTAAAAACCAATTGATATTTTGGACCAGTGATATAAAACCGCCAACGGCTAGCTTAATTATCATAATTTGCATATTTTAATACAATTTTTTTTGGATAAATTAATTTTGAGTCTCTCAGTCATTAATTATGACACCGTCTGCAAAGAATTCGTTTATCGCTATCCCCCGGGATAGATATGCGATTTTTCGAGATAAAAGCCATCCTATCTCCTTCCGTAATCTGACTCCCCTTTTCTACACTGCAGTGCAATACGAGTATACATTATAATGTCAATTGTATGAAAATGTTCAAAGATTATAGCCTCGCTAGATAATTCCTCTTTCTATTGGTGTAAAAAAAGTATTTATATTCGTACATTAAAGATAATGATTATGAGATTAGTCCTCATGCACTTCATGCTTAACAATGGTGTCGAAGTGTTATGTTCGTCACTTTTTCGACCAAGCTCTCATTCTCTAAATGACTGAAGTATAACTTGTGCAAGCTTGTGCTGAGGAATTTCCACCCAAAAATTTTTTTGGAAACAGACGGAAAAATAATTTAATAATTATACCTAAGTAGAAAAGTGAAATTTGTAGAATTGGAACTTAATCCCATAACTGGAATAAATATAGAGTTGTTGACGTCAGGTGAAAGCTGAGGAAGAGTTCAAAAATATTCAAGACGACGAAGAATATGCTGATATATCGAAATGCAACTGTCGTAAGTATGCACTTTTTCGTATTTATTATTCAAAATGTATTTATAACTTTACCATAAACAATTATCATGATCAATAAGCAAATAACTGACCTATGCTTAGTTGCTTAGGTTTTAAAGTCTCTTTTAGAATTATTTTCAGTACCTATCAAATTTGTTTTGTGTAAGAAAATCATACGTAATATTTTATTACTGTGTATTTATTAGAATTAACATGACCAAAAATTGGCTATGGATAACAAAGAACAAGTTTCAATTTTGATTTAGTACCGACGACGAGGAAAATCTATAGCTAAAGTATGCAATCATTATTATTGAAAAATATTTACAGGCACATGATAGAAATACAGTAAGCACGAACCAACTGAATCGTGATCCACTGTGGAACTTTTTCACAGGAAATGTTATAGTGACATCGCATTGCTTGACAAGGAAAACCTTTACAATGACACTTACTGTGAAAACGTTGTACGATGAGTCAGAAAACAAATGGTTCGACTGTACCTATTTAAGAAATTCATTAGAGTTATATTTCCACAGAATATCACGGCTAAGAAAAACTTTAATTTAATGTGTGTAATATTTTGTTTAATTATATTCATACAATACTTTGCTCAGACATACTAAGAATATCAATCCATTTTACATTGGCAAATAGTCATTTATCCTCCGCCTAACGTCCTATTTTTAGGACTGTAAAATGTAATTCTTTCAGCCCAAGTAAATGTTAAAATTTATCAAATAGCGTCCCAATGTCCCAAAATAAGGACACGCACTAATTTGCAATTACAATATTGTCTAAAATATATTAAAGTAGGTACCTATATAATGTTATTGTAATAATTGAAGTCCGGGCTACCAGTACAAGTGCCTATAAATAGGACACTGGGTCGTTATTACAAACGTCTTAAAAATAGTTTGGGCCTCAGGAGGTTAAGATACTAAATAAATAAATAAACTACTACATTTAAAGACTATAATGATTTAGAACTTTGGCCATATTCTATCAGTGATTCTCCTTGAATTGTTGATATTAATTTAGCGGTGGTAATCTTTCCCCATCAGATGTCCAGCCTGCTCGCCTTAATAATATTAAAATAGTAGATTGTTCAACAAGGGACTAAAACAAGCCATAATGACAGGAGATATTTAGCCACCCGAGCGATAGCGAGGGAGGCTATAATTCGAGTTGTCATTATGGTAGTTTAGTCTCGCGTTAAACACTCTACTTTTCACTTTGAATGAGAGGAAAAAAACGACGTACAAAATTACTTTTTTACAACGTATGCTCAATACGAGCAATGGACATCTGTTCAAATTTCAAATAGCAAAAAAAAATTCCGCTGTCTTTTCTTTTCTTTTATATTTTTTTGTAAAGACACGCTTTAAATGCTTGCATAATTAGCCAACAAATAAATAAATAACAAAATATATATATATTAGGGGACAATCTTACACAAATCGACCTAGTCCCAAACTAAGCAAAGCTTGTACTATGGGTACTAGACGACGATAAACATACCTACTTATATAGATAAATACATACTTAAATACATAGAAAACATCCATAACTCAGGAACAAATATTCGTGCTCATCACACAAATAAATGCCCTTACCGGGATTTGAACCCAGGACCTCTTGCTTCGTAGGCAGGGTCACTACCAACTAGGCTAAAGCGGTCGTTAAAACAGAACAGACAGACAGATTCTAACAGATTCTAACTTAAAGACTATGTTAAAAGCATAGTAATTGGACTATATATGCATGTAAGAATGATAATTGTTCATTCATTAGAAACGGAAAATAAATTAACCTAATTGATCTAACTAAGTTCACACACAAAATATATTGTTAACTGAAACACTTACCCGTGAATAAAGAAACGACATTTTAAGTTTGTTTTCTATATGCCAATTCTTTGTTAAATTATATCTAATTATACTTTCTATTTACTATTAAATGCAACTGACATCGCATTATTTTGATGCCACGCCATATTAACTTTCAAACGTAACTGCTCTATCTACCGTACAATCCATCCAGCACTGCTTTGCCGACAGTGCCGATTGCTATTTTATCGACAGAGCAGGAAACTGCTTTGCCGACAGCGCTTTTAAAAAAAAATAAATTAAAAAACACCTAAGCTAAAGGAAATCTTTCTTTACATGCAGAATAAAATGAATTCATCTTTAATATTTTATAATGAAATAGATTAATATTCGTAATTATTCATCGTGTGTCACGAAATTATTATTTTTTAAATATTTTTTATACAGTTGTCATTTTGAGGTTATTTCCACGCCCTAAAGGCTTCCACAGACCGAAGCGCAGGGCGCTACAGCGTCCGCAGCGCGCTTCGGTCTGTGGAAAGCTTTAAAATTGTCTATCTATCTATCTAATACCTTTAAACGAGCAATTCTTGTATATATGTATATATATATACAATATAATCAGGATCTCGGAAACGGCTCCAACGATTTCGATGAAATTTGGTATGTGGGGGTTTTCGGGGATGAAAAACTGATCTAGCTATGTTTCATTTTCAGAAAATCGCTTTTACTCGTGTTTTCCGGCTATTTTTGTTTGCATTAGAATATAAAGCTAAATTTCGCCGACTTCAAGCAGATCATAATGGCACATTAGAAATCGGGTGGTCGCGGATCCAGCCGACCTCGGTTCGATACCACGTTTTTTTTCAAGATTTTTAGTTTTTTTTTAAGTTTATTTTTTATGAGAAAACGTCAAGTTTCTTCTTTTGTGAGAAAAAGTTACTTTTTTGTGAGAAAAAGTTATTTTTTTGCAAGAAAAAGTTACTTTTTTGTTAGAAAAAGTATTATAGGGAACGTGCAGTAACTATAGGCGGCAGCACTAATGCGACAGAAGAGACACTATGCGGACAGTAAAACAAACTTATCAAGGTAAAACATTCAAATTGATGGCACCCTTATGGCACCAGTTGGCAGCACCGTCTATGTGCACGTTCCCTATTGGGAGCACACAGAACAGGAAAAGCCGGTTGTCTGTAAAGTCGGTTTACGGACGATAGTTTAACGTGACTCACCGCTCCACCCCCTCCGGTGTTTTAGTCAAATATCTTGAAAACGGTGCATCCTACGGCAAAATCAATGAAATTTTCATCCCCCTTTAATGCCCCCGCGCTCCCTCTCCCGCATCCCCACCCCCCTCTCAACCCCCACCACCCCCACCCCCCACCCCTCCGGTGTATATAATCAGGATCTCGGAAACGGTTCCAACGATTTCGATGAAATTTGGTATTTGGGGGTTTTCGGGGATGAAAAATTGATCTAGCTTGGTCTTATCTCTGGGAAAACGCTTGGTACCGAGTTTCTGCCCGAGCAGAGCTCGGTCGCCCAGGTACTACCTATAAATTGGCGATAATCCTTTATTCACAAACACCGTGATTGGCAGTTTAGGGGTTTCCATAGTCAATTAAAAAAATTTTACTTTAATCCCTAGAGATCAAAAAAGAGCTTTAGTCCCGATATGCAGAGACTAAAGTAACATTTTAAGAGCATGAGAAGTGAAAAATATATAATAAACTCCATAACACGCTGCGAATTTTTCGATTTTAGTATCAAATTCAAAATAATATTAGGTATACTGTTTATTTGCTTAGGCTGCGGAGAACGCAACGAGGCGTCACGCATACTGGGCGGTGTGGAGACGATGGTGAATGAGTTCCCGTGGGTGGCAAGGTTGACGTACTTCAAAAGGTTCTACTGCGGCGGCATCCTTATCAACGACCGATACGTGCTCACCGCTGCACACTGCGTAAAAGGGTAAAAGCAGACATTTGTCTCCTTTTAGTGTATCGACAATCGGCATCAGGTATATTGTATCAAGCACACGTACCCTAAGTATGAATTATCACTTTATTTTTAATTTAACTCATGGGGTATTTAGAAATTCAATGGTGTTTGTGAAGTTCCCAATCTGCACCGGGCTCGCGTGGAAACTACGGTCCAAGTCCTCGCATTTTGAGAAGAGGCCTGTGCCCTGCAGTGGGACGTATATAGGCTACTACTCGTACGGAATCCTTAAAACGAATAAGTATAGTCCCAAAATTAAGTGTTTTCTCTTCCAGGACAACTAAGCATATCTGTTGAGAACACATTTTTTTATAAAATGACATTTATTTGCTACACTAAAAAAATACAATTTACAGAAACACAGCAGATTAAAATTTAAATTAAGAATAAGCACAAAAACCAGAAAGAAAAAAAGAAAAAACATGTAAAAACAAAAACAAAACAAACACATTAGAAATTGCTCACTGTTTACCTTATATATATATATATATATTTTTTTTTTTTTCACGTACTTGTTTTTCTGTATTGTATTATTTGTGGTGTACCTATAATAAAGAGTCATTGTATTGTATTGTAGAAATATGCGGCAATTGGCTCAAGCTCAGCATTTAGGTACAGCCCGTGCCCTGTTAACACAAACAAATAAAAATACCTATCTGAAAACAATTAGAAAAAACACATAAACACATATTAAACGCTCTTAGAAAAAACACATTTGTAACATGTTTGGGGAGCTTTAAAAAGAAAATTCTTTCCTAAAAGACGGCAGGGCAACAACACATCAAAAACTGGTCAAGTGCGAGTCGGACTCGCGCACGAAGGGTTCCGTTCCGTTCATACCATAATCTATAAAAACGGCAAAAAAATCACGTTTTTTATACGGGAACCCCCTTATGTATTTATTCTGTTTTTTAGTATTTGTTGTTATAGTGGCAACATAAATACATCATGTGTGAAAACTTCAACTGTCTAACTATCACAGTTCATGAGATACAGCCTGGTGACAGACGGACGGACGGACAGGGAGTCTTAGTAATAGGGTGTTATTTATTTCTAGCCTACCTATATTTCTTTGCCCGTTTTCCAGACTGATGTGGTTCATGATAAAAGTGACGCTGGGGGAGCACAACCGTTGCAACGAGACCAGCCGTCCCGAGACTCGTTTCGTCACCCGGATCGTCGCGCACAACTTCACCTACAGCACGTTCCGAAACGACCTCGCGCTGTTGAGGCTCAACCAGCCTGTGAACATCACCGACACTATCAAGCCTATCTGTTTGCCGCATAGTGACGGTAATAATATTTTTATTCAGGGTGTCCTAAAACTCAACGACAACCTGTTTACGGACGAAAGGTTAAAGGTTAAAGGAAAAATTTTGTCACTTAGTTGAGCGATAATAGTGTCACATAAATCACTTTTCGTATTAGATATTTTCGAAAAAAAATCTAGTATCGCATAACTAAGTGACATGGTTTTTTCTTATTTTATCCAGAACTGGCATAAATAGACCTTTCGTGCGGTACCAGGTTGTCGTTGAGTTTTAGGATACCCTGTATGTTCGTTATTAATTTTTTTGACGTAGTTTTAAAATTCCTGAAGTTTTTAGTTGTAGTTTGCCTCAGACTTTGACGATAGGTACAAAAAGTAACATGCTGGCAAAGCAAGGAACCGCATATCGCTACCATTATTTTATTTTGTTAGTGTACGTTAACGTTAAGACAATTGATAAACTGCTTCTTTTAGATAGGGTAGGTGATAGGACTTGGTGCATAATCCCGTCCTAATCGCTACTGTGGTAATCCTTTTACCAAGCAGCAGTAGGTCAGTCGGTGAAATTACAGGCACATAAGGTGCGTTTTCCACTGCATAAAGAAGGCACATGAGGTATTCCATTTTTCGCTCTCGGCTGGTAATACATCTGCTGTCTTCTGATACTGCGTTTATGAGTTATGATGCTCTCTAACCAGTTACTTCCTCGTTTTTTCTGTATAAAGTAAGTCCTGTATGATGGTGTGGTTATATCCTTGCAGACAACACGTATGTCGGTGTAAAAGCAATAGCAGCTGGCTGGGGCTCAATCTCGGAAGAGAAGAACCACTCTTGTGTCCTCAACGATGTGGAACTACCCATAATCAGCAATGAAGTGTGCAGGAAGTCCAAGTACGAGCCCTCGATGATAGCTGATGACATGCTGTGTGCCGGATACCCTGACAAAGGGATGAAGGATACTTGTCAGGTATGTTGCTGTTAAACAAGTAGGTACGTAAACTTCCTGCTCCTATCGATAGAGTTGAACACTTACTACACCTTTTTAACTCAGTTTGAGCAGTCAAGGATTTAAATATGAATATAAATATCATAATAAAAAGTTTGTTTTGCAAATATGTCGCAGGGGACTATGTCGGAAAGACTATCATTACCGAATTTAGCAGAAAGTATTGTTTTTCTTTAAAAAAAAATTAAATTTCTATACATATTGTCATTTAATTGACATTAAAACAATACTCAATATGTTTTTCTTTATGTGGTGGGACTAACTGTGCTTAAATATTTATTTGTGCATAGAAATGGAGTCCAATGAAAAAAAGTAGCTATTTGGTATTAGGTAAAGGAAAAGTGGCAAACTTACTTAACCTAATGATGATGTTCATAGAACAATGTTCAACGTATGCATACGTATAATACCAATAGAGTTGATAAATATCAAACTCCAATATGTCCACCCTATGGTGATTCTTGATTTTTTAGTGAAAATAGAATAGAATAATGAAAATAAGGATCATATCTCCGTGTCATTTATTGCGGACATATTAGAGTTTGATATTTAGGCGCAATCACAGTGTTTTCATAAAAAAAAAAACACTTAAAATATGTTTATTTTTATCCAGGGTGACAGTGGCGGACCTTTGGCGGCAGAAAGGGGTGACAAACGTTACGAGCTATTAGGTAAGTAAGTATAATTAAATTAAAGAAACCAGACGACCCTTTACTTAATAGGCCCTAGGAGTACTACGCTACGACGGTTTATTTAATACTTAGTCTGTACTTTTTGTTGACTGCACTTGCATTGCCGTCTAAACTTCAAGACAGTACGATTCCATCCGTACCAAATTTTAAGTTGATGCCATTATCCGTTGAAGAGTTCCGTCCTACGGAGACGATCCTGGCCGGACCACCAGAATTTCACTGCCAGATTATTGTACAGTAGCGGAATGAAAACGTTCGTCGACTCTATGTCAACGAGTTAAGGTCGAAAAGTGAAGAATCTTTTCATTCCGCTACTATACATACTATCACCGAATTTACACAAGTACCTATGCTAAGTTTTAGCTCAACCGGCCGGATACCATGAAAGGGTCGGAAAATGGTTTGCAAATTTTGAAACTACGACTTTCATACATACAAATCTACATAGGAACGTTTCAAGATACATAAGAGAGCTTAATATTATAAGTTTCATATCAATCAATTCTATCTTCTACTACATGCTAAGGGCCTGTCTTAAATTTACTATAATACTGTTACTGCTAAATGATCATTGTCTTATTTATTAGGGATAGTATCGTGGGGCATCGGTTGCGGTCGGGCGGGCTACCCCGGCGTGTACACTCGTGTCACCAAGTACCTCTACTGGATTCGGCACAACGCACGCAAGGGATGCTTCTGTTCAGATTAAGTTATTACTACGATACTTAGTTACTTAGACTAAGGATAATATTGGATGTGGTCTCCAGCCAACATACACTTTCTAATGTCTATCAGGTGGCTACAGGAAAAATTTCGACTCCGTCATAGGTCGCCATAGATTCAATACTCTTGATTATGGCTATTTTATGTTGTTACTGAAACCTGTTTAGTCACGAAAGTTATCTATCATACGTATGTTTTTCAGTTCTGAATTATAATAAACTTTGTAAAAACTACTTAACCGAAATAAATATGTTGTTGTAGAGTATACAAGGTTTTAATCAATATACATACTGCATATAATTACAAATACCTTAATTAGCTCAGTGAGTGATTCTACTTGATTTCTAACTCTACACTCGAATTTTGTACTTCTCAGTTGCGCTTCTCCGTTTTAAGAATATAGTAAAAAACTGCCAGAAAAACGGCCAGTATTAATTAATCTAAATAATACGCAAACCTCGCTAGGACATGTAATTGGAGTGTGCTGCATTCGTAACTTTTAAATAGATTTCTAAAATCACAACAAACTTAAAAGCGTAGTGTATTCGATTGTACTTCCAATTTTTAACAAATTGTTTTTAAATTTTCAGTTATTTAATTAACACCTTGTATATTTGGATTCAAGAATAGAAGAAATCTATTGCGTTATATTATGAAGAGAGTTTGTAGATCGTGTATTTATTTCTACCCCCAACTGCCTGCCTGATAATATAAATAATAATAACAATTTAATTTTAAAAATAAATTATAATTCAAATATAAGATAATTGACATGTAAATAGGATAAGTACGATTTTATATGATAGGGATGATATTTAAAACAAAGTTATACATTATTTCAATAGGCACACTAAAAAAAGCATGATAATGGTAAAAATACACTTAATTAAACCCTTTACTATGAAAAACGAACATTTCTGTTTTCTCAAAGTTTATAATATATAGGTACACCAAACGTGTTTTGTAACGTAGAGGTATCATATCAGTGTGTCAAGAACTTAAAAGTTATCTAGAAAATAAAGGGCCCGCATATAAAATGGAAAGTTTGTTTTACGTGTCCACAGCACCTAAATTTAGTTTTAGTTTCATCCAATTCTTCCTCACGGTTAGTGCTTTCTATATTTTTAAACATTACGAAGAAATAACATGTTTGCTCTTCCTTTATTGTTTGGTGCATATTTTGTCCATCTTGTGGTAAGTTATACAATATATTATGGGATTTATGGGTAAAGTTGCCTACTTTAAATGAAGCCAACCATTTTTTACCCTCATCTATAATATTCCAATATTAAAATAGTATTTGATATCAAACAGTTTTAATTTGTCAAATAGGTAATCATATTTATTATCATCTTATATAACATCAATATAATCATATATCTTCGTTATTTGTATTTTGCAGACAGCTTTCCACTTATCAGGCGGATTGTTTGGATATGTTTTCGGATTTCAGAAAATTTGTTTGTGCCGTAAGTTATAAATATACTCTTGTTAGCTGTTATTATATATATATCGAGCGAGCGATCAAAACTAAAGAAACGAACAATTTTAACAAAAAAGACCAGTTTCAAAGAATCTCCTTTGAGATAGAATGTTCTCTTTAAATGTAAATGGAATCATACGAGAAGGTATGTACAGTCAAGGAATTTAATTTCCAACCCATCTAAACTGTCATCATAAGTGCTAGCTGCGATGTTGCTTTGAAGTATTGCATTTGACATTTGCGAATGTTTAATGACATTTTTATGAAATGGGTAAGGAATAAAATTCCTTGACTGTATACGTAATAGTATACGCTCCCAAACCAAAAGACTTATTTTCAAAATGAGTAAAAATCAAAAAAAAATTAAGTATGTATTTATCTATATAAGTATGTTTATCCGTTGTCTAGTACCCATAGTACAAGCTTTGCTTAGTTTGGGACTAGGTCAATTGGTGTGAATTGTCCCGTGATATTTATTTATTTATTTATTTAAATATCCACACTTTACACTGATACTTATATAAACTTATTAAATTTCTGTAAACTATTCGACAGGGTGTGGCGTAGCTCATAGGTTTATCTCAGAATACTCTAGGACAGGCCGTCTTCTGGGTGGCGAGGGCATCAGCCCTCACCAATTCCCGTGGCTCGCCGCTGTGACCGTGGGCTCCAAAACCGTGGGCGGTTCCCTGATATCTGACAGACTGATCGTCAGCGCTGCATCGCCATTTTATGGGTGAGTTTACGGACATTTAGCTAGAGTAATCTTCTTCTTAAATTTAAGAGCTTACTGGTGTTAGAGTAATCAAGAATCATAAAACTAATAATACATATAAGAAGTAGAAATGCACGACATATACCTATTTGACTAAAATACCTGATACATTTTTTTCTGGCTCAATCTGTAAAGAACGTCACACCAGTTAATTCCAAAAAAAAGGTTATTTTATTAGAGGTTATTAAAAGGTGAGTGCCGAGCTTCTAGTAAAATGTATGATAACACATAAGCGCGCATCGAACAGGGAGAATGGAAAAGAGACATCGGTTCTGAAAGGAAATTATACAAATGAAAAAAAATCATCATTATCATCATCACCAGGAAAACGTCCACTCAGAACTCAGAACGCTACAAGGAACGACAACTTACCACTTGCATCCACTGGTTGCCTCCCTCACAATGTTGTCAGTCCACCTGGTGGGAGGTCTACCATTGCCTCGCCTTCCAGTTTGCGGGTGCCACTCGAGAAACTTTTTCCTTCAACGGTTATCTTTCTTTGAGCGATGTAGCTAGCCCACTGCCACTTCAACTTGCATATTCTTCGAGGTTTGTCCGGTGACTTTAGTTCTTCGGCGAATTTCCGTATTTCCGTATTGCGCAAATAATCTCTGAGCATAGCTCTCTCTATAGCTCGTTGCGTGACTCTAAGCCTCCCCAAGACGCCTACAGCTAAGGGTCTCAGAGCCATATAATATCACTAGCAACACACACTAGTTGAAGACTAGTCTTCAGGCACTGCGGAATTCTGGACAAGAACATGACATTCACAACAGAGAAATAACTTGACGAGTATATTCCACTTATTACTAGTTCTGGGAGTGTAATAGTATCTGGGAGTTATCACAAATAGCATTTGTTAAACATTGCTGCAGTTATTCAAGGTTTATTTTAAATACGAAAACAGACCGGACTATCGAAAGGCAAGGCGTTGGCATGCTCTAGGTAGACTGACGACATCGCGAGAGTTGCAAGCAACCGGCGGATGCAAGTAGCGAGTTGTTGTTTATTGTGGCGTTTTAAGGAAGATACGAGTACAAGAGTGGACTTCTGACTGATGACGACCCAAATTCAAATCCATATAATATTGCCAGATTGTCGATAATCATACAAGTGTTACATAACTCAGTAGTGCGTCACAATCAACCAATTTACAGTACACAATGTTTGAGGTATAGTCAACATGCTTAATATTACTTCATAACGATAACGAGAAGATATTTTGAAGAATTGTATGCTTACGTGAAGCGGGCTTGGATATTTTATAACCACTCAATTATTAAATTATTTCTTTTCTTTTTAAAACTTCAGCGAAATACGTAATCGTAGTGTTTCGTTAATTGCATCAGCAAATACTTATTTTACGGACAAATCAATTCAGACGTTAATCTTTGTTATGCGAAATTATAATTGAGAATAATGGTGTCAGCATTATAAGTAATTTTGTTTCTAGGAAGGCGTCTAATGAGATTAGCGTGTCATTAGGAGCCCATGACCGTTGTGGGAATGGCAGCGATCCAGTCCTGAACGTCAGTGTCTCTGCAGTTCATATTCATCCAGGGTTCGCACCAACCAACAAGCATAACGACATTGCTCTGCTAAGGCTGAGGCATGTGGTGCCGTTCAGCCAGTTCATATCGCCAATATGCATGCCAAACTATGGTTAGTAACAATTTTTCTTGGACAAATACTCATAATCCAATTGATTTAACCATAGCCTAATAAGTTAAAAAAAAAAACAATAACAATAAGAATAAATAATAACAGAGTAGAAGGGAATCTCTTTTGACTGCGTCCAAAACGCCGCCATTTATATACCTACTTCCCCCCTCACGTCGTTACACCCCTCTGACGTCCAGGCGTGTTGCTAGGGTTGCTTACTATTAAATATTACTTACTCTAAAGATAATATCGCTAAAATATTAAGTTATTATTTACTTTAAAATCATTATTTTATTCTAGTTTTACAAAATATGAGATTTATAAATCATTAGGTACAGTCAAGGATTTTAATTGTTAGGCTACTTGCCACTGTTAGTATTTTAGCCGTGTAATGCAAATCAGCATATACCAGTAAAAGCGGCTTCACCCGATTTGCATTACACGGCTAAAATGCGAACAGTGGCAAGTGGCCTAACAATTAAAATCCTTGACTGTACGTACCTACATATTATAGGTAGGTACTTCTAGGTAAGAATTTATTACAAGTGCCATACCAAAAGAAGCCATTTAAGGTGATTTTTGAATTGTTTATACACCCAAATACACCACAATAACTTGACGTCATTAATTGTTATTTGTTTCCAATAAAACGAACGCGCAAACAGTTAACAGCCAAATGCGCGTGCGGCGACGCCGGCCGTGACACCCTGACTGAGTTCTCTCTTAGGGAGTACTCTAATATCGTGACCTTGAGTCCGGCCGGAGCGGGAGTTTCCCTTCTACTCTGTTATTATTTATTCTTATGCAATAACATTATTTCTTTTATAATATTTCCATTACATGAAATTATACCTAATCAATTTCAACATTGGTTTGGTAGATTCAGCGTTTAAAATTTCATGATTTTAAACGCCGAAGGTACCTACTAATGTTCATTAAATTATTAATAATTTCCTTGTGTAAATATCTTGCTGTTAGTTTAAGTTGGATAATGGTGGATGGTTAATTTGTAATTTGTCAACTATAGTCCGACAAGCTCGTTCGCGACCCTCCGCGGAACCCTGTCGCAGTCAGCGTTTGCCGCACTTATTAAAAACAATCCTGTTAAGGACAGCAGAGGCTCCCTGCGACAGGGTTCCGCCGAGCGCCGCGCACGAGCTTGTCGAGGTATAATTTTCAGGGTAAACATGTATTCAATTATAACTTGCTTCTTTTAAATTACTAGGCATACCGGAATCCGGACAAGTGGCTTGGACAGCGGCCTGGAACAGTAATGCCTCCTGCACTCCAAGAGTGGTTACTCTGCCTATACTGTCCACAACATCATGCTTGAAGGGGGTGAAAGAACCTCACCTCTTTACCCCTGACAAAGCATGCCTTGGACCATTGGGTGCTAAAAATGTTATTTGTCAGGTACATACCACTTTAGCACAGTAATGGTTATATCTATTTACTCGATCACGTTAGATGCTGAATGCAATACATTACTTTACAGTTTCGATGAAGTTAAATGAAGAGCTTCTACGATATGGACGGACCACATGATTAAGATCGCCAGATACAAATAGATGCAGAAGGATCTTTTATTACGGAAAAGATTGAGGGATCATGTTTTAAAGCCGTAGGTGGAAACGTAAAGAAATAACTGTGTAATCATCATCATCATCAGCCGAAAGACGACCATTATTGGACATATCTCCCAAAGAACGCAATTATGACCGATCCTGTGCTGCCCGCATTTATCAGACTCCCACGACCTACACCAGGTCATCAGTTCACATTCTGATGAATGCGTGATGGGCATGTTCACGCTACGTCTATGTGTATCATCTTGGTATAAATACTAATAAACTTTATTGTTTTTATCAGGAAGACATTGGAGCTCCGGTGATGCAGCGTTATCACGGTTCTTCGTTCAGGCTGGTTGGAGTCGTGTCATCATCATCATGTGATGACATCACAACGCCTCTGTACACGAGGGTCTTGGACCACGCTGCTTGGATCTACCATTACAGTCACTCAGACTGTCAGTGCTTCTAAACTTGAAAGTCACGTTTAAAGTATTTTTCAGCTTAGTATGAATGTCATTAACTCGATTTAGTTACTACTTAAATTAGAAAGCTGTGCTTACATTATGCAGTCGGAGCGGAGCGGAGTGCATTGAATTGACCAATCACAAACTTGCGCTACAAGGGGTATAATTCAACTAATGTGATTGATTGATTCCCTAATTCGCTGTCTCAATGGAAGTGAACCCCTAACAGGGTAAAACCAGTGATTCCTTATTCCGTGGTCAGTGCCTAAATATTGAGTGCCTGAAGAATTAATTACCTACCTACTTTCTGTAAAAAATAACGTTTTTAATATTTATAAACGTTTTTGCTAACTGTACTTGCATTCTCATCTAAACTACATACTCGTACCAAACAAGTTAATCCGATTACTAGAAGTGGATGAAATTTTACTTGTAAGATTTAGTCCGAAAAATAAAATATTAAATAAAAGCTAGAGAAATTGTCAAATTGTATCTGACTTTAATTGATTTATTCACTGAAACATAAATGGTTGTGTAAATTGGGAACAACAAAACAGAACTGAGGTACCTATATTGCAAAAATATGCGAACTAATTTACAAAAGCGACCAACTATGGTTATCAAAATGTGAAAAATATTTTTACTTTTTATGTGTTGATTAGGTATCTAATGTATGTACTATTACAAAAAAAGAAATTACATCTTGTTCTTATTAATTTATTGTTATATACCTAATATATAATATTAAATACCTTATTATATTTTAGAAAAAATAAGGATATCAAAAAACTATCACGCTCGAGCGCTTCTTTTGTTGAAGCTGCTATTAACCTTGACGATATCTTTTTCGTGGAACAAGGGCAATCCATGGTCTTTTAGTGTCGCTCGTGGTGGCGGGTATGTGACATTATAGAGAGGGTTGAGAGGATGCAAAATTCCTGGGGCTGTAACTGAAGCCTTAGCCTCATCGTTTCCAAACTCGTAGTGAGTGCCATCTCCGGTTCGGACGACTCTCTTTTTGACCTGGAATCATGACACATGGCGGTGTGTCAGACCATCGTTAAAAAAACGAGCGTCGATCGTGGGTATATTTGCACGAAGCCTTTCGAGAGCTATTTCACACTCCTGAAACTTTTTCCCTGTACAACTAGGAACCTGATTTTTATATCTATCTAATCTATCTAATACCTTTAAACGAGCAATTCTTGTATGTAGGTATACTTATATACAGGGTTATTTGTAATTCACTAGCATCCTTTTAACCCTAAACTCCTACCACTTAAACAAATGTTTTTTGTTTTACGGCTTTTGTCATAACTTAATATTTTTGGCGTAATAACGTTTTGAAAATTTGATTCTGCCTCTTATTTTTACGATACTCTGTGTATTTGTATGGGAAAAAAAGTGCTTCATTTAAAAAGGCGTAAAATAAAAAACATTTGTTTGAGTGATAGGAATTCAGGGTTAAGAGGATGTCAGTGAATTAAAAATAACCCTGTATAATCAGGATCTCAGAAACTACTCCAACGATTTCGATGAAATTTGGTATGCGGTGGTTTTCGGAGATGAAAAATTTATCTAGCTTGGTCTTATCTCTGGGAAAACGCTTGGTACCGAGTTTCAGCCGGAGCGGAGCTCGGCCGCCCAGGTACTACTAATTAATGAGGTCTATAATCTCACCGCCCAATACTAAAATGAAGGTCCCATCATTATTCTGTAGGTAGATAGATTTTAATCTATAGATAAATACTGACTCTCTCACCTATCAATACCTCTTAGATACTTTACGACGACCTAGAACCTTGAAATTTAGTACCTATCGTCCAAAAAGTGCAAATATCGGGCCAAGTCATTTTATCAGTGAATTTACACGGAATGTTTTTAGTGAGTGGGATTGATTTGACTGTTAAAAGTCAAGTTTCAATTGCAATATTTTCTGAACGAATGTATGAAATGATCCAGAAATGATCGATCAAGTGGATTGGCTATAAAAAGTTAAAAACACCGTGCTTTACGGGACAAGCAGATCATACTGAACAAAGTTAAAAATCTCGATTATAATACATACAGAGGCAATACTAACAGACAGCACCGTGCAAGAGGCAAATAACTATTATAGTGTAAAATTTACCATTTCTGGAGAAGCAGTTTTCAAATCATATGCTAAGCCGATGTCTTCAAAGAATTTGATGATTTTAGCTGACTGGTTGAACAAAGTAGATAATTCAGCCGCTTTGTAGTCCCAAGGGAAGGTGTGGTGATAGTTGTGCCAACCTTCGCCCAAGCTGATGAGAGAGACAAACCACGACTCTACGGGTTGCAGGTTTCTGAAGAAGAACATTAACTGTTAGCTTTCACTGAATAATTACCTCGGTCGCCCTCTAACCTGTATACATACATGCATACCGGGAAATTCAACGAAACATAGAAAATGTTTTGATATTCTTTAATACTGTTGGCTGACTTGAATTTGGCTGGTTTTAACTAAACTATGTTCCCCTTAATTTGTCGGTTAGCTGTTGTTGTTGTTCTTTGTTTTGTTGTTTGTTGTAGGCTAGAGTGAATAGGCTGTTACTGAACCAGTGAGATAAAACTTAGCCTCATCTGCCCTTTTCAGCACGTGAGATAGGACCAATCACGGGTTAATTTTATGTTTAAAACTATTTTTTGATAATTAGTACCTAAGTCCATTCAGTTCCTCAAAGTCCCCTTAAGCCGGATTTCCTCTTTATACTGCGTAGGTACTAGCGTAGTTTAAGTCCGCCAGTGTAAAAAAAGTTGGAGCAAAAGGACCGGTTTTTAAAAGTACCAAATCAATGTGGATCACCTTACTTGTTTTACGTATTGTGATAAACTTACTGGTCGTAGGGTCTAGTGCCATAAAGGTGGGCGGCACTGTTGACAAGCCATGTTCCATTTAGCTGAATTACGTACCGCATGAAGTACGTAACCAAGAGAGCATTCAACCACGACTCCCCATAATAATGAACTGGTACCCACACAGGGATCAAAATAGCAAACACGATGTAAAGTGCGTAGTAGTATCTGGAATTATGATACACGAAATAATTAATGGTAAGTGAATAATATCAACAATGAAACAAACAAACAGCGAGGCGATGTTTATAGAAAGAACACCAAACATATAATATAAGTAAGAAAGTACTTAGTTGATGTTAATAAATAATAAATAACTATAAATTTAAATTAAATGATCTAAAGACTGCAAAAGCTGCTTACATTCCAAAAGAATCGCACAAAAGTTATTAGGTAATGCCATATAATTTTCTATTGTAATGTAACACGTGTACCTATACAGCAAAATGTTGCTTTTGTTTTATCTTTGTTTCTTTAATAAGTACATTGTTTATCTTAAGTGTAGCAATAAAAAGTAGCCTTTCCATAATCAATTTTATACGGCTGAATAAGTACCAGGTCGTTCAATAAACTTACTTCTTTTGAAACATGACCATCCAATCAGCTTTCAGGTCGCTCATATCAATCTTTTTTCCTAGCTCAATGACGTAAGGGTGTTTCTTGCACATGAGCCAACCAATGTGGCAGAAGAAGAAACCTCGTTTGGAATTGTGAGGATCGGCATCTGTGTCGGAGTAGCGGTGGTGCAAGCGATGATCACGGACCCATATGAACACTGAATTCTGAAAATTAAGAACATTACACCATTCAACAGATAGCCCAATGGTTAGAGAACCTGACTACGAAGCTTGAGGTCCCGGGTTCGATGTTCGGTAGAGGCAGACATACAAATGTTTGTTCTCGAGTCTAAGTATGTATCTATCTATTTAAGCATGTTTATCCGTTGCCTAGTACCCATAAGACAAGCTTTGCTTATTTTGGGACTAAGTAATTGGTTTCAAGTGTCCCGTGATATTTATGTATTTATTATTATTATATCGGGTCTATTTGCATTGCAACTCCGAGTTGTTACATTGATCGGCAATTACAGATTCATAGAGACTGGCTATGAAAACTCATCACCGGAAACTTCGAACAGAAAGACGTGGCGTAAGTAGCGCGCCTATGAGTTAACAACATGGTCCAGATCATCGGAAGCTGGACGGTGAAGGCGTACGACTATAATAATTAGTATTGGTCGACTTACTTGTCCAGCAGATGTCTGTAGTATGAGTAACACGGCTTTAAGGAACGGAGTGGCCGTAAATGATTTGTGGGCATAAAGTCTGTGAGCACCTATAGTTATGCCTTCGGAAAAGAAAACTCCACAAATGACAGCTGTAATAGTTAAAAATTTTAAAACAATTATTTTTAATTAAATAATAAAAAATAATTAAATAATTAAATTTTGAAATAAAAAAAAAACATGTAATTTCCCTAATAGTTTTTAATGATTCATTCATATGTATCATAGACTACCCATGATCATGATGCGTGCAACTGCATCAAAATATCTGGAACTTATTAAAAGTAATCACGGGCTACGAGCCGTAACAAATATATCTAAAGTAATTTTCATACTAAAGACTCGTCAATTTCATAATTTAATATTTTAGAAAACTTACTCCATAAGATCGTTTTAAAACACACTCCTCCAGTAATAGCAACGCCGAAACCCCACAATGCAAGGAGATGCAGTATCAAAAACCCTATCGCGTTTTTCCATACAATTTGATGGTGGTATGAATAATCAGTTCCAATAGTTTTTGCTAATTGAAGAGGCTTTTCAGTCTCCTTAGCATTCATATCTTCAAAATGTCTGTTAATGTTCTTCATTACTCTATCAACTGTTTCTAAATTTGTCTCATTAGAATTACAATCAGACTCAATCATTTTGAATAGGTAGGTATACAATTTTTGTAGGAATAAATCACAATTTTCTTCTTGTTGTTACGAGAGCTTAAGATTGTAGTGTAGTATTGAAAGATGACAAATGTATGATGTCTATTGGATTTACGAAGGCGTTTATAAATGTAATGAATTTCGCAACAGAAGAACTTGAACTCATTTGGTAAGGTTCAGTATAACAAAAGCCGATTGTTTTTCGTGAACTTGTGCATGTGACATATCAAATTAAGTTGAAATTTAACAATTTCATTAAATATTCAAAATACCAAATCTATCAAAACGTAACATAGAAGTATGTACGTACATTATGCGTGTTATTTTGTGACTACCGGGGTGACTTTATTAAGCATTTTTAATCACTATTGCTACTTTTAGTCGATGTTGTCACCGATCTTCTTTTCCTCTACTTACACACCTCACAGGGAGAATATCGATAACATAGCATTTTGAAGACTATCAAGGCAACCTCAGATGCATCCCAGTCACCCCGTTTAATTCCAGTTTAATTTCTACAAAATTTTGAATTAGAAAGCTAGGTAAAAAAGTTAACATTACAATTTAAATTTAAAGGTTTGCGATAATTTGTAATTTTATTCGACATCTTTTGGTAAATAAACGAAGCATGCATTCAATAGTTAAATTTCTTAATTTCGTCATATTTAGATGTCCTTGATTTAAAAATCAATAAATTTTTCGTCAAAACGAATTGAAATTGTAATCAAGCACAGAAAAACGACTTCGATCAACCATGCCAAACTCTTAAACTCGATAGCATTGTGTTTCTTAATTAAAAATTTGCGCGAGTTTAATTTATTGGTATAGAATTGTTTGCAGCGATGCTGATCACGACGGATTTCCTCTCAACGATAAACGCGGTATTATGTACACCTATAAAATGAAACAAATTTGGGCTATACTTTACTTTTCTATAGAATTGGTAAGTCTTCTTGGTGTTAATTTTAATGACTAACAAAGTACCTTTAACTGGATTCAATATTTTTGCATACAAATTAGGGCGTGCAAAACCGGAAAAATGACAAAACCGGTTTTGAATTGCGGTTTTGAGGGCCCAAAACCGGAAACCGGTTTTTTCCCCGGTTTTGGCAATGTTCTTAAATATTTTTTTATTATGGTAGTAATGGTAGAATTTGAACAGTAAAATCATATTCTTAGATAGTTTATATACCCACAAAATCTACAAATAAAATAAATTGCATGAAATACTTGTTTTTAATTATCCATTAATGCTTAGCCTACCAAGTAGACTTTAGATTGGATAGATCACGACGAGAGATTTGGACGACCGGATAGCCTAGTTGTTAGAGAACCTGACTACGAAGCTTAAGGTCCCGGGTTCGATTCCCGGTCGGGACAGACTTTGTGTGAATAATACGAATGATTGTTCTCGAGTCTTGGGTGTTTAATATGTATTCAAGTATGTTTATCCGTTGTCTAGTACCCATAGTACCAAGCTTTGCTTAGTTTGGGACTAGGTCAATTGGTGTGAATTGTCCCGTGATATTTTTTATCACATTCATAAACACTCTTAGTTTGGCTAACAAACAATTTTAAAATGAACTTAAAATAATATTTATCCTAAAGATTAATTAACAGAGATCAAAATCAAATCACAACACAAGTAAGTATGTGGCACCTTTAGTTATTTAAATAAACAATAATCAATATGTTTGTATTTGTAGTTAGTCGATGGCAGGCGAAATAAAAAAAAGATCATTTACTGTACCACATTAATAAACTAAACTCTCTTAGTTTGGTTAAAAACAATTTTAAAATGAACTTAAAATAATATTTATTCTAAAGATTATTTAACTGAGATCAAAATCAAATCACGGAGCGAGAGAGCGGGAGCGCGACGCAGGAGTCGCGTTGCGTTGCGGGTGCATGCGAGGGCCGCGGGCGGAGGGAGGAGTGTAAGTAGTATAGATAGGTTGCGTTCGCATTTCGGATATTATTCGATGACTCAATATTAAATATTTCTTAGAGAAAACGGAGAACGAAAAAACCGGAGGTAACACCGGTTTTGTCTTTCAAAACCGGTTTTGAAAAATTGGTAAATTTTGTCCGGTTTCCGGTTTTCAGCAAAACCGGAAAACCGGTTTTGCACGCCCTAATACAAATCCTCTTTATGAGTGTAAATTGTTTTTGCACCACGCAATGCTGTGACATGACTATTCTACACTACTCATTCAAATAAAAACTTCTTATCTTGTAAATGACATTGCTTAAAACCGCAGATGTGGCAAAAATTCTGCGCTGCGTTCCATTGGTGAACTCGCATTTGATGAAGCATTTTTCTTTTAGGTTTCTGGGCACATCAATAAGTCATGCGGTAAGATCTTGCATATCTTCAATTAAATAATCTAGTAAAGTCTTTAAACATTTACATTTTGATATTATCATTTACTCAAAAGAGGTCATCCGTGCATTGATATTTGTGTAATATATGTATACTAGCTTTTGCCCGCGACTTCGTCCGCGTAGAATTCCAATCTGTGGTAAAGCTTCTTCATCTCTTTCATTGTATAAAACAAAAATCCGGCACCGGCAACATCCATCATTATTATCACTTCATCATGAGTATCAGTTAGTGAATATTATAAATCCCGTTTATTCCCTATCCCGCGGGAATTTCAACAAATTTGTCCTTATTCTTTGCAAAATTACACTTATTTTTATCCCGCGGGTATTTTGCATTTTCCCCGAGAAAAGTAGCCTATGTCCTTAAAGCTTTCTACCGATAAAAGAACTTTTAAAATCAGCCGCGTAGTTGAGTTCACTTATTTTTTTCCCGTGGGAATTTTGATTTTTCACGGAGAAAATAGTCTATGTAAGTAAGGGTTAGTGTAGCTACTCACTAATAGGTGAAAGAAATTTTCAAATCAGCCCTGAAGTGAAATTCACTTCTTAATATCCCAGGGGAATTTTGCATTTTACCGAATAAATAGTAGGTAGCCTATACCAATAAAGGATAGTGAAGCTTTCTATTGGTGATTTTTTTTTAAACTCAGCCCCGAAGTTAATTTTACTATTTTCTATACCGCGGGAATTTTGCATTTATCCGGAAAAAAGCATCCTATGTTAACCAAGGATAGTGCATCTTTTCTATTGGTGTAAGACATTTTAAAATGAGCTCCGAAGTTGAATTTTCTTTTTTCTATCCCTTGGGAATTTTGCATTTCCCCGGAAAAAGTAGCCTATGTCAATAAAGGATAGTGTAACTTTTTACTGGTAAAAGTTTTTTTTTTTAATCGGCTCGGAAGTTTCAGAGATTATCTATCCCACAGGAATTTCCAAAAATCCTGCAATAAGTTTTTTTGTTGTTATGGTCATTTTCGTTAATACTGTATTTGAAAAGATTAGTAATTGTAGTTACGGAGATATGGTCCAGTTGATTTGAGTACCTACATATATAAATCCTGATTTAACTTTATCCCGTGGAAATTTTCAAAATTCTTTATATTCGCTTTATATTCTAATAGTCTAATTGCATGCCCAATTTGTACAGTTTAGTAATCTTCGTTATGGGCATAGGGTCACTCTTGATGAAATATATAAATCCCGATTATTCCTTATCCCGTGGAAATTCCGGAAAATCCTTTCTTATCGGATGCCTACGTCATACAAAGAACACACCCCCCACGTTTTAGGTCTCTACATACAGCGGTTTAGGCTGTGCGTTAATCCGGCAGTCAGTCATTTAGGACTTCAGGACAAAGCATTTTATATGTATTTGCATTGCACCAAGCTTTTATGCGAGTTCAACAATGATATTTGAATACTCAATTCGATTTTATTCGAAAAAGGTTGAACTCGCATAAAAGCTTCATCATCATCATCATTTCAGCCGTAGGACGTCCACTGCTGGACATAGGCCTCCCTCATTGACGTCCAATCATTACGGTTGAAAGCGACTTGCATCCACCCTGAACCTGCGGCCTTCACCAAAACGTCCGTCCATCTCGTTGGTGGACGTCCCACGCTGCGCTTGTAAAAGCAAAAGCTTGGTGAAATGCAAATACTTAATACATATAATTAGCTATTATCAGAGATCAGATCAAGACGTGGTTGACAAACGTAGACAAAAATGGTTTGCAATATTTGAAGTTTCGTTTCGTTTACAATGTGTCAAAATAAAATGTAATTTAAATCAAAAGCACTAAGGAGTATTGATATCAACTTCGAAGCAAATCACCCCCAAAATAACTTTCTACTACTTTTTGACCCCGTCAAGGGATGAATTTCAATAAAATTCGAAACACGTCTTCCATCAATTTTGTTAAAGAATGTTTATGCAAAATTTGAAGTAGATTGGACCAAGGAATCACGATGTCTCATACAAACTTTGCCCCCCTTTTTTACCCCCTTAGAAGTAGAACTACGGAAAATCCTTTCTTATCGGATGCCTACGTCATACAAAGAACACACCCTCCAAGTTTCAGGTCTCTACGATCAGCGGTTTAGGCTGTGCGTTGATCCGTCAGTCAGGACAAAGGATTTTATATGTATAGATAATAATATAGTCTAAGGAGGACGTAGGTACTTTGAGTATGAACAGCACCTATCTCTGAGCATTGGATCATATTCTCATATGTGTATACCACCAGTTAGCACATATTTTAGTTCATGCAATTTAGTATGTACGAATACTTACTTTAATTTGTTATGCAGAATGTGGTATAGCTGGCAAAAGCCGTCGCATCGTCGGGGGGACCACAGTCCACCCGCATCAGTACCCGTGGCTTGTCTCTCTCATGCTGGGGCCTAAGTTGCACTGTGGAGGTGCCATCATCACCGACTTGCACATTCTTACGGCTGGACATTGTATTACATTCGGGTAACGATTTTTTTCAAGAATTTTAACTAGATGGGGAAACCTGGAAAAGGGGGTGCGTTTTGGGTAATCTCGTTGTGTGTCCAAGAGCTGCGTTTCCCTTTTGGATTTATCCGGGGGGAAGAGCAGTGCATGGGCTGGTGCACCCTGGACATCGCTCAGTGATTTCCTAGCCAATTCATTGGCCGATGGCTTGATCTTACCCAACAATGGCCGACATTTAAAAATTTTCTTCAACTTGACACTGGCTAATTGTCCTCCAATCGACAGAGCCATATTTTCTTAAAAAAATAACTGAGTCTGGAAGATAATCTGTAACAGAGTTTGTATCGCTGTCCCTACGCTTTGCTTTCGGGTAAATATTTGAGAAAACGAACGAATCCATAATATGTCTTTTTGCTTATGTCAACAGGGGTGCGAAATAGGACTTTGCTGTTTGGGAAATATTATTTCAAAATTAGTCTCACTCATATATCGTGACTTACCTACATATATCACAAGTTCACATGTAAAAAGTCTCATAAATTATCTGATCTGTTTTCCTGGCAAAGCAGTTGTACTTGCGAGTTTCACATCTATTTTCACTGTAGCTAAACACTACCTTTTATTTTAAGGGTCCATTATAAAGATCTTACGGTATACGTGGGTATGCACGACCGCCTGGATGACAAGCATTTAAAATACACCGTTGTCAATGGAGTCAAACACCACAAGTTCACTTCCAACGCAGTACGAGACATCAACGACATCGCAGTTTTGACGTTGCACAAGAGGATGACGTTTTCTGAAAAAATTGCACCAATATGCTTA
Organism: Archips xylosteana; assembly: GCA_947563465.1. NCBI lineage: Eukaryota > Metazoa > Arthropoda > Insecta > Lepidoptera > Tortricidae > Archips > Archips xylosteana. The sequence goes on from OX387351.1 coordinate 16,083,410, forward strand.
CCCGATAAAGGTAATCTCTCTTTTATAAAACTAATATAAGTAATCTAGAGTCAGCCGGTAAGAGATGTTAGGAGGAACTTTGGTTTTTGTCGGGAGTTTCTGTACTGCTACCACTATCTTATGAACTAAAATATTTTGAGTGCTGTAGTCGTAAGAATATAATTACGCTATATGAAGATAGTTGGCCGTTATTCAAGAAAATGAATAGCTACACATCACTTTCATTTGTGATAACTGACAATACTGATAATTATGATCATGAAATCTTTAGATTTGAGCCGATGTTTTCAGATTATTTAAATTATGTACTTGTATTTTTTTGTATCCAGATATGGAGTTTGACGAAATTCCTTTGACGGTGGCTGGTTGGGGCAAGACGAGACAAGGAGCTTTGACATCATCTAGACTTTTACTTGAGACCAAAGTGAAACAGGTTCCTGGTGACAAATGTATGAAATCCACAATCTACAAAGACAACCTTGTTAGCGAAACAATGATGTGCGCTTACAGTTATGGAAAAGATGCTTGCCAGGTAAGAAGACTGGAAAAATGTCAAACAACTAGTTTTTTTAACTTATTTTTACAAGCTTTCACTTTATTATTTTTTTAAGTTTGCATACGTTTTCGAACAATTTGATATCAAGAAGGGTATCAAATTGAGCTGAAATTTTGCATATTTATGTAAGTCCGGTGACAACACAATAATCTGGAGGTGAAGTTGTGGTGTTCCGGGCGGGGTCGTCTCCGTAGGACGGAACTCTTCAACGCTTAATGTTATCGACTTGAAATTGGTGCAAATGTTACATGTAGTTTTGATGACAATACAAGTACAGTCAACAAAAAGTACAGTCAGCCAAGAAAGCATTTTTACCATAAACATAATATTTTTTTTGTAATTTTGTTAAATATTTATAACAGGGGGATAGCGGTGGACCACTGTTTTCTACCCATGAAAGGACAGATAACAGCAAGTGGTACCAAGTCGGTAGGTGCAACACACCATCGAACATTCGTTTTTTTTAATGATTAATGTTTTAATTTAAAATTTATATTTTTTAGGAATTGTGTCTTGGGGAATAGACTGTGCAATGCCGGATTACCCAGGTATAAAAAAAATTCGTTGTCTATTAACCTTTCGTAAGCCGGAATTTAAAAAAAAAAAAGTCGTGCATTCTAGCCTCAACAGTTTCATATAAATCCAATGATACAGATTTTAAAAAAAATACAAAAAGAAAGCCTTAAATTGGGTACGGATCCGGTACAAGGCATACGAAGGGTTAATGTCAATTAATTTTTGCTTGTATTAATTTTTCGTGTTTCTCAGGTGTCTACACCATCGTGACGAAGTACTTATCGTGGATTAGACAACAGACTAGAGATGGGATGTCCTGTATCTAAAATTTAAGAGTACCACTTATTTTAATGACTAGAAAAATAAGTTAATGACAATAGTAATTAATTTGAATGATATTTATTAAATAAATTCTACCACTACCTGTTTTAAATTATTTAATGCTCACCACACGTGTATTGTAACATCTGGAAAATGTAAATAAACTGGAATGTAACCTACCAGTGCAGTAAAATGCATTGTAGACTTTTATTTGCCTTTTTATGTTTAGTAATAATGTAAAAATACGACGATAAGTAAAATATAATTTCCTTTCCGTCCACATTGTTTTTTTACCGTAGTAAAAGAACAGCATTCAATTTCTTATGAACATATTCGGACAAAACAAAATGAATTAACTGTTAGTGCATGTTTTAGTTTAGGATATTGTGTTATAAGTTATCATGTATTAGTTCGAAGTAAAAGAGCCCCAGTGCATTCAATTTATAGTTCCTGGCATGGTGAATTTACAAGGAAATTATCGCGTGGATAATTTCCCCGTGTTAAATCTGTGTGGAGCGTAAATAAGAATCAAAGATCGAACGACGTAGCAGTGTTGTGTTTGTGGTTCGCAGAGTGTGTTGCCGAACACAAACACCATGCTTCATGTTATATTTTGTGTAGTTACTGTACTGGGGATGCTCAAGGTTGGTATTCATACATAGATGATACTACTGGAATTACGAATCTTGAAATAAATATACAAAAACATATGTTATAGGTCGACCCCATACGCGGTTCTGAAGAAACAAAGTGCGGTGAGTTACACCGTTCTATAAAGTTGTTCCTGTTAAGACTAGAACGTTTATTTTGTTTTGATCTCTCCGAAACCTTGAAAAGAATGCTAAAATGCATTCTACTCGTAGACACATTGTGATATTCTTACTCAGTTTAACTATGAGGAATATGAGATCATCGTGATAACTTGTAAGAACAAAGTTCTCTCTATGCATCCTAAAAGAATGCTAAAATGCACTCTACTCGTAGACACATTGTGATATTCTTACTCAGTTTAACTATGAGGAATATGAGATTATCGTGATAACTTGTGAGAACAAAGTCCTCTCTATGCATCCTAAAATAATGCTAAAATGCACTCTACTCGTAGGCACATTGTGATATTCTTACTCAGTTTAACTATGAGGAATATGAGATTATCGTGATAACTTGTAAGAACAAAGTCCTCTCTATGCATCCTAAAATAATGCTAAAATGCACTCTACTCGTAGGCACATCATTGTGATATTCTTACTCAGTTTAACTATTAAGAATATGAGATCATCGTAATAAATTGTAAGAACAAAGTCCTCCTATGCATCATGATTGGAGGATTCAACATAATGTAACGAAATACTTACATAATGCTTGTTTGCTTGATTCACAAAACCTTTTTCAAGGTATTGATAGGTACTTTATGGCGTACTTGCGTACGAGTCGAGATTAAAAAACACAATTGTGTGCGATGACACGGGGTGTGTTTCAGTAGGTATTCGAAACAATGCAGTAGACTAAAACAAACCTTCAATAAATACTAGAATACAAACATAGGTAAGTACTTACAAAGATGGTACCTAGCCTTGACCGATTAGATATTTACATTTAATTAAATATACATATAAAGAAGACCTTGTTCCAATTGTTTTCTGTAGGGTAGACCGAGGCAAATCGGATCAATTTTTGGTTAATGTCAAATAAATACAACTTGTCAAAGTGATACATCTTTCTTCTAATATATAAAAATCTCGCGGCACGGTGTTTGTTATCGAACTCTTCAGAAACGGCTTGACCCATTTTTATGAAAGTTTTTTGTCTACATTCGTTAGGTCTGAGAATAGGTCGTAGGCTGTTTTTATACCTACCCCTATTCTCCGCGGACGGAGTCAAGGGAAACAGCTAGTTGTTTATAATATTACTAAAACATATGTTAAAGGGTTATCGGTTTATAGAATCAAGAGGTCAAATCAAAATCAGCCTTTTGATTTAATTTTGACAATTAAAATAGAAAGACACTAAAAATATCCGATTCGCCCCATTTTTGGAGCCAAAACGGATCGAAAAAAACTCCTTCATAAAATATTGGTTTTTATTCAGTAACACATGCAAAAATAAAATTAGGAACATTCAATGTCATATTATTAAGTTTATTATGACCAAAGCGACATTTAGGTTATAGTTAAGAACATTCGTTAAAAATGCAACATAAAATTAAGTATTTAAAGCTAACTTTCGTATTGACAATAAGCGTACTAGATGTTAATAACTTCTTTTTAACAAATTTCAGTAATAAAAACTAAAATAAAACTCAAATTGTTATTTTTAGCTAACCGATTTTGGTGTGAACCTAACTATATCCACGGGCCGCTAACCACAACAATCTATCAACAAACAGTTTTTCTAGTTCTTTGCTAAATACAACTTTTCCACCTCGTCGCTTCATTACACCACTGTGTAACTCTTCGTTGTAAAGATGTGAACGGCACATTGTTCCTATAGTAGGTATGATTCGGCCAACCTACCTAATGTCACCTCTTTGCTTACATCTTGCCAGCTGCTTCTGACATGTTTTCTGCACTCCATTCTCCTTGTTGTTTATTTCTTTTAAACGTACGAATCATCTTAAATATAAAAACAATTAATATGATTAGTTCTAAACTTCAAAAAAAAAGTTTCGAAATTAGTAATCCACTTCGCCCCTAAACAGGTAATCCGAATAGCCCCAAACCATATGTTTACAATATTTTACCCAACGCCAATATAACCTGAAATACAGTTTCAATCACATCAATTACGAATACAAAAAACATTGTTAAGAATATTTAACAATAAACATATTTAACAATAAACATAGACTTCAGCCAACTTAATTTGAATTTATAACGAATATTGTAACCACGTTATTTACATCGGTGGTAAAATCGCAGCACACCGAAACGAGTGACTTGACGTGAAGCATCGCTGAGCCTAACACTCGCGGTCGAGCTAATGGCGTCATGCCACGACGTGCGTAGAAATCAAACCTAACGCGTGACACTAATTTTACTGACAGGCCGTGACTAACGGCATCTTTTAAATTTGACAAAAGTGCTTAACATGATCCGATTCCCCCACCGATCCGTTTGGCCTCAGTCTACCCTACTGGAATCTGTAAGTAGGTATTGGTATTGTGTATCTATACAAGGTTTTTTTTTAAATTAAATCGGAATATTTCAGCAGATGTTTGAGTTGATTTGACTGAATACCCTTTTAAACTATACGATGTTTTTTATTTGTTTCTTTTCCTGCCAAATGTACTTTTTTCCTGGCATCGAATATGTGTAAATAGATATCTCCCTCTTTCTCTCTGTCTCTAAATGTTTTTCAGGCATTTTTATTAAGGTTGACAAATGTGTACATACATTGGTCTCAAATTGTACAGCGTCAAAGGGTGACTTCATCTGAAATAAAAAATGTAATGAAAATCAATACATGGGTGTTTAGTCAAAACAACCATCTGCTGGGGTGCATCTCTACCTATTCCCGATTAATTTTAAGATACCTTATCCTGTATATTGCAAGCAAATAATTCTGTATTGAAATTACGTATTAACCAAACTTAGGATATATCAACGATTCCCTGTAACAGTCATTATACGGCGTCTTAATCGTTTCACTTTCTTGGTCACATTAAAGGTCTTGGGGCTAACACGAACACGAACGGCCTAACACGGCTAGCGAGCGGTAATTCAATCGTTTGCGAGAGGATAGGGATGAACTGCTATTTAATTCAGGAACGCCAAAAATTACTATATATTTCAAACTAAATACAAACTGAAATATAGATGCACAGAAAAAACCCCAGAAAAAAGACCAATGCTGGGAATCGAACCCAGGTCCTCAGCGTTCCGTGCTGCGTGCATACCCCTACACCATCACTGGTCTAGAGGTTAGCGACGAATCTTTCCCATACATCGTACATTTCAGTCAGTTATAATCACTTTATGCAGTGATAAAGCGCTTATCTATGTTATGCCCTCTACCGAGAGACTTTAACACTCCTTCGGAGCTAACCGCTCACCTGGACCAAGAGATGGCGCTACTGTGCAACTTTAAACAAGTCAGATATGAAGTATCTTTTTTATTTATTTTTCAACTTCATTTTTTATTACTTTTACGGTCATCCCATGAAACCATATATTTCAAACTAAATACAAACTGAAATATAGATGCACAGAAAAAACCCCAGAAAATAGACCAATGCTGGGAATCGAACCCAGGTCCTCAGCGTTCCGTGCTGCGTGCATACCCCTACACCATCACTGGTCTATAGGTTAGCGACGAATCTTTCCCATACATCGTACATTTCAGTCAGTTATAATCACTTTATGCAGTGATAAAGCGCTTATCTGTGTTATGCCCTCTACCGAGAGACTTTAACACTCCTTCGGAGCTAACCGCTCACCTGGACCAAGAGATGGCGCTACTGTGCAACTTTAAACAAGTCAGATATGAAGTATCTTTTTTATTTATTTTTCAACTTCATTTTTTATTACTTTTACGGTCATCCCATGAAACCATATATTTCAAACTAAATACAAACTGAAATATAGATGCACAGAAAAAACCCCAGAAAAAAGACCAATGCTGGGAATCGAACCGGTCTTGGTCCAGGTGAGCGGTTAGCTCCGAAGGAGTGTTAAAGTCTCTCGGTAGAGGGTATAACATAGATAAGCGCTTTATTACTGCATAAAGTGATTATAACTGACTGAAATGTACGATGTATGGGAAAGATTCGTCGCTAACCTCTAGACCAGTGATGGTGTAGGGGTAAGCACGCAGCACGGAACGCTGAGGACCTGGGTTCGATTCCCAGCATTGGTCTTTTTTCTGGGGTTTTTTCTGTGCATCTATATTTCAGTTTGTATTAAGTTTGAAATATATGGTTTCATGGGATGACCGTAAAAGTAATAAAAAATGAAGTTGAAAAATAAATAAAAAAGATACTTCATATCTGACTTGTTTAAAAATTACTAGTTTGCGAGAGGTTTGGGCTCAGATTGGGATGAGCCTTATTTATTTATTTACAAAGCGAATGAACTAGAAAATAAGGCTTATCCCAAGCTCAGCCCATTCTTATCCTCTCGCAAACGATTGAATTACCACTCGCAAACCGTGTTGGGCCGTTCCTGAATTTAGCCCCTGTACTTCTTCCAGACAACTCGAAATTGTATCAGAATTTTCTGTAATTTCTACAAAAATGTGCCCATGAAAGTGAAGATCGATTCATATCTACAGACATCGAGCGTTTCAGACACGTGCAGTATCAGACACCGACAGACACCGTTTATTCATATCTACAGACACACATCATGTGCCGGCAGACAGATAGACATCGACAGACACCGTCGTCAAGAACAAAAGTCGCCTGGGCGGTTCCCTTGCCCTATTCACACTGACCGACAGATAACCACAGACATGTAGGTACAGACATGAACCGCGCATATTGGCCGGGCACGGGGCGGGAATGCGTTAATAGAACTAAAGTGTATAGAAGAATATTATTTTGCCTGCCACGGCACCAACTGACACGCTTGTCATATTTATTGTAATGGAAGTTGAGGGTGGGTGAATAAAATCAGTCTTAAAGTAACGCTCGTGTTTGATATACGTCCCTTTGGTTCCACATACGTGACACTCATTAAATCATTTTCGAATAAAAATGGCTGCGGTGGTCGTAATATTGACTCCATATTCCTTCCTCACTATTATTATTTTTCTTTTTATATTATGTATATATTTTATTTTTATTTTGTACAAATTTATCCGAATTTTACACGACTACTTTAATTTTAAATAAGTTAACGGCTGCGCCATGTCACGTATGTGGAACCAAAGGGACGTATATCAAACACGAGCGTTACTTTAAGACTGATTTTATTCACCCACCCTCAACTTCCATTACAATAAATATGACAACGCTCGGTATCTGTAGGTATGAATCGACCTTGATCCTCGACCTTTAACATTCTACCCTTAAAAACCACTAGCGTCATCATAATTCTGCAATGTACACGTATTTAAGTAGTCTATAAATCTTGCAAGACGAATTTAACTCACTTCCATTAGTGAATTGAATTGAAATTTAGTACGAATATGTAGATATAGGATGGCAATGCAAGTACAGTTAACAAAAGGTACAGTCAGAAAAGAAGTTTGTGTCAAAAACTTTTTAAAGATATTAAAATTTGTTTTCCTTTAGAATGCGGCGTACCTTCCGACACCATAGTCTCAATGCGCATAGTGGGAGGACGGCGCGCGGAACCCTACTCCTTCCCATGGGCGGTCGCCATCTTGAAAGGGGACCGCATGCACTGTGGCGGCGCCCTCGTCACGGACCGACATGTACTCACTGCCGGGCATTGCTTTAAATGGTAAGAGTAGTAGAAAGAGTTCGAAATAATGATCGCTCTTAAAACAAGTAATCAACAAGTTTGACCATAGTTAAATTAAAAAGCTTCTAAGGTACGGTCAGCTGCAGAGTAAAGGTACCCCCCCCCCCCCTCCCTGTGGTTACCGCCATTACAGGGGAGTACAAATACATCGTCGTGGCCTAGTGGTAGTGGCGTAGTGGTCGTCGTGACCTCTCTCAAGCACGGATATGTATTACAATACCGAAGTACGAAAGGCCGAATGTATTAAAACATCGAATGGGTCAAAAGACCGACACGATTTTTTTCTGAAACCGTTAACTTTTTAAGATTGTTATAAAACAAACCTATCCTAACCTAATGGGTTCTGTATGATGCCGTTTTAATAAATTCTGAGAAGTTTACGGTTTCAGAAAAAAATAGTGTCGGTCTTTTGACCCATTCGATGTTTTAATACATTCGGTCTTTCGTACTTCGGTATTGTAATACATACCCCTCAAGCACAGTGTCATGGGTTCAAGTCCAGACTCGCACCTCTGAATTTATTGGAATTTGTGCGAAATTACATTTGAAATTTACCATGAGCTTTACGGTGAAGGAAAACATCGCGAGGAAACCTATAGACAGCTGAGAAGATATTCAATGGTGTGTGTGTGCAGCGCACTGGGCCCTGCAGTGGGACGTTATATAGGCTGCGATGATAGTGAATTCTGTCTTATTAATATATACCATTATTTATAGGGACGACATCCGACAAATGCTAGTCCTAATTGGCTTGGACAACCTTGATGACCTGAAGGACGTTGAACAGAGGAACATTAGTAGCACCGTCATACATGAAAAATTCACTTCGACCACAGTTAGGGACGAAAATGATATAGCAATTGCCACACTCACTTCCCCTGTGCTGTTTGGACCAACTATAGTACCAATATGCTTACCGCAACCAGGTGAGAAAGATTCGATCCTTGTCATTGCCAATTTTGATGCTTAGCATATTGAAAATACTGGCCATCTAGTCTTCACCATTGGCGAGCAAGTGTTTCAAGGCACTTACATATATCATGGCCAAATGGAAAAGTGTTGCCAGGGATCAGCATCCTTTGGTCATATTACCGGCGGGCTCCCATCTCCTTTTATGTTTTGAAACTTGGTGATTAAAAGACCTGAAGTTGAGTGGCATGACCTATTTTATTTTGCACTATCTCATCTGATGGTAAATAGGCTGAAGATGTACCTACGACCTGACGTGGAGTGAAGAAGTGAAAAGTAGTGGAGAGTCCTTTTTCTGGAACCTTACCTACCATACCACGATTGAGTATTCATGATTATGTTACTGGTTTTTTTAGGTCAAGAATTTGGCAATATGGTAGGCACTATTGTGGGTTGGGGTAGAATTGGCGTGGAGCAGACATCTTCAAAGGTACTTCTAAAAGCGTCACTAAAGATACTCACGGATGAGGAGTGCCGGAAGTCCAAATTGGCTCAACATCTCAAGCCTACTATGATGTGCGCTTTCTCTAAAGGAAAAGACGGTTGTCAGGTAAGAAATTATAGCTAAGGTGAAAAGTTTTTAATTTAAGTATACCTATCACTTGATATCATAAAACTTAAGGGCACGTCGAGTATTATTTTAATGTATATGTTTATTTATTTAATTGTATTGTTTTTAATTGTATTGTTTTTAATATTTATTGTCTAATAATTTTGCGTTTCTCCTATCTCTTGTTTCTGTCACCTTCATTAGCCTGTTCATATTTATTGATTGAGCAACCGGCGGGTGCGGGGAGCGTTTTCTTTGTTCATTGCGTATGCTGCCAGGTGTCCACTGAGAGGTGAGCATTACGGCCGCGCTATGAATGGTATGCTTAGTATAAGTTTTACTTCACCAAATACTTCTCGAGCTAAGAATACGCGCGACCGGTGGCGCGGCAAACATTTTCCCAGTGCCTAGAGGCCTTCTGCACGGTCGGGACCAACCGCCGACCATCGTGTCCTTGTTGACCCGACCGATATTTGGTTGATGTCAACGGCCTTGGTCGCGAGCGCATCCCTCGCGACAGGCTGCGTCCGTGGTCGGTTGCGTCAACCACCGACCGTGTAGAACGAATACAAAAATTGGTTGACCCGACCAAGGACACGATGGTCGGCGGTTGGTCCCGACCGTGTAGAAGGCTTTTAAGTACGAGTTTTACTTCACCAAATACTTCTCGATCGCGTTTACGTTCCATAGAAATGTTAACGTAAACGCGATCGAGAAGTATTTGGTGAAGTAAAACTTAAATACTAAGCATACTGGGAAAATGTTCGCCGCGCCACCACCGGTCGCGCGTATTCTTAGCTCAAAATTAGTAAATTAATATGATTATTTTAAAACTTAACATTTATATTTCAGGGAGACAGCGGTGGACCGTTCCTAGTCTTCGAACCGAGTGGAAAATACGTGCAGGCGGGTATGTTCCACTACTTTTAATTTACACTACTACTACTAGTACTACTACTTATTATTACAATTTTTTACAGGTTTATTTTTAAATGAGTTTATTTATTGAATTTATTGAAGCACTGTATTGTAATTTTCACTATTTCTAACTCAAATTTACTGTTTGTCGGTCCCTAAGTAAATGCTCCTCTCAACCACTCAAAGCTGGTTGGTAAAGTTCCCATAAAGAGCTAGGTTTGCTTTTCCATTTGTACTGGTATATCAATGTTTGTCAATTGGCTAAGTAAAGTTTTTTGAAGAGATGCTAATTATATTTTTTTTCGACAGTCGGCGTTCTGGAGATCGAGAAACTGAGCTGTTTTATTTTTATCTCCTATCGTTTACAGGAAATGTTTTTTTAAGTGTTCGAGATGACATTTAATGTTGTGAGATTTTATGGCTGACAAGCCGTTCGTGCTCAGAACTTCAAATCGTTTGCGTTTCGTTTGCTTTGCGTTTTGGTGTGCTCAGTGTGGACCTCCGCATAAAATCCGGACTTTCAATTTTACCGCATTTCTCCACGACCTATGCACGATAATTGGATCACGATTGAATACTTTATCACTATTTTGGAACTGCTTCTTGGACAACGCAAAGCAAACGAAACGCAAACGGTTAGATTTCATTTGACATTGACAGAAGCGACAGTTGACTTCGTTTTTTTTTCTATTTCTTCTTAGTACTGAGTACGAACCGCTTCTCAGCCGTAAAATCTCACAAATGTCATCTCGAACACTTAAAAAAACATTTCCAAAAATAAAAGGAGATAAAAATAAAACAGCTGCAGTTTCTTGGTGTTGAAGTCGACCACTGTCGAAAATAAATATAATTAGCACCTCTTCAAAAAACTTTACTTAGCCAAGTACAGTATTGTTTACATTATTATCTACTTACCGTCTAAAAAAACGAATCCGATATTTTCAGGTATAGTATCCTGGGGTATTGGATGTGCAGACCCACGATATCCTGGTGAGTTTAATGAAATATAATGCTCTCATGCTCCTTCCTTGTAAGTCGTAAGAAAACTTATCAAAAATTTGGACTATCTCCGTTTGTTTCAGGCGTTTATACGAAAGTTAGCAACTATATAGACTGGATAAATGACCGTATCGCTGATGGAGAGACGTGCAACAATTAAAGAATGTGCGGTGAATGATGCTTCTTCGAGTTTAACAGTACTATTTCCAAAATAAAATATTTTTATCGCAGTTAAATGGACTAAGCGTAATTTATTAATGTATTGCGTAGACCTAAGAGAGATCTAATCTTACTGTCACTACTGATTTAAGCCCGTTAGTGTTTTTCGTAAACATTTAAACAAGTACATAAAATTTAAAACTGGGCAAGTGCGAGTCGATATCGCGTAGAGAGGGTTTCGTACAAAAATATTTTAATAATTTAATCAGCATTTATTATTTTACCAAATTAGGCATATTAAAAAAAAAGAAAAAAATAATATTTAAAATATATGAAAATAATTCCCTAGGCAAGGTTCCGGAGATACTGGCAGCGTTCCCCCTTTGAATAGCTAAGCTAATTCTATCTATTTTCTTTTGTTTGGGGTAGCTAACAGCTCTTACTTGCATATTCGGGAAATAAGATCTTGCAAGAATTATCAAATAAGTCAAAATGTATAAGTCTGAATTAAAAGAGCTCTAGATAAATCGATTTATTATAACTTTTGGTACGGTGAAATTACAAGCAAATAATCGCGTGGATAACTAATTTTCCCGTGTAAATTTTATGTAGAGCGTAAATATTTATATTAAAGGTCGGACGACGTAGCATTGTTATTTGTGGTTCACAGTGAGTGGTTATTGACTTGTGCAGACACTATGTTCCGTGTTTTATATTGTGTAATAGCTCTACTGGGCGTAATACAGGTTGGTATCATACCTGTAGTGCACACCATAATAGACTACGCAGATGAAATGGATAACTATTTCTTGGTGATATTTTGTATTTTAGGTCCAGCCGATACGTGGACAAGAAGAGTGCCGTAAGATTTATTGTCATATTAATTATAAATTATATAGTTTTAATAGATTCTTTAGAAAATGTTAAAGAGTATTGATTGGACGAATTAGACAAAGGGTCGATTTAAAATTCTATACATTTTGACATTACTATTCCTTTGTTAGCAATTAACTCATAGTTATACCGGGTGTTACCTGTTATAAACGACAAATAAAATAATTCCTAATAAGCCTCGCGTAGAATTAACTGTGGGTCATGTAGGAGTAATTCATTAGACCCTTGTCAGAAAACAATTCACGAAAAATTTATCCGTGGTAGAAGGCCTTGCACTTTGCGGTAATGGTAAGGATGTAGACTGTATCGCTTCCACAATCTCCAGACTTTAATGTGAGGTACGTTAAAAATACGGCCTATTCGCCGTGTCGATAAAGTCGGGTCTTCAAATATTAGATTCATTATACCGATTTCAAGCTGCACTATCAAATCTATGACGCGTTCATGCGGGGTCAAACGGAGACCAATTTTACTGAACCGTCTAAGTATGCAACTGCAACAATAATTAAAGCACTTTTAAAATATGAAAAGTAATACGAAAATATCATTATGCTTACTCGTTTTTCAATGTGTTCGTGGGGATAAGCCACGTTAGAGAGATCTCTCTAGGCAGATGTAATTTTCGCTATTATCACTCGCTCAATGTAAAGAAAGAAAGGAAAAAACATTTATTTATAAAAACAATAACAACACTTGTCTAAAATTAAACATACCTACATAAATGCTGTTACAAAAAGGTCCCGGCTCAGCATATCGCTGTTGAAACCACCAGCTAATAATGGCCTTCCGCCGGGGCACAGTAGAGATGATTATTGATGTACTTAACCAACCTTAATAACGAAAACGTTTCCCTTTAGATTGCGGAATGCCATCCGATGATGTAGTAGCAATGCGTATAGTCGGAGGCAAAAAGGCGGCACCACACGCTTTCCCTTGGACGGTAGCCATATTAAAAATGGATTACTTGCATTGCGGTGGGGCGCTTGTGACGGACCGTCATGTGCTCACAGCTGGTCATTGTTTTGCTGGGTAAGGAATGTTAAGGGCACAACCACATTATCTTCAACTGGAAAACGTCAAAGACTTGGAACGCTACTATGAACGACAATCTGCCACATGAATCTACTGGTTACCTGCAATCGTCGCAACGCCACTGGTCCACCAAGTGGGTCTAGCAACGTTGCCTCTTCCAATTCCTGGTCGCGGTTCTAACCTTTCTGCCCAATGGTTATCTGTTCTTCGAGCGATATATGGCCTCCATTGTCACTTCACTTCACCTCACCTTGTTCAAGGGCGCAGTACAAACAAGGAATCCTGAGAGCCCGTGACCTGTGACTCTCAAAGGTTCTTCATCATCATTATTTCATTCGAAAGATGTCCACTGCTCAACATACACCTCCCCAAAGCTTGCCAAACAGGCCAGTCCTGCGCTATCCGCATTAAACGCGTTCTCGCAACCTTAACCAGATCGTCGCTCCATCTTGTTGGAGACCTACCTACACTGTGTCTTCCGGTCCGTGGAGACCACACAAGAACCTTTTGGCCCCGTCAGCTATCAGTTACTACGAACGATGTGCCCTGCCCACTGACACTAGGGCCTGGCGATTTTTAGAACTATATCGGTGACTTTAGTTCTTGCGCGGATTAATTCATTTCTAATATGATGCCGTAGAGAATCTCCGAGCGTAGCCCTCTCCATCACCCTCTGAGAGATCTTGTGCTTTTTTATGAGGCTTATCATTAGCGGCCACGACGTCTCACTGCCATAAGTCATCATTGGCAACACACACTATTATTTAAAGACTTTTGACTTATTTTATATTGGACGACATTGGACGACAAGATATTGCTGAGCTTCCCTCAGAGATCCTTATAAATCTCTAACTTAGGTCGCCACTTGTATACAAAACTGTGGTAGGGGCCCACACATCGTTCCGATCATCCAGATCTAATTCGATGTGACCGATAAGAATCTAACGACATGCATCTAAGCGTAAATAAAAAAGTTTTTGTCAAAAATCCATTTTTAATACAAGCTTTTTTTGCTGACTGTATTTTGCTTCTGGTTACCAAAGACTATAGTCAAGCGAGCCCAAACTCTATGAGGTTGCGTCGTTTTAATTCGAAGTGCCTATGGCCGCCTTCCAGCTCCGTCATCAGATCAGCTCTATATAATATTGCATTGTCATTCGAATTACACTTGCATGCTAAATTTCAGCTTAATCGGAAATTGAGAAGTGGGTCAAATTTGACTTGCAAGATTTGATGGCACACAGATGACGGGACAGGTGAAAGTAAATAAAAGCTTGTAAAAAGACAATATTTAGGCTAGCTTTGACTGTTTCGTTATCTCGAGTTCGTATCTGTAATCTAACTGATACAAATCTCCTTTAATTACGTAATAAAGGTTGATATTCTTTCGATAAGACGAGACCAGAATTGAAATCGCGCCCCTTACCATTTTCATCCAGAATTGCTTTTAATAAATAGCACTATGAGATCCCAGCTAAACAGTTAGTGTTTGCTAAAGAGGGGAACATTTTATGTCCTCTTCTATAATAAATAATGCAGTGCAAGAAGATAATTATACCTACTAAATAGATGTAAACTCACCATTTTTTTAGGGAGAAATTTATCCAGATGTTTAGGGTGCTCGCCGGTGTGGACAACTTGAATAACCTGGAAGGTGTAGAGAGGAGGCTCGTGTATGACGTGATTGTGAATGAGAACTTTACGTCTACGGTGACTAGAGATGACAACGATATAGCTATTGCCACTCTGTATTACCCGGTGTCATTCGGAGTGGCTATAAAACCGATATGCTTGCCTGAACCATGTAAGAAAGAAATCTTTTATTTATTTTGTTATATACTATATCCTTCTCCTGCCCTGCTACTCGGCTTCCTTAGCCTTTTGGCTACAGCGACTTCTGTAAATAAATCGGAAGCAATCAGGTACGCAAGATTTATATTCAGGTGCACATGTATGTACATAACTGTGCTTCTTCTGACGACACCCTGGGCTTTTCATATTACCTTGCGTATAAGCTGGATCTACCATACCGTTGTACTTATAAGTTGGATGCTTCCGCAATAGAAGTGGGGGACTTCAGACTTAGTAGACCCCCTTCTAGCAGGTTTAGCCCGTGAGGTAGCACGATATAACGGGGTGTAGCAGCTACATGCATGATAGCTGCTTGGAGCCACTGGTGAGATATTACTGGCACCACGTCTCAATGTATATTCGGCGTCGATTGGGGATGTATACTGTAGCTACACCTCATGCACATATGGTTAGGGAGGGAGGGTAATATTTCCTTAAGCCAAGACGCTTAGCCAAAACCTTCCTGCTTCTCAATCAGGGAGAATAAGTACGAAGTAATAATAGTAAAGTAATAATTTAGCTCATCTGTAAGTACAAGATTGCTATAGCCAGATGGATATCTTCACTGTTTTGCTTAAACACTGTGACAGACAACCATTTAGATATAGAAACTAATAAGAACTGGCTAAAGTAGGAAGACAGATAAAAGTACAGGAAAATGTAAAAAGGTAGGAAAGTGGAAAAAAGGCGGAATGTCGGTAGGTACAGTCAAGTGTAAAAATATGGGTGCATACAACTTGCTTATAAATAGGTACACTCGTCAAAAGTGCCTTGGGATATTTTTTATCCCTAGACAGTTTTGAACATTTCAATACAAGCATTTTACTATTGAGTTAAAACATAAAATTTGTCTACGAATAAAAAATATCCCTAGGCAAAGCATTTTTGATGAGAGTACTTAGTACGTCCCATAGCTCTTTATGTCGTTGAATAAAGGGATGGTATAGGTAACGCCACCAGAGTTGACGCGGAATTTTGACGTTGTGTTGACGTTTAACGACAACACAACGTCAAAATCCCGCTGTCATTACATGAGATGTGGTTGTGTGCGTGGCCTCAACTCCGGTGGCATTACCTATACTTAATTATGAGAGGGTTAAATCGATACGTATTTTTGCATCTGACCGTACTATGTGGTGTTAGTTAACTGCTAAATAAAATTGTTTAAACTACTTTAAACGATCTAGCAGCCTGACCTCAAGAAAAATACAAATACGCAAATACGCAGACTTGATAAAATAGTCGCGGAGACAAAGTTGCTCGTGCGCGCATACCCCTAGGTTTTCAAATAATTTTGTTACAGTCCAGTACTTTGGCGGTTATGCGGGTACTATTGTCGGCTGGGGCCGACAAGCCGTTAACGGTGCTGGGTCAAAGGATCTCCTAGAAGCAAAACTGAAGATATTTTCCGATTATGATTGCATGAATTCCAAATTGAGGGAGCATCTTACAGAAAACATGTTTTGCGCTAAAGCTAAGGGGATCGATGGTTGTCAGGTACAGTCGCAGTCGCCATCGACACCCGAGCAGGATAAAGCCTTCCACAGACTGCAGCGCGGGGTGTGCTTGTGCGCGAGAAGGCGACGGAGCGTGCCCAGCGCGTTGCATAACACTGAATCATATACGCTGTGCCGCGCTGTTGGAGTGTGTCACCGTATAATATGATTCAGTGTTTATAGAACGCACTGGGCAGGGCACGCTCCGTCGGCGTCGCGCGCACGCCCCGCGCTGCGGTTTGTGGTGGCCTTAAATGCACAAAAATATCTGAACAGGCCTTATACTACGAAGTGCAAAATTCGAACTTCGTATCGTGCCATTCCTCTCACACTAATAGTATTTAATACAAGAGCGAGCAAGACGATGCGATACGAACTTCGATTTTCGAATTTCGGAGTAGCCCCCAGGAACATTATTACAATAATGTCGGACTCTAGTCCTATATCTATTAAATAAAAATTTCGTGTCACGGTGTTGTTATCGAACTCCTCCGTATCGGCTTGACCGATTTTTATAAAACTTTTTTTTCTACATTTGGTAGGTCTGAGAATAGGTTGTAGGCTATGGGTGCCCCTTTTCTCCCATAATCTTTTTTATCCGAATTTTGAAAGTTATAAATTGATGTCCATAATATTCTTGCTCATAAATATCGATGGTCATAATTTTTGTAAAGCATATCGCTTAATAGTTCTAACTGCAATGGGCCATAATCCCATTGATCATAACTTTAAAAAGTCATAATATTGATATCAATAATATTTAAGGGAATATCGTTGATTATTCAGAAACGTTATAGGGCATATATTTTAAAGTAATAATTGTTTTTAGTCATAATTTTTCATTACCTAAAATGCACTAACCATCTACATTGAATTCTATAACATCCAAAGGAACATTGATAATATTATTCAGAAACATTGTAAGACATATCGCTGGCAGCGAGCGAGCGAAGCGAGCGAGCAAGATTTTCAGGGCAGAAGCGACTCGGACAGGTTAGGTTCAGAAGGCTAAGGCGGGAGCGAAGCGTAAGCGTAGCTCCCGCCTTAGCCTTCGATGTTAGGTATTTTTTTTATGACAGCACAGAAAAGGATTATTACCTTTAATATTATGAAATGTCATTGACATTGAATGTTATTACAAAGTAATATTGTGCCTTAAAATAATTATGACCTGCGAAAAAAGACCTTGCAATAATTATTATGAGTGACTTTAGTACCTTTAATATTATGAAGTGTGATGCTTCTTGACACTGAATGATATGAGTTTACTTACTAGTCCTTACAATAATTATGACTTAAGAAAATCGTAGCTCTAATTTATGTTGTTTAATATTATGACTTCCGATAATATGACAAAGAAAAGTTATGACAGAAAACGTTATGGTCTTGAAAATTCGGAACAAAAATTTTATGGGAGTCATTATAGACCCTGTAGGCTATATTATTCGCAGACGGAGTCGCGGGCAACAGCTAGTAATATTTAATTATTAATTACTTATAAGAATATAAATTTCGAATTTCAAAGGTAGAAATTATTGCACTACATAAAACAATAATCAAATTAAATTACAATTAATTAATTATGGTCCTGTTCAGACCTTTTTGGCCACCTTCGATCTGTTTAGCTCTGAAAACAGTACCGTTATTGGCTGAATGTTGACGGACTGACAGACAATGTATAGCCAAAGTCAAAACAAATGAAGTAAGTACCCAGTCTCATTAATCCGTAAGAACTAAAGTCCACCACAAACCGGAATCGCGGGGCGCCGACGGAGCGCGCTCAGCGCGGTCAATAACATTAAATCATATACGCTAAGTGAATTTGGGCGCCTCCTACTTCGATACCTAATACTAGGCAGTACATCAACCATGAGTTACACTAGTTTACAGTGACCGTACTCGCTAGCGACGGCGTAAATGATTTGTATGGAGAATTGTGTACAGCGCCTCTAGCGGTCACTTACGGAAGTACAATTCTCCATACAAATAATTACGCCGTCGCTAGCGAGTACGGTCACTGTAAACTAGTGTAACTCATGGTAGAGGTACAGAACACGAATGCCATAACCAGTGCTAGCTAATGCGCTGTAGAAGTTTCTCTATTTCATGACTAAGTGGCAATAGGATCGTTACACTAGCTTCCTCAACATACCTATTTTATTTTTTACACTGACGTGCAAAGTTGTATTATTTTTCAGGGAGACAGTGGTGGCCCGCTAACAGTAATTGACCCGAGTGGAAGATATGTACAAGCAGGTAGATTTTAATAGTAGTTACTTCTTAGAGCGTGATGAAACAGGATCTAATTAAGTAGTTTAGTGTAGGTAAGTGAGAGTTATACGTAGTATGTAGTTCATGTGATAGGTAGAGACACTTAATATGTTCTTGAATGGATG
Organism: Archips xylosteana; assembly: GCA_947563465.1. Lineage (NCBI taxonomy): Eukaryota > Metazoa > Arthropoda > Insecta > Lepidoptera > Tortricidae > Archips > Archips xylosteana. The sequence goes on from OX387351.1 coordinate 16,102,492, forward strand.
CAATCATGTATTTGTTATTTAAATATTTATGTGCTCTTGTCCTATGTTCAATATACCAATGTTAAAATAGTTGTATTGTCTTCTAATTCGAATTGCGCCTATATTTGTAGAATAGCAAAAGCGTTATACGTAAACAAACTTTCAGGTATTACGTCTTGGGGTATTGGATGTGCAGATCCACGCTACCCGGGTAAGTTGTAATGGCAGGGTGTTAAATATGTATATGTATTAATAAACCATAGTATCTTGTGCATACTACCAGTAACCGTCGTGAGACTTTACTGGCTTGAGCTTCAAAGGAAGCTAAGGAAGTGTAAAGACATACTTTTTTATTTGTTTTCAACTAGGTACATATTATTTTAAATTTCAGGGATCTATACCAAAGTCAGCAACTATGTTGACTGGATAAAGGAACATACAGCCTCCGGAAATACATGCAATTAAAAAGATAAAACTGTTACCGTTCTATCAGTCATACTTACTGTGTTTTATTTTTACGTTAACCTATTCTAGGCCTAGATCAGTAGTAAGTAGAAGCGACCATTGCCCATCTGTTTACGTAATTAATGAAACTAATTGTATGCCAAATTTAATATAAATTAATAGTACATTGTGCATCAAGGGCCGTAAGTAGGGGATTACTAACGAGAGCCTATTAGAAGCCCGACGCCGAAGGCGGAGGGCTTTTAATGACTCGAGTTTGTAATCCCCTTACTGCCCGTGATACACACAATGATTTTCATCACACTGCGAGGAAAAATAAATCCAAAAATGAAATTATTTTGTCTCTAAACACTTAAATTAATTAAATAATGGCTACCGGCCAATACAGATTGTCACTATTTTCAAGTCATCTACCACAGATAAAGTAAACTGTTTATAATTCGAATGGCCATACGGCCACATTGTGCCAACATGTTAAAAAAATACTTACTAAAATTATTGCAAAACTATTTGATATAAATTTAAAATATAAAAATAACGAATTTTCACGAAGCTTAGATAAGTTTTGTGTAGTAAAATTTGGGTTATAGCTAAGTTTAAAAGATAATAAATAAAACGTTGGCTGACTTGAAACCTCCTTAGTCTGTTTGCAAATTTTAAAACTAAAGTTAGAACTCCCTTGGGAAGAAAAACTGTACGTAAATCCATAACTCCCTTAAGAACAAATTAGGCCTTTGACATTTAGTATACAGGCATGAAATAACACCATTGACGAACAAGTGTGATGAAAACAATATATCTCACGTGGGTTGGCTAAAAAATTCCCGGCCAGACTATGAAACCTACAAAAAAAAAAAATAATAAACTGTAACAAGTCGGTGTCTGTACATTGAAAATATTTGAGAGAAACTGCTAGTTACTATACCTATATTAGCGCAATGTAATCTAAGAAAACGATTTTTAGAATTTAATAATACTTATTGTCAGTTTCCATTTTTCTGTGCGTTATTGTTCGTGATAAACTCAGAAACGGGATATGGTTTTCTTTTCACTTGTAGAAAAATCATTTTACAATTTTTATTAAATCATGGTTTGGCTAGGAATTTTTTAGCCAATCCACTGGAAATTTAATTTTTGTAATGTTTTAAATTTGGTATTAAATTATTTTCATCCATTACGCGGGTGGGTGATGGTTGCTTCTAGCTCAGTAGAAAACTATCGTAGGTATAGTACGTTGTGGAAGAAACAAAAACATTACTTAGCTCCTAAAAGCAAAAATTATTAATTTTTAAATAAAACAGTAACTGGTTAATTGAGAAATGAAAATATTTTACTGCGATTTTTTCGTAAGCTAAAATCTTTGATGAAATTGAAAAGGTCTTTTCGCAAAAATGTCCATAAAAGTAGGTACCTAGTCATTGTTAACTGCACAAAAGGCGAAGTGAATTCTTGACAGTCGATCTAAAGTTGAAAAACAAAAATCTTTGCTGGAACGCTTAGCTACCTCTCCAAGCAATGTTGCATACAAATTCCCTTGTTGCCTACTTAACAACTTTTTAAAAATATGAAGCCAGTCTCACGGCAAGACTAAGTATTTAAGGCCAACACAAACCGGGAGCGTGGGGCGCCGACGGAGCGTTCCCAGCGCGCTCTATGTATAACAGTGATCAAATATACGGTGACACACTCTGTCAGCGAGGCTTACCGCATTTGATTCATTGTTATTGACCGCGCTGGGCACGCTCCGTCGGCGCGCCGTCCTTCCAGTTTGTTGTGCGATTTAATGCCTGCATGGTCTATTTTTATCAGAATTAAATTATATTAAGCTTTTTAGTTCTTTTTATTAACATCTACTTTATAAAAGCTTGATTTCAAAAAAGTTTTTTTTTCTTTTAATTTAATTTTTAACTTTTTAGTGGCCACCTTCCAGAGCTCCATCATCAGACCCTAGTTACCATTTGGGGTCAAAGCACTCGTCAAGACGAATCAAACGAGCCCAAACTCGACGGCGTCGTGTCGTTTACCCTTATACTACGAAGTGCAAAATTCGAACTTCGTATCTTCGTAATTAACTAAATTTCACTCTTCAAAATGGCATAAAACACATAAAAACAAGGGAAAACTGATAACAACGTTTGGTATCCAGCTGGCTACCACGGCGACTCAGAATTTGACACACTGACGTTTAAGATGGTGGTGTTTGTCTATGCTTCACTCTTTTATTCACAGTGAGACTTTGCATGTGCTAGAAAGAGACACATGATGGTTTTTTGTTCGTCTTAAATAGAGTTGGTCCATTCTATAGTACGTCCATGATATATATAGGTATACATATAGTTACGTCACATTAGTTCTTGAGCAGCCGTAGGGCAGCAGCACCTTCCATACATGCATATTTGACCATAGAGGTGCCACTCTTGTTAATATAATATTACAATACTTTTTGGTAGCCCCCCAGAGCTCTTATGGCCACCTTCCAGCTCCATCATCAGATTAGCTCCATGTCACAATAATTATTGCATTGTCACCTGATTTAAACACATGCATGCAAAATTTCAGCTCAATCGGTAACCGGGAAGTAGGTAATTTAACTTGCAAGAGATGATTACAGATAGACAAACATCGGGACAGGTAAAACTTAAACCTATGTTTAGCCAACAATTACCTATTTTCAGACCTAAAGGCATCCACAGACCGCAATGCGGAGCGTGCGGCGATAGCGACGGAGCGTGCCCAGCGCGCTCTATAACACTGAATTAAATAAGGTGTGCCGCGCTGCTGGTGTGTGTCACTATATAAATGATTTAGTGGTATTGACCACGCTGGGCACGCTCCGTCGGCGCCCCGCGCTTCGGTTTGTGGTGGCCTTTAAACTTTAAAACAATGTTCAGCCTCAGATTATTTAATAGCAGCCAACAATTATCTATTTTCAGGCCTAAGCAATAATGTACTATATTAATATTTTGAATAGACATTCGAAGTTGGAATACCACCCATTCAAATAGTGTTTTCTCTGTTGCACACAGCTCATTTGGTATATTTGTTGTCCTGCTGTCAGAATCGGACAGTGAAAATAATGCTATCCTTCTTTTCCCTCTTGATAACCTCGCTTGAGCTTGCTTGTTTCGTTCGTTTCATTTCATGTCATGATCGTGTGTGTCGGTCGCGCGCGGTCGGTATCGGTCGGGTCTGTCTCGGTCGTGGTCGTTGTTTCTACTACTGTGCAGTGCAATGAGCTTGGTGCTCAATCAAATCAATTAGTTTGTACTTACTTCAAATATTTCGATTAAAATTGCTTCGATGACCAATGTAGCAACAAATAAGATATTACTCTTAAACACCGTAGAACACGAGTGTCGTTAGGTGTCATGTGCTAAAATAATACCATCAAAATGCCTGGCATTAGGAAATATCGACGAGACACCAGCGAAGTCAGCTGTTGTTTAAAATATGTTATTTTCGGTGTTAATGTATTGTTTTGGGTGAGTATTCCTATTATTTTATTTGTGCAGAAAAGTATTATTGTTTTATTCATCGCCACTCTCTGTGAATTCTTTTCCGTCACCTTTTACATTTTTCGTTTCGCTAATGCATTGTACCTAAACAGCAAGTGCAGTTCAAGGCTAATAAAAACAAAAAAGACACAAGTTATATGGTCTTACGTATTAGGAACGATCTGATTTCCATATTTACGCAGGTTTTAAGCAGCCAGTGTGTCACAATTTTCTTTTGTTTGGTTGTTTTAAAATGAGGCCACCTCAATATTTCTAACAGTACTTGACGTTACACATCCTCAATACTTCGAACGTGATTTTAATCGTGTAGCGAAATTGTTTTTGTAAATGAAATCCTATTGCACATTATTTGGAATTGTCAGAATAATTATTTAGACATTCATAATGAGGTCATTCAATTTTAGCAAAACAATTTTTTCTATTCATACCTAAATATGTTTTCATAGAATACTCCAATATTAATATCTTGATCATAAATGTATGTAGTCTATACATAATCTGACCATTTTTTTGTCACCTTTTAACAGGACAACAACTTTTTAAGGAGATTTTGGGAAGAAACCAACTTTTTATTGCAATAACAAACATCTTACCACCCAATATTTAATTTTTTTTTTTCTATGCGCTAATATACTAGTACTTACTGGGCGACGACTTCAAAACATAAATAATCAATTATAAAAAAATAAATAGTAGATTTATTTTAAAATATGTATTATCTTTAACAACATAGATTAAACTACATAAAGACATCTGATTCGGTTTTCTCTTCTGTGATTCTGTGCGCAACTTTTATCAAAAACGCTCACATGTTGTCATTTAAAATTTTCTGAAAAGGGACATTTTTGGGCCCCTAAGTTGTTTTTCGGACACCGGGATAGAGTACCTGAAAGCGGGACATATTACACACGGGTCACATTATCTATACACTCCAAATATTAACCACAAATCAAATGTTTTCTTTGCACAAAGATAGCGTGAGAGACGGACATTGTTATAGACAACTTTTTTTTTAATAATTTAATAATGTGAAGGCATATGCTGGTTCTGACTGTCTTAATAATTTTATAGTTCTTGGGTCTGCTCATCCTGGCTGTGGGTGTGTGGGCATGGATGGAAAAGGACACCTTCAGCAACCTGTCGCAAATGACCAACATTGCACTGGACCCTGCTTTCATATTGATGTGTGTTGGTAAGTACCTCATTCACATTGACATTGTATTGGAAATTGATAAGTAGACATCGGATTATATGCATTTGCATGTTTGCATATGCAAATGCATATAATTGTATTCTTATAGCGTTATTGGATATTTTAGTACTTTTTCACTGACAGTGCTTATTTCAGCAGTTATTCGTATTGGGCGTGTTGTATTATGCCGTAAATTGATGCAATTATGAATGGCACCAAACAAACTCTGCCTGAAGAGTCTGCAGAAATGGTGCCAAACTTCAAGTTCTGTCTGGTAACGTCAGTTGACGTCGAAAGGTTATTTTCAGTTTCAGCCTATAAATTAATATTAAGTGACTAACAGACGTCGCAAGTTTGCTGCAGAAAATATGGAAAAATATGTTATTGTGAAAATAATCGTAAATTGTAATAATAAATGGTTTTTTGATTGTGCATATTTCGTCCTTTTTTAGTGCATATTTGCATGCATATTTTGGCATTTTGATAGTGCATATAATCCAATGTCTATTGATAAGCTACATGCCATGGTGTAAAATTGTCCCATTTAAATACATACAAATAAGTACTTAAGGTTGTCACAACTTTGTAATAAACATGTTTTGTTTGCACAGTGGCTTAGTGTTGGTTTTTGCCAACTGGAATTTTGCTACCTCCCTCGTCCACCCCTACTTTGGAGTTATTTTTATTTCCAGTTGAAAAAATGGTTGCGCTTGCTACAACCCCTTTTATATACCTCTTATCCCATCTTCCATGCCCTCACATGCTATGCCACTGTGTGTGCAAAATTTTATGAAACAACAGGAAATAGGTATTTCTTTTCTCCCACATTGATGAAACATACAGTTTTACACTCCCATGTAGCATGACAATAAGCCATAAATAGAAAGTTTTCCTGTAGCTATTTAAATTATATAAAAGGATAATCTTGTATGTGATTATGGTAAGGTAAAAAAATACAATGTTTATGCTAAATAAGGATTATTAAAATTGTGCTCAGGGCATTACCATAAAACAGCCAATAGTGTCATTAGTAGTTAAAAAAGAAAATTACCTTCTGTATATTTAATAACTACACCTAATGACTTGTTGCACAACACTTGCCAGGTAGCTATTGGTTGCTAGGTAGGTACAGGTGGGGTAAGAAAAGGCTTGTCACCTTAAAGTTGGCATTTGCTTGCACCAAGGTGATTGTCAGTCCTGTCAACATCTAATTTCAAACAAAACAGAATATCAGATTGACATTTAAAGGAACTAAAAGTCTATAACTTGATAAAGGATGATTAATAACTGGTGAATGTTTTTGTACCCTGATTGTACCTAAGTATCTGGTGATTTTATAATAATTTAATAATAATAATTTATTTATTGCATGTTTTGTTCATAATATATTGACAGTATTGGCATAAAGTTGAAAAATGTAGGTTGAATAAGTGTAAATGCAATGCTGGTGGTAGGAACTAGTGTAGAGTCTGTCTGTATATTTACCACCATCTGAACCCTAAAATCTGGTATTCTGTTATCTGGTGTGTATCTATATAAAATTACCCAAACAAACCTCATAATAAACCCATATCCACACAGTTGGATGCTTAATTGTCTGTCCCACAATGGAATATCTCATACTATTCTTAAAGGCCTGTATTCACTTTGATTGGTGTGAGTGCAAGTGATAAGTAATTGAGGATGATTAGTGCAGGTGTGTAGTGCAAGTAGTGTCCAATTCTTGTTCTGGCTCTGTTAAGTAATTTCCAAACCAGATGTGTTTAGTGGCAGGCACGCTGCGATTGAGGGGGAAGGGAGGGCGCGCGGGACGTGGCTACTCGCAATTCACTCGCAAAAAAATAGAACACGCTTCTAATCACGTTACTACGTAGCCAACTAATCACCTGCACTAATCAGTCGCTGTCCACACTTGTTTTCTCCTAATCACTAATCAACAGCACTAATCACCTGCACTAATCACTAATCAAAGTGAATCCAGGCCTTAACTACCAGTGTTAAGTGTCCAACTTAACACCACTCACACAAGTTATCAATTCCACTCTTATAGGTAACGCCACCAGAGTTGAGTTGTGGCCACGCACACAACCACATCTCATGTATGTTGACGTTTAACGACAACACAACGTCAAAATCCCGCTGTCTTTACATGAGATGTGGTTGTGTGCATGGCCTCAACTCTGGTGGCGTTACCTATATCTGTAGTTTGCATAAATAAAGCCGTTCAAAACCTATTGTTTATTCATAAATACAAACTTTATTCTTTCTTTGTTTAGATATCTCTTTTCATTGAAAAACAGGATCTTCTTTAATTTTGTCAGTATCAATTTGTATATTTCATAGTCTTAAAATATGTAATAAGTAACTACATGTATGTTAAGTAAGTTTAGGTATATAATTTAAAATCATATTTAAATACATACTCATGTAGGCAATAATAAGAAATACAAACAAACTAAGGTAAACTAAGCAGGCCATTTTTTGTATTCACATAAAAATTGAGGATTCATGTAGGGAGTGCAAATCTTCTTTCCCAAAAAAATGACTACACAACACAACTAACAAATATCTCATCTCTCATCTTTTTTTCGTAGAAGTAGCAAGACTAATTGGGCAGTAAACATTAGAATTAGCAAAAACAATTTGCTGCAATAATCATAAGATTGTAATTGATTCAGAATTTAGATAAAACACTTGAAATTACAAATATTTACAAATATTCTATTGTACTCTGTGTTGATAATGTTTTTACTAATTAAAATCGATTTAAGAGGAAGTAGGTATGCTTTTAAATCTATGCGGATCTAACCATATGAAAATAAAAGTTCTGACTTTTTGACTGACTCGTCAAAAGGCCTTTGAACCTAGAAAGCTGAAAATTTGAAGATGTGCGATTTTGATTTTGTGTGTGTGATTGTGCGATTGTGATTGCGACCACGTTAAAAAATAAGTTTAAGTAGGTACTTAAATTCCTTGTTAAGAAGGAAGTATAATATTAAAATATACGACAATCAATTATCCAGCTGGTAAAGTATTGTGACATTGTAATAGGAAAAAGTTATGGTAAAACTGGATGTAAATATGTGCATGAAGGAAAAATTATAGTCCCCTATTTGGGTTCTGTCTGACTCTTTATGGCGCTCTCCACAGAAAGCGACACCCGATCATATAGTTACCTAACATGTATGTATAACGACCGCTTTAGCCTAGTTGGTAGTGACCCTGCCTACGAAGCAAGAGGTCCTGGGTTCAAATCCCGGTAAGGGCATCTATTTGTGTGATGAGCACGAATATTTTTTCCTGAGTTATGGATGTTTTCTATGTATTTAAGTATGTATTTATCTATATAAGTATGTTTATCGTCGTCTAGTACCCATAGTACAAGCTTTGCTTAGTTTGGGACTAGGTCGGTTTGTGTAAGATTGTCCCCTAATATTTATTTTATTTATTTATTATTTATATGTCCACCTAGGTAAATACTTTTTCCTTTGCTCTTGTCAGTTGAAAACTGCATGACGTTAACTGTTACAAAATCCAACTTTTCATTAGTATTAGCTCTATATACCTACGTGAAAGTTTGTATGTATGTGTGGATGTATGTTACTCTTTCACGCTAAAACGGTTTGACGTATACTGATGAAATTTGGCGCACAGATAGTTTATCCTCATCGTCATCCCAGCCTATATACGTCCCACTGCTGGGCACAGGCCTCCTCTCAGAATGAGATGGCTTGGGCCGTAGTTCCCACGCGGGCCCAGTGTGGATTGGGAACTTCATGTTTTCCTTCACCGTAAAGCTCATGGTAAATTAGAAATATAATTTCGCACATAATTTTTGAGAATCTCAGGTCAGGTGCTAGCCAGGATTTGAACCCACGACCCTCTGCTTGAGAAGCCAAGACGTGGTGGCCTAGCCTAGTGGTTTGACCAGATAGCTTATAACCTGGAACTGGACACTTTTTATCCCGAAAAATTGAATAGTTCCCGCGGAATAGCGATAAATGACTTCTCCTTAGACAGAGTCGCGGGCAACAGCTAATTAATACCTAAATGATTATTGCTTTAATTTGCGTTTAATTTTTTATTCATATAACCATGATTTTGCTTTCCAGGGACCATAACCTTCATAATCGGCTTCACGGGCTGCGTCGGCGCATTGCGTGAGAACACTTGTCTATTAGCTTGCGTGAGTACAACAGAACTATTATGCCAGTAATTAGTATACAAATTACAACTACGAGTATGTTTATTGACGTACAATTTAGTTTACGCAATTAAACAATTGGCATACAATTTGATAATGACAATATCAATGGCGATAAAGCCGCCCGTTGCTTACGGCTTACCGTGTAAACTTTCTAAGTGTACCTACACTCTGAACTGTTTGTGTTGTTCAATAAAGAGTTATTGTTCATATTGTATTGTATCAAACAGTGGCACATTTACACATCTGCCGTTAGTAGGATATTCAATTTATGACGTCCTTACTAACATCAATTCAATAGCCTAAATTTTTATTGTAATGTTGAAATATTGGACGCTATTCGAATATTTAAAAAAAAATCATATATACAAAAGTACGTACTTACCTAAGACTTTGGATTATTCAGTAGGTATACTAAACAATTGTTAAGAGCGTTTATACCTGCAATTCGTATACGGGCCAATCAACTTTTAAACCGACGTTTTTGGCGTCTCCTGCGTTACCAAAATTGTCTCTGGCGTTACCAAAAAATCGTACTTCCAACAAGATATTTCACGGTTTAATAGGTTAAACTTACGTAGGATGGCATGTATTCATGCTATTCATCTATTAACCCTTCGTATGCCTTGTACCGGATCCGTACCCAATTTAAGGCTTTCTTTTTGTATTTTTTTTTAAATCTGTATCATTGGATTTATATGAAACTGTTGAGGCTAGAATGCACGACTTTTTTTTTTTTTAATTCCGGCATACGAAAGGTTAAATTACAGAAAAAAACATTTTTCTTACAAAAATCATCAATTGTTTGAAAAATGTCGCGGACAGATTAGTGTCGGTTTAAAAGTTGATTGGCCCATACACCACATTTTTAATTTTCATTCAATTTTTATGGAATAATCGAGAAAAACTAGCAAAAATGCAACGTTGCCAGCTCAGCAGGTATAAACGCTCTTAAAATTTCGAGACTTCTTTTCTGCGTGTTGTATAATGTTCATTTTAGACGACCAGATGGCCTAGTGGTTAGAGAACCTGACTACGAAGCTTGAGGTCCCGGGTTCGATTCCCGTGTCGGGGCAGATATTTGTATCAAAAATACGAATGTTTGTTCTCGGGTCTTGGGTGTTTAATATGTATTTATGTATGTATCTATCTATATAAGTATGTTTATCCGTTGCCTAGTACCCATAACACAAGCTTTGCTTAGCTTACTTTGGGACTAGGTCAATTCGTGTGAATTGTCCCGTGATATTTATTATTTTATTTTGTAATACATAAAAAATCGGCCAGATAGGCTCCAGCCTATTCAACGTGCTGGTAAATCCGACACTGATATCAGGCCCCTACTTCACCAACGTGACAATTGTCAGTGACATGTGTCGAAACACTATTGTACCACTAGCGGGTTCTTGGCATTGAATGTGTTAACAACATTCATGTTGTGAAACGAGAATATTTTATTCTAGTCGACATGCTTGTAGATTTGTCGGTAAATCTTGACATGAGATCAAAGCTGTGTCAATCTTGCGTTACTATTGTAGTATTATGTGGTTAACATACGCGTATGTTTTAATATTATTCACATGTAATTAAGGTGCGAAAATTGCCACTCTGTAAATTGATTATCTTCATTCTTGTTACAGTACGCGGTTTTTCTCGCATTGCTTTTGCTCTCCGAGATGACTACCGGAATACTGTTCTTTGTATTCAAAGACTGGGTAAGCATAATACATAGCTTTTAAATACTTAATGTTTTTAGGCTAGCAACAGATGAAAGGAAAGGTAAAGTCTACCGTCGCTGTCATGCCTACAAAGTGCCGGCCGATACGCGGAATTCTCAAGCGCAATGGCCATCGGGGCCTATCGGCAATGGCCTGTTTTTATCATACCTAATTTTAACCCGACACGCGTCCTGTGGACTAATTAGTCGACTACACTATAAGTAAACTGTTTAAATGCGTCCTCGCCTGCGCGGTGGGCTGGGGGGTATGACGCCAAAAGGGGCCGGGAGAGGTGCGGCTAGGGTTACCATATGTAAATAGAAGGATGCCTGTCTGTGGTACCTAAAATGCCTGATTTTTCAGAAAAATGCCTGTCTAAAGCAAAACGCTGTAAGTAATAAGTAAAAGCCAACAGATAATAATGAAGAAGGATGTTTATTACTGATATTTGTCAGAGGACATTATGCAAGCGTGAAATTTTTAAAAATGCCTGTCTCAGACCAATGCTGGCCGCACACCTGTCTAAACCTTAAAATGCCTGTCAAATGCGGCAAACGCCTGTCAATTCAATTTTTGGGATAATTATGGCCCCATCGAACGGTGCGATGATTCCGCCAATGTCGAGGTTGGATAAGACACTGCCAGACGACCTTTGGTCAAGTACGGTAGAGCTGTCCGTGTTCGGTAGAATACCAGCCACAACCGATCTAGAACAAACAAGTTAAAAACTGCCACCACTATAGATACAACACTACATACTTATAACTAGCAACTAAGTTAGGCCCATATATTATGGGGCAAATCTAATAGATTAGAAGGAATATATTTGGAAAATAACTATTTATGAGACTATTTAATTATATTATAATCTGATGTTATTTTTAGATAAAAATGAGTCTAGTATACTACAAAATCAAACGCCTGTCATATGGTAACCCTAGGTGCGGCCGGCAGGCACACACGGCACACTCGCCGCCCGCACCTCTCCCGGCCCCCTTTGTCGTCATACCCCCCAGCCCCTGTACCGCGCGGGCGCGGACTCATTTAAACGGTTTATTATAGACTAATTTTATTTGTAGCAATAAAATAGGGATTTGGATACAGTTTGCAAGAAAACGTGTTTATATTGATTTGTTTATGCTTAATTAATGAACTGAAACAATTGGACCTCTGCAAAGTAACGCCTGATTCAATAAATTTTGCTTAATTGGATGCTATAGTAGTGATTGTGTCAATGTCAAAGAAAATTTAATACTGGGCATGGTTTTCAGATAAAACTTCAAGCGACCACAGGTTTCCAGACATTCATCACGCATTACAGAGAAGATCCCGATCAGCAGAACCTCATTGACTGGATTCAAGAAGACTGGGTAATTTTTTAATTTTCTCATCAATGTACTTAATGAAAATTAATGCATTATCGTCCGATATTTAAGGTAGTTTACTAGGAATGAAATTCTATTGAAATTACAGTCGTTTTAGATTGAGAATAAGAATGTGTGCGTTTTGAGAGTTCACAAAGAGTATATCAATTGATTGGATTTCAGACACATAACCTTTCTGTTTCTGTTAACGCATAACAAAAGAAAACCCTCGCATAAAATGTAAAACATGATGTTTCTCATTACCAATTTTTGGCATGTACTTTGTTTGGCAACGGGACAATACGCGTTACTTGCTCCTAATTAAAGTTAACTTCAAATGGTCTGGTCTTTTCAAATATTATTATAACTAGATTGAAAAAAAAATATATTTGCTAAGTTTATTTGCGGCGGATTCTTGGCAATGATAGTCTTTCCGAAAGTGCTGGTAATAAAAAAGTGACGCGTAAAAGAGCCCATTGCGGCCTCATTATCATCATTTAAGTCGTAAGACGTCCGCTGCTGGACATAAGCCTTTCTCATTGATACGCAATATTTACGGTTGGAAGCGGTTTTTATCCTTTGCGAACCTGCGGCCTTTACCAAATCATCCGTCCATTTCGTTGGTGGACGTCGCACGCTGCGCTTGCCAGTCCGTGGTCTTAATTCGAGAACTTTTCGGTAGCAACGGCCATCTGTTTTCCGGTCTATTTACAGAATTCAAGTTTTGATTTTGGAACGTGATATTTGACAGTTGCAATGCTGCGGCGTAGAAGGCCCTCGGGACTGGGATCGCAACGCGTACTTCAACTGCTCGAGCGGCGCCGTGGGCTCGCGAGAAGCTTGCGGGGTCCCTTTTAGCTGCTGCCGAAGCAAGCCGCAAGACATCATACGGAACAAACAGTGCGGTTACGACGTGAGGAAGCCTTCTTATGTGAGTATAAATACATACTGTGTTTTGGATCAAAGACAGGTTGGATAGCAAAGTTAGATAAAGAGGTCAAGCTAGAGTAGCGCTTTCTTACGGAAGTTTAAGAAGAAATTATTACCTTCTCTTGTAACTAATAAATTTAGTAATAAAATTTAATTTCCTGTCTCCCCTGATGGAAAGTCAAAATGAGACTAAAGTCTTTAAGCACCTGAGAATTGATGTTTAGATGTAGGTCAAGGCCTTTAATTTTCGTGTCACAATGGAAAAAATAAATGGTAATTTTAACTACCTGCTAATGCAGCTTTAACAGTGTGCAACTTTTTGGTCTTCACACACTTATCACGCAAATAATATTTACCTCGATGTTTCGGCCACATTGCAGCAGCCGTAGTCACGAGTTAACCAAAACTCGAATCACTTGTACCACCATGACAATCGTCGCAGCGTGAGAATTGGGTTTGGTCAGTATCTTTTCAGACTGGGTGAACTGGATTTATATTACACCTTTTTTTCTGATTACGACTATGTGTAATTGGCATTTTGGCGAGCAATTTAGAACATTGCGCACATTTAAAATGAAACTGACTTAATCCGAAATATTCTCATTTCAAAACTAAACCTAATTTATTTTACACAAAGTTTATTTTTGAAATGAGGTTCTTTTTGATTGAATCAATTTCATTTTAAGCGTGCGATTGGTTGATAAGATAACGATATCGGCATCTTATTATCTTATTGGGTCTTTAAATATTTAAGTCTATGTTAATTAAAACGCACTCATGTGTATGTAGACTAATGTAGAGGTACAATTGTGCGTATTTACTATGGAGTTTCAATTCAACGACTTCTACACCTGGTAGCCGCTTCTATGGTTAGGTTAGGTAAATTCAATGATCAAATCTATAGCAACTGAGCGAGCGCGTGATTCACGAGAGAGGCTGCTTGGCCGCGGGCGAAGACTGGCTGCAACGGCGGCTGATCGCCGTCGCCGCTGGATTCCTGGCGTTCATAGCTCTGAAGGTTCAACACTAGCTTTATAGCTATGGCATGGCAGTTGACTAAGTAAGCCTGGCGTCTTACTGGCCAGGATTACGCGTGACCGGCGTAGGTTGTACGACATTGCGTGTTTTGACAGTAACCGCCCGGCCACGACTTTGCGCGTTTAGCGGCGCGGCAAGCGTTTTATCAGTTCATTGCGTGTACCGCCAGGTAACTACTGTACGGCGAGCGTCTCGGCCGCGCAATGAATACAGAAAACGTTTGCCGCGCCGCCAAACCTGCGAAGTCGTGGCCGGGCGATTAGGCTGCTTTTACACGAGCGGATATATCGAAAATTTTGGAATCAATTATAAAAGATAAAATTATACAACACTTTGAAATAAACAATCTATTTAATTTGAATCAATATGGCTTTCAAAAAGGAAAATCGACTACAATGGTATTAAGAAAAGTGATCGATTTTGTGCTTGAGGCTTTGGATGGATCGCAGAAATGTTCAAGCATCTTTTGTGATCTTTCAAAAGCCTTTGATTGCTTAAGACACGGAATACTTTTGGAAAAACTTAAGTACTATGGATTTAGGGATAGGGAATGGGATATCCTAAAAAGCTATCTTTGTAATCGAACACAAGTAGTGCAGGCTAATGGATCATTTTCAGGACAAATTGAGCTAGATATAGGAGTACCACAGGGATCTATATTAGGACCATTGTTGTTTTTGATATATGTGAATGATTTACCTAGTTGCCTGCCGGAATATGCAATGGTCACCTTGTTTGCAGATGATACACACGTAGGACTGAAGGACAAAAATATTTCTAATTTGAAAGGAAAAATTCAAAATGTGTTCGAAACGCTTAAATGTTGGTTTCACGCTAATGGCATTGTTCTGAATCAGTGTAAATCAAATTTGCTCACTTACAATTATAAATCCACTAAGGACATGGAAATATATACAGACTTGGGTTTGAACATCGTTAAGGACACAACTTTCTTGGGATATAGAATTGACAGTAAATTGAGCCATTCACTTCACATAAACCATGTTTGTAGTAAGATAGGTAGGGGTAATTTTGCGTTACTCAAACTAAAACCGCTTCTAGATAGAAAATCTCTGCTAAAGGTTTACTATGCTATTATTCATTCAAATCTTAGCTATGGTGTAACAGTTTGGGGAAATGGATGTGATATTCAAAAACTGCTTATACTACAGAAAAGAGCTGTGAGAATTATGAATGGTCTGCGTAGGTTTACATCAGCGAGAAATTATTTTGTAAAAGACAGTATTATGACAGTAATCTCATTGTATCTATTTATTAGCCTAGTAGATGTTCATCAGGAAAAGGGAAATTTAAAAAAATGGTCAGATGTACATAATTTCAACACCAGGAACAAGAATAAAATTTATTTGCCTAAATCGAAGTTAAGGAAAACATTTAAACAAGGTTTGCCACTAAAAATATATTTGTATAATTTAATTCCTTTAGAAATAACATCATTAGAGTTAAATAAGTTTAAAAGAAAATTGAAACAGTTTTTTGAAATGCAACCTTTGTATACAATAAATGAATTTATAGACTTGTTTAGAGGACGATCCAAAAATCATATCTTAGAAATGTTTAATTACTTAGATTAAAGTTGTTCGCATGTATTTAGTATTAATGACTTGCTAAATGTGACTGATGTTACTTGGCCAAATAAACGAATCTTGAATCTTGAATCTTGGAGCGTGCGAAATAAAAATCCACCAATAGAATTGATAAAATCATCGCTCCTCTGCAGAGGGAGTTGCAAAAGTAGTTGGTATAATAGTAGTAGTAGTAGAGCAAAGAATAGGAGCCGGGAAGCTGGGCAGAGAAATGAGCGTGAGGTAGCTCCGCGTATGAAAGAATACGGTCCGCAACTCTGCTCCGCATTATCCCCTCAAATAAAAATACAAATACAATTATTGCCAGACCATAGTAAATACATAGTAATATCTTAATGGTACAGGATGTTCTTACATCTATTATGTTCTACCCTAACTAATCCTGTGGACAGGCAGTCTAAATCCCTGGACGGGCGTGTCGACTATAAGCAATAAATGGGGGATACTGGATACGTTTGGTGTGCTCCTGGTCGCGCGTAGTCATGGTTGGGTTAAAGGTCGCCGATTCCTGCTGAATTGAGTCTTAGTTCGGGATTTTAATCACTGTACAGCCGCCAAGTACAAACGCAGAGCACGCGTTATTCTTCTCTACAATACTTGCTTATAAGTTGTGGGCAGTTCAAAACGACTTTTCAACGAGTAATAGAAGCACGGACTGCACTGTCTCACACCAACCTACTCTAGGACACTTTTGGACATCAGTCCCCAGGTATTATAGGGTGTGAAAGAGTGTGATTCCGTGTGCTTTATTTATATTTTTGTGAACAACTTTGACTCGATTCAGTTTTCGGCGTGCCTAGCGGTCTCCAGGCTTTTAAGCATGTTAAGTAGATTAGTTTGTTTGCGTTTGTTTTTATTTAAGTTTCGTTTTTCTTTTCTTTCTAGAATTATGACATTGCTAAAATAATTCATGACAAAGGCTGCTTAGAGGCGGCCGAAGAGTGGTTTGACCGAAACTTGTTGGTTGTCGCTACCTCTGCTGTATGTACTACTTTTGCACAAGTAAGTAGTTAAAGCTTGTTTTGTTTGTTTTTGTTGTTTTGGCATGCACTGTGGTCTGTGAATCAAGAATCGCGATGTTGACGCCATTAAAAAATACTTCCAAGACACGACTCCAGTAAAAAAACTCTTTAGGTATTTTAGCCTTGAAAACCAGATTAATTTTCGATTAACTGCAAAATAAGATTTTTTGTTGCTTTAAAATAAAATAAATAGTTAGTTGATTGAGTTGGCGAACAAGTGACGTCATAAGTTGCTATTGCCATTCAAACTCTATGGGAGAATTGTGTTTTGACAGCTCATAAAAAGTTCGGTTCGGCATAACTGATTGGTGGTGTCAACATCCCTATTATTGTGACATTAACGACCGCTTTAGCCTAGTTGGTAGTGACCCTGCCTACGAAGCAAGAGGTCCTGGGTTCAAATCCCGGTAAGGGCATTTATTTGTGTGATGAGCACGGATATTTGTTCCTGAGTTATGGATGTTTTCTATGTATTTAAGTATTTATTTATCTATATACGTATGTCTATCGTCGTCTAGTACCCATAGTACAAGCTTTGCTTAGTTTGGGACTAGGTCGATTTGTGTGAGATTGTCCCCTAATATTATTATATTATTATTATATTATTATTAGTTTGGCACGATTTATAACAATGAATGGTTTTGTTTGAATGTTAAATGATTAATTAAAACAAAAAGTACTGTAACTATCACCTCGTTACTACTGTACTCTTTGTTTTACGTAGTAACAATTTTTTTTGCAATACTTTTATATTTCCGACCCAAACCATCACCATCAGTTTAAAACATAATAAGAGCGCTCAGAATACGACTTTTGTAAAATTGTGTTGAAGAATTAAATACGCAATATGTTTCAAACTGTAATGGAATGGTTGCGATACAAAAAAAATTGCACAACGAAGTGGTTTTTACTGTTTCTGCGACTTAATATAGTCCCTAAATAGAATAGTCTTTAAATAGTAGTTCTGACTTCAAGGTCAAGAGACAAAAAGCGTGAAGCTTATAGTTACCGCATGCGTCTTTTGCCACCACTTAGGAATCCGAACCTAGTTACAGATCGATTCACAAGAGTTGGCACAAATGGATTGAACGAAAGCAATGTCACTTTGACATTTTTGTAGGAAAATGACCGATGCATGACGTTTTCATATTTGTGTGAAGTGTATTCAAATAGGTAACACATAGATACTTTCATACACTCATTCGATTCATTCGTGCCAACTCTTGTGAATCGACCTGTACATTTAGTTCCTTCTATAATCGCGCCTTTTTCCACCAGATACTCGGAATATGCTTCGCTCAGAACCTCCGCGCGGACATCTTCGCTCAGAAAGCTAAATGGCACTGACAATCAGCCACTCCTGCGGCCGTGTGACGCAATACGCGTCACACCTCCAACCCCTATGAAGCGCTCTACTCCATTCCTATCCCCAACGCTGCCCTGCCTGCACCTAACTTCACCTGTACCAGGTGAGTGAGTTAGGAAACAGACGATACCTTAGAACGGCGGGCGCAAACATTTCTGACCTATAATACGGGATATTTATTAGTGCTAAGTACAAAATAGCCACTACAAGCACCATCGGTAGCCGCCTGATTTCCGCCGCCTCGGAGTCGGCGATTAATAGTATTTTGAAGGCACACGGGCATAATGGTATTCAGTAGTAACAGTGCGTTGACCTCACTCACTCTTTATTAGCCTTTTTGGAACCATGGGGCCATCCATAAATTGGCATTGATCACTTTTTTGCAATGTAGTCTAATTCCAAAACCATTTCGAGGAATAGGTTTATTAAATCATTTTATAACATTGTAGTAAAAAAATATTAAATGATCGTGTGTATTTTTGCAAAATAATGTTTGACCTTTGTTTGACCTTTCTGTGGGCATTAACTTTGAAATTCATAGCAACAAGAAAAAAAAAGCCGTCCGTCTAGTTTCTCTATAGTTATTATCTGTCACTTCGACGTAGTTATCACCTGTCAGTTTAAGGATACTATTTTGAAAAACATTCTTCGCGTTTTTCATATTTTAATAATGGATTTATACAGGAAGTGTTTCATTCCTACTTGTGGAAATGATTCTGTCAATAGCCCAAACAAATTAATTGTTCGCATTAGAGAAGATTTACAAGAGAAGTGGTGCCGCAAAGTTAATTCAAAGTTTACAAGATGTACTTATTGTTGCGAGGATCATTTTAATGTAAGTATGGATTAAATCCGCCAAAGAACTTTCAAGGGAACACTTCTGACCATTTTATTTTATACGAACAAAAAATACTATAGCCGTAAATCGTTTTTTTACCTATTCTCTTGGAAGAATCGGCAACTTTAGTGTTATTGTTATTGTAATGTAAAGTGACATTGTCAGATGACAACTAACCATCGATTATGACACATTTTTTTTGTCATTATGTCTGTGGTTTATACACAGATTCAGCCGCGGCATGTAATTTACGAGAAGTCGTATCTCAAATTTTTAATAAATTATAAAATAACATTGGAGTGATAAATTGCTGAAATATTAAAATTAGTTTCTTAAAATGCTCTATATTTTCGATAAAAAAAATAAAAAGGGGGGTTAGAAAAAATGAACAATCCCAATTACGTCACACCAATTTCGATCAATTTGGACCCCTCCCCCCCCTTGTCACACTTATTAGTATGAAAATCGCCATTATTTTGTTCTAGTGTCACAGATCGCTTAATGTATGTGAATAGTATTCTTCTACAAACTTTTAGCACATGGGAAACCTACTTCGAACTAAAGTAAGAGAAATAGCTTGTGTTATAAGAATAATCTAGTGACAGCTTTTGGCAATTTCAAACTTCAAACAAACTTCTTTCAAATTTCAATTTTGTAACTTCAAATACTGTTACTTTACTGAGACGAAAAAAGCGCCTAGCTATAACCTTATGAGTTGAAAACGTACTAATAAAAACCAATGAACCGTGTCTTGCATAATTGTTCCTATTTTAGAAAATTCTATGTTAAAGTCTCAGTTACGAAGAAAGTGGTGCCCTCGTGTAATTTCTGCTGTTTGTTATAGTACTCTACTTTATTCCTGGCTTTTCTATCTCTGGTCAGAAAGTTTTGTGCCTGCCGATGTATAAACAGCCGCGATGCTTGCTAGTTTTATAAGCTTAGTCTAGATGGCGCTGTTAAACGAGACTTAACGCTAGAGTTAAGCAAATTGTTAAAATGATTGTATGGGCCAGTTACATCCACCAACATCCACCTAGCATTGCCCGAAAATAATAAAGCTACAAGTAATTTTGAATGGATTTTTTCCTTCTGAATATATTCGTACTTGAATTCTTGTGTACGAGGTTCATAACGCACGACTATTTATCTGAACATTATAATCTTGAACGTTAGTTCCTTGAAATAATACATATAGGTCGTTGTGCATTAATCTTGTGTGTGATTCTTCAAAATTATATCTTTTATTTAAATGGCATTCCAAAGTTAGTGTTTTTTGCGCAGTGTGGATGTATCTGACCTAAATTATCATATACGTTTAATTAGCTTCTGCACTTCTGTTTAATAGCTTCTCATTACGTCTCACCACTTCCCAATCTGTCATTTTCACGCTCTTTCCTCAGAATAATTCAAGTTATCTCGACTGTGACAAAGTTTATGAATAAATGTTGACGTTGTTGTTCGATGTGTAAATGTTCTTATGACGAAGGTGCAGTCAGTTCAATTTATAAAGAAATACGAATGATTTCGACTTGGGACCACATTTTGTTTGGTATCTTGCTCGGTTTATATTAATGTTCCATTATTAATATTGCAGGACAGGAGATTTCTAGCTTTATTACTGTTGATGTCAAGTTGAATTTGTCTTTCGTCTTGTTATTCTCTAAACGTTAACCCAAAGAATCTTTTTATAAAAGATTGTTTAATAAATGTGGACGGAAATTGGACTGACTGTACACTAAAGATGTGTTCATGATTCGGCCAACTATGCTAGCCTTAAAAGAGCTGTGAGAAATAGTATTGGAATAACCTATTATATAAATGTGAGTGAACAGACGAAAGTATTTACAGCTCAGATGCATTTCAATATGTATTGCGATTCACTTTGCTACCTTGGTTGTATAGCTAAAATATATTATGTAAATTAGAGGTGTATATTGATTAGGTATTTTATGTGAATGAACGATGAAATTCTTCCAATGGAACTTGTTTCTACTTTACTATTATTTGGTATTATTACACGTAAGTTCGGTTTATATAGGAAATGTTCGAATATTCAGTGTGAACAAAAAGGTACGCTTTTTTAGGGAAAATGCCGAGTTTTTCGGCGGGCAAAGAAATAACACTTCCTCTTCCTGAATATTTAACTATAATTGTATATGAGAACTATATCATACGCCTGCGAAGCTGTTCAATGAGGTCTGGTGTATGAAGTTCCCGATCCTCGTTGAACTACATCCCAAGCCCTATCGTATGTGAGAAAGCTGTGGGATGTATATAGATAGGCTGCAGATGGTTTGATTAATTATTTATTTACTGGATTTTTTTTGCTTAGCTTCGATGATAAACTTGACACACTAAATATTCGAATATACCTGTGAAACTTAATGCTTCAGGTAACTTTAGGGAGGTGCCTCTAGCTATTCCGTTTAAGATTATTGTCGTTAGCATATATTTAAGCCTTGCGAATGCTTTACAAAGTGCTTTAGGTAACTGAATTTGTCGTCGAGCGTCAGGGGTTGTGAGCCATGCTGCAGGAGAATAATGGCTATATTCTGATATAAAAAGTATAAGTATTATTTAATATTATATGTGAATATCTTAAGAATCACTAACGAATCTTAGTATAAGGAGTACTCATCGCTTTAAGTTAACATTTGATCTTTGTATTTAAAATTAAGATTATTTCTAAGTTTAATTATTCTATCTCAAATAACGGTATGTATAACATATTTAATGTAATTCGACCTTTAGTTAAATCTCAAATTTATTTGCACAAATTAATTATTAAGTGTTCAATTTACTCCTAGATGTGTACCTACTTGTAGAGTTTCTCTTGAAAATCTTATAGAGGATTAGAGCTTTAAATATTTTGAAACGTTTACTCAATTGATTCTGTAGAAATTCTGTTGTATCTAGATTATTTTTTAATTATCGTCCAACTAAAATAACACCGAGATGTTTCTCTGGGCTTTAATTTGAAGTACAAAATCGAATACAGCTACTTGCATTATAAAACGTTTAAGATATTTTGACTATTTACTTGAACATTGTATTTGCCTTAATTGGTATTAAAGATTCTTGATGTTTTCGAAGTAGCATTGATCGTTCCCATACTACCGATAAGCATTAGATTTTTTACATGTGTTAGGTTAAATTGGTTCTACTAATTACGGAATGTTACTTTTTAAAAGACAGAAGTGATCCACTTCGTTTAGTTCGATGACCTTAAAACTGGAGTACAATGCGTAACTACTTTGAACTGGTTCGAACGACCCCTTTCTAATCCCCTGGTGTTAAATTTTATACAGGAATACAGGATGTCTCATTCAATGTAAGAGTAAGGTACGTACACACAGCGGTCGGTTTTACAAGTTAGATTTATCGTATCGCTATTTATTCGGCGGCGATGGCACACTGTATATTGTATGTGTGAACTCGCTCATATACTATGTAGCCAGTATTGGCGTATGTACACCATCGTAGAATAAATACAGATACGATGAAAAGGACCTCTGGACTGCTGTGTGTTAGGTACCCTTAAGTTACGAGCGCATGTTCCTATATTAAATATTGAATGTACTAATTAAAACAAATGACTCAATTGCCGGCAAATTTCTTGAGCATTGAGTAACATGGTACGTGGTAAGTTCGCGCATGTACGGTCAAGTGCAAAAATAAGTATCGATTTAATCCTCCCATCGTTACATACCTATAATTCGACGACATAAAGAGCTATGGGACATATTTATGAGCAAGTTGTGTGCACCCATATTTTTACACTTGACTGTGCATTAGTACAAAAGAGATAAATTCACATCTGTGTATTCAAGCTCAAGAAGTTTTACCGGCAATCGTAATAAATAATTTTATTGTTCCGATCTCGAAAAACGTCTCTTAATTATGCTAATAATTCCGATATGTATTGTTTCAAAGAGATAAGTGCAAGTAATTTCTATTTTATTTGTAGGGAGATGATGACCAGTAAATTTTGAATAAGTACATGACTTTACACATTGCCTTTTTAAGTATATTGTACCTAATAAAAGTGGGTTGTTGAAAACTGCAGTGAAATCAACGCAGCCATTCTACTGCCATAAAAATACAACTAGTAACGAAAATGCCTTTTTTTTAACATTAATTTTATGCTGTGTTGGTGACTGCATTATCTACTCGTATTATGATTGGTTGATTTTACATTACATTGTTAGGAATCTCTATAAAAAAATATTATTATTGCTCAGACTCGCAAATTGTGTAATTTATAAATTGTGTATACTTCCATTTTTATGTGACTTTGATGTAATTTTGATGTTTATTAAAGTAAGTGCATATAGTTCAACTATCAAAGAAAGACTTGAAATTGAAACATAAAATGCAATTTAAAATATGTTAAGAACGAGAACAGACTAGTCTGCGATCAGTTTGTACAGTGATAAAGTTTTATTTTCATTTTATAAATTATTTGATTTTTTTATCTTTTTACTATACCTTAGGTTGGCTTAATAAAAAATTACTATATTTACATATAAAAGCGTTATCACGACATTTAAAGTACATCAGACAATTTATGATATAATGATAGTTAAGTATGTAGTAGGACGTAGGATTTTATATTGCTTGGCAGAAAGACGTACCTAATGTAAAATATTTTATACGCAAATATAGTTATATTATTATGACGATATAAAACATGTTTTTTAGTACCTTCCCAAATATCTTACCTTACATAAAAAACACCATATAAGGTGCTGTTTTCCTGCAATATACTTTTAGGGTTGCGCGTTGCTTTATCTATAAGAAAGTAGGGTAACGGTAAGTTAGGATAACGGTAGGGCTAGGGTAGACGTACCTAAAGAGGGGGTGATTTTTTTTCTTGCTAACCTTATAGTAGTTATATCGTGCGTCTTATAAACCATTCTGGGGTTGTGAAGACGAATTTTTGTAAAAGAGATTTCTTTGCAAAATATTCAACTTTATAAAGTACAAATTTTTGCTTAAGTCGAGCGTAAAAAAGCTAAAATGTTGATTTGTACATTTTGAAAAAAAAACATGATGAGAGTAAATAATATCAAATTAATGAGAAACACTATTATGCCTAAGTTACTTGAGAATTATTATTAGGTAGTTTAAGAGTGAATAGCAGCCTAATTTATAAAATATACTTACCTGAGCACTTGGAAAATTCCGTACAAAATCCTTAGAAAGTATAACTACTTTTTTTTAGTCTAGTCTTATGAAGTAATAATTAATTTAGTTCTTATATGGCCTCCTTTGTAAAGGTGAAGGCCTCTAAATAATTCCATTTTACTCTGTCGTGAGCTACTTGCTCAAAAATGAGCTATTTATTGCAGAGCTATTAATGCACAACCTCGATGTATAACTACTATGTAGGTATGATTATTAGGTACAATAAAACGTTTAGCAAGTAAAATAAAACTACATTATTCCATGGCCATTAGTCCATTTTTACTCCGGTCCGTAAAGTAGTTCCTTCGACAGCACGTCCAGACGTAAAGCACGGTAAGTCCGACAGAAATGGTGCGTTACTTTCATTTAGCCACCGAATGGACTCCGCAACGAATTGTGAGTTAAGCCAGCGCAGGGACACATACTAATACGGAGACTATTGGCCCCGTGAAATACGGCCGCAATACCGTCGAGAAACTAGAAAGAAGCGACTTTTATGTGACTTTTCGTCGCTTAGCTAACAGAACCGAGTAAGTAATTTTTTTTATAATCTTCATATAATGTGAAATGCGTTGTAAAGCGTCATGAGAAGTTTTATCTAATAACATTGAAAAGTGAAAATCGCCAACTGATCACTCAGCTTTTCTTACTTATTTAATTTTTTTGTCGCGTCGAATTCTTCAAGAATTGTGACTCGAAAGGTCCCTAGAAAGAAACTCCACCCAACAGCCCGAATCATACCTACTAGGTTTATGCAAGTTACAGTCAAGGAAACTGAATCCCGTACTTCACGATAATTTTTTTGGCAGATGTAGGGAATGTCAACATGTAATTTGCAACAAAAAGGTTCCATCCTGGCAGGCAATTCCGTTTCCTCGACTGTACATACAGATGGGGAAGTGTCTAAAAATGTCAACCAAACGACAAACTAACTTAGGTACCTATTTGACTAAAAAGCAATCAAGAGTCGACCCAAAAAAATTCTCGCCTGCGTAAGAACGAGTGGGAATTGCTCCCAAATTAGATGAGGGGCAATAAATAAGAGGCATTTCACTTGTCCCCATTCGATTACGCGTCATATCGAATCGCCGTCGCCTCGCTCGGATAACGCCACTCCACGTCGAGCGTCATTTGTCACCTCGACAGCGATCCTGCAAGCCTGTATTTATACGGACTTACATTGGATTTATAGATTACAGCTGCGAATGGAACTGTGGATTTAATTTTCTGTGAAGATGTGTCTTTGATGCGATGTACAAAAATAAGTCTTATTACGATATTGCCAAGTAGTAGGTACCTAGGTATCTCAAAGCTGCTGAATTGCTGGTTGGAATACCTAGCGAATGTTCGTTCCTTGTTGGAATAAAGAGTCTACTACACCACAGAGCTAAATCAAACCTATATCGATACCTTTAGGTTCAATTGGCGTAAAGGACAAAATGCCGAAAATGAGTTATATATACAGTTTTGTTCAGAATTTTAAGCTCCATCGATCTGTATACTTAAAATTTTGATATCTCGCAAAATTTGACCTTTACACCCCAGAATTTTTCATAGCTCAACATCAAAACTGCTTTGTTTAGTGGGTGTAAATACCACACTCGAAATCACATGGAATGTAAAGGATGTCATGAAATTTAGACCACGTCGTTAAGTCCTAGTATTATACACGTTGCCCTTTAAGACCTACCATTTGGAACCTTATTTTATTATTCTGTCCTTTACGACCTTTACTGTTCTTCATTTACGTACTACATTTACTTCATGGCGTAGCTAAACTATGGGCGTAAAGGACGTATATTTTTTTCCTAGCATTATATAACGTGGTTTAAAGGACTTACATAAATGCTAAGGTATATTAATGATGCAGCGTAAAGGACTTTTTAATGCTTTACTACTCTTTTTTTTCTGTAAATTGGTGAACTTAATAAAAAAAATTAAAGGCGTAAAAGAGTTTTCCATTCCTGTAATGATATAACGTAATTAAATCAAGTTTTAATAGGTTTAGTTTGTTTAAACATTTGATGTTCTTCTATTTTCATTATAATTGTACTTTTCTTACTAATAACAGTTTGCGTCGTAACCACGGGTCGTAACAAAACATGCGACAGTTTTGCGCGGTAAAAAATTCCTCATGCCGGTTGTCTCTGTCATCCTCGCAATTTTGTATTTTATCAGTAGTAAAGTCCTCCACAGACTGCAGCGCAGGATGTGCGCGCGACGCCGACGGAGCGTGCCCAGCGTGCTGCACAACACTGCCGGTGTATGTCACCGTATATATGGTTTAGTGTTATAGACCGCGCTAGGCACGCTCCATCGGCGTCGCGCGCATGCCCCGCGCTGCAGTTTGTGGTGGCCTTAAGAGCAAGATAGGTGATGTGTCGATGATGGTACGGACTTATACCTAGTCCCCGATGCATACGCATGCAGATCAGATGATTGTTTTGTTTAGTTCAGTTATTATTATAGAAATATTTTCTAACGCTGTTCGATTGAATTAGTATCGAGTAGTGTTTTTGAGGCATGTCGTCAGCAGTCGTCTACAGTGACATTGCAGTAGACGAAATAAAAAAATTCTGACGAGTTGCTTTAAAGAATTTTTGCGTTATTCTTACTACCTACTTGATACTAACTCATTTATTTAAGGTCTACCTAAAGCTAGTTAGTCATTTCTGAGAACCAGTTTATTAATATCAAGTTACAAAACAATAATTAGTACGGTTTTATCCGGAGAGATTTGTTTTAGAATTTGTTTTGATTTATACTGGATGATTTTGTGTTTCGTTAGAGCTGTAGGTACAACATACCTGATAATTAGTTCTTACACAAAGAAAATGACGTTATTAAATTCCTAGTAGGTAAAGTAATTTTGTGATTGAACCTATATTGTGTAGCGTTTCTCTAGTAAAGTGCATTTAGCGAATACCAAAGTTGACTTTACAGCGATTTCTTACAGACTAATGACTCCATCCTTTCATTCACGGCATACCTTGATTAACCTACCTGTTTTATTACAATAATAATAAAATTCCATGGATGTAATTTTAATATTTTCAAGGCGTAAAACGTTTATTACATGTATTTAATGATATTTTATGCTACTACCAACTACTAAATTACTGGTAAGTAACTACCAACGAATAATTACGACAAATGATGAATATTTTCGCATAATACATTCCTGTAATGACATAAATCTAAGGAAAACAATATAAAATTAGTAAGTTATGGTGGTCTATACACCCAAAAATTGCATTATTTTTTACAAAAATGACCTTTACGGCCAATCAACCAATCAACTATCTTAAATTTCTTAAAATGGTGTGGTCGTATGTGACTTTATAACGCTTTTTACCGTGGTGTAAAGGACACTAACTTTTTAAGTTTCATATTTAACGTAATAGGTACCAAATAACTACATAGAGACAAGAATTCTAAGCACTTTTCTCATATACATCGAAAATATAGGTCAACAAAGAAAAAAGTTACAAAAGTTTTTCTAAAAAAAAAATTTGTTTTTTGGCTCTCCTGAAAAGTGCCATTTTGTCCTTTACGCCAAATGAACCTAAAGGTATCGATATGTATTGAAGCGGATTAGGTAGGTACATATAAGTGGATAGCTTATTGTCAATCCTGTTTTATTTTTATCTTTGTTACGAGTAATTCACTATTGATTTGTGGTGTTCCATAACGAATATTGGTATTGCATTTTAGGAACATGAACTCGGTCCTCGTACATGTGACATGTAGGTACGAGCACCGAGCTTGTAATAGTAGATTGTACACCAAGGGGATAAAGCACTGCATTATGTCACGGGCGCGATATTGAATCCTGAGCGTATCGAGGGACTCCAGATTTAACTCCCGAGCGTAGCGAGGGGGTTTTAGTTGATTCCCGAGCGAAGCGAGGAAATTAAGATGGAGTCCTGAGAGCAGTGAAGGATTTAAGTGAGCCCAAGGCAAAATCAGTTTTATCCCCGAGGAGTATACTCTACTTTTCTCACCTTTTGCGAGACAATAAAAACCAAGGCTACTAGAAAAATACTCGAAATAGACCCAGAAGCACTGATTCTGACACTGACTTTGCGCCTTTCGCAGTTTTCCATTTGTCGAAATCTTTGTAAGCTTTTAAGTATTTTTCCTTCGACTTCTCTGGGAGTACATTATTAACAATTTCTAAGGCTGGCTTGCGCAGACCTGGGTTAGCTACTTAACTCCGAGCGAGGTAACTGCTAACCCAGGGTTAACAAGTGTCAAAATGTATGGAACTGTCATTCTTAACCCAGGGTTACCGATTTAATTTTTTTACCCTGAACTGTGCAAGTGGTCCTAAGGCGTCTAATTTAATGGAAACAGGAGTCAAATCACTTTCGTCACTCGATATTTTCTTAATGTTTTATTCTATCTTCTTTTGCAGTTTTGTCTGATACTGATTGCACCGTATTGAAATACTCGCAGCTTTTGTTTTAAGTATTGATTTTTTTTCGTTCGGCTTGCCGTGGCGTGGCCAGCTCGATTTTCGAATAAGTTCGATTTTCAAACAAATGAGGCGCGGCGCGCGCCGCCGTCCACCTCCTCGCCGTCGGCCACCAGCAGCTGCAGCAGCTGCGCGCCGCGCGATTTTGACGAAATTAGACTTTAAATTCATAACAATAAGAACTAAGAGAAGTGAGAATCACATTACTGCCCGGCGGGTTATAATGAAATTCAGTACAACATTACACCCCGGCAAAAGACAAGGGCTATAATGATTTACTTTGAGTAAGGTTTGCATGATATATAATGAGGCATTGTCGAGCAGGTGGTGTGAAAAATTTTGAATCTATCATAGGCATATCAGTAAAATATTTGCATCTGTCGTGTCGGCCGTCTGTATTGGAGTTACTCAGTTTCGCACAACTCACCAGTTTCGCTTCTGCTCAAATCAAAGTTTATGACACGCAAGATAGTTCATCTGGCACTATCCACTTAAATACAGGTTTGTAGTCCACAGTCCGCACTGTACAAATAGAAACGTACTTACCTAATCTCTAATATATAAAAATCTCGTGTCACGGTGTTTGTTATCGAACTCCTCCGAAACGGCTCGACCAATTTTTATGAAACATTTTGTCTATATTTGGTAGGTCTGTGTAACAGTACAGACATCCATCTGTAATGTTCCATCTTATATAAACATAGTTTTAGGTATATTAGTTAATAATATATAATTAAAATAGCTAATAAAATTGTTTCATACGCCAATAGGGCGATGTTATTTTTAATTCATTGATCACAAACTACCTATTTGCATACTGAACCTTTTATTGTAAGAATAGGCCTGTATGAAGCTTATTTGGGAATGTGGGACTGACGACAACGATGTTAATAAGGCTAATTAACAATTACATTCGGAAAATCCTCATTTGTAACCTTTTTACTTGAGGAAAGGCCTGAGATGATGATGATGATGATGAAGATGATGCAACACTTTCGCTTACTAGACGGCATACCTGTAATTTTGCCAACAAACTGGCTGACCCAATTTAGAGGTAAAACAGGCAAATCTGCACCTTAAGTGAAAAGTTTAGAAGCTATTTCAGTATCAAGTTCGGAATAAGAATTCTCGGGTAGACTGGAGGCACGCGCTCGAGATACGACCTTTCCACAGTTATTCGGGCCCCTTTTGCACCTAGTGCTCCGTGTGCACCATATGGTTTGAATGGACCAAGTGCCCCAAATGCTCCAATGGGATTGCTTGATCTAAGTGCGCCTAGTTCGCCATTGGAACGATAGATTTAGCATAAAAGGCGGTAGGCGGACAGAGAACGGGTTCTTCATCTTTGCCACGGGCTCGGAAACGGTTCTCCTAGTGTGTTTGAGGTATCATTTTTATCGTGACTTTTACCGTATTTTCTCTTACTTTATTGTGTTTTCTCTTGTGTTTTCATTTATCGTGTTTCTTTTATTGGGTGTTTAAATGTTTCTTGTGTTAGTTAATGGGGGTTTTTGTGATTGCCCGGCTTTGTGTATTTATTGCCAAATATGGTGATGGAATATTCATTGTCGGATAATTACATAGTTGTTGATAGTTAAAATGGGGTAGCGGGATTTTGCGGGAATTTCGTATGGTTATTTATTTGTTAGTTTCTTGTGATAGTTAATGGGGAGGGGTTTTGTGTGGTTATCTGACTTTGCGTATTTATTGCCAAGACATGGTGATGGAATGCTCATCGTTTGGATAACTACATAGCTGTGTGACAGTTAAATTGGGGTTTAGTGGATTTTGTGGGGTCAGTGTAGGGGCTAGGTTGTGTTAGTGTTTGAGAACCTATTCGAGCATCAGCTGAAGTAATAGCTGGACTCTGAGAAGGGATAGTCATGAAACCTTGCGGTGTTAACGTACCGATTAGCCCATCTCGGAGGCGTTTTAGTGTAAATTTACCACCTCTTGGAGATGGGTGGGGGTCTGTATTATAACTCAAGAGTCGGACCTAAGTTCTCCCTGGGTGTTGAAGGGTTTGGAGCGCCAAAACCGGTGTTTCAACCTCATCATCTACCTAGTCCGCTTATCTATTTATATATATATTACACACTGGTATTCTTCTATCCCAATCCCCTCAGAAGGGTACCAGTAGCACACGGGTATAGAAAATAGGTCTTGAGCCAACCCACTCAACGTAGGCATTAGCTTAGGATAGGCCCTCTCTTATCAGTTGGAGAGGGGCCCCGCGGTAGTTGTAAATGTGGAATCCGGATTCCTAGCTTTTCAATTCCGTGTAGAATAGATGGATAGTTTAGCTGTTAGGATAGGTTCATCAGGGTTAGGTGTTATTATCATTAACTATCTTCAGTTCTTCATTATACTGTAGTGTGTTGGAGGGCTGAGATATGCCACCTGACATACTTAATATTATTATCATTAACTATCTTCAGTTCTTCATTATACTGTAGTGTGTTGGAGGGCTGAGATACGCCATCTGACATACTTAATATTATTACCATTAACTAAATACTACCTGCTGTTCTTCATAATACTAATTGATGTAGGAGGGCATTACTATGCCTTCTGACTTACTTAATACTACTACCTAAACAAGACAGTTCTTCATTGTGCTATTTTGTGTTGTGGAAAAGGGCTACATTTGATGACATAACTACTAATGCCTGAGGCATTGACTGACTTTGACTATGACGCTCTAGACTTCCGACGGATGAAAGATTTCAGGGTTTCCCTTTCATCCATATGTCCTATCTAGTAAACCCTAGTAGACTCAATTAAGTGAGTAAAAATAAAACTCAACAAACTCACTATGAATATTTATTTGCTGAAAAGTAGAATCTCCTTTGAAGTCGGCGGTCGTCCCTGGTAAAATAACCTTGGATTATCTGGTCCTGTGGTGGCTGGTTATACTTACTGAATCTAAATGGTAAAAGCTTACCAAATACTTATTTTACAATCCGTCATTCTGACTATAACTGAGGCTGATGCAAGTTAGTGGCTTACTGGTACCAAAGGATCTGGTAGCTACTCAATAGTCATTATGATCATTCATCGAAGTCTACAATTACTACCGAAGTTTCGGCTAGCTATTGCAGAGGCAATATGATCACAGGTTGGACCCAAGAACGGCCACAGACTGTAACTAATACCCCTTTGAAATGTCCTCTCATTTATTTAAGGTAATGCATTCATTACCTAAACAAGGAAAAGGTAGTATACTCCTTCAGAGTTCATGCGGGGGAGGTTTTGGAGTCCAAGTATGGTGCCGAACACCACCTTTGAGAGCGGGGCGGGGCTCTCAAACATAGCCGCAATATAAAATTCCTTGCCTACAAGTACATGACACAGACTATGGACATATGACATTAATAAAACTACAGACAATTATCTTTCTTCAACCATTCTTCTTTTGATATCTCTACAGGTTTTATTAACTATATGCGATCACTTAAAACTATATACAATTACTTAAAACTATATACAATTACTTGAAACTACAAACAGCTTAATTATCCTACTTCAACTTTCATCTTTCTAAATAACTTTTATTAACTATAGGCAATTACTTTCTTTAAAATTATCCATCCTAACCATATCTCCATTATAAACTTGAATTATATAGCAGTTAACTACTACCCATGCATACAAAAAAGAACTGTCGGGTTATTCTTCGGACTCAATGTAGGATCCTTATTACGTAAACCACTAACGATCACTGGCCAATTCTGTGACTTAAACAAGGTAAATCAGCTTGAGTTAGGAGCTAGGTAATTTTAGGGTTATTTTAGGAAAAATTTAGGTGCTATAGGTTTGCTTATATAGGTAAGCTTTCCCTAGGTAGGTCTTCTTAGAGTTATATAGGAAGTTATATATAAAGTGATGTAGGAATTTAGGTAGAAATAAATAGGAGATATAGATCTATATAGGTAGGTAGCTTTAGTATATAGCATAGTATCGAAGGAGGGGGTAGGTAGCGTGAGGGGGGGGGCGGTACATCTGGGAATAGGTCGTAGGTTATTTCTCTATTCTTCGCGGACGGAGTCACGGGCGGACGGAGTCAAGTAAAATATAAAAAATTAGAGATAATTTTGCAGGCACACCTTTTGGCGACTAAGGTCTAAAAGGAAAAATGACTTTGTATAAAATGAATTGAAATGAAAATAAAAATAAAATTTGTATATAAAAATGAAATTTGTATACATGAAAAAATTACTAAGATTTTTCCCAACTTTAATCGACACAGAAACAGGTAGGTTTAGGTTATGTTAAGTTTGCGTCGGCCCGAAGGGCCAAAACAACATAGAAGAAGGAGCTCCGCATGAGACTACGGACACTGTTTCTGCGTCAATTCAAATTGGAAAAAAAACGCTAGGTACTGTGATAACAAGCTTCATTAAAAAAAAATAGCGAGAAAAAAAGCATTTGGAACAAAAGCGAATGGAAATTTTGCTACTAGAAAATAACGATTATGGTAAATTGATCTAACCATTGGGCTATGCTTGGAGTTTCTCTACGGGATCGGATCAGAAACGAGGAGATTCGTAGAAGAACCGGGGTCACCGACATAGCCAAACGGATTAGCTCGTTGAAATGGCAATGGGCAGGCTATATAGCACGTAGAACAGATGGCCGTTGGGGGCCAAAAGTTCTGGAGTGGAGACCGCGGACTGGCAAGCGCAGCGTGGGACGCCCACCAACGAGATGGACGGACGATTTGGTGAAGGCCGCAGGTTCAGGGTGGATGCAAATCGCTTCCAATCGTAATGATTGGGCATCAATGAGGGAGGCCTATGTCCAGCAGTGGACGTCCTACGGCTGAAATGATGATGATGATGATGATCTAACCAAAATGTCGTCATTTTTATACTTAGTAATTTTTCCCTTTACTTTAGACCATAGTCGCCAAAAGGCAGACGCACTTATATGCTGCGGTCTTATAGCTAAATGTGATTCTTTTCAGACAATTAATATTATAAGTAATATCCGTAACTTAGGTCCTTAATAAATAATGCGAAGTGAACTAGAACTGACTAATAGCCGGCCAAGACAAGCTTGACCGTGTTTTTCTTCAAGACCTGGCTGCGGACATTAATCTGTAAATTACAAGGAACTACGTAGCTTGATGTAGGCGATAAATCAACTCTCTTAGCTCTTAGGGCATATTATAACAAATACCGTAGGCATTAGGAGCTAGGAGGGGCGGACAGTTTCTCGAGTGGTACCGCCATCCGTCAGAAATGCCTTGCGAGACCTTGTGTCTTTAAGTGTAGCTAGTTATACCTAACCTACCTACAGAATTGGGGCCTAGCTTTTAATTCTTTGGTTGTTATGTCTAATGAGTAACCTACATTCATCATGACATTGTTGTATTATTTATTACTATATACTTCGTTTAATAGGTTTGAATTAACGGTCAAATTGTAACACACGTTTCTCGGTATTTCGAATACAAATGGACTAAAAATACCTACATGTAGGTACATTTATTAGTGGCATTTATTATGTTTTCATTATATGTAGAACTTAACACAATTTTAAATAGTTTCGTTCTTTCATTTAAAAACGTGTGCAAATTTTACCGTTAAGTTTCAAAAAATTTAAAATAAATGTTAGTATAAATAAGGCTGTAGGTAGGCGAGACCGGGGACAAAAGTAACAGAGGGTCGAAAGTAACAAAGGCTCTGTAGTTTTATCCAATAGTCGAAACACCTCTTCGCTGCAGTCATATGACAGTCGATTCCACCCCTCTTACTTGCATCCAGCCGCTGTCGGTGCTCCGCGCTGCTACTTTGAGCTAGAGGACAAAACGTGATTTCACGAACTAAAAATAACTTTCTTGACTTTCATTCATGTCACGTTTTCATATTATTAAAATAATGATTTTTATATGAATATTTGTATAGTCATTCTTGATTAAATGGATTACACGGTGTTTGAGTTCGTTTGTGTCAATCACGTTCCACTTCAAGGCTAGCTTTAATTTTTTGACAAAAATGTGGCTGGGTACAAAAGTAACATAGACAGACATGATGATGAAAACTGTGTATGTCCGAAACAAACACTGTTACCAAATACTTGGTTTGAATAGAAAAAATAATTCTCACGCCAAAAAACAAGTCATTTCCTAGACTGACAATAAATCCTAACAAAATGTTATTTTTTTGATTATTTTCATAAAAAAAATACTTTTTAAATAGTTTCATATACTTATAAAGTGCAAATGTTTTTTTTTGCTCATCCAATGTTTTCTGATACATAACTTATCTAATACCTTTAAACGAGCAATTCTTGTATATATGTATATATATATATATATATATAATCAGGATCTCGGAAACGGCTCCAACGATTTCGATGAAATTTGGTATGTGGGGGTTTTCGGGGATGAAAAACTGATCTAGCTATGTTTCATTTTCAGAAAATCGCTTTTACTCGTGTTTTCCGGCTATTTTTGTTTGCATTAGAATATAAAACTAAATTTCGCCGACTTCGAGCAGATCATAATGGCACATTAGAAATCGGGTGGTCGCGGATCCAGCCGACCTCGGTTCGATACCACGTTTTTTTTCAAGATTTTTAGTTTTTTTTTTAAGTTTATTTTTTATGAGAAAACGTCAAGTTTCTTCTTTTGTGAGAAAAAGTTACTTTTTTGTGAGAAAAAGTTATTTTTTTGCAAGAAAAAGTTACTTTTTTTGTTAGAAAAAGTATTATAGGGAACGTGCAGTAACTATAGGCGGCAGCACTAATGCGACAGAAGAGACACTATGCGGACAGTAAAACAAACTTATCAAGGTAAAACATTCAAATTGATGGCACCCTTATGGCACCAGTTGGCAGCACCGTCTATGTGCACGTTCCCTATTGGGAGCACACAGAACAGGAAAAGCCGGTTGTCTGTAAAGTCGGTTTACGGACGATAGTTTAACGTGACTCACCGCTCCACCCCCTCCGGTGTTTTTGTCAAATATCTTGAAAACGGTGCATCCTACGGCAAAATCAATGAAATTTTCATCCCCCCTTTAATACCCCCGCGTTCCCTCTCCCGCATCCCCTCCCCCCCTCTCAACCCCCCCCCCCCCCACCCCCCACCCCTCCGGTGTATATAATCAGGATCTCGGAAACGATTCCAACGATTTCGATGAAATTTGGTATTTGGGGGTTTTCGAGGATGAAAAATTGATCTAGCTTGGTCTTATCTCTGGGAAAACGCTTGGTACCGAGTTTCTGCCCGAGCAGAGCTCGGTCGCCCAGGTACTTAATTTAATACTTCATCTCATATTTTAAACAACTTCTTTATCCTGTTACTTTCGGCAATGTATTGGGGTCGAAAGTAAAAACAGGCGATTTTTTTTAAGTCCCTATTTTTCACACAAAATAAGTAATAATTAGATAAATAAAGACATCAATTTGAAGAGCATGAACGAAATTTATAGATAGCTATATTAATTTCATCAAAAATATTACGCTTAACCAGATAATGAGGTAAAAGTGAAAAATGTTAGTTTTGTCCCCGGTCTCCATTTATTGCAATTCCGCGGGAACTATGCAATTTTACGGGACAAAAAGTATCCTTTATGTTTATCCAGGTTATAAAATTATTTGAGTGCCAAATTTCATCAAAATCCGTCAAACCGATATCGCGTGATTTTAGCAAAATGCGTAAAAAATAACGATGAACCGAAACAATTAAGTGGGTACAACTAACTTTGCTAACCCGCGCGCGATCTCCTCATTGGTATGGTCATGGAACTCCGCAAAGTAACGCCTGATTCAATAAATTATTTGAAAAACGAACCTCTATGCAAAATTTCAGCATTTAAGATCCAAGAGTTCGGACTAGGGATGAGTCAGTCAGTCAGTGAATACTTTTATTTTCATACCTACTTATAACCTACCTATTGTTGGCTGGTTGTCAGTTTGCCATTTTAATATTGTATAAGGTAAACGTCCCTGTGCTCGACACTGACCCAATATATGGCACCTTCAATCTTATGTCATAGTAAGAGGTGACAGGTAGGTGTCATCTACTGTGCGTTGAGGTGTCGAGCATTGGTACGTTTACCTTAATATTTGTGGCAAAGCATTCTTGTCCAACCATGTTAGATATGGCAGGTTAGGTATTTCGTGATTTATTTTTAGCAAAAACAAACAATACTCAATAGAAACTTCTTAACACCTTGATAACTAAGTAAAGATGTTAGGCAACTAATCAGAAAACTAAGTTAACGGCCTAGTGCTTAAACAAAAGCTCAGACAGCCCCTGACTTCGTAGCTAAATCACCGGCCAAGATAAACGAAGCATTCACGCCGCCGTAAGTAGCTCATAGAATTAATTAATTTGTAACGCACAATGTGAGAAAACAAATAAATTTCGGTCCGTTTTTGGAGACAGCGGCTGACATACATTAGGGAGCATACATTTAGTAAAACTTTGTTAGATTCGTTAGTGGATTTTGCTGATGCTTTGCAAATTTATTTTTACATTTCTACTTAGATCAGAGCTTAAACGGCATGAGAACGTCCCGAAAAATATAAGCCAACTATTGGCTTATATGTCATTTGCCCCTTCAGTCTGAATGAAGTAACGCGATCGTTAGATGAAGCTGTCAAATGGGTTTTTGGACATTTTGTATCGCAGTGTTTGCTACGACTGACAACTCTATCTAGTGTATAAATAATCTAAGGTCATACTAATTTTTTAACCTATAAAGTCGTTGTCCTCATTGATCTATCAACATTGATGTATCAACTCACAGCCAAAACGATTAAGTTCAGTTTGTAGAATTTAATTTTCCTTATATCTATAGCTAAAATTTAGATTAAAGGTTTCTTTTATAAAACGAAAGAATGAACTTTTCTAAACTCTCGCGTGATAAGGAACTATTTTACTATACTATATGATTTCATGTGAGCGAAGCTGTGAGCATAAAGCTAATAACTTTTAAGTCAGTAAGAAGGTATTGATTGACTTGGTCCATTATCCTCAGGTGTAATAAAATTGGACTATTCTACGATCAATACTTTGCTTTTACCGCGCATTCGATTTACAAATCGTTGAAATATTGTTATTCTGTATGTGACTGTAGTATCTACTAGTACACTCTCAGAAAAAAAAGTATCAAGTAGGTAGGAAAGTAACTAACGTAGGTACTTTTTCTTTTCAAAGCTTTGTTTACTAAACTATAACTAGTGGTAACTAGGTACTTGAATATATTAAAAATAATCTATTTCGTATTTTTAATCATATAACAAAAAAATGTTGTGAACTGAAAAATATGATTTGTACGCTCTTTGCGTGAAAAAAAATGTCAACAGGATGCAACCGCAATATTCGCGGTTGACATTTTAATGTTTTGAGTTGCTGGAACTGAATATTAAACAATTTTCCTAGATTTTTCGTAGTTTCAATACCCTGTTTCATATAAAGGGAAATAAATTCAGAAACAGGTCCCAACGTCAGTAAAATCAGCCCATTTCGCGCCAACTTTGAATAAACTTTTAATTACGGGAAACCTCGAATTCGAAACAAAACCCGCAGCAATCCAATTTAAAAATGTAACAGTACACGATCATTAAAAATATGTGGAGCGGAGTCTTAAAGAGGGAAATTGTGACGATAATTATCACACTGGCTGGTGCTGAAATGTGCAACGAGTGCTTGGGATTTCAACAACAATTTTAGAGAGATCTCCGGCTTGACGTTTCCACTTGTTGTGTGAAGGGTGTCGTGAGAGGCACAGGAGGCCTGTTTAAGTCGGTCGGCTGTAAGATCCGAGAACACGAGAGCGCCTTTGTCCATGTTGCACTGAGCGGTGTAAAGGCCACGTCGCTCATTTGCTGAAAGCCTTCGCTTCAAGTCCCTAGTTCACTGTGACAAGGTTTTACGTTTATTTATAAGCAAGTTACATTCACTCTTATACCTAAATGTACCTACTGGGTTAAAAATAGATTATCACAAATAAGACATTTATCGTTGTTACAACATTGAAAATGTTTCGAAGTTTCATGTAAAAGTATGGAAATCAAATGGAATGGACTAAGTACATAATAGTGGACCAGTAATTAAGTGCTTTATGCACAATTTTTTATGAAAGTTCAATCTTACACCAGAAAATAAGACTAACGCTGTTTGAAAGCTGAACAAGGTTGATTATCAATGTTTTAAGCCGAACTAATGACATTGCATCTTAGAGGTGATATAGTAGATTGTACAACAAGGGAGGAAAATAACCAATATCACACGAGGTTACTTGGCACCCGAGCACAGCGAGGGTGCCAATATTTCGAGGGTGATATTGGTGTTTTTCCCGAGTTAAACACTCTGCTTTTCATTTCGACTACAAGGAAAGTAAGAAAATATAAGTATAAATAAATAAAAATGTCTAAACTGGTCAATATGATCTTTGTCTTCTTTCAATAGAGTTTATTGTTAACCAAACATTAATTTAACAAAATTTAAAATATTCAATAAAATAATCAATGAAAACAGTAGATAAAGTAGGTATTTTAGTAAATTTATTTGTAAAATAAGTAAGTAACCAATTTGAACCAAGGAGTTAAGCTGTATAGAGATAGGCTGTGTGGACATATAACATTGTCGTTTACCGTGTTTTTTAGAGGTCAAGACGCCAGTATAACTTCTCAGGTAACTGTTGTTTTTTTATACAAAATGTTTTCGTTTGACCTTGGAAAGCGAAGGTGAGGTTTATGGTGGAACACGCTTGCCTATAGTAAATGCTCATCACCCTAGACTTGAAAACGTTCTGTACCTACGCAATGACGTAACGTGTAACCTGAAAGTTTCTTTTCATTGCGTATCGTATAATATTATTCACTTTTCTGAAGACGCCACTCAACTACCTATGCAGTCTAAATAAAGGCCATCTACGTAACAGGCCTGTCATTTGCATTAGGCCCGCGTGCTGGGCTGTCCCTGTCTCTGACTGAGCCGAAGAAAGCAACCGTATTTATGGCATTTCTCTCCCATTTTATTACTACCTCATTCTGCCAGAGCCTGGTAGCTTCACTTTCCTTCCAGCTATTTGATTTTATGACGTAATTCAGAGATTCCGGGGCTCAGTAATGAACTTTTATATCAGTCTGGGTAATATTTTTGAGACGCCAAATAAGAATAATATAAAACGGGATTACGTTTATTTCTACTGTTTCTATTAGATAAAGCGTAGTTTAAGTGAGAAACTCCTACGGTACCATTTTATCTGTATTCATATCAATCTTTTTGAAATCGGAGTGATACCATTCCACAGTATAAGGATAGTCCTGGGCTCCGACTTCTGGCTGGAGAGTGGTGTTCCATGGTTTTAGGTCAGCGATGAAGACGACATTCAAAAATCCCTAAATTTTTCTTAAATAATTTGATTTTTATCTATTATTGTGAAATATAATCTCTAAGTGTTAGTCTAAGTTTCGTGTCGCATTGGTTAATATTTACTATAATGTTATGTAAACGTATTTACCAATAAATAATTTTAACAAACACCCATTATACTTAAATGTAGAAAGGCTAACTATTATGATACAGACACATTTTAGACTCGTGACACGTACATAGATTGATTTAAAATACATAGATAAGTAACCAATAATAAGTGTTATTCGCAGAAAGGTAAGGTAAATGATTGGATTGGAAATGGTTAGTCTGATTAAATTTCCGGTCTAGTTCAACCTGGAAATGTCAGTTTTGAAATAAATTGGTTATATAAACTGATTAAGTCCATCTATACGTTCTAATACCGATGTCAGAGTTAAAGAGAACTTTACTAAACTCCTTACTAATAAAACTAAAGTTTTTAGTAAACTTGTAGCGGTTGACTACAACCGTACACTACACGTACGTATGCTACACGTAGCATTGTCGATCTAAGATAAAGTGACAGCTTGTGTGCCAAATTATACTCATTCATTCTTGATTTCATTACTGACTACCGGAGCACTGAAAAACAGACGCTTAGGACGTGGTTTTCCGCTTACTTGAGAGAGAGAGAGAGAGAGAGAGAGAGAGATGTTTATTTACACATATTCGATACAAACACAGAAAAAAAAATACAATTGACAGGAAACTTACAATATCGAACGAATAGTATAAATTGGGCCCCACTCAGCATAATGTTGTGGCAAGCCACAACGCTGTTTTTCAGTGGGACCCATATACCCATATACTTATGTTATAAATGTGACAGTTTGTATAATGGAAATCTAGGGACTTGAAATTTTGCACGCGTATTCGTCATACAACGTAAATGAGGACCACGATGTAATTTTTGAATTAAAACTACCGAGAGACACAGGCATCTTTATTAAAATAAGAACTAAGTATTTTATGGCAAACATTGGTATGAAAAAAATTATAATTTAAAAATCAATTACGGAACAAATGCACCCGGACTTAATGTTTACGCGAGCGATTTGGCGTGTAAAGGC
Organism: Archips xylosteana; assembly: GCA_947563465.1. Lineage (NCBI taxonomy): Eukaryota > Metazoa > Arthropoda > Insecta > Lepidoptera > Tortricidae > Archips > Archips xylosteana. The sequence continues at coordinate 16,143,841 of OX387351.1, forward strand.
TAGTACGCAATAAAAGCTGACCCAGACAGATCACCTTTTTTTCCCAGCTAAAAATAATCCCATCTACCAGAATCGAACTCTCAACCCTCCGCCCACGACGCGCGGAAAGCCACTAGGAAAGTAGATTATAAAAGAGTTCCCGCGTCTTATTCTCTCAGTTCCCTTGCATTCGTCGAGCTTCATTATTCTTCATAACGGCCACGATGCGCGAAGCATTTGTTTCAATATTGCTGTTGGTGTCTGCTACGAGGTGCTTGGACCTCGGCAAGGATGTCAATTACTATAAAGGTAGGTATTCATTTTCATTGCGTAGGCTACTTGATTTTTAGAAGTTGTAAAACAACATTGGAAATACATTCCTTGTTGTTTTTCCTGCGTTAAATGGTTGCCTGGAAGAGATCGCTTTGAAGCTATAGCCTATTGCTTACCTTGTATATTTTTTCCATGTACTTATTTTCCTGTATTGTTTTCTTTGTGGTGTACAATAAAGAGTCATTGTATTGTATTGTATTATTGTATTGGAATATTTGAAGAGAGGATTTTGTGGACTAAAAAGCTCTCGGCGGCGCCGAGCAGTGAACTGAATAAATATTTACCTTTTTCATGCAAAGAAAATACTTTTGAACCTGGGAGCTTTTATTTCAGTTACCTATTAGAATATTTTGCTGGTATGAACGATTTTTTTTGTTATTGATCAGAGAAATAAAGTTATTCAGGCTTTAGCTACGAGTAGGTATTTCAAGCTTCTGTTGAGTTTGATATAAACTAGGCATTCTTGCGAAGTGAAATTGTACCGATCTAAGTAATTCAAATACGGCAAAAACAGCTGACAGAAGATATATATTTTCCGCAAAAATGCATCGATGACAGGTATTTAAAAACTGTCATGCTCGGTTCTCATAAACTTCACCTCACTTAGTTCATCCATCTCAATACAAGTCCATGGTTCAAATAATTGATTCTTATTTTCTCAAAGACTTTTGCAGCTTTATGCAATGTTGATCGCGAATAATTCTGATCACCTCATTGAACTGGTACATTTATCTTCAATTACAGATTATCTACGCTCTCGTTCTGATGAACTGCCAGAGCCTGCGGCCGCAGAGCGAATGCTTTGTAAGTAATTTACCTTATTAAAAAAATACTTACCTATATTATCAAAAAATCTGGCAATTCCCTTCCAGTCCCACTGCAGGGCACAGACCTCCTCTCTGCTTAAGAGGCCATTTAGGTCAAACCACAAGGTTACCACGGCTTTTTTTGTCGTCAATATTATTTACATAGATTAAAAAGTCGTTTGGAAGTAAGTAAGTAAGTAAGTCGTTTGGATTGCAGGGATAGAGCATAGTCTATGATAGACAAGTTAATGCTTGAAGCTAAATCGAGAAATTATGCTGCTAGTAAAAACCGTAGACACTGTAAGTACCGTACTGGACCGTACGTAGTAGATAATCTTAAGCCTATGCCATAAAAAAGTCCTGACCGACTTACCAATTCATCAATGCCTGGTGGCATGCCCTAACTTCAGAATGCTGCCATTTGCGAAAAGATTCCATTTATGATTTAGACAATGAAAATGAAAAAAAATGAAAATATATTTATTGCTCATAAAAATTCAAAAACAGTAGGTTAGGGACCTCCTAGTAGGTATGCGAGATACCTGTGACAGGAGACCCCGATCCTCTAAAAAACTGTGCAACAATTACAATAAACTACATAATAGGTAAACATAAGAAAGTATTAGATTTAAATTCAAATTCTTCAAATTCTTAAACATTTTCAAATCAAACAAAGACAAGGGACAGAATAACGGATGGGCGGTAGAATTTCCAATGGAAAAAGAAGTGCTACCTCGAGTAAGCTAGGTCCCGAAAATAGAAAAGTCCACCAAAAATTCCCGAAGGATTTGAACTCTATATAGCGCCTAGTATTTTTTCTTTTTGCTAGATTTCTATCGGACACCGCTGCAGCTGTACCCCGGATTACTGCCTGTACTAGAACAAGAATACAAGAAGAGGACAGGGAATATGTTTAAAAGTAAGTAAATTCACTTCTATCCAGAGATATGGAGAACTACACAGATACACTGCAGCAATGATAATATAAGGGTAGGCACTTAATACACATTGAAATGACAAGAAGTTATAGTTATAATGTTAGAACTCTACCTTTAAAAATGTACAAAGTGGCCAGTTTAAAAATTGACTATTCTATGAAAACCTGCAAGACTACGCAATGCCATTAGCTGCTATCTTCTTTACCACATGCGTAGGAACTAATCTACTGAACTAAAATAATTAAAAAATTTTTTTGGTGTGAACGGTGAAGGATATATCCTAGACCTTGTGTCACTCCGACCAAGAACATTCTTTCGTCGTTTGGCGGTAACCGTCATCTTATTTGTGCAAATTTATAATCTTTTGGTGCAAATAAAAGAAAAATTTATGTTTAGTACCTATCTATTTAAAAAGTTTTTTCTTTTAACCTTTCAAATCTCAGACGAATGTGGTAAGCTTATAATTTCAATGATTTCTTTGCACAGACCACATGCTCAACAAGGACTCGTTTTTGGAAGAAATGGCGGCAAGCAAACGGAGCTCAAAAACTGCCTTATCGCTCATGCTGCAAGGGAAACAGCCCTATCACATGTAAGTATATCTTCACCTTCATAATCATCAATTAGCAAGTCTATGTCAGTCCGCTACTTTATCATTCTTAAGCTACAAGTTTGTAGCTAACTACATACGGCAGCAGGCGATGTTTCGCCACGGCACTAGATTACTTTCTTTCTGTGATGGCGAAGTTTTTCTAGCAACGAAAGATATTTTATCCTCGTAAGGCCCAAACTATTTTTAGGACGTTTGTAATAATGACCCAATGCCCTATTTATAGGCACTTCTGCTGATAGCTCAGGACTTAAATTTTTACAAATCATTACAATACATAGTTTAATACATTTTAGACAAGATTGTAATTTCAAATTAATGTGTGTCCTTATTTTAGCACACTGGGATGCTACTTAATGAATTTTAACATATACTTGGGCTAAAAGGATTATAATTTTACAGTTCGAAAAATAGGACGTTGGGCCTTTCGAGGTTAAAGAAATACGTACCAATCAGTAGTACCTATAAATAGTCTGCTACGAACTTGTATCTTTATTCTTATCATTGCCTCAAGAATATGTACTCATGTAGTTTGTTTTACTGGAATAACGGGAAGCATTTCATTGGCCATGCAAATAATCCTTACTAATTGACGTCCGGATAGCCTAGTTGTTAGAGAACCTGACTATGAAGCTTGAGGTCCCGGGTTTGAGTCCCGGTCGGGGCAGATATTTGTGTGAAAAATACGAATGTATGTGCTCGAGTCTTGGATGTTTAATATGTAATTAAGTATGTATTTATCTATATAAGTATGGTTATCCGTTGTCTAGTACCCATAGTGCTGGTGTTTTTTGTGACTTAAGCAAGGCCTTTGACTGTGTGGATCATGGATTACTGCTGAGTAAACTGGAATATTATGGCATCCGAGGAAAAGTTTTAAGCCTAATTTCATCATATCTCAGTAACCGTAAACAGTTTGTTGAAGTCAAGTATACGGATGGTTTGGGAAACATAAAGACCAGTAAATCTGATGAGTGCATTATTAGGCGAGGTGTTCCGCAAGGCTCTGTTCTGGGACCATTATTGTTTATAGTTTTTATCAATGATTTGCCCGATAATATATCCTGCGGAATCCCATACTTATATGCAGACGATACTAGCTTAATTTTTAAAGCCCATAGTTGTGAAAGGCTGTCAGAAATGGCGTCCATTAGTTGGAAAAACCTTTCTGAATGGTTTGATGCCAATGGGCTTATGCTAAACTGCGATAAGAGTTTTTATATGGTTTTTAAACGTGCTATAAATTCTACGGACTGCACGTTAGATATTCCTATCGGTCGATTGGAATCAATACGTTTCTTAGGAATTGACCTGGATCCCTATCTTAGATTCCATGATCACGTAGACAGTGTCGCAGGGAAACTAGCAAGTGCATGTTATTCTTTAAAGACTATGGCGAAGGTTGCTGATGAGCACACCTTGAAGACCGTGTATTATGCTAACGTCGAAAGTATAATTCGTTATGGAGTCGAGGTGTGGGGTAATAGTACCTCGATTAATAAAGTTCTCTTAATACAGAAAAAGTGTATAAGGTTGATCGAGGGGTACTTTGCTGAAACTCATAGACCTTTATTCATAAAAAATGGCATCTACACAGTAACTTCCTTATACATATACCAACTTTGTCTTTACGTGTTTAAAAACTTAAGCTCATTTAAATCAGTAAACGATTCCCGAAGATACCCGTCACGGCGCAATCTGGATCTCGTACTACCTGAGTCGTACTTTTTACAATATAAAAAAAGCATAGGTTATGTAGCAATAAAGGTTTATAATCACCTTGATGTCGACATAAGAAAATCACAAAACTTGAGGGAATTCTCTAATAAGTTGAAATCTTATCTAAAGTTAAGAACATTTTATACCCTTAACGAATATTTTGCTAAAGTATTTGACTGATTCATGCTAAATGTTTGCTTCGTCTACTCCACATGTACTTAGCTCATCCAGGATTAATATTGTGTAAAATTTATTGTATTTGATTTAACTTTTAATTGCATACCTTATTGTATTTCTATTAGGCCAAAGATTTTGTAAATTACAATTGTATCTCCTTTGACATTATTAATAATATTTAAGAGAATAGAATGGAATAGATTTAATATTATTATTATTATTATTATTATTATTTTTTTTATTTTTTATTCTTCAAACTTTGCATTAGTGTAGGTAATTCTCTAAGATGTATTGAACTATATTGTATTGCATGGAATTCTTTAAAGCAATAAATGACTGAATACTGAATACTGAATAGTATTTGCTTAGTTTGGGACTAGGTCAATTGGTGTGAATTGTCCCGTGATATTTATTTATTTATTTAATATTATAAATGCGAAAGTAATTCTGTCTGTCCGTATCCTCTTCACGCTTAGCAGCTGAATTGATTTAGATGTGGTACGGAAATAGTTTGAGGTCCTGCAAAGTATATAGAACAGGTTTTATCCCGAAAAATGGCACAGTTTCTACGGGACAGCGATAAATGATTTCTACTTAGGCGGAGACGCCAGCAACAGCTATTAAAGATATATGTATAAGTAGTGTACCTACTTGTTATATGCAGTGTCATACGTCGGTGGTTTTTTGAATAGATATTATGGAATAGCACGGATGGAGGTAGATATGTAGCAATAGTGAAATGTTATTGCAAAAATCAACCAATTTTAGAATTTCTGGATTATTAAATTGTGTTTATTTCGGTACAATTAGACAAACCTAAATTAAAAACTTAAATAATTTCCAGGGATGAAGGACATTACTGTCCGTACGGCAAGTAGGGGGCAGGTGGTTATAGGTAATGCTCACCATACATACCTAGTTATAAAAGAAAATCAGGGACTATTAATCAACATAATTTGACTTCTTTTTTGTTTCAGAATAGACAAAGCTCTGGATGACACCTCGGACTTTGCAGTAGAATAAATTGTAGTCACTCAAGAAAAATACGACATTTTGTGTTGTTTTAAAATATTCAATAATCATAAATAATGTTATCTGGGTACGTTTTAGATGTTTAAGCAAAAGTCATTAGAAAATATAGAAATTGTTATTGTTCCATAATGAAACTCAGTGATTACAGACCTTAAGTAAATAATTATATCATAGAAATAAAAAAAAATATCCGTGCAGATAATAAAAAAGTGTGTACGAATGTGTACTTTATTGTTACAGATTCAATTATTCTATTTCAAAACTGTTAACCGCAACCGTTACTTTGACTTAATTTTTGTTTTATTCAATATTCTATTATATGTATATTATCTTCAAAAGTCGTGGGAACCTAGTGGTTTGACCTATTGTCTCTAAAGCAGAGGGTCGAAAGTTTGAGCCCTGACTCGTATACCTCTGAGTTTTACGAATGTGCGAAATTACATTTGAAATTTACCACGTTATCTGTTCTTCGAGCGATGCGGCCCGCCCATTGCCATGTCAACTTACATAATACTTCAAGCTATGTCGTTGGCCTATACTCCATTTAATTTAGAATTATAAACCACTACAACATTATATTGCGGCTCATGAACTGTAATCTCTTTACAATTTGAACTAGAGTAACAATTGACGACACGCAAATAAAGTGACATTAAATAGTAGATTGTTCAACAAGGGACTAAAACAAGCCATAATGACACGAGATATTTAGCCACCCGAGCGATAGCGAGGGAGGCTATAATTCGAGTTGTCATTATGGTAGTTTAGTCCCGCGTTAAACACTCTACTTTTCACTTTGAATGCGAGGAAAAAAACGACGTACAAAATTACTTTTTTACAACGTATGCTCAATACGAGCAATGGACATCTGTTCAAAATTCAAATAGCAAAAAAAAATACCGCTGTCTTTTCTTTTCTTTTATATTTTTTTGTAAAGTGACGCTTTAAATGCTTGCATAATTAGCCAACAGATTCTAACTTAAAGACTATGTTAAAACTAATTGGACTATGCATGTAAGAATGATAATTGTTCATTCATTAGAATCGGCAAATAAATTAACCTAATTGATCTAAGTTCACACACAAAATATATTGTTAACTGAAACACTTACCCGTGAATAAAGAAACGACTTTTTAAGTTTATTTTCTATATGCCAATTCTTTGTTAAATTATATCTAATTATACTTTCTATTTACTATTAAATGCAACTGACATCGCATTATTTTGAAGTCACGCCATATTAACTTTCAAACGTAACTGCTCTATCTACCGTACACTCCAGCACTGCTTTGCCGACAGTGCGGATTGCTATTTTATCGACAGAGCAGGGAACTGCTTTGCCGACAGCGTTTTTTAAAAAAAAACAAATTAAAAAACACATAAGCTAAAGGAAATCTTTCTTTACATGCAAAATAAAATGAATTCATCTTTAATATTTTATAATTAAATAGGTTGGTTTTATTTTATTTTATAATTGTATATTCGTAATTATTCAATGTGTTTCACGAAATTATTATTTTTTAAATATTTTTTATACAGTTGTCATTTTGAGGTTATTTCCACGCCCTAAAGGCTTCCACAGACCGAAGCGCAGGGCGCTACAGTGCGTCCGCAGCGCGCTTCGGTCTGTGGAAAGCTTTAAAATTGTCTATACCCAGTTACTGAAAATGGCGATAATCCTCCATTCACAAACACCGTGATTGGCAGTTTAGGGGTTTACATAGTCAATTAAAAAAATTTTACTTTAATCCCTAGAGATCAAAAAAGAGCTTTAGTCCCGATATGCAGAGACTAAAGTAACATTTTAAGAGCATGAGAAGTGAAAACAATTTTATTTTGCGGCTCCCAGACTATTGTCCTGTACTATTTGCTAGGTAAGAAATAGTTGACGAGCCGCAATATAATGATGTTGTGGTTATCAATTCTAAATTAAATGAAGTATAGAGTCAACCTCTCGCTTTGTAGTCAGGTTCTATATTACCAGGCTAATCAGAATCTCATCTCGGATCTACATGTAAATGCAAAATAAGCTAAAACAAGTTATTCCCGATCCAGGCTCGCAGTTGAGAATAAATTTTCAATTCAACAGAAATCAAATAGTGTTCGACTTCATTCCATTTAACTTTAAAGAGCCAAACTATTCTGTTAAGTTGGCAACATCGTTTACAGTTGAGCTGAATGTATAAGCAAGCAGTTTCAAAGGTTGTATCTGTTGAACATAATTTCCTTTTGTAGCTGGCAATTCGTTGGAAGTTTCATTCGATGTTTAAGTATGAATTCTCCGTAATGGGAAACTCCAGGAACTCATAATAATGGATGCTATAGCAACCTATGAACTGCTATAAATTTATGTTACGCTTGAATAATATTTTTAAGGTCATACAATACAGAAGCTAAATGTTCTACTTTTTGACATGCTAAAACCCAATATTTATAAGGTCAACCGGGGCTATGTTGTCTACGGGGCTAATGCGTTTATTCCAATCATCATAAGAAAAGCGACCTCACTAACTATACTCACGTTATCTTTTTAAAGGCTTTGGCACTAAAAGTACAAAAAATGATCACTAGATGTCGTGGCCGAGCTCTTTTTTTTAAGTTATCCACCATCTTTAATATGTCATAGATATAGTTTCGATTCTTCTTGTGTGCCAACACCACGTGCATTTGTATCTAACAAAATCTCAATATCTTTAAGTGAATCGATGTTTCTGAATCGTAAGTACTTTTGTTAATTCATTGGAATACATGAATACAGATTTTGCAAGTTCATGGCAAAAAAGACTGCTTAAAACGCACCGTCGAAGAATGCCATTCATCAACATGATGTCATTGTCGATGAAAGAAATGAACGCTTAATTAATGAACTTTAATCGAAACAGAAACCTAGGTTTAGGTTATGTTAAGTTTGCATCGGCCCGAATATAATATTAAATGGGATATAATATCAAAAAGTTTTTTTTTCTGAAACAGTCAACTTCTAAGGATTTATTATACGGCATAAGTTAGGTTAGTTTTCTAACAATGTTAAAAGGTTTATTGTTTCAGAAAAAGAAAACATTTCGATACTACCTTTTGATATATATATATTCATTAATTCATTCATCCCAGGCTATATAACTACGTCTCAATGCAGGGCACAGGCCTCCTCTCAGAATGAGAGGGCTTGGGCCGTAGTTCCCACGCGGGCCCAGTGCGTATTGGAAACTTCACACACACCATTGAATTGATTCTCAGATGTGTGCAGGTTTCCTCACGATGTTTTCCTTCACCGTAAAGCTCATGGTAAATTTCAAATATAATGTAATGTATGTACATATGTACCTTTTGGACCTCGGGGTCGAAGACTGGCAAGAGCTGGCTCAAGATCGCAAAGGGTGGCGTAATCTGGTGTTGGAGGCCAAGACCCACTTTGGGTCACTGCGCCCTGGTAGTAGTAAGTAAGTAATGTATGTATGTTCGATATTATTAACTCCCGATATTCAGATACGTGCCCATAGTAAATCATTGTTACTATTCGTGAAAAAATATTTTACTGTCGGTAATGTATAGATATACTATAGCAACAGAAACGTGGTAGCTCTTTATTGCGTATTGGTATGAGAATTATGCAAAATCCCTTTTTACTGAACCTCTATGACGATCCTCAAGCATTACTCTGCCAAATCGCAAGTATCTAACTGTAGTGTAGTGGTTTAGACTCTCAGTCATTTCAGTCACGTTACTTGTTACAAGATTTTATTAAACTTGCAATGTTCGTATGTAACTGACTTGTGGTTTCAAAATTTGCAAACGATTTCTCGACGACTTCTTCTCAATTGAGCTGAAATTTGACATTATTAAATAAGTTATTATTATATTATCATCTAATTATAATTTGAATTTTAAAAATCTGTTTAAGTACTAGTTCGCAAGCAATAAAGCAAGTAGGTAGAGTCGAAAGCGGTTTCACAAAAAGGAAAGAAGATAATAATTATTTCACCCACTCCAAGAATAGAAGAACGAAAAGCAAAAAAAAACTTTACCTTAAAATTAGGCCATAAAAATACCCCCCTACGCAAAAAATAAGAACTAAATAAATAAATAAATAAATATTAGGGGACAATCTTACACAAATCGACCTAGTCCCAAACTAAGCAAAGCTTATACTATGGGTACTAGACGACGATAAACATACTTATATAGATAAATAAATACTTAAATACATAGAAAACCTCCATAACTCAGGAACAAATATTCGTGCTCATCACACAAATAAATGCCCCTACCGGGATTTGAACCCAGGACCTCTTGCTTCGTAGGCAGGGTCACTACCAACTAGGCTAAAGCGGTCGTTAAACGTTAACTAAAACACAATTTCCATTATGTATGAAGCAAAAAAATCTAAAAAAAAAACTTTATTGGATGGGGATGGGAGACTTATCTTAGATTTAAATTTACCTCATTTTTATTTTTTGTCAAAACTTTTTTATATTTCGTAACTTTTATGACCTTTAGGCGTCCTTTGTGGCAGAGGGATACACTGATAGAGGTACGAGCGAAAGCAATTGGGTTCTGTGCGGTTTTGTCTACGGAACCCCAGCAAAAATATTACACCTGACAATATGTAATCAGCTCTGTAATATCGAGAGTGCTCCGGCCGGTAATTCCATCCGCAAAGATCGGTTCCAGATCACGTCCACTTTGATTCCCTTTCTTCCCAACTTAGCAGATTCTGAGGGTAATTCACAAAGGAAATTTGAAAGGAAAAACCTTACAGATTTTTCGAGGTGGCCTCGTTTGCTAATGAGACGTAGAAACACAAGGATGAGGTCAAGAGATAATGCTCCTCGCGAAAATGAGCATCCGCGAACCTTAAGCGCACGGCTTTTGTCTACAACTCCAGGCGCTATTTTTTTAATGATTTCGCTGGGATTCAGGGTAATTTTCAGCGAAACCTACTTCAACTCTCCCTACTTCTAGAAATTTACTGTCATTTTCTGACAGATGCCATTACTTTATTCTAGTATTAGCTTTTGTCCGTGACTTCGTACGCGGAACCAACTCACGAATGGACCGGATTTGCCTAATGCATTGTTTTAGTAGTTTAAAAGCATTTTCGCATTATAACCAGCTTAGCTAGCTTTCGCAGTGTAGGTAGGCCTCCAACAAGATGAAACGACGACCTGGTTAAGGTTGCGGAATCGCGTTGGATGCGGAGGGCACGGGACCGATCTGTTTGGCGAGCCTTGGCGGAGGCCTATGTTCAGCAGTGGGCGTCTTTCGGCTGAAATGATGATGATGAACCAGCTTGGGGCACGTCGGTTGGATAGTTTCAACGTTTATAGCCAAGATAGGTAGAAAAAATATACAGGGTGTCCCAAAACACAAAGATAACGTGGTAGGTGCCGGGTGAAATGCCAAGTTGTAACGATTCTGGAAAAATTAAGAAAAAAAAAAACTATGTCATCTCAATAACCTTTCAATGTTGCTATAAAGGTGTCCTTGTTAATTTAAAGCCATCATTTCTGCTTATATATGTATCCCACAGCAGGCAGCAGCTGCTGCAGGAAGGCACAGGTTTCTTAGAATGAGTAGGGCTTGAGCTATAGTTGGCACGCCCGTACAGTACGGACCGAACCACAGAATATATAATAGTACTGACGTACAGAATGGAAACGGTCCGCCCCGCACCGATTCGAATTACCCCACCCCTCAAGGCGCAGATAGCCGGAAACCGCCAGAAACCAGAAGAGTGCGCGCGCGATGTATGTAGGCGTACGCGTGTACAGACGTCGTCGTGCTTATGTAGATTCAAGAACGCGTATTTGTACGTCGTGTCCGCCGCGTGACCGAACTTCACACACACAACTGAACTACTCCGTAACTGCGCGCTGGTTTCCTTACTATGATTTCCTTCATCGCAAAACTCATGGTACATAAATTCCAAATGTATTATGCAAATAAATTGCGAAAAACTTAGAGGTACGAGCCCGGGGTTGAATCTAAGACCCTATGGTTGAGTTGACATAGTTAAAACTACTACACTACACAACTAATTTAATGTACCTACAACAAAATCACAATAGCACTTTTCTCTACAATTTACACAAATTAAACGACGTCTTTCACGAGGTATTTAAATTAAGTCCAATAACGTCTAAGTACCTGTTTTAATTCATTCAAGTCCCACAGTCAACTTTATGTATTTAAATCTATTGTAGAAAATTAATAAGATAGGTACGTGTTCTGCGTAACAATTCCCACCCGGAGTGCTATGATGGTTTTCCCTAATTTTGCCAGGGTTCTGAATTATTTCACCCATTCATTAAAGCGGTTAAATATTTGGGTTAGGGAAAGTTTTCCTGTCGGTTAGTTAACTGTTTTGTAAAGTTATTTGGCGGACAATTAATATTTGGTCTATTAATATTAGGTGTTTCCAGTAGTTACATTGTAAATATTATTGTTGCGTGTTATGTATTATGTACGTAATAGTTGGAGTATTCATTTAATATAAGACTAGTGGTTGGACCTATGGCCTCTGAAGCAGTTTTTGGAATTCATGTACAGTCGGCCAAAAATATGGTCTACTGTCAGTAATCAGATATCAGAAATGTTTATTTGCTTGAAAACAATTTAAAGCCGTGGCCACTATAAGCTCAAGCTCTCTCATTCTGAGATGGGGCCCGTGCCATGCATTGAGACTTGTTTAAGCTGAAGACGCATCTAATGACGACGACGTAACTACTAAATAGTGTTCTTTCTAATCTATATCCGTAGAAATATCTCTTTTAATCCCTGAAATGAGGAACTCAAAATGAATTAATAAACACATTGTAACATATTATACCAAAAATCTTTTACAAGTTAATAGATTCATTGGTTGATTGTGTTGTATTGAAAATCAGAACAAAACCGGGGGAAAGAAACGTCAATCAATTCATCCCGGCTTATACTTAGGTACCTACGTCCCACTCTAGGACACAGGACTCCTCTCAGTAGTTTCCACGCGGCTCCAGTGCGGATTAGGAACTTCACACACACCATTGAATTTCTTCGCAGATATGTTGCAGGTTTTCTCGCGACATTTTCCTTAACCGTTAAGGGGGTACCGTGTTTTTGGCGCATTTATTGCATTCATTTAAACTCGTGCTGTATCATTACTAGCAATGCTATAGCCCTGAAATTCATATGTAAGATATTTGAGGATTCACTCTAGCGACTAGTCTTTTTCAAAACACGATTACTTGTAGTTCGCTCGATAGAAAAAAAAACCAAAGTCGTCTCTAAAATGTAAATTAAACTCGTCGTACGACGCTAATACTGCACGGAAGGTCATGACTTTTTGTATGTTAATAAAACAAGATGTTTTCTAGGGCGTAATCTGGCTACAATTTTAAAATATGTATTTGTTTTAGTAATAATTATGATGAAAATACCCAAAAACACGCGCAGTTCAACCAACCTATCTTGAGCCATCGTGCCTCCCCTAAGCGGCCCCACGCCGGAAATCGCCCACCCAAAATCAATTAGCGCGAAAAACGCGGTATCCCCTTAAGCTCATGGCAAATTTCAAATGTAATTTCGCACATAAATTCGGAAAAACTTAGAGTTACGGCCCTGGGCTCGAATCCACGATCTTCTGCTTGAGAGGCCGTATGTCGTATGTCAATACCTTCTACTAAATTAACCTCAATTATGTTTTTCCTTTATTTGTAAATTAGCGTTATTAATATCGTTAAGATACCTGAGTACACGTAGCAGAAAAAGCTACAGTAACTGTCTGAAACGTGCAAAAGTTAATTAAAACTTTCATGACACGTCTTCACTTTTGTTTACGAGTATTAATTTAATTAGCTCTTCATTGTTCTTGTTATAATGGATATCCTCTATCAAATTACTCAAGATTGTTTGTAAAAGATTTAAGTATTCATGATAGTATGCTGATAAAGAAATAAATGCCGTATGGTTTTATTTGAATTTGGATACCATTTAAGAAGAAGATGAAGAAAAAATAACACTCCCTTTCCAATAATAGACGACCAGATGGCCTAGTGGTTAGAGAACCTGACTACGAAGCTTAAGGTCCCGGGTTCGATTCCCGCGTCGGGGCAGATATTTGTATGAAAAATACGAATGTTTGTTCTCGGGTCTTGGGTGTTTAATATTTATTTAAGTATGTATATATCTATATAAGTATGTTTATCCGTTGCCTAGTACCCATAACACAAGCTTTCCTTAGCTTACTTTGGGACTAGGTCAATTGGTGTGAATTGTCCCGTGATATTTATTTATTTTTTATTTATTTATTTAATAATTTATCTCAAAAGCTAATACTTCTATTAAACAGTATTTACATTTTAGGGATGTTTGGTAGTTAGAAATAAATCTCCCTATTTGTTTTGAGCGGTGAGTGTATACGCCGAGCGAAATGTTTCTGATCTGTTTCTTGACAGACGTCAGGTGTAAATGTAGTATTGTGTTGTAGCTAGCAGCTACAGTATGTATTGAAAGTGCTATGAACTTGTCTACGCTTTCCATCTCTCGATATTCTCAGTCACTAGAGCACTAAACATCCGTAAGCACCGAATAGCCGAGACTGTATCGTATAAAGTAAAGCAATAACCCCCGTCCACGCAGTGTGCCAACTATCCCAATCAATCAAGAAAGGTATATGAGGGCTCAAAGTAAAACTTAGCGGGCCCGACTAATTTTATTAGGGGCGTAGCGAAAAACCGCCGTTCCGAATGCCACCTCACGTCCGATGTTTGTATTAATTTTGGGCTTATTGAATAATACGTGAGCCACATGCCCAATCTGCTGTTGATAAAGGAGCCGTAAAATTGATCCCACTTAAGGAAATTGGGTCAACTGGCCTGATTACGAGCGTCGAGGAAAATCTAAACGATACGGTGTAAGTAGCGGCTTCGCTTCCCACTGTAAGGGCAGGGTTTCCTTTTGATTTGTTCTTAGCGTATAACTTCCACCCTACCGAGCTTTTGGCGCATTTATTGCATTCATTTAACAATAATAATAATATCACAGGACAATTCACACCAATTGACTTAGTCCCAAACTAAGCAAAGCTTGTAAAATGGGTAGGTACTACTAGACAACGGATAAACATACTTATAACATACTTATATACATATTAAACACCCAAGACTCGAGTACGAAACATTCGTATTATTCACACAAATGTCTGCCCCGACCGGGAATCAAACCCGGCACCTCAAGCTTCGTAGTCAGGTTCTCTAACAACTACGCAATCCGGTCGTTTAATCCCTTGTTGTATCATTACTAGTAAAGCTTCAGTTCTGAAATTCATGTATAAGATATTTGAGGATTCACTCTAGTGACCTGACCAGTGATTACTTCTAGTTTGCTCGATAGAAAAAAAATCCTAAGTCGTCTCTAAAAAATAAAATAAATCGTTAGTACGGCGTAAATACTGCATGGCAGGTCATGACTTTTAGAATGTCGATAAAACAAGATGTTTTTTAGGGCCTAGTGTTGCTACATTTTTAAAATATGTATTTGTTTTAGTAATACGATGAAATACCTAAATACACGCGCGGACAGACCACCCTATCTTGAGCCGTCGTGCTTTCCCCTTGTCCGTATAGTTAGTTGCGTTAGTTCTTCTTTGGCTTTCGCACGGGGAACTTGTTTCGCTTGCGCTTACGCACGGCTTTGATTCTAGCCGCTTTCACGCACACATACACGAGTGCATAGAATACCTAAAATCGATTAGAGCAAGAAGCTTGGTAGGGCCTGAAAATTGGGTCAACTGGCCTGATTACGAGCGTCAAGAAAAGCTAAACGATACGGTGTAAGTAGCGTCTTCGGTTCCCATTGTAAGGGCAGGGTTTCATTTTGATTTGTTCTTAGCTTATAACTTCCGTGTTAAAAGGTTTCTGCACTGAGATATTTCTATTTTGGTAATATAAAACCTTTGGGAACATTGTCATTATGTAAGCACATCTCTTTAATTACGGAGAACTCGAAATTTATTTTAGTGCGTATTAGAAAATCACTTGTCTAAATGACTAATTCTTTGCTGAAAAACTTATATTTATTTATACTTTATTTATTTAATTTTATTTTGAATTTGGATTCAGGGAAGGACTATTGAGAGTTTTCATTTTGATGTCTATACATAATATAAAAAGAAATAATTGATTGACTGATTCAATTGCTCACTGACTGACTGTCCAGGAAAGCTGAAATTTTGCATATTCTTAAGTAGTTTTTCTTTATGATGTTGGCAAGAAATAAGATTGAATTTGTTGAAATTCTCACGGTTCTCAATAGAGAAGAAATGGGATTTATATATTCGATTCAGAGTGACCCTATCTCCGTAACTAGGTATATTAAGTACTAGACTCTTCAAACTAAGCATACAAATTAGGTGATCATAACAGTAAAAAAACTGATTTCAAGATTTATAGAAATTCCAACGTGATGAAGAAAAAACTGATGACGGATTTTTTGATGTTATTTTGCCGGATTTATGCTTTATTCAACGAGAAAGATCATCAACATCATCATCATCAGCCTATAATCGTCCCACTGCAGAGCACAGGCCTCATCTCAGAATGAGAGGTCATAGGCCGAAGTTCCCAGTGGCCCAGTGCGGAATGGGAACTTCACGCACACCATTGAGTTTCTTCGCAGGTGTATGCAGGTTTCCTCACGATGTTTTTCTTCACCGTAAAGCTCATGGTAAATTACAAATGTAATTGATGAAAAAGATGAAGATGCAGCAATTCAAATTTGGATTCTACGCCGACGAAATCGCGTGCAAAAGCTAGTTGCACGCTCAACCTTGTCGAATTGTTTTTGACAGAACTCAAAACGCGTGGCAAGCAATTTTACTTCTAAATTGGAGTCGACAGTAACAATTGTTTTGAAAATTCAAATATAATTATTTACCGTCTTCTGGTGAGGGATGGCTGGGACGACAAAGTAAACGAGCTATTACCGACGAGTGCCATTAACCGAGTGCTGTGAAACACAACAAATCACGGTACAAGCCGCTTTTAACGACGCCCGGTGGCGCTACGTAACTTTGGAAATTTTCCATTGACAGGATACTTTTCCGTTTTAAAAGGTTTCTACTGAAACCAAATAAAGGTTGCTTTAGAATAATCATGGGACTGTTTAGCAGTGTTAAATGCTTGACGTTGACGAGACGAGACGAGACGTTGTGGATTTTAGACGACCAAATGGCCTTGGCTGTGGTTACAGAACCTGACTACGAAGCATGAAGTTCCGGGTTCGATTCTCGCGTCGGGGCAGATATTTGTATGAAAAATACGAATGTTTGTTTTCGAGTCTTGGGCGTTTAATATGTATTTAAGTATGTATCTATCTATATAAGTATACGTCTATCCGTTGCCTAGTCCCATAACACAAGCTTTGCTTACTTTGGGACTAGGTCAATTGGTGTGAATTGTCCCGTGATATTTATTTTATAATTTATTTATTTAGCTTTATATGGGAATCATCATCATCATAATCCCACCCTATATATATGACCCACTGCAGGGCACAGGACTCCTCTCAGAATGAGAGGACTTGGGTCGTAGTTCCCACGTGGGCCCAATGCAGATTGGGAATTTCACACATACCATTGAATTTCTTCTCAGCTGTGTGCGGGTCCACCAACGAGATGAACGGACGATTTGGTGAATTTTATGTCCACAGGAGAAGGCCTAGCGGTTTGACTTATGGCCTCTCAAGCAGAGGGTCGTGGGTTCAAATCCCGGCTCGCAGCTCTGAGTTTTTCGGAATTTATGTGCGAAATTAAATTTGTAATTTACCATGAGCTTTACGGTGAAGGAGAATATCGGGAGGAAACCTGTATGTATACACCTGCGAAGTAA
Organism: Archips xylosteana; assembly: GCA_947563465.1. NCBI lineage: Eukaryota > Metazoa > Arthropoda > Insecta > Lepidoptera > Tortricidae > Archips > Archips xylosteana. Next base: position 16,161,303 of record OX387351.1, read on the forward strand.
TTCAATGGTGTAGGTATGTGAAGTTCCCAATCCGCACTGGGCCCGCGTGGGAACTACGGCCCAAGCCCTTTCATTCTGAGAGAAGGCCTGTGCCCTGCAGTGGAACGAATATAGATGATGAATTAGATAAAACAATGGACTAGTTACAAAGTTAGAAGAACATGACGTATACGCCTGATTAGAACATTTTACGGTCTTGTATCCTCTTTGTCATTAAATTTAAGTTTTCTGGCTTCCATTCACTTGGTTTCCATTACCTAGATCATTTAGCAGTTTAAATAAAAATAAAAAATAAATATCACGGAACAATTCACACTAATTGACCTAATCCCAAAGTAAGCTAGGCAAGCTTACATATTAAACACCCAAGACCCGACACGGGAATCGAACCCGGGACCTTAAGCTTCATAGTCAGGTTCTCTAACCACTAAGCCATCTGGTCGTCAAAAAAAAGTAAGCAAGTACCTAGTAAGTTTATGATAATTTTTAGCAAGTCAGCTGTAATTAATTAAGTAATTATGGCAATAAATAACGCTTTACGTTCCTTTTCGCCTTAATATTTTAAAAGATAGGGCGGGAGTGTGACACTTATTTTAAATTAAAACGCGATGGTATGAGGTTTTCTTTACTTGATGAGAATTCTTTCGCTAAGCGGCTCAGTAATTCCCGCCGGTACCGAAATATTACACGGTTGAAAAAATATTATGCATATTTTAGTGAATTTGATTAAGCGAGGTTGTTAGGTAAGTAAGTCTAATAAGTATTCGCATAATAATTTATGTAGTTTAACGATAATACAAGCTCTACACGAGCGTACATTTTGGGGAACATTTTTCGGAAATTATTTCACAAAAGATTTATTTTCATACAAAACAAATTCTAAAATATAAAAATCTCGTGTTACGGTGTTTGTTAATCGAACTCCTCCGAAACGGCTCGATTGATTTTTATGAAACTTTTTTTCTGTATTCGGTAGGTCTGAGAATAAGTCGTAGCTAGGTACTATTTTTTGCGGACGATGTCGCGGGCAGCAGCTTGTTACTATATACATATTTTGTGTCAGGTTTAAAATTTCACTTTGTGTAGATAGTCAAGAACAATTAACCTAAAACTAAAAAAAAAACCTTAAAAATATAATAATAATTACTAAAATATCTATCTAATCTATCTATCTATCTATCTAATACCAAGCTAATACCTTTTCACACCACCTGCTCGACAATGCCTTATTATATATCATGCAAACCTCTCTCAAAGTAAATCATTATAGCCCTTGGCATTCGCCGGGGCGTAATGTTGTACTGAATTTCATTATAACCCGCCGGGCAGTAATGTGATTCTCACTTCTCGTAGTTCTTATTGGTATGCACTTAAAGTCTAATTTCAAAATCGCCCGGCGTGCAGGCCAGCGCGCAGCTCGTGCTGGTGCTGGTGCTCAACGTGGCCAGCTCCGCGGGGGCCGCGCCGCGCCTCATTTATTTGCAGTTCCGCGGCCGAACGAAAACAAAGTCAAATAATTAAACAAAAGCCGCGAGTGTTTCAATACGCTGCAATTTTAAGTATCAAAACTGCAAAAGAAGATAAAACATTAAGAAAATATCGAGTGACGAAAGTGATTTAATTTGACTCCTGATTCCATTAAATTAGACGCCTTAGGACCACTTGCACAGTGGTAAAAAAATTAAATCGGTTACCCTGGGTTAAGAATGACAGTTCCAAATATTTTGACACTTGTTAACCCTGGGTTAGCAGTTACCTCGCTCGGAGTTAAGTAGCTAACCCAGGTCTGCGCAAGCCAGCCTTAGAAATTGTTAATAATGTACTCCCAGAGAAGTCGAAGGAAAAATACTTAAAAGCTTACAAAGATTTCGACAAATGGAAAACTGCGAAAGGCGCAAAGTCAGAGTCAGAATCAGTGCTTCTGGGTCTATTTCGAGTATTTTTCTAGTAGCCTTGGTTTTTATTGTCTCGCAAAATGTGAGAAAAGTAGAGTATACATACTCCTCGGAGATAAAACTGATTTTGCCTTGGGCGCACTTAAATCCTTCACTGCTCTCAGGACTTCATCTTAATTCCCTCGCTTCGCTCGGAAATCAACTAAAAACCCCCTCGCTACGCTCGGGGGTTAAATCTGGAGTACCTCAATACGCTCAGGATTCAATATCGCGCCCGTGACATAATGCAGTGCTTTATCCCCTTGGTGTACAATCTACTATTAAACGAGCAATTCTTGTATATATAATATATATATATACTTATATTATAATCAGAATCTCAGAAACGGCTCCAACGATTTCGATGAATTTTGGTATGTGGGGGTTTTCGGGGATGAAAAATTGAAGGGATGTTTAAAAAACAACATGACTGACTAGACTGGTTGACACTTATAGGGAAACAATTTTACTGACAACAGGTGTCAACCAGTCTAGTCCGTTATGTTGTTTTTGTAAACACCCCTTCAATTGATCTAGCTTGGTCTTATCTCTGGGAAAACGCTTGGTACCGAGTTTCAGCCCGAGCGGAGCTCGGTCGCCCAGGTACCATTACTAAAGGGAGTCCCTTTAGGCAAGGTTCCGAAGATACTGCCAGCGTTCCCCCTTTGAATAACTAAACTAATTCTTTGCCCGAGGTAGCTGCCAGCTCTTCGGTCTCCTGTGATGTCGACTAACCTTTTTGCTATTTCCTTAAAAAGCCTTATAGCGCTAGGAACCCACGGACCAACCAAGGGTCTCGACACCGAATGGGACAAAATCATATTCGGAGCCTAGACCCCTGTATTTGCATTCTTTAGCTTTTTCAGCCGCTTCACAAGCTGCACCAGCTCTGTTGTTGGTTCTATGTAGATGGGAAGGGGCCAGCGTGTCTGAACAGGTTGCATCCCATACCAGCACCCGGCCCATCTTCCCAAGGAAATTGATTATGAACCTTACTGCTAGAATATTCCACGATAGGCCAGGAATCAAATGGTTCGATAGACCAGCTTCACCACACAGAAGCGTTCCGAAAATCGACTTCTATATCTAAGGCAGTTAAGGCTAAAGTACCTACCTGCGATTGCGGGCACGATTCCCTAAAATAGACACGTTATTTCATACAGTCATTCGGCAGGGCGGCGGTAGTGTGAACCCTAAATGAGCGTCATCGCCCTGAGTGGATCACGTACGGTGTATCAATTTGCAGAGACGTGAGCGAGGTGGCAATAGACACCGTTTGCCTCAAATTAGGGCCGTATTCTTCCGCGCTCGGTTAACGATAGCCGCTTAATTGAATTTCAGGGCCTTATTATTTCTGATTACGCTTTTGTTTTTTGGGCCCAATATAGACTCATTCTTCTGGTCTTAAAAATTAAAAGGAATTCTTGGAAACCTGGCGGCGGGACGTGCCGAGATTCACCCGTGTTAATTTAGTAGGTAATTAAACGCATGATATGACAATAATTATAGATATGTTATTAGACGACTAGATAGCCTAGTGGTTAGAGAACCGGACTACGAAGCTTAAGGTCCAGGGTTCGATTCCCGTGTTGGGACAGATATTTGTCTGAAAAATACGAATGTTTGTTCTCGGATCTTGGGTGTTTAATATGTAATTAAGTCTGTATCTATATATATAAGTATATTAATCTGTTTCCTAGTACCCATAACACGAGCTATGCTTACTTTGGGACTTGGTCAATTGGTGTGAATTGTCCCGTGATATTTATTTATTTGCTGAAATATAAATCCCCCTTTCTTTTTTTTGTTTGTCAGCCTATCCTCTCAAAATAATAAATGAACTAGCTTTTGCCCGCGACTTCGTACGCGAAGACAATAACGTCAACGTAATAAGTTGTTTGCGTGAAATTTGGCACACAGGTAGTTTATTACGTGGATTAACACATAGGGTAACGCCAGGAAAACGGTAAGTTCCCGAGGAATTTGAATAAGTTAATTCTAAAGCTGGTAAGCCGTGGTGGCCTAGTGGTTTGACCTATGGTCTCTTAAGCAAAGGGTCATGGGTTTGAGCCTGGGCTTGGACCTCTTGAGTTATTCCGAATTCGTGTGCTAAATTACGTTTGAAGTTTACCATGAGCTTAACAGTGAAGGAAAACATCGCGAGAAAAGCTGCACACATCTGAAAAGAAATTCAATGGTATACACCCGAACTGTACAAATCGCACTGGGCCCAAATGGGAACTAAGGCCCAAGTGTTCTCGTTCTGGGAGGAGGCCTGATTGAAACAACAACGTTCTATCCCGGGAAAGTACAGCGGCATACGGCGGGATAGAAATAACTGATAAAACATTTAGAAAATCATAGACAGTGTAGCTTTTTATTAGTGAAATAATTTTAAAAAACAGCCCTACGTTCAATTCACTTATTTCTATCCCGTGGGAATTTTGCATTTTCCCGTAGAAAAGTAGCTTATGCCAATCAGGGATATTGTAGCTTTCAAATTGTAAAATATTTTTAAATCAGCCCCAAAGTTGAATTTACTTATTTCGATCCCGCGGGAAATTTGCGTTCTCCCGTAGAAAAGTAGCCTGTCAATCAGGGATATTGTAGCTTTCAAATTGTAAAATATTTTTAAAAATCAGCCCCTAAGTTGAATTTACTTATTTCTATCCCGCGGGAATTTTGCATTTTCCCGGAAAAAGTACTTTATGTCAATGAGGGATACTGTAGCTTACTATTGGTGAAAGAATGTTCAAAATCAGCCCCGAAGTTGAATTCAGTTTTTTCTATCCCGCGGCAATTTTGCATTTTCCCGAAGAAAAAGTAGCCTACCTATGTCAATTGGGGATAGTCATATTAAATCATATGAAATAATTTTTAAAATCAGTGCCGAAGATGAATTTACTTATTTCTATCCCGTGGGAATTTTGCTTTTTCCCGGCGAAAAGTACCCTGTGTCAATTAAGGATTGTAGCTTACTATTGGTGAAAGAATTTTTGAAATCAGGCCCAAAGTTGATTTCAAATTTTTCTATCCCGTGGGAATTTTGAATTTTCCCGAATAAAAAGTAGCCTTTGTTAATCGGGGATAGTCATATCACATAGTGTGTAAGAATTTTTAAAATCAGCCCTGAAATTGAGTTAATTTATTTCTATCCCGTGGGAATTTTGCTTTTTCCCGGAGAAAAGTACCCTATGTCAAACAAGGATACCGTAGCTTACTATTGGTAAAAGAATTTTTAAAATCAGCCCCAAAGTTGAATTCAAATTTTTCTATCTCGTGCGAATTTTGTATTTTCCCGAAAAAAATGTAGCCTATGTCAATCGGGGATAGTCATATCATATTATATGAAAGAATTTTTAAAATCAGTGCCAAAGTTGAATTTACTTATTTCTATCCCGTGGGAATTTTGCATTTTCCCGGAAAAAAGTACCCTGTTTCAATCAAGAATACGGTAGCTTACTATTGGTGAAAGAATTTTTGAAATCAGCCCCAACGTTGATTTCAAATTTTTCTATCCCGTGGGAATTTTGAATTTTCCCGAATAAAAAGTAGCCTAATTGTCAATCGGGGATAGTCATATCACATAGTGTGTAAGAATTTTTAAAATCAGCCCCGAAATTGAGTTAATTTATTTCTATCCCGTGGGAATTTTGAATTTTCCCGGATAAAAAGTAACCTATGTCAATCAAGGATAGTGTAGCTTTCTAATTCTGAAAGAATTTTTAAAATCGGCTCATTAGTTTCAGAGATTCCGCTACAAACAAATAAACAAAGAAAGTTGAGATATTTCCCTATCCCGTGGGAATTTCAAAAATCCTTCCTTAGTGCACCTCTACAATACTCAAGGTACATGTGTGGCAAATTTCAAGTCTCTAGCCCCAGTGGTTTAGGCTGTGCGTTGTCTGTCAGTCAGTCAGTCAGTCAGTCAGTCAGTCAGTCAGTCAGTCAGTCAGTCAGTCATTCAGTCAGTCACGGTACTGTTTTATAGGTATAGATAAATAGCTTGGTTTGATATCACATAATACAGCTTAATAATGTAGCTTTAGACGACTGCATACATGGCAGTTCTTATGTCTGCAGTTATTTTTTCTAAAAATAAAAACAATTAAAAATTATGTCCCGGGATACAACAGGTTCTCCTATTGCTAACAGTATAGGTGTAAAGCTTTAAAATAGATCTTTTTGCGGAGATGATTTTGGACTACCTAAGTACTAAAACAATGTATTGGGCACATTCGGTCCATTCGTAAGTCGGTTGTACGGAAGAACGGGGCTAAAGCTACGGTTCAATAAAAACATAATGTGAATATTTAATGTAAATTTATACAGTATTAAACGATCTGTGCCTACAAATTCACTGAGTTAAGTAGGATCGATCTCAAACCCGCCTCAATAATCACCTATAGTATACAAATACGTCACTAATACAAACAAGAGGGGACTTTCTAAGTTTTTTAACTACTTATACCTAAGTATCCATTAAAATAGAGATTTATTCAAATGTTCTTCAAGTGAGAAAGTTAAACGAGCGATTAGCAAAATCTGTCCCAAATCGAAATAAACTTGAATAGGCGCAAATCGGAACAAACGAGCTGAAATCTCTCGGGTAACAGATAACAAACTCCAAACTCTGTTGATATAAAGTTTTAATGCTTTAATAGCGTAATGATTCAAAGGAAACGGTCACGTTCAAGAAGACGCTGCCATAATCATAAATTCGAGTAAATAAAATTAAAGCTCGTTGTGTTCAAGCCGCCGTTTATCACGCGGTTACATCTTCAGTGTGTGGAGTTCCTAATATTAATGTTGTAATTACCCCGAGATCGCGCTGCAGTCGCCTCCTAAATGTGAATATTTGGTTAAACGAGGTGGCAATTAATATCGCTTTCTGACATCTTTCACATTAATTTAACTTAACAATACAAAGTTGGCGTTTCGCGTAAGGAAATGGCCCTGGGAGATGGGCCCTAAGGCGGTAAGCGGTGGCAACAGATGATTAATTATGTGTTATTAAGAATGGAATACTGTTAATTAGAGCGAATACAGCGATGACTAGTAGCTTTACACGTAAGAAACGTTCTTAGAAACGTTTTCTTAAAGCAGTGCGGCTTCTAGGACGTTGAGTAGATATATGATTTATATCAATGTCACAGTACCATTCTAGCTACTACATGTGTACCGAATTTTCGAAAGCTAGCAAAGTCCTAATAACATAATCTAATCATCTATTACCATTGTTTAATAAATATTTACTTCAATTAAAAAAAGCATGCAACGCCTCGTACCTATTCTACCCCACTTGCTCTTATAGCGGTGCAATAAAGAGACGACACATATTCTTGAGACTTTTAAATAAATAGGTACCTAAGTCCAAAGGCCGTATTGTCCAACGCGCGGACTCTTACCATCGCTATAGTCACCGTCTCATACCGTTTGACAAAAAGAAATAATAAGTGTCAGCTCTCGATATATTTCTGTGGTGTCAGCGCTTTACACAATAAGCGTACCTACAGTTGCTTTCACTGTCTTGTGTATATTTACTAATAGGTAGTGCAAATCACTAAGGTAATCCCTCTTTACTAATTAATACACATTTATCCTTAGATTATTAATGCACTAGATAGAGTGTCAGTAGCAAACATTGCGATACAAAACGTCCAAAAATCTATTTGACAGCTTCATATTACGATCGCGTTACGTCATTCAAACTGATGGGAGGCAAATGACATATAAGCCAACAGTTGGCTTATATTTTTCGGGACGTTTTCATGCCGCCGAAGCTCTATCTAGTGTATAAATAATCTAAGCATTTATCATACAATAATAAATAGGTAGGTATATTTTTGTACCCTCTCCTTGAGAGGCCATAGGTCAAACCACTAGGCCACCACGGCTTTGGCACGGCGGTGGGTTCAAACCCCGGCTTGCACCTCTGAGTTTTCGTAATTTATGTGCGAAATTACATTTGTAATTTACCATGAGCTTTACGGTGAAGGAAAACGTCGAGAAGAATCCTGCATACACCTGCGAAGAAATTCAATGGCGTGTGTGAAGTTCCCAATCCGCACTGGGCCCGCGTGGGAACTGAAAGGATGGATGCCTTTGCCCTGCAGTGGGACGTATATAGGCTGGGATGGTGATGATGATGATATTTTTGTATACGTAGGTGTAACGTTACATCCTGATAATAAACTAAAAATTATTAAGCAGGAAAAGTCACAAAAAGTAAGGTTAATTATCATTGTTTGTATTGTCAACGGCACTCACTGAAAAACTATGTGTAACAAAACTGGATACCTACATACACTAATGTATGGAACTCATCATCCCAGCCTATATAGGTACGTCCCACTGCTGGGCTGCTAGTTCCCACGTGGGCCACCACCGCATTTTTTATATAAAGTTTTTTTTATATAAAATTATATTGTATGGAACTATTTGAAACGAAGTAAAATATTTTAATACGTAAAATACTCCAAATTCACAATGTAACAGAATAATCAATAGGTAAATAAATAGAAACCAAAAACAATGACAGTGAAGTAATTCTATGCAAAGGAAAACATACCTAAACAGTAAATTATCTCTTAAATATGAAAGATTCCGCAATACAAAAAACAAACGGCAAGAAATATATCTTAGTCCCCAAAACAATAGTAAACAATAATTTTTTTGACTAAACCACAACATGACAAGATATGAAAATTGTTTCCTTAAAATAATATCAAATACCTACGTAATTAATTGTTTCCCAAAATGAATTGCTTCTAAACCTAAACCAAAACCTGGCTTCTCTTCCTAATAAAATTTCCATCTTTTATACAATGAGCCAACTCAGCACGATTGAACTTAAAACCGATGCCGTATTTTAATGCCCCAGTGGCGGCCAACGTTTGCGAATTAATTAAAAGCAGGGGATTTCATTTGTAGTTTTAGTTTGCGCATTGCGATGAACTTTGGTATCTCTGACCTCATTTGGCCTGTGGCGAGTTCTCATTGCATATTACGTGCTTTGGAGTGCGCCATATTTGGTTATTTTGATTTTGAAAGTCTTAACGCCCAATAAGATGCATGTGCTCGTTGAGCAAGTGCTTGTACAAGAGTCGGGGAACGAAAACCTTTGTCAGTAATTAAATCAATTCCTTTATCAAGTCATAGACTCTTGTACCTTTTGAAAATGGTATTTATTAGGTATTAGACCACAATGAGATTAGGAAAATTAATAAGAAAGCTCAAAGTCACTCAGAGGGCGATAGAGAGGGTTATGCTTGGAGTTTCTCTGCGGGATCGCATTAGAAATGATGAAATCCGCGCAAGAACTAAAGTCACGGACATAGCTCGAAGAATCGCCAGACTCAAGTGGCAGTGGGCGGGGCACATCGCTCGTAGAACTGACGGCCGATGGGGCCGAAAGGTTCTCGAGTGGCGTCCGCGGGCCGGAAGACGCAGTGTTGGTAGGCCTCCAACAAGATGGAAAGACGACCTGGTGAAGGTGGCGGGTACGCATTGGATGCGGCTGGCGCAGGGCCGATCTGTTTGGCGAGCCTTGGGGGAGGCCTATGTTCAGCAGTGGACGTCTTTCGGCTGAAATGATGAGATTAGGAAGCAAATTGATAGTTATTCCGTACTAGATTTTACCTGAGACTGCACTCAGGCCTAGTGGTGGTAGTAGTCTGGTCTGGTCTGGTCTGTGCTGCTCCGGAATATTACTAAAATCCCGAAAATTAAGTAATTAATTCTTCATTTCTGTTGTACAAAGAACGCCCGTGCAAAGTTTCACCGAAGAGATATCTGGATTTCACATGCGCACATTCCGATTCCGTGGAGATATCGGAATAAAAAGTAGCGTAAGTGAAATTCTCGCGATTCAGCTCTACATACCTGATTTCATCCAAATATCAATTAAAACTTTCGCATTTAGGTATATTATAATATTTAGTAGGACATTGATTGGGGTTTTATAATGCCTACGTGTAACATGGGTCTGATTTAAAACATGTGCCTTTGTTTAGGCGGGTATTGTTTAATTACATTTTTCATGGTATGGAGTTCGGCAACAATCAATCAATTAACTCAATCAAACCTACATTCGACCAATCCTGAATAGCTAGCAGGATATTCACAACATTTTTAGGAATTATGTAAAAAAATAGTTGTTGTTCGCAACTTTGGTCTCATAGATTTGAATTGTGTAAAAAAGTATTTGTTGGTCTCTACTTTGTCGCATGTAATAAACTTACATATTTATAATATAAGTAAGACAGTAGTTTAGGATTCAATCAATCAATCAATAATTTTATTTGTCAAAACATAGGTAAATACATGTACAAAGATCTTAACTGTATAATCAATGTACTGTATAATCTGTTCAAAATTCTTGATACAGATATTAATATTACACTATCTTACGTACGTTTAAACCTATTATTATTATAAATGTGATAGCTTGAGAGTGTGTATGACTGTACTCTTATGGTTTTTAACAATGAATACTAGGTCACTATTTACCCTACCAACCAGAAATAAAAAAATAATTTCGATGACGAAATTGCAGGCAACAGCTAGTAGATAATATTATAATAAGACTTTTGACTCTGTTTCAGTACAGCTCGCTAACTACAAGCTTTTGTGTCAGGCCTAAATAGCCTACACAAATTGGCCAGCCTCTCTCAACTTTGTTACGGACACCGTTTCTTAAAACTTGCTTGTAGTTACAGCAAATTGGCTCCAGAGCATGGGGTGCTGTTTCACGCGGCAATAATAATAACACTCAATATGAATTGCAGACCTAACGGGTTGTTTTACCTCCAAGAAGTTTGGGGAAAGGACGCGAGGGTGCTGTGTGTAAACAAGATGTACGTATGTTTAGGAGTACGAATGCTGGCCTGCCAAGTATGATTAAGACTAGAAAGTTTAAGTGGCCTAAGTAACCCTCAAGTTTTCTTAGTAAAGACAAAATTTTTCTTAGCTAGCCGGTTTTCTCAGAACGTTTCCCGAGTTGCTCCCAAGGCGACCATCAAATGGATTCTGTGCTTGCCGATGTTCCTTTGTTTTACAGGTAAGTGAAAATAATTTTTTAATGGAGCTTTGCAATTTTTTGTTAGGAATTTAATTTAGTTTAGTTTGTTTAATATTGGTTCTGATTGGTGAGATGCTATGCTAGAATGTTAAAAACACCACCTACATTACATTGTTTTACGATATGGCGATTTTCACCTATGTATACCACCCCCCACTGGACGTTGCATTCGTTGACCGAAAAAAAAAACTATAGAAATACAACTAAAACCTGTTGCAGAACTGCGTCAGCGGAAGACGACAAGTATCTAACAAATGAAACACTGTTTTCATTACATCGACTTTTATCTTGATTTCGTACCGGCGTGCTACCACACCGACATAAAAATTATACCAATAATGCCCAATAAATTGCAAATGTCCGTCTCGATGATGATGATCCATATGGATCGAAACAATATTTCATTACGTGAATGATAGTAGTTATACTTAAAAAATTCAGTCTGCTCGCACTGTCATGACTGTTCACATTTGAGAGATAGCTTCGAAGTAATCATCTCCGGTACACTTCCCATAACTGGGCAGTTGGACACGGCTCTCTGTGTGTAGTGTTTTCCATTCTGTGCGTATTGGGAACAACACACACACACCATTATTTTGCTTCGCCGGTGTGTGTGTTTCTCTCGTAATGTCTTTCACCAAAAATCTCATGGCAAATAGGTACTAAATGTAATTTGGCACATACCACTCGGCTATCAGCTATTAAACACACGTAACGAGCTGAGAATACACTTAAAGATCGCTTAAGTAACACGACGTAGCCACAAACTTTGGGTTTGACACTTCCTCGGCACGCAGACATGGCGACTGTTTCAAGTCGCTCAACTTTAGGAATTCGAGCGGACACTAAGGTATTTCGTGATCCTTGGATACTACTGTCTGCGCCCGTGGCATACCAGTTTATTCCAGACATATTTAAAACATTGATTTGTTTCTTCTGCACACTTTGCACATGTTTACTAGAGAGAAAGGTTTGTTTGTAATTTATTGAATCAGGGGTCATTCTAAAATAAATTCTGCGTAATCTGTTCAGCAGAGACATAACTCTCTTCCTTCTGATGGCGTAAAAACTGTCAGTGTGCGCTTTTGCGAACATGTTGCGTCGTAAAAAAATTGCATCCTGAATATATTGTATTGAATCCCGAGTGTGTTAATTTGCGTAGATCCATAATACTAAACTAATAAATAGTATGATGAATAAATATACCAGTAAATAGTAAATAATAGTACACATGGTCATGGTGGCCTAGTGGTTGGACCCATGGTCTCTCAAGTAAAGAGTCCTGGGTTTGAACACAGGCTCTCACCTTTTTTTTTTATGTTAATGAAGCCAGACAAACGAACTAGTGGGTCACCTGATGTTAAATGAACACCACTGTCTATAGACACTCGCAGCGCTTTACGCGATACCAGTGCGTTGTCGGCCCTGCAGAAAATTGTACACTCGCCTCTTAAAGGCACCCAGGTCGTAACTCGATGGGAAGACCCCAGCGGGAAGCTCGTTCCAGATTTTGCAAGTTCGTGGCAAAAAAAAATCTCTGAGTTTTTCGGAATTTATGTGCGAAATTACATTTGACCATGAGCTGTAAAGCTCACCGTAAGGTGAAGGAAAGACATCGTGAGGAAACCTTCCATCGGGGGAGAAGAAATTCAATGGTTTGTATGAAGTTTCCAATCCGCACTGGGCCCGTGGAAACTACAGCCCAAGTTCTCTCATTCTGAGAGGAGGCCTATGCTCTGCAGTGGGTCCAATATAGGTTGAGATGAAAAATATGTAAGCAGACATAATAATTATTAGTACCTACGCGTCATTCATTTTAATATGGAACGGTTAGTTGTGTATTCGGTAGTATAACTCGAGAATAAACTCGTATGGAACTTGAAAACTAAGAAATAGCTTCCTTTATGTCGAGGGTTAAAATTTCTAGAACAATAGCTGAAAATCCGGTTTCATGGAATCATACATCTGTTTGTGAGTACGCTGGTAACAGCTTTCAAGGAAACTCAAGAGCGCCCAGATAGTTTTCGAGTAGAAAAGTTATGAATAACTTGAAATTACCGTTACCGGTAAAAGTTCGCGTCCGCTCTCTAGTTATACGATTTCATCTCAACAGCTAAAGTTTGGAATTTGAGGAAATTTCCTTCACGGCTGTCTAACGCGGTGAAACGTATTTTGGTCTGAAAAGTCTTCATATCAATAAGAGTACCCGACGTGTTTAGGTACCTAGCAGACTAAACTTTGCTTGGAATCCCAAAATAATTTCTGATATAATAGGTATGTACGGTCGGCCAAGAAAGTGATCTACCATTTTTGTCAAAAGTTTATGTGAGATCTAAATATCGTTAAGGTCGACTTTTCTGAGTGAAGTCATTAGTCATTGTCACCATACTATTGCAAGGGAAAATCGACCTCGTTGTATCATGACGTGGAAATGAACTTCAACCTTTTCCCTACTCTTCAACTCTTCTCTTCAACTTCAACTCTTCAGTTTTAGACCATTATTTTTGGCTGACTGTACTTAGTTAGCCGATCGGATAGCCCAGTGGTTAGAAACCTGATTACGAAACTTGAGGTCCCGGGTTCGATTTCCGGTCGAGGCAGATTATGTATGAAAAATACGAATGTTTGTTTGACATGTGGGTGAATCAACGTTTTAGTGCCACCCGTTGCTATGGTTAAACTATGTATCTATCTCATCATCATCATCCTAGGACATATATACGTCCCACTGCAGTGGCTTCATTCAGAATGAGAGTGCTTGAGCCGTAGTTCCCACGCGGGCCCAGTGCGAATTGGGAACTTCACACACACCATTGAATTTATTTTCAGGTGTGTACAGGTTTCCTCTCTATGTTGTCATTTACCGTAAAGCTTATGGTAAATTTCAAATGTCATTTCGCACATAATTTCGCAAAAATTCAGAGGTTGGAATAAATATCGGGTGGGAAATTAATATGTGCGCTAATATTAGTAGGATTATAATATTGCAATATCATTTTAATGGGATCGAGTCTGCACTTCGGTAAACGGGCAAACAATTTAAGAGTGCAGACATATTGGGCCAGGCCTCCGGGGAAATTTGCACGGAACCGATACATAAATCTCGCATTTCTGCATTACCACATGCTATATTGCGGATAAATAGGTAAGTGTTATGTATAATGGCGTTGCTGTGGTGAATTTCGACAAGCTATTATTTAAATTGCAATTTTCATGTATATGTAAGTTATCTTCAAAATTGCATATCGAATTTTACATACTTCTGACGACCGGATGTCTATCCGGATGTCTACCACTAGTCTTAGTGGTTAGAAAACCTGACTACGAAGCTTGAGGTCCCGGGTTCGATTTCGGTTGGGGCAGATATTTGATTTGATATTTGTTGTTATTTGTTGTACGAGGAGATCCGTAGAAGAACCGGGGTAACCGACATAGCCAAACGGATTAGCTCGTTGAAATGGCAATGGGCAGGCCATATAGCACGTAGAACAGATGGCCGTTGGGGGCCAAAAGTTCTGGAATGGAGACCACGGACTGGCAAGCGCAGCGTGGGACGTCCACCAACGAGATGGACGGACGATTTGGTGAAGGCCGCAGGTTCAGGGTGGATGCAAGTCGGTTCCAATCGTAATGATTGGGCATCAATGAGGGAGGCCTATGTCCAGCAGTGGACGTCCTATGGCTGAAATGATGATGATGATGATGAGATATTTGTGTGAAAATTACGAATGTTTGTTCTGGAGTCTTGCATGTTTAATATCTGTTTATGTATGTAGGCAGGTTTCCTCACGAAGTCTTCCTTCACCGTAAAGCTCAAGGTAAACACAAATGTAATTCGCACATAAATTCCGAAAAACTCAGAGGTGCGAGACGTGATTTGAACCCACGACCTTCTGCTTGAGAGGCCATAGGTTAAACCACTAGGCCGCTACGGTTTACAAGCAAACGGCAAGGAAACTTATAGTAGGTATATTTCTCCCTTTGTAACCAGTAAGCGTGTGGGCAAGAGATACAAATACAAATACAAATAATTTATTTCCAAAAAATATCAATAAAACACAGTTACATTTTTACTGAACCCCACACTAGGCATGGCCAGTCCCGTGGGGTAAATGTTACGGTTTACAAAAATAATACATTACATTAGCGGCTATTTGCAACCATATTTAAGGAACAGAAAGAATAATAGTAGATTGTTCAACAAGGGACTAAAACAAGCCATAATGACACAAGATATTTAGCCACCCGAGCAGAGCGAGGGTGGCTATAATTCGCGTGTCATTATGGCAGTTTAGTCTCGCGTTAAACACTCTACTTTTCACTTTGAATGCGAGGAAAAAAACGATGTTTTAGGTATACTAATCTACAATATTACTTTTATACAACGTACGCTCAATAAGAGCAATGGACGTCCGTTTAGAATTCAAATAGCAATTTAAATTTGTTCCGCCGTTTTTTTTTGTTGAGTGACGCTTTAAGGGGTGAGTCCCCAAAAAACGCTTGAAAGATGTTTGCGGTTTGCAATAATGCCACGAAATTCACCGTATATTTAATACTACAAAAATTATTTTAGAAACTTAATAGATTTATCTACAGCTTCACCGCGCTACATTTTTAAAATAATAATTAATTTCCGAGAAATAAAATCCCAAAGTCTTTCAAAAACATCGAATCGTCATTTTCTATTTACGCTTTTTAGATAATAATGAAACAAATTCATGAAAATCTCTTTGGTTGAATCGTAACACAAAAGTATGAAAAATATTATCACCGTTTCATTTTAGGCTAAATATAATCTCTATAATGATAATATGCATCTAAACATTATCTATTTTTTACGCAAAAATGTTTGCCGTTTTACATACTTTTTACTATGGAGCGAACATTTCCCGTAATTCGATTTTTAAATAGCGATCGCGGCCGAAAAATATTCAGTGCTGTCAAGGAATCCAACGAGAGAGCACGCTCCGTTTGTAGCCACGCACGCACACACTCGCACAAAATACTACTCCTGTGGTAGGGTAAGGGTGGATCCCGACTGTTCGATTTCAGCTGTCAAAGAGGTCAGACTTTTACTAAGGTAAGTAAGTTTTCTTAATAATTACAAGCTTTTATTTGTAATTATTGCAATCGTCGTATATAATTATGTGTGTTTTTAACACGTTTTTACAAGCTTTTATTTAAATTGCCCTGTTAGTTTAGGCCAAATCTTGTAAGCTTTATTTAACCCGCTTTTAGTGGTCGGATCGACTTGAAATTTGGTATGTGTAAAAAAACGAAAAATTAAAAATAAGTTTGTAACAGAATGTCCTGTGCCATCTTCTTTACTAATGTCCTTTTTGTCGATAGGAAAGTTCTTTGGTCTTTGTCAAACTCACATTGCACCTGTGTGATTATAAGAATATTGTTAAATCTTATATCTTTATACTATTAATTTGATGTCTGTATCAAGACAATGTCAACTTTTTAATTAAATGCGTTTTGTACTTTATAAACAATCGAATCGTCTCGCACGCAGGTTAGACGACTTCCAGCCTCCTGAACAAGTAGGATTCTGAAAGGGCTTTAGCACCGTAGACCACATACATGCGTTGCAGCAGGTTATACAGAAAACCGAAGAGTTTAAACACCCCCTTCGCCTGACATTTATAGACTATGAGAAAACCTTCGATTCGATCGAGACTTGGGCTGCACTGCAGTCCTTCAACGGTGCCAAGTAGACTACTGGTACAGTACATTACATCGAAGTGTTGAAGTGTCTATATAATAGCGCCACAATGTCCGTCCGACTTCAGGACCAGATGTCGAAGCGTATTCAATTGCAGCGGGGAGTCAGACAAGGAGATGTTATTTTTCCAAAACTGTTCACCGCTGCACTGGAGCTGAAGGATGCTTTCTAGACTCCTGACAGGGAAGGGTGAGGCATCAATGTAAATGGTCTCACCTTCGACCTAAGTGCGATGCTTTCTAACCTCGGGACGATCTCCGAGCGAGTTGGACTTTAATTGAACATAGAAAAGACGAAGGTCATGTCGAACGCCCATGTTGTACCATTTCCCGTCATAATTGAAGACTCTACGCTCGAAGTTGTTGACGACTATAACTATTTGGGATATAAGTACAATCCAATTAGTGGGTTTAACTTCGAGAAAGAGGTCAATCGACGAATTAGACTCAGCTGGGCAGCGTTAGGGAAGCTTTGCAATATCTATTTGCATATGTATGCCGATGACACACAAATCTTGATAGGTGTAAAATCCTCGGAGTCTATTCAGGGGTTAAACAAAGATTTGAGTGAGATATGTAGCTGGTCGAACTACCATGGACTAATGCTAAACCCCCAAAAGTGCACGTACATAACCCTCGGTACAAAACACCAAACCGATATTGTTCGCAGTTTTAATCCTGCGATAATTGTGAACGGTCTTCCTATCCAGGAATCTAATGTTGTTAGGAACCTGGGAGTCCTCTTTGATCGTGGGCTTAGTTTTGAGGATCACGTTAAACTTAAGGTGGGAAAATGTTATGGGGCCTTAAAGTCTCTATACAAATTAAGACCATTTTTAAGCACCACTGTGCGCATTAAACTGATGGACAGCCTGGTTCTTTCTGTTCTAGATTATGGCGATATAGTATACGGGCCTTGTCTAAATAAGAAAACTGAAAGAAGAATTCAGAGGGTTCAAAACTGTCTTGTTTTTAAACTGAAGAAATCTAGCTCGCCAACATACTTGCGACGTAAATTGAAGTGGTGTTGTGAGAGGGAGGGATGTTCGAGGCCGACACGCAACCCTAGGTTGGAAATGCCATTGCCTCGCTTGGTTGCTTTCAGAGGCAGTTTTCGGTTTGCAGCATCGAAGTGTTGGAATGATTTGCCTCCACCCATTCAGAAATGTATATCAATCGACAGTTTTAGATTTAAATGCAAAAAATGGATTGTTGAACAACAGAAAACAGCATGTTGCTGGACAAACCTTCTGAAGACTAATTTATTGTAAAGAGTTATTTTTCTCTCATCCTTCAATGGTAGATTGTTCAACGGGAGCATAAATCGAGCCATTTTACCCGAGACGTTCATTATAAAGCTCTTACATTTCATGCATTGCGATTTCTACAATAATGTACTGGATTTGTCTAGTTTTAATAATTTTTTTTTTAATATAAAACGCCAGTTAAAAGAAAAAAACTATTTTTGGACTTATAGCTTTAGTTTAAGTATATGTATCTGTTTGGGTGGTGTGGCATTGTTTTGTTTGACAGCCACACTACCACTTTCCTCGTATTGGGTGAGGACTGAAAACCAGCAACTTTGCTGAGTCCTCACCTTTTCACAAAATTGTATTTGTCTTTTTTTCATTGTTTTTTGTTTTATTTTAAGTTTGTGAATAAACATTCTTTTATTTTTTTTATTTTTATCTTGTCAGCTAATACACCGCAATGTCTCAAGTCAAAAGTCTTTGACCAGCCTGTGTTGCCAGTGCTGACTTATGGCACTGAGACGTGGCCGCTAATGATGGGCCTCATAAGAAAGCTCAAAGTCACTCTGAGGGCGATGGAGAGGGCTATGCTCGGAGTTTCTCTGCGGGATCGCATTAGAAATTATAAAATCCGCGCAAGAACTAAAGTCACCGACATAGCTCGAAGAATCTCCAGACTCAAGTGGCAATTGGCAGGGCACATCACTCGTAGAACTGATGGCCGATGGGAAAAAAAAAGTTTCAAAGACGCAGTGAGGTAGGCCTCCAACAAGATGGACGACCTGGTTATGGTTGCGGGATCGGGTTGGATGCGGATGGCACGGGACCAATCTGTTTAGCGAACCTTGGGGAGGCCTATGTTTAGCAGTGGACGTCTTTCGGCTGAAATGATGATGATGATGATGACTTGACAATAACTGCGCACTATATCTCCTCTACGAGATTTGGAATTGGAATTGTAAATACACGGACAGGTCAACAATAATTTATTGAATCAGGTGTTACCTTTCGGAGGTCCATATCAATGAATTGAAACAACTTCTTTGCTCACCCGCGACCTTATAATAATTACGTTTATGCAAAAAAATACGTGTTCATGCAGTTCCTCCACCTCCACACTGTACGAACACACTTAAATCACATAAACCCAACTATCACCACCACTAAACTACACGAGCTCTAGTTGAGTTTCGAACTCAACCAGAGCTCATCTTCAGAGTAAGTATCGCAACCGTTTACTAAGCTGCATAAGCATATACATTTATTTTGCTTTTCTTGCATAAACGTAAGTATCATAAGGTCGCGGGTCAGCAATGTAATTCTTTCAGTTTTTTTTTGGTCAACAATAATAGTAATTTTGAATAAAGACATTTTCGATGTTTATATTTTTTTGATGTTATTAAAGTTCTGATTATTAATAAAAAGATCCTTTAATAATGTAAAATCGTTTTATTTGTATTTACACCAAGTTTGAATATCGAAAGTCATCAAAATAATGTAGATTACATTTTGTACAAAATCGGAAGGCGACTCTTTAATGTTCCCTTGTAAGTACTTACACTGGGACTCCACCCTTAGCTGACGGCTGTATAGCGTATCACGCAAAATGGTTCTGTGTAAGTGAAAACTGTCAATGTGCGTACGAAAAATAAATTCTCAAGGTCAGGGAACTCACTCTTAAATGTTTGCATATTTAGCCAACAGATTCACAGACTGAAGCGCAGGGCGCTACGGAGCGATACGGAGCGGGCGCTACGGAGCGCTTCGGAGCGTCCGCAGCGCGCTGCGGTCTGTGGAAAGCTTTAAAATTGTCTATGCCCAGCAACTGAAAATGGCAATAATCCTCCATCCGCAAACACCATGATTAGCAGTTTAGGGTTTTCCAAAGTAAATTAAAAAAAAATTACTCTAATCCCTAGAGATCAAAAAAGAGCTTTAGTCCCGATATGCAGAGACTAAAGTAACATTTTAAGAGCATGAGAAGTGAAAAAGAATAAAATGAAACAAAACGGACATGATCCAATATAACTGAAATAAATTCTTAAAGCCTATTAAGGCGAAAACATAAAGAACTAAAAACAAAATTATAATTATATTCTTAATAAGTACGCTTTATCTCTTTATATAATGAAATTCTCTTTATATATTGTTTTTATTATAATGAAATGTAACAAGGAAAAGTATTAAATTCAAATAATACGAAGTTTAATCGCCCGCTGGTACACGCCTGTACAATAAAGTTTTGCTTCATTGGGCACGCCTACAGCAGATTTAAATTAAATTCAATTGTTTCCAGACATTCGAGGCAGCTGTCGCGCCGGACCGCTGTACGACACGTCCAGGCATGTAATAGAGTTGCATCACATATTGCGAATATTACATAATATTTTATGTGTATATTGCTGATATTATAAAAGTGGAAGTTTGTGAGCAGTGTGTGCGTATGTGAAAGTACGCCCGTGTGTGAGTGCGTATTTGTTACTCTTAGGAACACGCAAAAATGGCTGGACGCATTTGGATGTACATAATTTGGTATGCAAATAGCTGAAACTTTGGAATCATTACCATCACGATAATTTCAGCCGAAAGATGTCCACTGCTGAACATAAGCCAGGGAGGACCTTCAAGGTTCGCCAAACAGACCGGTCCTTTTTTTATGGTGGTGAAAATGCGCCTTATGCATTCGTCTCTGTTCGGGGAAACCGAGAGTATGTGGGGCTCTCCCAAAGGGGCCTACCCACTAAAAACCGCACGGATTCCCTCATTGCCATTGTGAACTCCACGGGGGCATAAGAGACACCGCGACGCCCACTGGCCGCCCCGGGATGGGGCTCTTCTGTCGACACCGTGCAATGCGAGCTCGGCTGAAACAGACTTATCCTGCGTCATTCGCATCCAACGCGTTCCCGCAAATGTCATATTTAGCACCATTATTCCACATGAAGTTGGGTAGGTAAACATCACAACAGGTATTATTATTATACAACGTTTAGTCAAATTAGCGCGCATATTATGAAAACTATGCGACTAAACAGTTATTTATATGAAGGTAACACGAAACTCTTATGACTTTAAGTTGAGTTAAATGTGCCCTTTACCGCCGAATAAACGTTCTTACCACGTTTATATAGCAAAGCTAAGTAAAGTAAAGTCGATACGAAAACGTTTACTCAACCATGTAAATATTTGTTAGGAATGCAAGGACGGTCAGTAAAAAAACTGGTATTTAAAATTGATTACATTCTTTCTAGAATTTTGTTTCTACAAATATTCAAATCGAGAAACTTCTTTTTGAATCGGTTAACAAACTGCAACAGCTGTGTTTCTTTGTTTTTTATGGTTGCTCTTGTGATGCTACGAATAAATGTTTCATTTTTCTTTCTTTCAAAGTCTGCTGGCCCCATTGAGTCTTGTCTTTTATTTTTTGTCGCGCCGTAACCAATCGCCGCTCTATTATGCGGCATGATTTATTTTAAGTCTGGAATTTATCACACTCATTACATTTCCAAATTTCTCGGCGACACGTATTCTCTGGGCGTGTTTGAGAATTAAGAGATTTATATATTTATTACTAGCTGTTGCCCGCGACTTCGTCTGCGAAGAATCTAATATGTAAAAATCTCGTGTCACGGTGTTTGTTATCGAACTCCTTGACCTTGACCGATTTTTATCAAACTTTTTGTCTGCACTCGGTAGGTCGGAAAATAGGTCGTAGGCTATTTTTAGGGTTCCGTACCCAAAGGGTAAAAACGGAAACCCTATTACTGAGGCTCCGCTGTCCGTCCGTCCGTCCGTCCGTCTGTCACCAGGCTGTATCTCGGGAACCGCGATAGCTAGAGAGTTGAAATTTTCACAGATGATGTATTTCGGTTGCCTCTATAACAAAAAAATGGAATAAAATAAATATTTAAGGGGGCTCCCATACAACAAACGTGATTTTTTTGATCATTTTGGCTCGATATTGATAACG
The DNA here is from genome assembly GCA_947563465.1 of Archips xylosteana. Taxonomy (NCBI): domain Eukaryota; kingdom Metazoa; phylum Arthropoda; class Insecta; order Lepidoptera; family Tortricidae; genus Archips; species Archips xylosteana. The sequence goes on from OX387351.1 coordinate 16,183,266, forward strand.
GCACCAGGTAGAAACTTGAAATATTCACAGAATATTTAATTATATATTGAATTTAAATATAAATCATTAAATTAAAATAAAAAAATATTTAAGGGGGGCTCCCATACAACAAACGTGATTTTTATAGATAACTGTACGGAACCCTTCGTGCGCGAGTCCGACTCACACTTGGCAGGTTTTTTATACCTACCCCTATTCTTCGCGGACGGAGTCACGGGCAACAAAAGGGTATAAAAAATAGCCTACGACCTATTCTCAGACTTAACAAATATGCTGGAGAAAAAATGTGATAAAAATCGGTCAAGCCGTTTCGGAGGAGTTAATAACAAAGTCAAAGTCAAAGTCAAAATTCTTTATTCAATTTAGGCATCAAATTGATGCTCCTATGAACGTCGAAAAATCTACCACCGGTTCGGAAAAAACCCTGTTGAGAAGAAACCGGCAAGAAACTCAACAAGGTATATTTTTTTCAATCAGATCTACATTGTTATTAAATGACATACATCTAAAGTATTTAATACAATTAAATTTTTTAACACAGTGTAGTGTAGGTACTTGTAGATTTAAGTATATCAGGATTGTGAGGGTAGTTACCGAAGAACTGACAGTTAGTCCAGAATAGATTGTTGTATGTTAAGCTGTGTTTTATTCCACGTCCTCATACTCTTCAGTGGCGAACGAGGATTTTGGGACTTATTTTGACCTGTGGGTGGTGCGTAGTGTTGTAAAAATGTCCATCGGCAAAATCGGCGAGTTTGACGCATCGTCGGGTAACTGGACTTTGTACGTCGAGAGGCTGGAGATGTACTTCAGAGTGAACAGCATCGAGAAAACCCTGTGGTTGCCTACGCTAATTGCGCTGATCGGAGAGGGTACATACGAGCTACTGAGCAACCTCGTGAGTCCGAAAAAACCAGCCGATATGGAGTACGCGGTAGTCACGGAAGTGTTACGTAAGCACTTGCAACCGAAGCAATCGATCATGGCGGAAAGATACCGATTTCGGCAAAGGCGTCAAAATAGTGACGAAAACGTTTCACAGTATATTAGCGAACTCAAGAGGCTATCAAAATATTGTGAATTCGCGGCAAGTTTAGAGGACAACCTACGAGATCAATTAGTTTGTGGTGTGAAAAGTGACTTAATAAGGCAGCGTTTATTTGCGGAGGATAATTTAACATATGAGAGTGCCGTAAAACTGGCTTCAGCGTTGGAAGCGGCCGAGCGGGATGCGGCTGTCGTGGAGCAGACGGTAGCGGGCGGCGCGGTAGCGGCCGCCGGCGCGGTGCATGCGTTGGCGGCGCGCGGCGAGCAGCGGGCGCGCGGGCGCCGCTGGCGCTCAGGCCCCGCCGCCGGCAGGGGAGCGGCGCGGCGGCCCGGCGAGGGGACGTCATGCAAGACATGCGGGGCGCACGACCACGGGGATGCGGTGTGCAAATTTAAGAATTTCGTGTGCCGACTGTGCGGTAATAAAGGACACTTGAAGCGTGTTTGCCCGGAGCGCGCGCGGGGCTCCGCGCGGCAGCCCCGGATGTACAGCGTCGAGGAAGACGGTGCGCAAACGCAGGAGGAGGCCAGGCAGTCGGACGACTCGGACCTGGAGGAAAGTTTCCACCAATTGTGTTTGAACAGCTATAAACCGGTGAGCATTACTGTAGTAGTTGACAACGTACCAGTTAAAATGGAAGTAGACACGGGGGCGGCTGTGTCTTGTGTTAGTAATTATACCTATTTGAAATATTTTAAGCACTGGCCACTTGAAAAATCAGATATTGTTTTTAGATTTTATGATGGTACAAAAATAAAACCCTTAGGTACAATAAAACCTATGGTTCGGTATAAAAATAAACATAAATATTTAGAGTTGTTTGTGGTAGAAGGCGGTTCAACGTCGCTCATGGGCCGGCATTGGCTAGCTGAGTTAGAAATTCCTATTCCCGCTTGTCAACAAACTAGTAATAATAATAAGATAATAGTTGAAAACTGTAAATTGGAATTGTCTATTCTAATTGACAGGTTTAAGGAGTTGTTCAGCTGCGGCCTGGGCCGATTCACGGGCGGTAAGGCAACGCTACGAGTGCGAGAGGGCGCGGTGCCGGTGTACTGTCGGGCTCGACCCCTGCCTTACGCGATCAAGGCTCAGGTGGACGCACAACTGGAGGACATGCTGCGGGAAGGTATTATTGAGCCAGTCAATACCTCGGAATGGGCTACTCCCCTAGTGCCGGTCAGGAAGGCCGACGGCGGCTTGCGTATTTGCGCCGACTATAAAATTACGTTAAATCCCGCCTTACTGATAGATAGGTTTCCTTTGCCTAGGGTAGAAGACTTGCTAGTGGGCCTAAACGGGGCGCAGGTATTTTCAAAAATAGACCTGTCACAGGCGTACAACCAGATTGAATTGGACGAATCCAAAGAGTTTACCGTCATTAATACTCACAGAGGCCTTTTTAAGTACAATAGGTTAGTGTTTGGACTCTCATCCAGCCCGGGCATTTTCCAGCGTATCATGTCGAACCTGTTTAGTGACATACCTAACGTTGAGTGTTTTCTAGATGACGTCATAATAGCTACCAAAGATAAAAAACAGCATTTAATTACACTTGACAAGGTGTTCAAAAGATTGCACAGCCATGGTCTTAAACTTAAACAAAGTAAGTGCCTATTTATGGTGGATGAAGTCAGGTATTTAGGGTACATTATTTCCAAAGATGGGTTGAAGGTAGATCCCGGAAAAGTTGAAGCCATTACAAATATTCCCCGGCCTAGTAACGTTAATGAGTTACGATCTTTTTTAGGATTAGTAAATTTTTACGCTAAGTTTGTAAGAAATATTAGCACAATATTGGCTCCTTTGTATAAATTACTACAAAAAAAAGTAGAATGGAAATGGACCGATAATTGTGAGTTTGCTTTTCATATGATTAAAAATATTCTTACGAGCGCGAAGGTATTGGTACACTATAACCCGGACCAACAGCTGATAGTGACGTGTGACGCGAGCTCGCACGGCGTCGGCGGGGTGCTGACTCAGCCCGGCGCGGGGGGAGTCGAGCGGCCAGTCGCTTACGTTTCGAGGTCGTTAACAGATGCAGAAAAGAATTATTCACAAATTGATAAGGAGGCGCTCGCTATTGTTTTCTGTTTAGAAAAACTGCATCAATATTTGTACGGAAGGAGATTTATTCTTCGAACTGATCATAAACCGTTGGTTAGCATTTTCGGACCTAAGGTCGGTGTTCCTGCCATGGCGGCCAGTAGGTTACAACGTTGGGCGATTAAGTTGTCCGCCTACACCTACGATATAGAATACGTGAATGGGCCATTCTACTTTTCGTTGACCAGTATTTTTTTGTACTGTGCTCTTTAAATATTTTTTTTACAAAAACGGTAAAGTGCTCGGTTTAAATCATTTAAGATTTAAATAGGCACGTAATTAAGCTTACATTTAAAATTATCACTACGTATAAAAAGTAATCATTATTATCTATAAAGTAGGTAACGCAGTGGACATGCATGTCCCCGCCATTTGTATGGAAATTGATGTATTTTCCGCTGAGTTACCAATTTTTTCCACAAAATTTCTTTGAATTTAAAGTTTTATTGCTTTAAAACATTAAATTTAGGCGTTTCAGTTTGTATATAAGTTATTTACACTTGAAAAAAATCACCAGGTATGCCTTATATTTCACAAAAGATTAATGGTTACTTAAAAGTAGAATGGCCCGAATACGAAATTGAACGGTGCGGACGGGTTGTCGCGATTACCATTGGCGTCGAAAATTAAAACAACGGTTAACATTCCGGAGCAAACTTATTTACATTTTGCACAAAACGCAATGCTACTAGATTATGAGGTCATTAAAAAGTTTACAAATCGTGACCCAATTTTAAGTAGAATCTTAGCATACTTGAGGAATGAGTGGCCCAAAGAAAACGAAATTAAAACAATGCAGCCATATTTTAACCGTAAAGTGGAACTGTATGAAGAATTAGGTTGTGTTATGTGGGGACACCGGGTGGTCGTACCGGAAGGGTGCAGGGATAGGGTTCTGGCCGCATTACATGAGTCCCACATGGGCATCGTTAAGACCAAAGCGTTAGCTAGGAGTTACGTTTGGTGGCCGGGTGTAGACGAGGCCGTGGAGGCGCGGTGCCGCGCCTGTGCCGTTTGCGCGGCAGAGGCGGACGCCCCGCCGCGGTGCGTGCCAAGCCTATGGCCCTGGCCCACGAAACCTTGGGCACGCGTTCATGTGGATTTTTTGGGTCCACTTTTTGGTAAAACGTATTTGGTGATGGTGGATGCGAGGACGAAATGGATAGAAGTGTTTGAGGTTCCCAGCACTGCCGCGCAGCACACGATCGCAAAACTAAGCGAGACATTTGCTCGTTGGGGCCTACCGAAACAAATCGTTTCCGATAATGGCCCACCATTTACGAGTGCGGAACTTTCTTTGTTTTTAAATAAGCTAGGTATAGAACATATATTTACGGCTCCATATCACGCGTCCTCGAATGGTGCCGCGGAGAACGCCGTGCGTACAGTCAAGCGAGTAATTAAGAAAGCATTTCGCCAGAAAATCAACATAAATGAGGCCCTTAACACATTTTTACTTTATTATCGAAACGTCGAACACAGTAGTACTGGGGCGAGCCCCGCGGCACTCATGCTGGGGCGGCAGGTGCGCACGAAGCTTGACGCGCTGCGGCCGGACTGCGCGGGCAGGGTGCGCGCCGCGCAGCGCCGGCAGGCGGCGGCCGGCGGCGGCCCGGCCCGCGCCCACCGCCCGGGGGACCCCGTGTGGGTGCGCCAGCACCAGGGCCCAACCAAATGGGTGCCGGGTACAGTCTCGCAACAGTTAGGCAATAGGGACTATAGGATAGTAAACGAGGAAGGCAAGTCAGCGCATAGGCATCTAGATCAGTTAAGGCGGCGTCCTAGAAGTTCTTTGATTTGTCCAAACGCTCGGCCGGAACAGGAGAGTAGCCCATCGGAGACACAGCTGGGAGATAATATCGTTCTCAGTTCAGGCATACCAGAAGGCGAGACCGCAAGGGCTCAGCCAGGCAGTCCATCTGGCGACGCGTCAGGTACAAACTCCAGTGAGGTACCGACAGAGGCCGCTGAGAGTGTAGCCCCCCCTGATAACCCCACTGTACCGAGTGCCTTACCGCTTCGTACTAGGCCGCTACGCAAATGCCGAATTGACCCGGCTAGTTATAAGATTTGATGTATTTAATATTATTGTTTTATTAATGTAATAAGTACTGTTACTGATCTACTCTTTTTGGTGATCAATGAAGAATATTTGTATTGTATTGTATTGTATTGTATTGTATTGTTGTAAGTTCGTTAGGCTGGTGGTGGGTTAGTCAGTATAATGTGCGTAAGTACCTATTAGTCTAAGTAACGGATTAAAATTATATAATTGATAAGTGTTAACATAAGGTTACGTTATTGACTTGGTTTAAAATTGCAACTTGTAACAATAATAACTTAAGCTCGAGTTAATCAGTGTACTATTTAAAATAAGAAGGGAGGTGTGTAGTGTAGGTACTTGTAGATTTAAGTATATCAGGATTGTGAGGGTAGTTACCGAAGAACTGACAGTTAGTCCAGAATAGATTGTTGTATGTTAAGCTGTGTTTTATTCCACGTCCTCATACTCTTCACACAGTAGATACGCTATTTGAGACTAGAGATCGCCAATGCGGATCGGAATTATTTCCAAACATCCCTGTCCATGATATAGTCATTAATTTTATAGTACGCCTTAGATAGTTTTTATAAACGCCGTAAAACGAGATTTTTATATATACCTATTAGAAAGAAAAGATGAATGCAGTTTTTTCTTGTCACTAAAATCGAACATGGTTCCTTAGAAAAGATTTTTCTGAATATAATTATAGTTTCAGACTTGGTCATACTGACCGATTGAAATGTGCAACCCAGTACAATATTTTAATTAAACTTACGCAATTTTTGCTCGTAGTTGATATTAAAACCCAGGATATGGGTCAGTTCAGTCTAACAACAATGTGGTCGATAGATCGAGATAGAGAGCAATAAAGATAATCGTGATTAAGTCTGGGTTATATTAATTACAAGATGATACTTTATACTGCTTTAGGGGTTGAATTCTACAACAAATAAAAGTTGATGTAGACTTAGCACTCTCTATTAAATTTATAGGAAATATATTTTCAATTACCTTCTTTAAAGCAATCTCTTTTTTTCACTAGGACACAGTACACATACGTATAAAATAGAATCCTTTGCCGCAAAGAGAACCTAATCTATCAAAGTACTACGGTAGGTACGTATCACTGGAAACAGCTGGAATAAAATTTATGGAAAAGGACGAACGAGACGTAAACATGATTGTATAAGTCTGTTATCATGTATGTTATGATTTATTTTATTTTCAAGAGAGATTCGATTAATCTAAAGGAACATTTTTCTCAGAACAAGTTGTTTTACGTAGGTAAGTAAAAGAATATTCTATTGCGTAAGTGATGTTACCTGTAGTAGTATATTATGTAATGTGTAGACATCGGTAACTCGTGGCATTTAGGTAGCATTTGACGTTTCTGACAGACTAGTGAAGTGTTTATGTTTCTCTGTACGACTCGAGCAAAGAAACAAATTACAAGAAATCTTTTCAACCATTTAATATTTGACTTTTGTGATAGACTAGACAGTAAATATTTTTTAAATATTTTTAGAAGTTATCCTACGTCTCCTATTTGAGTGTGTTGGTTAAAAACAAGTTTTTGTTAAAAATTTCATTTATATTGCAAGCTTTTTTGTTGACTGTACTTGCATTGTCATCCAACCTACATAAGTATACCAAATTTCAAGCCAATCCGACCACTGGAAATGGGTCAAAATTGACTTCCAAAATTTGACCCGTACATACACACATTGCAAGTTAAATAAAAGCTTGTAAAAAGCATTCTTGCGTAAGTGTGTTGGTGTCTTGGTGTTCTCTTTGATTTCAACTTCTTTATTTTGTAATAAGCTATTAAAAATAACTATTGTAAGATATCCTGGATTTTTTGATAATGCTACATTTAGCTTTTGATAAATAAGTTTACCTTTTGGATGTAGTCTCGGTAATAAATGTGACCTTTCAATTTTAAAGAATTATTTTATCTTATCTGAAAAGACACTTGAAAAACGTGTCTCATCACTAGTGCCACCTAATTGCCACGAGTTACCGATGTCTAGAATGTGTAATTGCATAATGTCACACACATAACGTTAAACTACGTATTTGAACAATTAAAGGTAAGAAGATAATTTATAGTACTGCACTGATTGAAAAAAAAAAGTTTTACGACCGAACCTTGGGATTTATAAAAAAAATATTGCGTGAGGCTGGTGAGGTTGTGGTGGGCTGTGAGTGCCTTATAATGTAAATAGACAGTAAAATAAGTTTATGATTTTTTTAAAAGACTTTTGAGTGTCCCACAGCTGGACAAAAGCCTCTCTTTCTTTCTCTACTCAATATCAATTGCATAATCCTGCTGCTCGATTTCATCCCGTCATCTCCTTTATAATTATGATTTTAAAACAAGTAACTTAACAATCCCCAACTTATCTTCGAAAATACTGAGCCTAAACTTTCTTCAAATATTAAAAGTAATTTTCACCCAACGTTACGTGCCCTTGCCCGATTTTTAAAAGTCCTAAAACATAGGTACAGTAAATTGTATCCAGTTTCTTCTGTTTTAGATGCCATTAGAATTAAAGTAAAATTTAAAATTGTATTCAGTATCTACATAATTCAAACACAGAGACATTTGGCGGACACTAGGGTGCTGGCACGTACTGGGCACGTGCTTTGTCTGTTTGCTACACTCGGGTCTTGGGGCGGAAATGTTTGCTCACCGTACGATGCTGAGTAAACATGTTTAGGTATAACTAGGTAGTAACTGCACTTTAGTGGCGTAACGCCATACCTCGTCTCCCGCCGGATTGCTTGTTTTTTTTTTAATGGGACAATGGTCAAACGTTTTTAACCAGATTCAGAAGAAAAATCGTTCGTCCATATGAAAGAGTTGGGAAACGAATCATTTGGGAAACATATTTTTGCCAAAAAGCCATGGTCTCAGCACTGAGACGTGGCTTCTAAAAGGCTCAAGGTCATTCAGAGGGCGAAGTAGAGGGTTATGCTCGGAGTTTTTCTGCGGAATCACATTAGAAATGATGAAATCCGCGCAAGAACTAAAAAATCATCGACATACTCGTAGCTCGAAGAGTTGCCAGACTCAAGCGGCAGTGGGGAGGGCGGGCATATCGCTCGTAGAAGTGGTATTTAGTAGCCGAATATTTTGTAGCACTACGAACACCACAAAAAATGGTAACGCGGTTCAAACTCTATTTCTCTCTCCGGTTTTGAGAATAAATTTGTATAGAACTACTAGCTGTTGCCCGCGACCCCGGCTGCGAAAAATTACTATTGCCTACGACCTATTCTCAGACCTACCGAATATAGAGAAAAAAGTTTCATAAAAATCGGTCAAGCCGTCTCGGAGGAGTTCGATAACAAACACCGTGACTCGAGATTTTTATACGAGGGCAGGTCCAAAAGTTTCCGGCCTAACAAAGAAAAGAAATACATATATTTACAAAACTTCTGTTATTTTTCGATATAGTCTTCCTCTATTTCAATTCAATCTGAAAAGTGCATTGAAATAGAGGGAGACTATATCGAAAAATAAAAGAAGTTTTGTGAATATATCTTTGATCAATTATAACTGAAGATACACATTGCCGAACAAAATCCCCTTCAAAAAGTGTCCGAACTTTTTTATTTGTTTGCATAACAATTAAAATCATCACCTACACAGAAATTTGAACCTAGTCTTTACTTCATTACAGTCGAATTTCGGTTGACACTTGACAGCTAAACTTGACAATTTCACGCAACGTACTGAGAAAAAAGAAGGCCACTTTTATCAAAGTGGCGCTCATTTGGCTCGGACATTTTCGGGCGCGCGACTGTGGATCTACAGTTATAATTGATCAAAGGAATATATGTACTTTTTTCCTTGTTAGGCCGGAAACTTTTGGACCTGCGTTAGTACTAACTATACTTCGTTTTCTTAGCGCGAGAAAGAAGGTAAGCGATTTTGACGTGTCTTTTTATTGAAAACACTTTTCAAAAATAAGTCACAGCAAATATGTAACAATTAGCAAGGACGTAATGGCCATTTACATTATTTTATTGTCTAAGCAACATTTAGTTACTTAGGCACTTTTTTAAAAAGCGTTTTTAAATAAAAATACACGTCAAGATTGTTTCCCTTTAACGCGGCTAAAATATTCTAACTGAATATATCTCTAATTTGTGTGTAAGTATCTTAAAGTTCAAGACACCATTATTAATTGTAGGCTACACAAGTTATTTAATCTTGACACTTTGCTCTGGCAAAAGCCGAAGAATGTACAAGACCAAACTTAAATTCTGCGTTACGTACGCATGTCCTAGTTTTCTAAATTAAAATACTTCGTCAACTGAGGGACAAAGGCACATTCTGAGGATTCTTTCGGCAAAAGGGAACAAATAAAGCCGACTGGAACTCATGCCTTCTGGCACTAAGTGCCGTCAGCGGGCAAACTTAGCAATACTTTAAAGTTTTTCGAAGTTCCACACTTTGACGTCGTTAAATCTGACTCCAGTGCTCTGTCATTTGTTGCCGAAGTGCTTTTGTGTGTATTTTACCACATTTTCTTGGCAAAAACAGAATAGGAGCTGTCTAGAGCGGCTTTTACAGCGTTCCTTTGATTGCTTAAGCTTGCTGTAGCTAGACCTATTTTATTTAATAGCATTACTACTCCTGTTCTTGTGATTTATTAAAATATATTGCGACATAGACGTGTTATAAAAGGGTAATGCCGCCAGCATCACGAGAACCATGAAGCAGACCTTTTAGACGGAGTTTTCTTTATATGACTTTCATTATATAAATAAACTGCAGGGCACAGGCCTCCTCTCAGAAGCTCAAAATGTCTTGGGCCGTAGTTTCCATGCAGGCCCAGTGTGGATTGGGAGCTTCACAAAAATGATTGAATTTCTTCTCAGGTGTGTAAAGGTCTCTTCACGATGTTTTCTTTCACCGTAAAGGCCATGGTACATTGCAAATGTAATTTCGCACATAAATTCCAAAAACGCAGAGATGCAAGCCAGGGTCGACCCTCTGCTTGAGAGGCTACAGGTCAACCACCACCACGCCACCACGGCTAATAATAAATATCACGAGCTGAACTAAATATTTCCAAATAATTAGTACCTATATGAAACTAATCCGACTCTATCTGGCACATTATTTCTTTTTCAGCAAAAATTATTAATTGCTTTGCCCGTTTCTGCATGTTTAAACATATTTCAATAGCTATTTATGCAACTGTATCGTAATAGGGGTCCTTAAAACACGAATGTGGTTTCATGAAACGAGGCGTAGCCGAGTTTCATAAAAGGTCACATGAGTGTTTTAAGGCCTAATTACGTACAGTTGCATACAATATTTTATCTTATCTCACACATTTTTTCCAATAACGAAGTAGCCTTTTTGCATTTTCCATGCCATAAAATCTTGATAGCATTTATCGTATAATTTTCTGGACTTTGCTAGTAATAAATTATTATGAGTCATTTCCTTCGCCGCATCTAAAATATCGGGCGGAGTCAAATTTTCTTCGCATTCACTGATATCAGATATTTTTAAGCAAGAACAAAATTTTCCCACGAAAATTCGTACAACAAAACGACACGCACGTAAAATGGCGCTAAAACCCAGTACATCACCGCGCATGTGCGCGCATGCGCTAAAGCGGGCGATGCCACAGACAAGTGAAAATTGGAATCAAAACATGGTGATATAAACTTTTTGGATTTGCCCTGTACCGTAATGGTAAAAAAAATTGTATTATAACATTATTTCGTTAGAAGAAAAGTGTTATAATATGTTTTTTTTTTAATATTTCTGCATTGTGTTTACAATACAATACAATACAATACAATACAATGACTCTTTATTGTACACCAGGAATAGTAAGCAATACAGAAAACAGGTACACAGAGAGAAAGATACAAGGTAAGCAATAGGCGGCCTTTAAAAAGTATGTCAATATAAACTCGTTTTTAATTTTATAATACGAATTTTACGATATGAGAGTAGATAAAAAAAATTAATAGGATTCGTGATTTTTTATTTTTTTTATGTTAGTGAAGCCAGACAAACGAACTAGTGGGTCACCTGATGTTAAATGAACACCACTGTCCATAGACACTCGCAGCGCTTTACGCGATACCAGTGCGTTGTCGGCCCTGCAGAAAATTGTACACTCGCCTCTTAAAGGCACCCAGGTCGTAACTCGATGGGAAGACCCCAGAGGGAAGCTCGTTCCAGATTTTGCAAGTTCGTGGCAAAAAAGACCGCTTAAAACGCACCGTCGAAGACTGCCATTCATCAACATGATGTCGATGAAATGAACGCTTACGACGGGTGGATCTGTAATGGAACCCCGCAGCTGGAATGAGGTCAAAGAGTTCCTCAGAGCATTCCCTGTTGTAGATCTTATAGATTTGTAGATTTTTCGTTGTAGATTTTTTTGAATAAATAAATATTTAGGTACAGTACAAAGCCGTGGTGGCCTAGCGGTTTGACCTATGGCCCCTCAACCAGAGGGTCGTGGCGTGGGTTCAAATCCCGGCTCGCACCTCTGTGTTTTTCAGAATTTATGTGCGAAATTACATTTGAAATTTAACATGAGCTTTACGGTGAAGGAAAACATACACCTGCGAAGAAATTCAATAGTGTGTGTGTGAAGTTCTCAATCCGTACTAGGCCCGCGTGGGAACTACGGCCCAAGCCCTCTTATTCTGAGAGGAGGCCTGTGCCTTGCAGTGGGACGTTTATAGGCTGTAATGATGATGATGATGAAGGTACAGTACGGAAATGTCTCCTTTCTTACTTAAAACATTTAAAAATAACATCATTTTGTTGATAATGGATATGCATTTAATTTGAAAATATTTATTAGTTTTATTACGTTGCACACATAACCATGAGAATAAATACTAGGACTCTGGATGCAGTCTCAGCCCTGCTTAAGGCTGCGATTCCACCAGAGATGTGCGAGGTAGGTAAGCGGTGCGAGGCTGTGTAACGAGGATGTGTAATGGTGTTAATGTTTCCACCAAAGATGTGCGAGGTAGCTGAGCGGTGCGAGGATGCGTGGCGAGGATGTGTAGCGGGCTCTTTTCAAACAAGCGGGCGGGGTGCGGTGTGGCGGGAGCGGAGCAACGCCGCCTAGCAAAACATCCCTCGCAACACATTCCTCGCACACATCTTTCCCTTCTTTTGTATGTACAAAAACCTCACTCCGCTGAGCTGTTTCCACCAGAGCTGAGCTGAACAAGGATAGGTAAATGAAGTGTTTCTATTGGTTCAAGACATACACATCCCTCGCAACGCATACTTGCACAGCTCCGGTGGATACGCAGCCTAATATGAGTCATGGCCGTACTAAAAAGCTGGTTCAAGTTCCATTACTGCTGCCACTACAATTTCATTTCTCAGCTACAGCTGCTTCGTAAATGCAATAAGTCCGCGGGTCAGTTGAAGCAGACAATCTTAAATCTTATTTGCAATGTGCTACTTTCCACTGCGGAACTGCGGAAAAAGAGGGCTGCGAGTCTCGATGGGGTCTTCCGTGTAATTGGAAATGGTATTTTTTTTGGTTTTCAGAATTACTTATTATTTACAGGGAAGAGATGTAACTTTTTGGTGTACTGCGCTGGTTGTCTAATATAATTGTCGATCTAATGGTCGATGTTTCTAACTTATCTTTATTTTTTTACTTATTTATTAATTCGCTTCATGTGCCATGTATACTCGTAATATTGGAAAAAATAGTCAGTGGTTAAGTTAGTTGAGCTGAATAGGAATGTTTCAATACATTTAGTCGACGTTCAACATGTAACCAGTCAATCACTCGAATTTTTATAAACTATGAAGATAAATTTTGGTGGAGTGTTTATTCGGATTTAACCCACCTAGGGCCACTTGCACAGTCCAGGGTTAAAAAAATTAAATCGTATGGGTTAAGAATGACTGTGCCGCAGGCACAACCTTTTTTATATGAATTTATGTTTTTATACTTTTTTTACCAATTTTGAACGCTTTTGTTTTAGAATTCTTCCTATCTTGTTTTTTATTTGCTTGTCAAGTTGGTTCTGAGTCTCATTACAGCTATTAAACAGTGCACACGTATTTAATTTATGTAGCATAGACTCAGCAGACCCTTAAGGTCCATTTTTAAGCCCTTAAGGCCCCAGTCAACTACATTTTGGTCCTTCTCCGGTAAAGTGAGTGAACTAGTGAAACATCAAGCCTACAATCGGATGAAGAAACAGGGAGTACACACAATACATAATTAATAAGTAGTTTATTGTAGTGAAAATGGTCGTAGAAACACGCGCCAGTGTGAAAAAACTCGCGACAGCCCCGGAAGGCTCGTCAAGTGCGGAGAGGGAGGAACAACCGTCCGCACCTAGCGGCCCTCTCGCCGTCTTGGCGACCGCACCCCCGACGACCTCCCGGCCCGCGAGCCCGACCACGTCCCGCTCTTCTTCGAAGGCACAACAACCTTCCGCATCTAGCGGACTCGTCGCCATGTCGGCGACAGCAGCTCCAGAGACCTCCCGGTCCCGGCCCGCGAGTACGACCACGTCTCGCTCTTCTGCCACCGTGGTGGCCAGACGGTTGGCCGCAGAGGCGCAGCACGCGCGCCGCATCGCCAACCTGACACAACGTGAGCTCGAACAGGAACGTGACCTCAAGCAACGTCAGCTTGAGCAGGAACGTGAGGCTGCGGAGGCCGAGCTGCGCGCGGAACTCGCTGCTATTGACGCAGACGCGAGCCGCCGCGGTTCAGCCTTCTCTAGCCGCGTGTCCATTCAAGATTGGGTCGACAACAGCGTAGACCATTGTGATCAAGAACGTACGCTCAATCATGGTTCTAATTTCAGATATGAAGTCCCTGAAGTCGGGCAAGGTAAGCCTGATTGTGCCGCGTTCGTACCGGAACGAGACTCGCGAGTCCAGGCCGGCCGCTCTGCGCCGCCCTGCAAGTTCCCAGCGGGCGCAGCGCCGCCCTCCGGACAAGTCGCTGCAGCATCGGACGTGCCGCAGCTAATAAAATCGTTGGATATTTTGATTTCTCACGTCAATAAAAATATACATCCTGATAAAGTTAGCCTGGCTTTGCCTCAGTTCGATGGCAAGTCACATTTAGACTGGTTGACATTCAAACGAGTCTACGATTCGACCGAGAGCACATTTAGCCCGGTCGAAAATCTAGCGCGCCTCGGGGCGGCGCTGCGCGGCGCCGCGCGCGAGGCCGTGGCCGCGCTGCTGGTGTCAGCGCGCGAGCCGGGCGCCGTGCTGCGCGCGCTGGCGACGCGCTTCGGCCGGCCCGAGCTCGTGGTGCTGCGCGAGGTGGCCGCGGTGCGCGCCCTTCCTAAGGTGAGCGGCGAAGGTAACGATTTCGCCGTGTTTGCCTGCCGCGTCCGTAACTGTGTGGAAGTAGTACGTTTGTTAGAACAGACTGATTATTTGCGCTCGCCTGAACTTTTTCAAGCGCTCATTAGTAAAATTTCACCACTGTTACGAACGCGATGGATACAGTACGCTGCATATCATGACTCGAATCAGTCTTCGAAGTTAGAACTTTTCGTAGATTTCCTGGAGTACGAAGTTGATTTGCAGTCTAGATACGGCGTTATTTTTGAGCCGTCTGTGGCGCCGACCGTGTCGCACGCTACGGACAACAGGCGGCTCAAAGACAGAGTTCATGTTGTTGTTGAAGCCCAGCGCGCTAAGTCCGCGTCATCATTTAAGAGCCGGTCTTCAACGGCGGCATCGAGCAGCGTTTCTTCCTGCATTGTATGTGGTCAATCGCATAGTTTGATTGACTGTCATAAATTTAAACATATGTCAGTTGATGACAGATGGCATTTTGTGAAAAAGAATAGAGTCTGCCATCGTTGTTTAAAGGTTGGTTGGCATAGACTCAACTTTTGCAAGGCGAAAGGTCAATGTGGCATTGATGGCTGCGCTTTCCGCCATCACGTTTTGCTGCACAATACGGATTTAGAGCGAGCCGCAGCTGCACATGTTGGGGTGGAGGACGACGCCGAGCCGTCAACGTCGGCGGCCACGCGCCGCGCCGAGCCCGTCGCCGAGCCTCACGTTACCGATCCCGCCGCGGCGCCCTGCGGCGCCGAGCCCCAGTTCAAAGAAATTCTCACGCACGCTTCGACTTCGTTGACTTCCAGCGACCTTCCTTGTTCACAGCAGTCATTTTCTCGACCATTACTGAAAGTGGTTGCAGTCACTGTGTCCGGCCCGTCTGGCAGCGTAGATACCTACGCCCTTTTGGACGATGGCTCGACAGCCACATTTATCGACGCGGAAATCGCAACCAAACTAGGTGTTACCGGTCCTGAGAAAGTGATTCATCTGGATTGCGTGGGTGGCTTAAGGAAGGAGACGACGGTGCAGTACGTGGATTTCCACATCAAAGGTCGCAGCGCAGATGAGACTCACTTCATTCGCAGGGCTAGGTCGATTGTTGGTTTAGGTGCCGCCGGCCAGTTTGTTCAAAAGCAAAGCGTTGCTGCATTCCCTTACCTAGCCGACATTGCCGATGAGTTTTCCTACGGTGACGTGAAGCCCACTATTATTATTGGTATTGACAATTGGTCTCTAACTATGGCTAAGGCTTCACGTAGCGGTAGTAAAACTCAACCGGTCGCAATCCGTACGGCTCTAGGTTGGGTTTTGTTCGGTTTTGGGTGTAGTAAGACCGCATTGGTTGACTTCGTGAATCACGCCACCTTTGACGAAACCAAGCTTGGGCAGTCGAACGATCGTTCAGAGTTAGAGCATTTAATTCGAGAACAGTATAAGCTCGACTCTATCGGCATCTCTAAACGCGTCGCTCGCTGTGCCAACGACGATCGCGCCGTTGATATAGTTGAACGCTCAGCTCGTCGATTGCCCGATGGTCGGTTTGAAGTAGGATTGCTCTGGAAGTCAGACAAATTACTTGTGCCTGACAGTTATAGACTTGCCTTGTCTAGGTTTTTAAATCTCGAGAGCAAAATGAAAAAAGACGCCGTCTACGAGCAAAGGTACCGTCAGAACATTCACGACATGCTTCGGAAGGATTACGCCGAACTATGCACAGAAGTATGCGATGCCAAGTCGATAGTCTGGTACTTGCCTCACTTCGGCGTAGTCAATCCGAATAAACCAGGTAAGTTGCGTGTCGTGCATGACGCTGCGGCAAAGGCGCAGGGCTCGTCACTAAACTCGTTTTTATTGACGGGCCCAGACCTACTGCAACCCCTTCTGGGAATATTGTTGCGGTTTCGTGAAGGTAGAGTCGCATTAACTGCTGATATTCGTGAGATGTTTCCACAAATAAAAATTAAACACGAAGATCGCGATGCACAGCGGTTCTTGTGGCGCGACGACCCTACCGGACCGATTAAAGTATATCGAATGTCGTCAATGATTTTCGGTGCTGCGTCTAGTCCTTTTACGGCTTTATATATTAAAAATAAAAATGCCACCGAGTTTCAGGACAGCTATCCCGAAGCAGCCAAAGCCATCGTTCTGGATCATTATATGGATGATTATATAGGTAGTCTAGATACGGTAGAGCAGGCAGCGCGCCTAGCTGCTGATATCTACACTGTCCATAAGAACGCTGGGTTTGAGATGCGCGGTTGGGTGTCAAACGACCCCGAAGCACTATTACTGTTGCCGAAAGAGAGTTTGCTAGCAGCACCGACAGCAAACCATAGTTTAGATGTAGACTTAGGTAGTCTAGCGACACCTGTTCGCACACTAGGTCTCATTTGGAGACCCGCTGCCGACACCATCGGCTTCAATACCGGTGTCAAAGAACAGGTGTTGCCCAAAAGTCTCACAAAGCGTGAAGTGCTAGCGCACGTCATGCGAATTAACGACCCACTCGGCATCCTTGCGCCCATCGTCATAAGAGGCCGCATTATGTTCCAAAATTCATGGCGCAAGGGTCTCGACTGGGACGAGAAACTCTCTCAGAGCGATTGTGCCACGTGGAGCCTCTGGTTTGAGGATTTATTGTCTGTTTCCAATTTGCAGATCCCACGCTGGTATTCACTGAACGAGTTTCAACTAGAGAAGTGCGAACTTCACATATTT
Source organism: Archips xylosteana (assembly GCA_947563465.1). Taxonomy (NCBI): domain Eukaryota; kingdom Metazoa; phylum Arthropoda; class Insecta; order Lepidoptera; family Tortricidae; genus Archips; species Archips xylosteana. The sequence continues at coordinate 16,200,534 of OX387351.1, forward strand.
GTAGACTCTAGCGAATCTGCCTACGCCGCAGTTGCATACTGGAGATTTATTTACAGCAACGGCTACGTGAAACTCGCACTTATTTGTAGTAAAGTACGCGTAACACCATTAAAATCAGTTTTCATTCCGCGTTTAGAGCTTCAAGGTTTTATTGCAAGACCAATTTCAGCCAAGCTACGATGCTTTGAATCATGGCTTAGGTTGGGGCGTGCCACCGCTGTAGCACATCGTTACTCAACGTTACATCGTAGCCGTAGTCTCAGTTGGAGGGGTTTAGATGTAGCTCACTTAGTACTGCTTGAGGGAGGTTTGTGTACCTTTATGTTTCAGCCCATGAACGTCTCATCGCCAACACCTCCCCCGGGTAAAGTCTGGCGAGTTGACTGCTAGCGACATTCGCCTAGCAAAGCCACAAGTTCTCCACCAGTCTCAGCTGGACTCGTTTTCGGACGAAGGAGCGCGCCTGTAGAGTCCTGACCAACCCTTGCCACACGCCAGCCGTCTAGCCAAAAGAGCCCCTGTGATGGGTGACCATGAGATACTCCAGTCCAGTCATATTACTACATCTTCAGGAGTACCCGACTTTCACTTGTTCGCCTTGTGGAGCACCATCACCGTCACCTCGCCACGCCAACACAGACTGTTCTTCACAAGCTGCGCCTCATGCGGAGTGTTAAGACTGCTCTGCCAGTTATCTTCACCAAGCTCACGCCGTCAGACGAGGTGCGCACACTGCGGGACGAGGTTGAGACGCTGGTCAACACGCGATCACTCACGCATGTGTCGTCCGGACTTGGGAGCGAGGAAGAGGCTGTCATCTCTGGCCATTTCCAGCTTGGCGCACCATCAGGTCGACCGATTCCTGCGACGACCACGGACGGGGACCTACTGCAAAAGAAGCAGCTGGTGCAGCGCGAGAGCAATAAACGGCCAAACTGACCGCTTCTGGTGACGCTGGCTTATGACGAGTGACGGCGTTATTTCCTTATTAGAGCGGCGGACGTGGCATCGACAGCTTAGCTAACTAAAAAGGGGAGAAATGTGCCGCAGGCACAACCTTTTTTATATGAATTTATGTTTTTATACTTTTTTTACCAATTTTGAACGCTTTTGTTTTAGAATTCTTCCTATCTTGTTTTTTATTTGCTTGTCAAGTTGGTTCTGAGTCTCATTACAGCTATTAAACAGTGCACACGTATTTAATTTATGTAGCATAGACTCAGCAGACCCTTAAGGTCCATTTTTAAGCCCTTAAGGCCCCAGTCAACTACAATGACATTTCCATACATTTTGACACTTCTTAACCCTGGGTTAACACTAACTTGGATTTAAGTAGCTAACCCAGGTCAGCGCAAGCCCGCCTTGCTCGACGAACGAAGTCCAGGTTCATTTGTATTAAGTTGTACACACAGAGTAAGAAACAAAACTTATTTTCTCTATTTGAGTCAAATTTATGTTTACTTTGAATAGACTAAAAATTGGCCAAGTGCCGTAAATAGGTACAGAAAACATATTAACTGTAAACTTTACCTAGGGTTCATTTTTGTAACGATTATACATTAATGGAAATTCTGATAGCAATAACAGAAAATTCTGTTGTAATCTAGAACCATGGGTGACGTAATTTACGAAACACATTTATTAATTGCAAAACGTTTCATTTGCGAAATTATGTTTGAACACCTACCATTGTCATGGATTATTGAAAAACCAAGTCCTTAAATTGATTTCATTGGAAATCTTCCACAGAAATCAGACCAGAAAGATCCATGGCATAAAAAATTTATATAATAAAAAAAAATATTGTATCAAAATAATCTTCAAAGCTGAGATAAAACTCTTCAAACAGGAAACAAATCATCAAGAATCAAAAAGAGATTACATATAATAAACAAACATGGCCATGTTGCCACAACTAACAAGCTCTGTGTAGATATAGCGTTGCTTTTGTTTTCCAACATTGTAAATTTTGTCAGAAAACGGAACACAATAATAACAAATCTAATTCAGAAGATGTTTCCTGCCTTCTGCGAAACACGCATAAAATTATTTGTAACATTGTTGGGCGAAAATCACGCGTCGTAGCCATGACATGATTTTAAAAGGTCTGTTCAGTGTTCCCGCTCTGTTTAGTATTCCGTGGTAAGGGCTGCGGTGCTCGAAAACACGGATGCTTGCAGAGTTATTTTTTAAATTAAATTTTTCGCCATTGCAAAGTCTCGCGAGGAGCGTCGCGAATCCCCGTGAGGAATGAAATTCGGCCACGGGTTACCGTGCGCCTAGCCCGAATTATTGTAACCTGCTTTTTCAAGACATTTGTAATCTTTTACATACTTAAAATAACTGACTAGATATAGTTTAAGGAAATACGTCATCACGCAATTGCCATAATACGTGTGATGTCATTCGACGTGAGTGAAGTTTTGTGAGTAAAATTGTAAATATTTATGTTTTGCAATAATATTTTGCTTTGTTTTTCTGTAGATCTTTTAAAAAAGTGCCAGTGCTTCGTTTGCCGCATCTCTAAAACTTAAGCTCTTTATTAGGTATCTTAAAAGTACCAAAAATGTAAAAATATTGTTTATAAATAAAATGTTAATTACTTACTTTTTCCGTAGAGCAGCTATTTGTCTATAATAAGCAATTCTTCGTAATAATTAGGGATGTAGATATCGAAAAGAAGCTCATCTGGAGGAAAAAAGTGAATATATCTTTATGACAAACGTATGGAAGTGAACCAATCAAGCCTTATAATTCCCAAGCTGGGCTGTTTACTTTGCTGGCCCCTGCAACCTAAACTCTTATCGATTGCCCCTTATAAACGTTTGACTAAAATTACTTTCCACAACCTAGATGTTGTATTTAAGTTAGATATTTGGCAATATAAGGTAGTGGGTAGCCGACTTTCCGGACCTAGATTAAAATGGTAACATAGTTTCATTAGCGAGAGAACAAATTCGTTCGCTTTAATAAAGGAACATAATTAAGTGAGCAAGTAGTTTCTCGGATGAATATGGAATTTGGTTTTCTTTTTCAGTTCTCGCTTTTGCTATTTAAATTTTCTCATTTTACACCTATAAGTATTGGGAATATTATTTATTATTATTATTTATTTATTTATTCTCAAAAGGTACATAATTTTAGTTACAACACTAATTTCGCCAAACTATGATGTTTATTGTCGAATATTACGCTCACTTGGCCTAGTTGGTAGTGAACCTGCCTACGAAGCAAGAGGTCCTGGGTTCAAATCCCGGTAAGGGCATTTATTTGTGTGATGAGCACGAATATTTGTTCCTGAGTTATGGATGTTTTCTATGTATTTAAGTATTTATTTATCTATACATATAAGCATGTTCCACTGCTGGGCAAAGGCCTCCCCCATTCTCTCCATATATCCCGATTTTGAGCGGTGTCCTTCTAGTTTTCAAGGTACACGTCTAGGTCGTCCCGCCAACGCCTCCTGGGCCTACCTCGTCGCCGCCATCCATCTTGTGTTGTGCCCACCGATTCGGATCCATGCGGCTGACGTGGCCTGCCCAGTCCCACTTCAACTCTCCAGGCTAATTAATATAATATAATATATATAAGTATGTTTATCGTCGTCTAGTACCCATAGTACAAGCTTTGCTTAGTTTGGGACTAGATCGATTTGTGTAAGATTGTCCCCTAATATTTATTTATTTATTTATTTACTTTAACATCTGTTGTACCCTGTTTAATTAAATAACTAAACTATTTATATTATAGGTACATACATTATTATACATACAGCCCCGAGCCATGAACCATGCACACATGAGCCCCGGACTGCATGCCATACAATTCTTATTTCATACTTATACTTATTTTTAACCCCCGACACAAAAAGAGAGGTGTTATAAGTTTGACCGCTATGTGTGTGTGTGTGTGTCTGTCTGTCTGTCTGTCTGTGTGTCTGTCTAGTGGCATCATAGCTCTTAAACGGGTGCACCGATTTGGATGCGGTTTTTTTTAGTAGAAAGCAGGTTTCTTGGCAATGGTTCTTAGATATGTTTCATCAAAATCGGTTCAGCCGTTTCAAAGTTATCGGCTCTTTTGTTGGCTGCGGAAGGGATCTTAGACGCATAATCTAACCAGGCAATCCATATCAAATTTAGTTTTGCGAATCAAAATCTTCTAGCAAAAGCTTCAACCATCACACAAGCCATTGAATTTCTTCTATGTATGGTATGTGCAGGTTTTCTCCACCGTTAAGCTCATGGTAAATTTCAAAATTTAATTTCGAACCCACTACCCTCTACTTGAGAGCCCATACCACTAGGCCACCACGGCTGACAGTGCTTTGCTTACTATAGAAACGAAACCTTATATCCTAAGGTTACATATCGGCTAAACGGGGTGATTTCGCAGGAATTAGGGTTCGATTAGTATTTTCCGTATATATATTTTTAGTAGTTTTTGGGACAACTTCGTTTATAAAACCCTCTAGTACTTGGACCATTACATGAATAGGTATCATTATAGCATTGTGGTAAAAATTGGATACAAATGCACGTTTTTAATAAAACAGCGTTAAATTTGTGTATCTGAGCCACTTACCTTATTTTGGTCTATTCCCACTAGTTTCATTGACAGCTCCATTAATAGAACTAGTGGGAATTTTTACTTAATAAACGTTCCCACTAGTTCTATTGTATATTGTTTATTTTATCATTAAGAACGGTTAGTTCAGTTTTAAAATGGAAACCACAATGTTATATAATTTGAGATTTTTAATCCCCACTGCAAAAAGAGGATGTAATAAGATTTGTTTTTAATGGATTATTGTTGTAAGCTTCTTATGGTTTGGCTTGTATAGCTTACCAGAGAGGGAGGACAAGATGCAAGACGGACTAGTCAACAAGGGGCCGTTTTTCTTACCATGTCAACGGCTTCTTTTATTGTTGTGACTCCGGACTATCGCCGCTAAGGGGACAGTGGAAATGATCGGCTTTTGGTCGCTTCGGCTGATAATATACAATACGCAAAATGTACACTACACGCAAAATGTGCAAACAGTTAAATGTATATACGCAAAATCTACATCATGACAAACGTACAGTACACGAAATGTATGTACGAAAAATGTACTTACGCTGAAAGCACATAACGCAAAATGTGTAAAAAGAAAAATACACATTTCGTGAATTGTTCAACGCAAAATGCACAATCCGCAAAATGTGACAAAAGCAAAATGCTCAATCGCCAAACCGACTCGTTTGCCAGACTCTACAAAGTATGTACATTTTGCGTATTGTTATTTTTCCGTTATGTACAATTTGCGTGTTGATCATTCTAACTTTTACATTTTGCCACTATCACGTGAAGTACATTTTGCATATATTGTACAATTATCATAGGCACATTTAATTGTTTGTGCAATCTGTTTACTGTACATTTCGTGTACCTACTGTACGTTTGTCATGATGTAGATTTTGCGTATGTACATTTAACTGTTTGCACATTTTGCGTATTGTATATTATCAGCCGAAGCGCTTTTGGTGATACTTTCGGAAAAAGTATTTAATTAAATAAAATATCACGGGACATTTTATTAACAATTAGCCTAGTCTCAAAGTAAGCAATGCTTCTGCTATGCGTTCTAAGCAACGGATCATCATCCCAGCCTATATATACGTCCCACTGCAGGGCACAGGCCTACTCCCAGAATGAGAGGGCTTTTGCCGTAGTTCCCACGCGGGCCCAGTGCATATTGGGTTCTTAATAACTTAGCAACGGATAAACATATTTTAATAGTTAGATACCTACTTATAAACATTTTAAGCACTTTGATAATAAAAATTCGTATTTTTCATTAATATCTGCCACAACCGGGGATTGAATAGGGACCTCCATCAAACTCGGCTATCCGGTCGTCTAAAAAATTTATTGACTAAAAAAAAAACGACAATAGAAACAGTTAGTTTTTAGCTGAATTGGAGAGAATTTATTGGTGACGTGTTAAAATAGTGGAGTAGCCCACCTTTAGTGTTCTGATTATAGCTAAACCATTTGAATTAGTCCTTGCCCGCGCGGTACAGGGGTTGGGGGGTACAACGACAAAGGGGCCGAGAGAGGTGCGGGCAGCGAGCGCGCCTCGTGTGCCTGCCGCCCGCACCTCTCTCGGCCCTCTTTGTCGTCATACGCCCCAGCCCTCGCCCAGCGGCGAGGACTCATTTAAACGGTCTAGCTATAAAATTGATTAGGTTGAAATGGTAGGGTCATTTTTAGTGATATTGAGACACGAGCGACCGCTCCAGATAGGTAGTCTAACCCACCCCAGTTTACGGCAACTGCGTTAAAATAATAATATATTGCTGCAGAATACAGATTTCTTAATTTCGTTTCGCTCTTAACCACGTTGTGGGCTAGAAAAATGATATTCCTTTTATATTTATTTTGTCTAGATTTCGTGGGGCATTAAATTGGATATGCGGCTAGCCGCAGATGTCTTTGCGATGATATTCCAACGATAGGACTACCATAAGGAATTACTTTTAAAAAGACAATTTATATTTGTGTCATCTATGGTTAAACTAGATTTTTTACTTGGTGGCGGAAAAGCTGATTGTAAGTGAATTTTGCAAATTTTGCACAAGTCTTTTCATGTAGATGAGCACTCTAATGGCGGGGTTTTTGGAAATTCAACCCTTAAAAGGATAAAGTGTTGTTTAAAAAATAAAAACCACTGAAGCTACAGATATAAAATATAAAATATGCACTAGATATTCGTCGTAAAACTTTTATGAAATTTATTGTTATTTAAAAATTAACCTCTAAAGTGGTGAAATATCGGTTGAAATGTTTGTATTGAAAATAAACTGCTGAAAGTACAGCTCTGTTGCAAGTTTAAGATTTTTATCATGGCGTTCATTGGGTTTTCGAAAAGAAAAAAGAACAGGTAAGAAAAATGGCTAAACGAAATTTGACGAAATTTGCTAAAATTTAGTATTTTTTTAAATAGGGTGTAAAATAGTCTTATAAATTGTCAGCGCTAATGTGGTTACATGCAAGTAAAACTAGTTTATAACCTGGATTACACAGAATACTCTGTTATTCCAGAAACTTATATACCTAGTTCCCAGATAAAGCATAGCAAAAAATAATTTTGAAAATCGGCCCACAATTGGCGGAGTAATCGGTGAACATACATAAAAAAAGCAAACAAAAATACATACAGTCGAACATAGAACCTCCTCTTTTTTTTGAAGTCGGTTAAAATCACACAGAAGACGTTATTATTAAAAAAAAACTTTTATTCAAGTTTTTTATTGTAGGTATGTGCATTATGTTAACTGTATAATACAGTCGAGGAAACTAAATCACGTATAGGTATCAGAATTGAGGTCACGCACACAACAACATCTCATGTAATGACAGCGGGATTTTGACGTTTATTCGTACCGATAGCAAGTTCAACAGACTCAACAGTGAATTACAAGATTGACTAAAATTCTCTTCAACCTATTTCCTTAAGAACTATTTAAGTAAACACATCTATAGTTCAATGAAAACAGAAAATAAAATATTTTGATCTATTTTATTTAAATCAGATAAGCATATTTTCTTTTTATAAAATACGGATTTTTTCGTTGCGAATATTTCTTATCAGTTTCAAATTGTTTTATTTCAAAAATAGATTATGATAAAAGAAAAATTATAATATGCATTGTATGTATGTAAACTCTTTAATGTACAAAAATAAGGAAAAAAAACATTAATGACAACCGTTGAAATGCATGTACGAACAAAGGCATGCATGAATTGCGCAGGTATTTCACCGTAAGATCATATAATTCACATTTTCATTCACTCACTCATTTCATTCATTCACTACTTTTTTGCAATCAGTACTTTATGTAGCTGTGTGTGTAATCATTCGCCTCAACTCTCTTGGCGTTACCTATACTAGGGTGGAACCTCTTTCCAATAAACTTCCCGATGATTTCTTTGGCACATGTAGGGAATGTCAACATTACAATGCAACAAAAAAGTTCCACCCTGGTACACAATTCAGTTTCCTTGACTGTACATTGTCATCCTTTTCGTACCCGTACCAAATTTAAAGTCATTTCGAGCAATGGGAGCGGAAGAAATTCGATTTGCAAGATTTGAAGAGAACTTACGCACATGTATACATATCATTATGATACAAGTTAAATTATGAGCTAGTGATAAAACAAGACTTAGTTGTGAGAAAATACCATTAAAATGCAATCAAAAAGGAAAATAAAAGGTGTCCAGAAAAAATACAGAGGTTTAACTCTTTTAACGTCCGTAATTATCTTCGCCATCCTTAGGAAGATTAATTGCACTCACTTCCTGCCCTTGTTCTACCATTGTTTTCCATTTAGCCGCATGTAACGAGTATTTTGGTTCGCGGAAAAAATCCGGCAGTGTTTTTTTATTACACGGTACCGGAAAAGTCACGTAGAACCGAATAATGAGTTTCATCAAAAGCGAATTACAATTTGCATACTAATTAAAAAAGTGAAATGCTCCCTTTATTAATCAAGATATTATCATTTTTGTTTTCAAGCGATGACACAAAAAATCGGCCAAGTCCGAGTCAGAGCCGCGTACTGAGTGTTCCATACAAATTTAGAAACTACCAAAAATAAGAGAGGAGGTTTGTGCCCTGCAGTGGGGCGTAAGTAGGCTGGGATGATGATGATGATTAAGAAAAAGAAGTTAGCACGGCGACCGGCAAGTTCGTTCTTGGAACACAGTATTCTTTTTTATGAAATTGAATATAAAATAATAAGAAATATGAAAATGCTTTGTCTGATCGGGATTCAAACCCAAGACGTTGATTTGCAAGTCCAAGTCTAATACAGCCTAATAATCATATTCACGTTGATGGGAGGGAAATTAGCTAAAAATTGTGAATGTTTAGTTTGATCCCTAGATATTTTTGTAAATAATCTTTTGCGCTGACTAAACCTAAATACTGAATAAAATCACGATAGCTAAGTAATTTCGCAATTCGATGATCAAGAGAAAAACTTGTTATTAAATAAGGTCGTAGAAATTGACAATTACTCTAAAATCACTCGCTTCATTGACTGTATGTATAAAATATACTTCACTGAATACCTAACACATTTGCACATGTCCCAAATCTAGCAGCTTAAACCCTTTGAGTGTAGGTTAATTGAACTAGAGATAACACACGCGGAATTTCGTAGTGTTACCAGTTCAAACGAAGTAAACCCATATTAAACCCCGAATTTCTGACACTACCTAACAAATTTTCATCAAAATACGATTTTAGAGCGGAATTTCCTTACCGCGTCTATGTTCCCTGAATGCTACCAATGTGTAGGTATGGTTGGTTGGGTATTTGTTAAGCAACCGTGCTCTATTTTAAACCACATCTTTATTAATCATTCGGCGTGATTTTTGTCAAATATAAGTAAATACCTACTGGTACAATTTATACGTAGGTACTTCAATTAGTAACAATATGCAATTTTACCGGAATATATATATATATATATATACAAAGTTATGTGCTGGACAAAGTTATTATTGAGTGAATTATCTGTTTTTCACCAAGTTTCAGAAATTATAGATTATGTGTACCTAGATATTGCCATAAAATGATAACAGACGTAGTAGTCACATTAGAAAAATATTTAAATGAGAATTATTCGTACTAGAAGAATGATTTTCGAACTTACTTGAATACTTCCTGATTTTTTATTATATTTATCTGAATATTTTATGTTCATTCTGTTAACAAGAATAACCCCAAAAAAATCTTATTCGATCAAAATAAAATTTTCCTCTAAATCCAAAGACGAAATCCCGCAATGTAGCAACTCTGGAATTTCGTTACGCTTGCAAAGCAGTAGCTCGAAGCAATGCGGATAGTTCAAACACAATCCTACAAGAAATGCTGCGAACGTAGTTCTGAGCTTGATGCAGCACCGCTGTCAAACTTGTTGGTCTAGCTTCAAGAGTGTTGATAGTTTGCTCTTTTCTGTTACTGTTTACTAACTTTAGGATTTATAGTAGCTACCAATGACGATTAAAGAGGACTGTCTACACAAGGGATTCGTTGGTTTCGCATAATTTAATAAGTCATAATGCATCATTCTTCATAATCAACGTTAGTCATACAGTAATTTATTTCTGAAACAGTATTTTTTTTCAGGACTTTTAAATGTTATCTTATAGAATCCAGGCTAGGTTAGGTTTGTTTTATAACAATTGGGAATGTCTAAAAAAAATTACCAGTGGTTTTTATATTTTTTTTGTATAGAAAAGTCAATTATAAGAAACTAATTTCAATATTTTGTCATTTAGTTCTCTACTTTTTTCAAAATTAATTATTGAAACTCTTTTAGTTGATGACGTCAGATTATAATTGAGGGCTCCCACAATGCCAAATTTCTAAATCTATCTAAATGCTTACGATAAGGCAACCCCTTTAATTATTTTTTGCGTAGTGGTACACTATACACTGTGTCACTTTACTGGCACTGACAAAGTGCTAGATGTCAGACAGCGAGTCCAAATCAAACTCCGTAGTATAATCCACGCGTAAATTGTGAAGAATTCTAACCACACAGATTAAAGTACGACTTGAACCGGTCACGCAATTTACACCAATGTCAAATGAAGTTCATTGCTTATTTGTTATATAATAAATTCATTACATAATATTAAAATTAAATAACTACGGAAAACGATTTAAAAAGCATTTATCTCGAAATGGTTTTCGATTTACTATACATTGCAAAAAAATAGACATTCCCAATTCCGAAAAAAAGAATGTTTCACAAATAAATAACTTTATGACTAACGTTGATTATGAAGAATGATACATTATGACTTGGTAAATTATGCGAAACCATAGAGACCCCTACACAATTAATAACACGTTATAGTGAGGTCTCTGTACCATTATTTTTATATGTTACTTAGACCTCTGGTTCAGACAATAGAGTCATCTCTATTTATAGAGTTTCTTTATTGAGTTCGTATATGGCGCTATTATATTAACCAGAGGTCAAAATTTTATACAAAATGAATGTTCTAGGCACCTATTTATAGTAAAACTAGCTACAGAAGATTTATTATTCTAAAGGAACGCTTCGCTGTAGACAGTGTACGTCTGTGATGTCTAGAGACATTGATTTAATCATCCTTGGCAGCTACTTATGAAAAAGTTCGTAGCTCTGCTATTTAAGTATTAAATAATTTGATGAACAATATCAAAGATGATGGGTCGGTGCTCAAAACTCCGTCTCGGCAAGTTAACACCTCGCTTTATACCACTATAATATTATTCCGAAACAAAAGATCGTAAAAATTATATTGGGGAGATTTGTGACTCTCTTATTTCACAGTACCTATAGGTTGACATTAAAACTGTTGACAGATACCAGGCTCGAATCCCGGAATGGGATTTTTTAAAATCTATAAATGCAGTTATAAGTGACTAAAATCGATAGTAAAAGGCATCTCTTTCTTCTCCTTCTTATGTTTTGTAATTTCAGAGTTACCCATATCGACCCATCTAATTGGGCCACCCGGTATAAATTAATCATAGCTTTAGGCATGATCTATTTCCAATTCTAATTACTCCTATTTTGTACAGATAAATAGGACAAATGACTATAAACGAATAAAATTATATTTTGTATTTAAAAATCTAAACATATTAAGTGAAACACGAATACATCGCTCGAGGCAAATAAATAATTCGATTAAAGTAAGACCACATTCCTTTTAGATCATTACATAATACAGAGCCTTTTAGGGAACCTAAATAGCTTTACCTTTGTCAACATGCTCGGTTCGATGAAACTAGAGGTTTTCCTTTGTGTAGCTTATTAGTGGAGATGCCAAATCAACAAGAAACAAGTTACTTTGAGGAGTCTTTAGTGCAAAGTTAAGATGATTTAATTTGGTCAAATTGAGCGTAAGCTTCTTTCTCGTATGATTCGCCTAATGAGGGGTAAAATGTATATGTATTAGGGTTTTTATAAGGTTTCGAGACTGTGGTTACCCTGGTTTGACCAAAGCCCTCTTGTGCCGGTCGTGAATTTACGCCGGTGCTGAATTTGTTTTTTTTTTTAATTTAGCGGAATTTAATTTATTTACCGTAAGCTTTGCGATGAAACAAAAGATCGTAAGAGGACTAGCACATAATGTACGAAGTAATTTACATACTAAAAATTTACCGCTAAATAACTTCAACAATGTCAATTTAAGAAATTGTGATGTACGGCCTCTTCGGTTGGGGAGTTCTTGAGTGGAGACCACGGATCGGCAAACGTAGCGTGGGACGTCCTCAGACTCGGTTGAGCGATGATCTTCGCAAGGCGGCTGGCAAGAGCTGGATGAGAGTGGCCGAGGATCGTGCTCAGTGGCGTGCCATGGGAGAGGCCTATGTCCAGCAGTGGACGAACATAGGCTGATGATGACGATGATGAAGATGATGTACTGCCTCTATCCAACCACCGGACAAGACTTATGATTATGACTCGTCTCGAATTTATAATAATTATAAGTAGGTATTTAAGTAGATTGAAACATCCTTGTTTTTCGAATAGGTACTATTTTTTTGGTTTTAAGTTCAATCAAATAATTACAAACTTCTTTCACACTACTTCGCTATTAAACGTGCAAGACAACTGCGTCTGTGCGACATTAATATGTTTTCATGCAGAAAACACATGTGGTAGCAGAGCCACAAGTTAAAAGATAGTTAATTTTACTTCAAATTTTAACAACGGCGTTGGGGAATTTAGCGTTACTCGCCACTTGCCTCTATTTATTCGTTTTTAAGACAGCAGGAATGTTTACTTCAAAGAGTAAAATTCACCGCAGAATTCTTGTGTGATAGGTAGGTTTTATATAAATTATGTCCTATATTTTGAGTTGTAAAAGGTTGTGACAGCGATATAATTTAATATCAGCGTATCAAGATTGGTTTTTTAGAGTCTTTTTGTATATTTTTATTTTTCAACTCCAAATTTTTACTTTTACGGTCATCCCGTGAAATCCATATATTTCATACTAAATACAAAGAAAACATGGATACAGAAAAAACCCAGAAAAAGAGACCAGCGCTGGGAATACAACCCAGGTCCTCAGCATTCCGTGCTGCGTGCTAAACCAGACCAGTGGCGGTGTAGGGTTTTACCTGGGTTCAATTCCCAGCGCTGGTCTCTTCTTCAGTTTTTTTTTCTGTATCCATGTTTCAGTTTTTTGTATTTAGTATGAAATAATTAGATCAGTTAAGTACTAATCAATTTCGTCAAGTCAATTTAAGTAACAGGGTGGCTTGGTATGTTTCTGTCAGCCGCCTTCTGTACTTCTCGCAGACCGGATGCTTTCCACCGACATGAACATAGTCTTGTTCAATAGACTAGTCCGACATTTCACTTATTTATTTTAAGAAATCATGCGAATAGCCGGGCTGTTCCGAATGTAATTACGAATCTTCTAAAAACTGTTAAGGCTTCTCTTAAAAAAAGCTAGAGTTTCCTCCGAAACCTGTTCGCCGTGCTTATATTTCTGACAAATCTCCAGAGTTCCGTAACAGTTCTCTAAATATCTTAAATGAGCGCACCCGACTGTTTCCTCCCCCGTTTGTCCGAAACCTTAGGGAGCAGGTTCATTTTCCAACCATTTGGCGGCCATTGTTACTTCAGTGTTCATAAGCGAAGTTCGGCATTATCGCCTCGGAAGCGGTAACAACCGTCGATAATGTTGTCCGAGCTCGCTCAAGGGAATGTACGGAATAGCCCATTTGACCGCGCCCGTCGGCGACGTGACAATATCCACAAGAATGTGCCCAATAATGGGAAATCACGATGAGCCTCCGACACCGAGCACAAAGGAATGAAAACTCAGTAGGCTAGAAACACTTGAAAAACGCCAGTTCTTTTTAGTAAAACAGTCTGTGAGGACATTTATCGTAGACCCAAGTCTGATTGTTCTTTCATAGTTACTTAACGTTTTGAAACCTGGTCGCCCATTATGAGCCTTATAAGAGGTGCAAAGTTACCCAAGGAGCAAAGGGTTATGCTCGGAATTTCTCTACAAGATTGAGGATATTTGCAGAAGAACCAAAGTAAGCGGCTTAGCCCGAAGAATTGCGAAACTTACTTAAGTGACAGTTAGTAGGCGGGACACATTGCTTGAAGAATTTGCTGAAAACTGCTGAAAAACGCAGCGTCTGCATGAACTGATAACCTTGTTAAAGTTGCAGAATTTTGACGGACGCGGGCAGCGCTGGACTGGTCGGTCATTGTTGTGTTTTTCAGGGGAAGTAAATATCCAGCAGTGGACGTTGTTCGGCTGACGATAATGAAATTTGATACCGTAAGTAGCATTATTAAGTATCTATTTACTCTTGCTTACACAAATTGGAATATAACCGACCGTTTTGTTTGGAGAACCTTGGGGAGGCCTATGTTCAGCAGTGAACGTCTTTTGGCTGAAAAGATGATGATGCTGAACTTGGAATATCTATGTGCATGCAGAGACGAGCGAGCGAAGATTTAAAAATGGACTGACGGTCATTTCTAGGGTACCCCACGGCTAGTAAAAGTGTTACCAAAGAATACTTTAAACTGATTTGGAATAATTTATTGAATCAGGCGTTACTTTGCGGAGGTCCATATTAATGAACTAAAACAATTACTTTGCTCACCCGCGACCTTAAGGTCGCGGGTGAGCAAAGTAATTGTTTTAGTTCATTGATTTGGAATATCCGTTGCACTGTAGGTATGTATTATTTTCACTGCCAGCTAGTGTATTGATTTTAGAATACGTGTCCTGGGTCAAGCGAAACCCCAACGAGTTAATTTCTATTTTCGCTAGCGAAAATGCTTTTCGAACGTGACAGTGGCGACTGGGAATTGCCTTTTAGTACACAGTGGTATCCTGCGGTAATATTTTACGTGGCTAGTTGAGAACAGATTTATTCTTTGATAGTATAAATTTATGATGTGATTGAAAGGGTAGATAAATGTAGATACGTACATAGATACTTTACAAATATATTTGTAGATCATTTTTGTTAGCAACAAAAGTAAAACGTTTGAAAATGATTTTGCTTGTAATTGTACTTATTTTGTTTATAAATATTTAATACCAATAGGCTAAATGTAATCTCAACTAAAAAAAAACAACACATTTCTATAGGTTTGGTAATTTTAAAACCCGTAATTTAGAAAATAAGAACTTAACAGACAAATATCAAACATAGTCTTTCAAGTTTCATGCAAACAAGATAGTTAAGACAAAATATACTCCAATGCTCACCAGAACATGCAATTTCACTACAGATTAGACAAGATATCAAAATTCCCCTTCTAAGTTTAACTTGCCGAGACTTGCGAAAGAGTAAAGGAACAATGCGGGCTCGTATTTTAATTATGTTTTGACGGTCTTTTGTGTTATTGTAGAGTAGACAATGCAGTCCTCTGACTTATCATTTGGTACGTCAAGGTGCTCTCTGGGATATATTTTGCGTTGCCACAATGAAATACCCGTAAATTACGCGAGCTCACGTTAGGTTCTGCGTGACATTTTACCTCTGACGGTAACCATTGTATTGTTGGGGAGCACGCTAGGCCCTAGGCATTACCTTAAGCGTAGGTACGACAAAATTAACACAATTTGAACTTTATACAATTATTATCACAGTTAGTTCGTAAGACCTAAAGTAAGATAGGTCTTGCCTGATCGTATCATACCAGACTAACATAATGACATAATGACACGAAAAAAAGCATTCCACCAAGAGTAGGATAGACACTCAACTACACAAGTCTAGCAGAATTTAAAATTTAGCCTTTATGTAAGCTTTAGTTTAACTTGCGATATTTACCCTTTTTGTAATAGCTTCTAGTTCAATTACTCGCATGTACAAATATTAGTTTACTGCAATGTATTTCTAACATAAGTGAATGTATAATTCTTATGAGAAATAAATGTCTTAAATCTTAAACCTCATAATGTAAGTAAAGGATATGTCGTTTCAAATCTTGCAAGACCAGTAAAGTCAACGACAAGTACAATCTGAAAAAAGCTTGAAGTACCTACGTAAAAATATTATTTTTAGCAGAAACTTATTTGTGGAAGTTTTATAATTTACAAAACTTAAATTATAAATGAAGGGTCCACGGAAAGAACACGTCTAGTCACTTTTTTTGAAAATTGAGATTTTAATCTCAAAATGTAGAGCTCGCAAAGCACTATAACATACCATTATATTAAATAGGGATATCTGCAAATAATATATTTTTTTTTACTTTTAAAGAAATGGTTACCATAGTAATTGTTCGTGATGACTAACTTTCAAACCGCTATAGCTCAAAAAGTTGTTTAGGTGACTAGACATGTTCTTTCCGTGGACCATTCAAATAATACGTGATTTCCGATAAATAGGGACGTTGACGCCATTAAAAAATAATTCGAAGACACGACTCCAGTCAAAAAACGCTTTATTTTAGCCCTGAAAACCAGATTAATTTTCGATTCACTGCAAAATTAGATTTTTTGTTGCTTCAAAACAAATAAATAGTTAGTTGATTGAGTTGGCGAATAAGTGACGTCATAAGTTGCTATTGCTATTCAAACTCTATGGGAGAATTGTTTTGACAGATCATAAAAAGTACGTCAGTTGATTGGTGGTGTCAATATCCCTTTTGAAAATGAGCTGCCAAAAATTTGCTCAGATAAATTAACTGCAAGAGTTGTGCCAAATTGAGACAAAAATCCATACTTGGTAATATTTCGTATTATTCCGAGCATAACCGCATTAAGCTAGACAATCACAAACATTAGGGTAAATGGTCCATTGTGCAGCTTTGCTCATGTAATGCCGTTTGCTGCAAAACTTTTCCACTTAAATACCAATTCACATTTTCCGTGCAGACACTTCTGAGTAAACGATGCGTTGGGTTCGTCTGTTATAAATTGCAGTATTTTGCTTTGGTGAAAAACTCTGGTCATTACTCTAAGTATTATGATTTATTGCTATTTAATGAAGTTACAGCGTTTTGTCCGGTTTGCCGTATTGTGTGATTCCGTTAAGTTTCGTACAGACATCCAGCGGAGCTTTTAAGAATTCGAGAAGTGGATATTATAAATTAGAAAGATGGAAGTCTTCAAAGAGGGCTATCAAAAGTATCTTGCGGTCGGTAAGGAGCATATTTTATTTTAAGTTATGAACCTTATTTAACACGCAAAACGTCGTCACCTTTGCCTGGTCAGCGTAATGTTTGCGTATTAGTAAAAAAAAAACAGCTTCAATAATTGCACTTCCATAATAGACGGCTATATCACACGCATAAGTTATTAGGTGCACTAAATTCCGTCACTGACCAATAATGAAAGTTAGGTACCTACTCTTTTTTTTCATTTGTCATTCCAACAAATCCCGTACCGTTCCCGCCACTCTTACTATTAAAGGAATGACTTAGGAAATCAGTTAAAAAATAAAAGCAATTGCATTAAAAGGGGGAATAGGGATTCTTTCATCGTGCGTTGTAGCTGTCTGTCTGTCTCAATTTAGCAGCAGGGGCCGTAATACCCCATTAGAAGTGATTTTCCTTGAAGCTCCACTGTTCCTATTAGGGGCTTTTTAATTATGTTTTAAACTTGATTATTTTCCCGTAAAAACAGCTTACCGTACTATTAAATGTAGCGCGATGATGTAAGAGGAAAATGAATGAAACAGATAATTTTGAATCGATGGGCTTAGACTACTTACCATTCAACAAGATATTAAAAAAATCGTGTAAAATAAATATAAAGCTCAAATTGACAGATGAAATTCACGGGGCGGCTAAATTACGACCAGGGGCCTGTTGCATAACAAAGTACAACTTATATTACAAGCGGAACCTAGTCTTGTACTTCTAGTTAATATAACTGAAGCGAGAGTTCCGCTTGTAATATTAGTTATGCTTACTTTGTTATGCAACAGGCCCCTGTATTGTCGACCGGGAGTGCATGATAATAATGTTACTATAGTCATGGGTTTGAATTATCAAATAACAGATACTTAGGTACAAAATATTACGGTGGTATCTCAGGCTATTTTACGGATTAGGTGTTTATACAAAATATACGACCTACCAAACATCTGTGTATGACCTTATTATATAGTACATGCCGAGATTTAGTCACATCATATACTATGCTTATTCAAAAACATCATTACGTAAGTGATAAAATCCTGAATAATAACGTCCTATCGAAACAAAATGGCCACTATACCATCCTAAATTGGGTTGTAAATTGACATTTAGAAGTTAATCTCGATACACAATTTCTAGACCTGAGATTATGAGGTATTGTGGGCCGTATTTTCGAGGGAGATGGAATATTTATTAGGATTAAAACGTGCTTACAATTTAAAAGGTTTGCAACGTAAACTGTATAATCTAAAAGTGGATTTCTCAGGGAGGTAAAAAGGTTGCGTTAATATTTTCTCAAGACAACCAACCCAGAGGGTAAGAGAAACGTGAATTTGGTAAGTCTTCAGGTACCACCTCACAGTTAGTGCACATAGACTTATGACTTTACTTATCATCAGGGATGTTATGGATATGATATTTCGGATCTGGATAACGGATATGGATAACGGATATAGATATAGGAATAAAATTATATCGGTTTCGGATACGGTTACGGATATGTAATTATTTCGGATTATCCGTTAGTTTCGGATAGTTTCGGTTACGGATATTAGATTGAAGTAAAATATAAGCAAAAATAGTAAGTAATAATTTTGTTTTATTTAAAGGTTTTATCTAGTCTAGGTTACCATTTGGTATTATAATCACTATTTAGACTCCGCCCTTATACGAAACTTGTGAAACGGATACGATTACGGTTTCGGATATATTTTTATTTTGGATATCCGATAGTTTCGGTTACGGTTACGGAGCTCCATAACATCCTTGGTTATCATCACTGATATTACGTAAAAAGATTAGCCAATCCGGTGAAATTCAACTTGTCTCAGCGCCACGCTAATACTGTTTTTATAGTCGACCAAGTAGTGCTTTACCTATTTTATGACATTTGCGCATCTGCCTCCCTGTCCTACCCTCGTGTAAAACTAACAGTAGACTAAAAATCCTATACACTCCGTCAGAATCTTAACTAACGCTTTACGCAACCAATCATGTTCCATTCTCCCACGCACCAATACGTGCCAGTAATATCTCCAAACGTCTGTCACAGCAAAAAGTTTCACGGCACTGACTTTCCATTACGTATTTCGGTCTGATCCCCCGAATCGATCCTGCGTGGCTATTCAAATCAGATAAAAACATAACGATTTCAAAACTAAATTAAATAAAAAAGCGTACCTTTTAGTTTCCAGAACCAACGGGTGCTAAGGGTCTCTACTACTAAGGCTCAGCTATCTGTTTGTCCGCTCATCATTATAATTGTATCTTTTCAATCGTAATAGGTTGACACGTCAAATTTTTACAGTGTATGTATTAATATCATCGCAATACAAAAATACTAAAAAAATCAGAAATCTAGGGAAATCCCCATTTGCAAAACCTGTCTTTTACCGCAGTTGTACCGTGTACAGAATCGGAACTCTTCTTGCAAAAATACGACTTGCACTTGTCCAGTGTACATAACCATTTTATCGCGGTGGGATACCCCGTTCATATAAATTGTAATATTTTATTCCGAACGGACTACGTAAAAAAATATATTATAACTACAGGTGCCAGATAAAGGTTTGGATTATTAATTAGCTTTATTTTTACGGGGGTGCCATCCCCTGTAAAAATAAAAATACTACAAAATATGCGATTTCGGACTAGACTTTAGGGGATCAGACCGGAATAAGTCCTGACTGAATGCAGTGAGCATTTTAATTCCTCCCCGAGAGGTTTTCGTGTAAGCATTCGAGCATTGGTGTCTCTGATGAGGGTCTGTCGGGTATCGACAGGCTATTTTGTAGTCGAATAACGCTCCGCTGTCCAAAGGTCGTTAGATGACGATGTTAAGGCCATGTTCACATGGTATAAGTAGAAGTGTCTAAGGCTTTCCTCATATGTCCAATCTAAAGTAACTAAAACTGGGTATGTTTTTTGTATTCCTTGCGAATGATTAAGATATAGTACATTGTGCATCTAGGGCCGTAAGTAGGGGATTACTAATGAGAGTCTATTAGAAGCCCGACGCCGAAGGCGGAGGGCTTTTAATGACTCGATTTGTAATCCCCTTACTGCCCGTGATACACACAATGATTTTCATCAAATGTGTGATCGCAATGGCGAGAGAAAAAAACCAAAAATAAAATTAATTTGTTTCTAAACACTTAAATTGAATAAAATAATGGCTACCCGCCAATACAGATTGTCACTTTTTTCGAGTCACCTACCATAGATAATGTAAACTGTGTTTAGTTTAGAATTCGAAAGGTCATACGTCCAGATTCTGCTAACATGTTTAAAAAAATATTTTTACTAAAATTATTGCAAAACTATTTGATATAAATTTAAAATATAAAAATAACAAATTTTCACGAAGCTTAGATAAGTTTTGTGTTGTAAAATTTGGGTTATAACTAAGTTTAAAAGATAATAAATAAAACGTTGGCTGACTTGAAACCTCCTTAGTCTGAAATGACTTGTTTGCAAATTTTAAAACTAAAGTTAGAACTCCCTTGGGTAGAAAAACTGTACGTAAATCTATAACTCCCTTAAGAACAATTTAGGCCATTGTCATTTAGTATACAAGCATGGAATAACACCATTGACGAGCAAGTGTCATGAAATAGTACATTACTGCAGCGGCCGCGAAATAGGGGATTGCCGGCCGAGTAGTTTTAGATGGCCGAGTGTTAACGAGGCTATCTAGAGATACGAGGCCGGCAATCCCTGTTCGTGGCCAAGGCTTGTATAGAGTTTTTCTCAAACATGCATCATCATCATCACCACCATCATCACCGCGATCATCATCACCATCACCATCACCATCACCATCACCATCACCAACAACATCATCAACATCCATCAAAATCTATCAATATCCATCAACATCCATCAACATCCATCAACATCCATCAACATCCATCAAAATCCATCAACATCCATCAACATCCACTAACATCCACCAACATCCACCAACATCCACCAACATCCATCAACATCCATCAACATCCATCACCACCATCATCACCGCGATCATCATCACCATCACCATCACCATCACCATCACCATCACCAACAACATCATCAACATCCATCAAAATCTATCAATATCCATCAACATCCATCAACATCCATCAACATCCATCAACATCCATCAAAATCCATCAACATCCATAAACATCCACTAACATCCACCAACATCCACCAACATCCACCAACATCCATCAACATCCATCAACATCCATCAACATCCATCAACATCCATCAACATCCATCAACATCCATCAACATCCATCCATCAACATCCTTCAATATCAATCAACATCCATCAACATCCACCAACATCCATCAACATCCATCAACATCCATCAAAATCCATCAACATCCATCAACATCCATCAACATCCATCAACATCCATCAACATCCATCCATCAACATCCATCAACATCTATCAACATCCATCAACATCAACATCCATCCGTCCGTCCGTCCGTCCGTCCGTCCGTCCGTCCGTCCGTCCGTCCGTCCGTCCGTCCGTCCATCCATCCATCCATCCATCCATCCATCCATCCATCCATCCATCCATCCATCCATCCATCCATCCATCCATCCATCCATCCATCCATCCATCCATCCATCCATCCATCCATCCATCCATCCATCCATCCATCCATCCATCCATCCATCCATCCATCCATCCATCCATCCATCCATCCAACCACGTCGACCTATTAAACGTCATGGTGCTGTGTCACATAAAACAATAGACGATCACTTTGCTGGC